>OY756139.1:1200000-1800000 GCA_963576785.1 Chlorophyllum brunneum | reverse complement strand
ACTGATGAGAAGGATGCTGGTGTTACGGAATTTGGAGAAGCTGAGGTAAGAGGCGATGAGCCACCGCTCCCACAGAGCGTCGAGAACTCCGGTCCGTTAATTTCCGTCTTCAACTTGCGGTACTTGCTGACGAATAGTAGTCAGCACGCCCATGGCAACTAGCAATCACATTCCTAGTGTCGGCGTAGCATGTAAAACCCCTATCTCCGCACTGCTGTCATCCATTCAACACGGATTTGATTTGACTCCTTGTTCCCCCCTTTCTCCTCCCGAACACTATACTTCTAGCCCAGATTCGCTTCACAGACACACGCAGTTCAGGCTAGGATTTACTACCCAACAGGATGTTTACGCTGTTACACAGCCTTGACAATGGTTTTAAATCTACTTAATCACAGCTGCGTAATATAGACAGTCGTTTGCACCGTGCTCAGTCAAATCCACCCAGATCCTCCGACCTTTTACGCAAAAATCCCGGTAGTGCAACGAGTGGTCGCCTATGTGACAGGTACAGCGGCGTGGTATCAATGATGATCTAGATAAAGAATCCAGTTCTGTGGATATAGACAACGGGATATGACACTCACCAATGTGTCAAGTATTTGCGGCCCTTGGCTAAGCGGCGGAGTAGGATTTTGCGGCCATCCAAGCTTCGTTTGCGCGCCAAGAAGCCATGCTTCCGTTTCCGCTTGCGCTGGGACGGTTGGTATTCCATACCGCGCTGAGCGAACCGCATTTGCGTTAAAGCACCGAGAACCAGTGAAGGCAACGGGTTCAGAGAGGTTGTGGGGAGACGCGGCGCCGAGAACATAAGGCGAAGAGAGAAGGGAATGAAAGAAGGTCTCAAAAAACTCTGCGCAACGACTGTACCGACATGAAGACGGGGAGGATTTGCGAGAAGGCGACAAAGTGACTGTGCAATGCGTGGCATGGTCGTCACCAGCGGAGGTGAATGCTCTCAAATCACGAGGTGTCACAGCGTGTGATGCGTCGCATTGTCACGTCTAAGTCTACGGCAAGTGCCGCTCAAGTCAGATAGATCAATCTACGAATGCCTTTTCTGCTTTGCAGACCTCTCATCCGTCCTTCCCTCGCCCTTCGTCCCAGGCTATCAGCAGCAATGTCCTATAACGGTCCTTGGACCTCACACAGGGTCCGCAATGCATTCTTCGACTACTTCCGTTCAAAGGGCCACACCTTCGTCCCCTCCTCTTCTACCATTCCGTATGAAGACCCGACTCTTTTATTCGCCAATGCTGGAATGAACCAGGTGTGTCATCCGGCCGGCATCGTCTCCCCACCTTTTCTCATCACTCACTCATTCCTCAGTACAAATCTATATTTCTTGGAACTGTTGATCCCAACTCCGACTATGCCAAACTTCATCGTGCATTCAATTCACAAAAATGTATTAGAGCTGGTGGTAAACACAATGGTGCGTCATTATCAGATATACCCCGGTGCATAATCTTCATATCCCCTAGATCTTGACGACGTTGGAAAGGACTCGTATCATCACACCTTTTTCGAAATGCTCGGCAACTGGTCATTTGGGGACTACTTCAAGGTCAATCCATTTTCATGGCAGGTCATATCCTTCTTAAAAGTCCAAATTTTTGCAGAAAGAGGCTATCGAGTACTCATGGGAACTGCTTACCGAGGTCTACCAGCTACCCAAAGACCGTCTCTATGTAACCTACTTCGAAGGTGACCCCAAGAACGGACTTGAACCAGATCTCGAGGCAAGGGAGCATTGGCTATCCCGAGGCATTTCTGAGGACCATATTCTTCCTGGGAACGCGAAGGATAACTTTTGGGGTGCGCATCTTTTTCATCAGTCTCACATCTCCTCACATTTCCCCGCCAGAAATGGGTGCGACAGGCCCCTGTGGTCCTTCCAGGTTGATCTACATTCAATTCCATTTCTTGACCTGAACTGATAGTTTTCCAGCGAAATCCATTTCGATCGAATCGGGGGAAGGAATGCTGCACATCTCGTGAACAAGGATGATCCAGACGTCCTCGAAATATGGAATAATGTCTTTATCCAGTTCAATAGAGAAGGCGATGGTTCGCTCCAGCCACTGCCCTCCAAACATGTCGACACTGGGATGGGTTTTGAACGGCTCCTATCTGTCATTCAAGACAAACGCTCCAATTATGACACCGATGTTTTCCTACCGATATTTGCAAGGATACAAGAAGTTACTGGTGTCCGCTCTTATCAGGGCAAATTTGGCGAAGAAGACACGGACGGAGTTGATACCGCCTATCGCGTGATTGCCGACCACGTTCGAACCTTGACATTCGCACTCAGTGATGGGGGGGTTCCGAATAATGTAGGGCGAGGTTATGTACTCCGACGAATTTTGCGCAGAGGTGCGCGGTACGCCCGCAAAAGATTGGGCGTTCCAATTGGGTCGTTTTTTTCTTCCTTGGTGCCCACCGTAGTAGGGACGATGGTTAGTGTTCGCCGATGATCCGACCTGCCACGAGCCTCACTAGGTAACAGGGCCCAGTATTTCCCGAGATCACAAAGAAGGTCAACGAAATCAAAGAAATCTTAGATGAAGAAGAAGAGTCATTTTCTCGGACTCTTGATCGCGGCGAAAAGCTCTTCGATCAGTATATATCCCGGGCGAGAGAGCAGGGCTTGAAGGTGCTTAATGGAAAGGATGTCTGGCGTCTGTATGACACCTATGGTTTCCCTGTCGATCTAACTCTTCTCATGGCTGAAGAGTCGGGCTTGGGCATTAACCAGAGAGAGTTTGAAGAGGCTCAGGCCTGGTCCAAGGAAGCAAGTAAGAAATCAAGCAAGAAAAGTGCCAGTGATGTCGTCAAACTCGATGTTCATGATATAGCATCTCTGGAGAAAAGCCCAGATACCCCCAAAACCGACGACGATGCAAAATTTAGTTTGTCCACAGCAGTTTGCTTCACCATCCCGCCCACTGATTTACTCCTACCATTCCCTCAGACACAGGAGATATCATCGCAACCATAAAAGCGATTTTTTACAACAAGAGATTTGTTTCCTCTACCGCAGAAATACCCGAAGACACCAACTTTGGTCTACTTCTGGACAGAACTAGCTTCTACGCGGAGGCTGGTGGGCAAGAATATGACAACGGAAATATCGTCATCGATGGAGTCGCAGATTTCGAAGTCACCAACGTGCAGGTATACAACGGCTACGTCCTTCATACTGGTCATTTGAAATATGGAGCCTTGGCAGTTGGTAATGAGGTGATCTCCTCCTACGATGAGGTAAGCCTAGGTCCTGTCTCAAACGCATCTTGGCTTAGGGAACTTAGCTTCGTCGCTGGCCCCTAAGAAATAATCACACCGCTACACACATTCTCAACTTCAGCTTACGCGAAATTCTTGGTGACCATATCGATCAAAGGGGTTCCCTCGTAGCCCCAACCAAGCTACGTTTCGACTTCTCGCACAAATCCCAGATTTCACTCTCAGAGCTTATCAAGATTGAGCAAATGTGTATCCACTGGATTCTCCGAAATGTCAAAGTTTACAGCAAAGAGCTCAGCTTACAGACTGCGTACAAAATCCCTGGATTGAGGGCTGTATTCGGCGAAGCCTATCCAGATCCGGTTAGGGTCGTCACCCTCGAGTACGACGTAGACGAAATTGCCAAGGACATAGAAAATCCCAAATGGCGTCAAACCAGCATCGAATTCTGTGGTGGAACGTACGCTTTCATGGCATCTTCGTTAAACCATGACGCCAACTTATGCGTTTAATAGTCACGTGGTCAAAACAGGTGATATAAATGATTTTGTTGTCATAGAAGAATCTGGCATCGCAAAAGGTATTCGTCGAATCGTCGCAGTTACCGGTCAAGAGGCCCAGTATGTTATACGACTCGCCAACAACCTCCACGACCGGCTTAATGGCCTCGAACGGTTAAGCGGAAAGGAGAAGGATGCAGGGCTTAAAGCCTTCTCCGTCGTACGAAGCCACATCTCCACCTCGTCAAATTGACCCCTTATAACCTCCCCAGGAACTTGGCCAAGCTGAATTTTCCGTCATTCGCAAAGCAGAGCTCAAAGAACGGCTGACAGCCATTCGCAAGGCTTTCGACAAGGAAGTAAAAGAGAAGGAAGCCGCTACGAACAAAGAGGTAGGTTTCCAGGTATCGTCCCCCGGTACATTGCTTAGTCGCCCTGACGCATCGCTTTCAGGCTGTTGACCGTGTCGTTGAATATTTCGAGAGCAACAAGAAGGCGGAAGCATTTATTGGAGCACTTAAGGTTAATGGTAATGCAAAGGTAAGTCGTTAATGCCTGGCACGAGGCTCGATCTCACCTGCAGCAGATCTTACAAAGTATTATTTCGCAAGCTCGAAAGCTAGATAAAGCTGTGTATGTGTTCAGCCTAGATTCGGAAGGCGCGAGAGTTGCCCACGTCAACTTTATCCCTAACTCTCTCCAGGAGAAGGGAGCTGACGCACGCATCTGGGCGACAAAAATTACCGAGGTCCTGGGCGGCAAGGTCCGTTACGACTCCCTACATATCAATACAATCTCACAATATTTCCAGGCAGGAGGGAAGGAAGATAGTGCACAAGGTTCAGGAGTCAATGTTGACCGCCTTGAGGAGGCCCTCGAAGTCGCTCAGAACTACCTATCAACCCTTTAGGTACGGTATGGCATTGCAAAGCACACAGTCAAGGCCCGCTTACCTAGCAGTGTTGTACTACCTACTGAAAATACACTTAAAACCGGTTGCTGATATTCGAGGCCTTTGCCCCTAACGGCAACTGCTAGTCCAATGCCATCGGGAGAACCTTCCCGTTCTACGGTTGTTCCTTTTGTTTTTTTTTTTTTCTTGGCAGAGCTGAGGACTAGCTTGTGTCGACGAGAAATACACCAAATCAATAAAAAACAAATATTGAACCTGGACCATAGGTCCAAGCGTTCCCAACACTCTTTATTTTATTTCTTCATTAAAAGTGAATAAGTGTGGGTCGGAATCAATAACTGCAAACAACAGCGGCATCCGCCGAGCATTCGTTCATCATGATTCGACATCCCTTCGAGAACGCTGTTGAAAACTACGCAAGTCAGACCCGGGCAAGGTGAGTACTCAAATTATGTCTGGGCCATGTGCTCGGAGCTTGTTTGTACCTCTACCGAAAGCATTCATACGCATTTCGGTTGGGATTGGATGGATTGTAACTGGCATCCCTGGATTAGGACCAAATCCAACTGACGATCTTCACTAGAAATCTACCCTCAAGATGTCCCTCGTCGTCCCAGAGCCGCATCAGCAATTTCAGGTTGGCCCTCTAAAATCGACGGCAACCTAATATATCTAACTCGGATCTGCAGCATATTCTTCGTCTGCTGAACACCAACGTGGATGGAAAACGCAAGGTCATGTATGCCTTGACCGAGATCAAGGGCGTTGGCCGCCGATACTCCAACATTGTTTGCAAGAAAGCTGATGTTGATCTCAACAAACGGTGAGAATCGCAGCCACCAAAGAATTGTCATAAGCTCATGCTTATCCCCAGCGCTGGCGAACTCAACTCGGACGAACTCGAACGCCTTGTAACGATCATCCAGAACCCAACCCAATTTAAGATCCCCACATGGTTCCTTAACAGACAAAAAGATATTGTTGACGGCAAAAACTCCCAAATTCTTTCGAACAGTGTTGATTCAAAACTTCGAGACGATCTCGAGCGTCTTAAAAAGATCCGTGCACATCGTGGTCTTAGGCATTTCTGGGGCCTCCGCGTGAGGGGTCAACATACCAAAACCACTGGTGCGTCAACTCAACTATTGCCATTGAACCGACTGACCGTCACGTTGATCAGGTCGCCGAGGAAAGACCGTTGGTGTCTCGAAAAAGCGTGGTTGAACGAGGGTCAGCGAGGTTTACTTCTGCATGCATTATGTTACGCTGCTATGGTTACGTCTATGTCTATAATGCCATGGCTTTACTTTCGTTCTGCGCATGGAAATGGAAAAGCTTGCGATGGGTGATCACGTGGATATGGGGCATGACATGTTACGCGACTTGCATAATTGGCAATCTCTGCACGTCGCTCTCTTCGTCCTATCCCCTCCATGGCTACTCCCGGAAAACCTCGACAGTCAGGAATACCTGCTCCCGGAAGATCTGGTATCCCAACACCAGGTCGTTCACGCTCAGTTTCAAGCGCGTTACAGTCCGCTCAATCTAACGATGCCGAATACATGTCCCGCACATTGGTTGATGCTATAAAGGCAAATGATCCCGCACAGCACCGAAATTTACAGGCAGACTTCCAATCTTCATCTCCCCACACTTTTAATTCAGGTCGCCGCTCCGTTGCTGAACGTCAAAATGTCGCTCGACAACCTGAGCGGACCAAAACGCCATTAGCGCCCAAACCAATTAGTCGGCCTCCAAGTCGGCATTCCGACGTATTTGTGAGGAACCCCAATAGGCAATTTGACATCGGAGATAGTGTCGGAATCGATTCGCTCGCGTTGGAAGGTACCTTGCGGTATCTAGGAGAAATCGAAGGCAAAAATGGACTATGGGCTGGTGTCGAATTAAGTGGACAATTTGTAGGCAAGGGAAAAAATAATGGTAGTGTGAATGGGTAAGTTCCTCTCGATTCTTCGCTCGACATGTGAATTTGATATCCCTTGCCTTTACCAAAACTATTGATTTATTGGTCCAGAATTCGATACTTCTCTTGCGCTGAAAATTCCGGGGTCTTCGTAGCAACGACTAAGTTATCTCCCGGCCAATACTATCAGCCCACTGTGCCTCGTCCCCCCTCTGTCGCTTCTTCCAAGAGCGGTCGCGTTACTCCTTCCCTCTCCACATCTCGAATGCCGTCCTTATCCTTGTCCAACAGTCGCACTACCCCTTCCCTCAATGGCCGCATCACACCATCATTGTCCGGCGGACGAGTGACGCCGGGAATCACTCCTTCCGCGAAGTCTAATCACATCTCCAAGTCCACCGCCGGACAGAAAGGTGTCACTAAAGCACTGCCGGAGAAAATAACACCAGGATCGAGAGCGGCGAAATATGCGAACATGACCGCCAAACAACTGAGCTCCAGAAAGGAAAACACTAGTAGCCCTGTCAGGCAGGTCGGAGAGCACAGCTCCAGCATACCGTCTTCACCGTCACCCATTTCACGAACACTGTCCTCTCCGTCATGCCCGCCAGGATCGCCCTTCTCGACTCCAAAGCCGGGGCTCAACGGCCGGGTCTCCAACATTTACGCATCGCTCCCTTCTACACGAGGTCGATCCACCCACAATACCCCCCGTGGCCGAATCCCGAGCGCTGTTGCTATGCCCCCTCCCGCTTCTCCAGTATCCGTTCTTTCACGTTCGGCGTCTCTCAGTAAATCAGGGCTGGAAGAGCTCACACTAAACAATCTTGAACTTCAAGGCAAAACATTGCAGGACCGTACCACACTTCTGATAGCAGACGGTGTGGATGGCTCTCTTGATCCGTCCGAATCTGCGAGTTCGTCTCAGTTAAATTCTGCCAACGAACGTATAGTCGAGCTTCAGGCACGTATTGAAGTCCTTGAGGCCGAGAACGAACAAATATCTCAGAAAGATAAAGAAGATGCTGAAAAAAAATCTATTCTCATCTGGACACTCGAACAAGACCGAGAGAGAGTAGCAGAAAATAGTGCAAAATTGGCCAAGGATAAAGATGCACTTTCGAAGGCTCACGAAACGGTGTTGTGCAATCTTCAGGAATTGCAAAATCTACACTACGCTGGTCAACAACGAATCGGTGAACTGGAGAAACAACTTAGCCACCAACTAGAGAAATCGCAGCATACGGTCGAAGCCCTCAACGGGGAACTGTCTAGTGTCAATTCAACGCGGCAGAAACTGGAGCAGGAGAATCAAGCCCTCCAAACCGAGAAGGCGGATCTTGTCACTCATGTTGAAGAGCTGGGTACCCAGGTTGATGAACTACGGCTCGCGGGACAGGTAGGAATGTCTCTGGTTCATTGATTAATTATCCCGCTGAAAGCTGGACAGGAAACCATCGCACTTTACGAGGAAAGACTTAGCAGCGCTAATAGCCAAAGATACGATCTTGAATGTCGTATCGCTCATTTGGAAAAGGGGGTTCCCAACCAAGAAACGGAATTCATCCCTCACACTCCGAATCATCGACCCGCAACCGAGATTGACAACGAGGCTCTCCGGGATCAGATCCTCTACCTGCAGAAAAAGATAGCCACACTGGAAGACCTCATTGAGGATTCACGCTTAGCTAGCGAAAAAGAAGACAGTACGCTAAGGGAACGTATGAAGAAGTTGAAGGAAAAAGAGGACAGCATGAAGCTAGAGTTGACAGAAGGTCGTCGAGAAGTTGAAAGGATGATTAAGGCTGAAGCTGGTGCCCGGAATCGAGTAGAAGAGATTGAAGAAGCACTACGCGAAAGCCAAGCCGCTCTCGAGAACGCCAGGGCAGAAATTGAAAGTCTCAGGGCAGAACTTACTGTGAGTGCCCGAGCTCCGCTAGTCCTCTGCCGTAATGACCCCTGCCCCAGAACGTTGACGGCCTCCAGAGTAGCCCGACGCAGTCAAGACAGACAGAGCTTGAGAAAGAAGGTGATTCGAAGACGCAAAACCTGAAAGTATGTTACAAAGATCAACTCGTAATTTATTCTACCCTGACATACCCCAACAGCTCCTGAAACAGAACAATGAGTTTGTGACCCGGATCACAGATTTGGAACATAATGAAATAGAAAGAGGAATAAATCGTAATAGGTCTTACACGAATGGCGACAACCTCAAGAACCTCGTTGGATCACCCTCGAAAGTTGACGCATCCACTCGCGAGGAGATTGCCGGCCTCAAGTATGACTTTTCATGTCTACAAATGGAAACCTTTGGCTCAGGAAACTTGCAGACACATTGTTCAAGATCTTCAAATGGAACACTCTGCGGCGACCCAGAAAATTAAGTTGCTGGAATCTGAAAACGAAATTTTGAAATCGGAAACAAAACTGCTTCAATCCGAGGCAGAGCACCTCCGACAGGTTTGGATTGGTCAACTAGGAGTTGATTCGGTGCCTGAAATCTCGTCAGGAAATTCAAATATTGGAGAACAACTTCACCGCAAACCCTATGAGCGAAAATCCAGATGCAGAAGTGCAGACTGTGCAGGGTGACGTGGAATCCATGCGACGACTGTTGAAGGAGCGAGATTCTCGCTTTGAGGTATGCCAACCCTCCGCCTTTTCAGCCTCGTGTTGAATACAATTGCCAAGGCTGATGCTGAGCAACTACGGAAACGTCTGACAGAGGCGGAAATGAATCATGCCAGGACAACACATGATGTGCGTATCTAGCAGAGAAAACACTGTGATGCTTGCCCATGCCTCTCACTAGCTGAACAAGGAAATCAGTGAGCTTGAAGCTCTTGTCGAGTCCAAGGTGCGCCAACGATAAATTCATACTCCATCATTACTGAAATCAGGACCGGATTAGATATACCGCGAAGTAAGGTGATCCCTGACGTCCCGCACCATCATACTACTTATCCCTGAAATAGGACGAACTCGAGCAAGAAGTGGAGCGCTTGAAAGACAAGGTTTCCAAGATTAAGAAATTATCCAAGAATAGCGGGGATGCTGTTGGATTGCATCACTCTACGTCGATGCGGAGCTCCGACACAGATGACACCCGGCCCACCGGCGAGAGCATATGCGAAATATGTGAACAGCCTGGACATGATATCTTCACGTGCAATCTTCTCAAGGAAGATGTACCTAAATCTTTAACCAGCAGCCGTTCTTCCGGACAATTTTGCTCGGACTGCGAGACGTGGGGACATAGCTCTATCGATTGTCCCCACTCTCAGGATGTGTTTTGACGCCCTGATTCACTTTCTACAGCTATTGGCCTCTCAGAATTTTCTAGGATATACCCCCTATACCCAATCAAAGCAGTAGCGAGTACATATGATACATAATACTGTGGCATTAATTTTACTGTTGTATGCAATATCATATGATAGGATATCAATCCGACTGACTATGCTACTGAATAACAAGAACTGGAATGGAATAAAAAAGACCAACTAGAGTACAACTGTACTTCATCAGTGATGGTCGGCGTTGGGAGCACATAAACGGCACTAAAGGTATACGTATAAACAAACTGGGAATATACACAGAAACCACAGTTACCTTCCTGTGGCACTGTAGTCTGATCCTGTTCATCCAATCCCCGAGGAAGTATCTCGAAATCTGGCCACTTGTACATTGGTGGGCATCCTAAAGAGCTCGGTCCAACAGTATGTGGGTGCAAAAAATGCATACAGCTTCTACTTACTATGAGGTCTTCTTGAAGCATCGGCCCACCTGCTTGTACTTTCGGGGGGGAAGCTGAACCTTCTTTGTTTCCATCATATGTGGTATGCGAGAGTGCAGTGAAATGTTGGGCGGGCTTATAATAGTTGGGCGCTGATTAGTTGCCGTTGGCTTGGGAGGTGTTTCCACTCAATGAAGTCTTCAACCAGGTGTTAATCATGGGACGAAGGTTTGGAAGCTCCCGCAGTCGGGGAGCGAATGACATCAATTTAGTCGACTACGTTACAAAGGGCTCAGGTGCCCAAGACCAAGCGGATGACGTCATGTGGTATGACATCACTACGATCCCCTCAAAGTATATGACCCTCAGACAGCTGGAGGCTTTCCTAGCTAATGTCGTACGCATCTGTAACTGCTTCAAACATTCCTCCTGGGTCCCCTCAGGTTCAGGTCCATCCTTGTGTACCATAACATTTCTGATTATTTCTTTCAGCCGCAGCCAGACCTGGCACTATTAAACACACCAGCCCCAGAGGCTAACAGTGTCATCAATGATACATCAAAGATTAATATTGTAGCAGGATCATTCAGGGAAAATCCCCGTACATTTACATCAGAGTTACGTCGTTTTTCAGGAGAGAGCGATGATAGCGAGCCTACTTTCAGTGGGCGCGGCAGAGACAGGCACCTGAAGGAGGTGAGGGCCGAAGGAGAATACCTTTGGGGAACAGTAAAACGCTACATACTTCGCTGGGAAACAACCAGTGGCTATATTGGCCTTGGTGTGTAATTTCTGCAGGATATATGAACTGCCACTGAAAACTCCATTAGTAAACCTGGGACTTCTGGGTGGCCTTAGTCGGGTGCTTTACATCAGGCCGAATTTGCGCAGAGATCCAACCTTCGTGTGTTCAACCGTCGCCACCGCCGTTGGATTGTTGCTAGCAGAGGGATATGCCGCAGAGAAATATCGTCGAACACCGCGCGGCAAGGAAGAGGAACGCCTTGCGCAGCAAAAGGGAGTGTTGATTTATAAGAAAATGCGAGAGATCGTATTCAGGCCGGGTGTGCTAGGTGGTTTGGTAGGATTTGGTGTGTTTCAAAATTAGCTTCAAGTCGTGAGGACGCTAACGATCCAAGCCAATTCGGTTGTTCTCGGTACCTTGGGCTATTTGGCGTGTGCCAACTGGGACCGGCCGCATTGGGATCGCAGGACTGTATCAAGCGTTTCCATCGGGCTGGCTGCGTTAGTTCTCGGGGAGGAGTAGGTCTTGCTTGTTCCGACAGCTATGCGTGGGCTCATGTGTGCTCAGATGGTTGGCTGGGCTGTATCGAACACACTAAGGGATTGTTTGCTGAGTCAGCTTCGGCAGTGTGCGAACTCTAAATTTTGGGGTGGAGGCTTGTGTCCATATCACCATCATCTCTACACACATCATGTCCCGTTTCTTTAGACAAGCAGGCGACTCTGACTCCGATACAGAAGAGTCCGAGGATGAGCTCATGTCCAGCGGCGATGAGGCGCCAACAAAACAAGCAACTGGTACTGCTAAGCCAGCCATGTCCCGTTTCCTTCGCACAGCGGGTTCTGACTCCTCAAGCGAATCGTCTGAAGAAGAGGAAAGCGGTAGCGATAGCGATGCTCCTCAGCGACGACGCTCTGGATTACCACTTCGCGATGAATCAGGCGAGGAGGAAAGTGAGGATGAAGACAGGCCTGCTGCTCGCATCCTCAGTGCTCAAGAAAGACGACTGGTTGAAATGGAAGCCACAGGAAAGGTCATTGAAAACGGCTTGAAGAATGATGATTGGGTTGTTATTTCAAATGGTTCGTTGTTCTTGTGCTTCCACGTGTGTGTTCTGACCTTGACACCAGAGTTTGATAAACTTGCGAGAATGGTCCAACGACAGCAGAACGTCTCTGAGCCTGTCCCTCCATTCTACATCAGAACTCTCCTGAGTCTCGACACCTCCATCAAGAATGCTCTTGCCGACAAAGATGCCAAAAAAAAATTGACTGCTACCAAAGCAAAGGCACTTACGGCTATGAAACAGAAGATCAAAAAAGCGCTGAAAGAGCATGAACCGGAAGTTGCAAAGTTTCAAACGGCGAGTCTTCAATTCTTGGTCTATATTGGCGCCTTTATTGAAACGGTAATTGTCAGGATCCGGATGCCTTTGAACAGGATTACCAAGCTACCATCACTCTTGCCGCCCCTCCCCCACCCTCTGTACCATCCCAAAATCGTATTGCAACCCGACAGGAAGATGATGAGGAGTTCGCTACCGTTGGAAAAGGCGGTCGCATCATGCAATTTACGTCAGAAGGAGTCTTGAAAAACCTTCAGGCGGTCCAAGAGGCGAGGGGCAAAAAGGTGATGCACTCTTCCTTTTTTCAGCATCTGCTGACCTAACCGAATCATTTCTGTAGAATACCGACCGAGCTGAGCAAATCCGCATTCTCGAGAAATCTTTGGAAGTCGCAGCAACGACTTATCAGCGCATTCGCGTATTACTGGCTCTCATCTCCTCAAGATTCGACTTTAATTCTTCTGCCTCATCCCATATGCCAGCCGACCTGTGGCTTTCCGCACAACGAGAAGTTGATTACCTCATCTCCATCGTCGCTTCCGATACCAATTATTCAGTTCAAGAAATTGTAGACGACTATGATGAGCTCGTTGAAAGGACACCACAAGCAGAAGGAGGGCTTGTGCGCATTCGGGGTAGTATAATTAGCTTCATTGATCGCTTGGATGACGAATTCACGCGCAGCTTGCAACATATTGACCCTCATGGCACCGAATACGTTGAACGCCTCAAGGATGAAAAAGTCCTTTATTGCACCATCTGTCGGGCACAAGCATTCTACGAGAAGACGAATCAGAATGAACCATTGGGACGAGTGATCATGCGGCGGTTGGAACATATCTATTCAAAGGTTTGTGCCGTTGAATGCTTACAATGCATGAGTTCATGAGCCTGCTTGTAGCCGAATACGGTAGTCCAGGCACTCGAGTCAGCTGCAGATTTGTCTGAAATCAAGCCCAGTAAAATTCTGGCCGGCCTCGGAACATCATCTGCACTCGTTCACGCGCTGTGTGTCCACCTCTACAAGTCTGGTAACAGCCTTCTACGCACACGAGCCATGCTTAGCCATATCTACCATCATGCCCTTCATAACGACTTCTACACTGCTCGGGACATGTTACTCATGTCACATCTTCAAGAATCAATCCACTCAGCGGACGTTGCGACACAAATACTCTATAATCGTACCATTGTTCAACTTGGTCTCTGTGCATTCAGATCAGGCCTGATCAAAGAGGCTCAAGCGACACTCCAGGAGATTTTCACCACCCAAAGGGTAAAAGAACTCCTCGCCCAAGGTGTCCATCAACAGCGTCTCCAAGCTCTATCACCCGAACAAGAAAAGGCCGAAAAACAACGGATGCTACCCTTCCATATGCATATCAATACAGAACTCCTAGAGGCCGCCTTCCTCGTTTCAAGCATGCTCGTGGAAATACCTCTTTTAGCCAGCATCGACTCCGAGGAGCAGAGACGAAAGACTATCTCGAAACCGTTTCGACGGTTGCTAGATTTCGCCGATCGGCAAGTCTTTACGGGGCCACCAGAGAGTACGCGGGACCACATCATGCAAGCGAGCAAAGCGCTGCAGGATGGTGATTGGGAAAAATGTCGAGACCTAATCCAGAGCATAAAGATTTGGAGTCTTATGCCGGAAGCGACAGTTGTCAAAGAGATGTTGGCAAGGTACGTTCCAACTCATCTTCCCTCACACTCGAGTCTCATCTGGCCCCTAAATCAGACGCATCCAAGAACAGGGGCTTCGAACATACCTCTTCACCTATGCACCTCATTACACCACGTTGTCCCTATCTTTACTTTCCCGGACTTTCTCTCTATCTCTACGGACCGTAACATCGATTGTTTCAAAGATGATCTGGAACGAGGAGCTGGCAGCTTCGCTGGATCAGTCGTCTGGAGTGATTGTGTTCCACCGGATAGAGTTGTCTCGGCCGCAACAGCTTGCTCAAGTAATTGCTGACAAGCTTGGTACTATGGTTGAACAGAACGAGAAAACGCTCGATAGCAAGTTTGGTTCAGGCGGGGGTTGGGTAGAACGTGTCGATGGCACCAAGGGCGAAAAAAGAGAACAGCTCCAGGAGCGTCGCGGACGTGGTGAGCGATCTCGAGGTATAAGGGGTAAGCATCTTCCAAAATAACACGGGGAATTTCACTGATAGCCCCGACAGGTGGTGCAAGGGGTGGCCGTGGTGCGCGCTTCTCGCAAGGATTGGGTAATCAGATGGGTCAGATTTCACAAAGGAATGGATGATGCTTTGTCCTGTACTCGTAAATCGGCTATTCATTGTTTCGATAGCATGTACATCACGTCACACTTCAATACTTCTATCATCTCCGACTCCCGAGTCATCATCATCGCTGTCATCGACATCAGGAGCAGCTGTCCAATCGGTAGCCTCAAGTTTCTCGTTCTTGATCGTGTCTGCAAAGCTTAGCTCGAAATAAGACGGAACGATAGGAGCGACTAACCTCCGGAGCTAACCTCGTAGCCACCTTGAGTGACACAACGAGACAACTCCGCTTTTGCACCGATTTTTGTGTTTTTTCCCAGCACACAGCCATCAATCTTCGCGCTGGTAACAGTTGAGGCTACGCCTGGCTGAAAGAATAACAAAGACCATACCCATCTTCAATGACGCAGTGGTCCAGTAATATGCATCCAACGATCCTGACCATTTTGCCGATGATGCAATGTCGACCGATGATGGACTTTTTGATCGTCGTCTTCTCAGCAACCCTGGTGGAATCACCGATTATGGCATCCGTGGAGATTTGGGCTTTTTGGTCTATAAGAGCGCGATTCTTGGGATCAGTGGGGAGAGTGTAGTTTGCTGCGGATAGGGTCTGGGGTGCATCAGAACGGCGAGCATACTCAGAAAGGGGTCCCTTACGCGTCGATTGATTTCAAAGAATGAATGCAGATTATGGACGCGAATCGTATATCCGCTATCGGGGCGGTGCAGGACCATTCCGACCTTGAGGCTCGCTGTAACGTCCCCTTCGATGTCGGACACAGGAGAATGTGCATTGTCTTTACTGTCATCGAAAACGAGAAGAGTGGAGTGTTGTAGTGCTATCGATGGTGCCGAAAGTGTGTCCGTATCCTTGCACAAGACTGAACAAAATGGCGTAAGTCGAGAAGCCAAGGAAAACAGGTGAACTGACCGGGCCCATATTTCTTCCTCTTGAGCCTTTGATACTGGATTTTGCACAACCAAGGAAGAAATTCTTCTCGAAAAGAGTCGAAATGCAGTTTTGATTGGAGGACATCGAGTATTGAACGCTTGCAGACATAGACATGAGAGTCTCGGAAATTCAGGGAAAGGCGAGCACTTGCGTATCTGGGTGACATCTTAGTTTGGGGATGGTATTCAGAGTAAGCAGTCTCACTTTGATAACAAAGACATCCTAAGCTCTAATTCTTCTGGATTTTTGTCGGCGTCATCCGTAGTATCGATGTGTAATAGCGTCCCGGAGCTATCATCCCATATAATGGATCTTGGGGGAGCAACTGGTCCCCATTCCTCGGATGACGTTGTCTTTTCGGGCCTGCTGGTAGTATACCAGCATGTCGTGGCGATCGAACCATTGGATCCAGAATCTGCCCGGAACTGATTCAAGAGGGTGATGAGAGGAAGCGAAGGAGGAGCGATGAAGTCACACGGCAGAAGGACAAAATCTTCTCGAATGCGACTAGCAAAGTGTCGCAGAAGAGTACAAGTCCCCGCACTACTATCGATGGTCTCGTCATATGTTTGTAGGTCAATGCTCAAGCTGGAGGAAGAGACGTCAGAGTGAATGTGGTGATATATAGCGGGTCGGTGAACAGTGGGGCATATCAGGAGGACATCTTGAGAGAGATAAGCATCCAGTCAAGCGTTTATCACGAGGACACCAGTCACCCTTTATGCCAGACTGTTCGATCCAGGAGAGGACATATTCTATCATCGGTCGATTTGCCACTGGCAGAAGAGCCTTGGGACATGGTTCGTCTCCGTAATCGCCTGTGAGAGGTAGAAGCCTTGCAGAAATGAGCCAAGGGAGGGTCAGAAGAGGAACAGACACACTCGTTCCCGAAGCCGGCAAGAACGACTGCAAGAAACTCGCGAGAGACGAGGTCGGTGTTGACAGAGGCGAGGTCCATGGCTGCTGCCTGCCGTGGCTCGGCCTGGCATTCGGTGTGTCACCTGACCCGGTCACGTGTCCGTATAGCTCACCTGTTGCCAGTGTCTGCTGCAACGCAATGAGCCAGCCGTCCGTCCACCAGCTCTACCAGCGACTCGACACTGTTGGCAAGGGCGGCTATGGCTCCGTCCACAAGGGGAGGCACATCCCAACAGGAAACATCGTTGCCCTCAAAATCATCAATCTCGATACCCCGGACGACGATGTCGCCGACATACAACACGAAATCGCTCTTCTCAGCCAGTTGCGCGACGCCCCCAATGTCACAAAGTACTATGGCTGCTACATGGATGGTCCTCGCGTTTGGATTGCCATGGAATTCGCCCAAGGCGGGAGCGTTGATGCCCTCATGAAGGCATCCAAGGACGGTTGCCTGGAGGAGAAGTATGCGTCGGTCATCACCCGGGAAGTTTTGGTCGGCCTAAACTACCTCCACAAGGTACCAGTCATCCACCGTGATATGAAAGCGGCCAATATCCTCATTACCGCCACCGGAAAAGTCATGATCTGTGATTTTGGCGTTTCCGCTCTCCTTCCTACAACCACAAGCAAACGAAACACTTTGACAGGCACTCCATACTGGATGGCACCCGAAGTAGTTCAGAGTGTTGCGGCATATGACACAAAGGCCGACATTTGGGGCCTTGGTATCATGGTCTACGAGATGATCAAAGGAAGCCCTCCCCATTCCAACCTCGACCGTTTCCAAGTCATGGAGCTCATACCACGGGTCAAACCACCTCGCCTTTCTGAGCAAGAGGGTTCTAGAGAAATGCGCGATTTCATGACCTATTGTTTGAAGGAGCTCCCGACAGAGGTATGACGTTTTCTCTGTTTTCATCCAGGCAGGCTTAACCTCGTGCAGAGACTCCCTGCCGAAGAGCTCCTGAAAACAAAATGGATCAGATCTGTGGCCAAAGTCAATTTGATGATATTGAAGGATCTCATCTTACGACTTAAACAAGTGGGTCCACGAGCAAGTCTTGCCGAACCCTTAGATTGGGAAAAGGAAAACGAGGGGTGAACGAACTGTTCTATCGCTTTTCACCTCTCGCATACTCATAAATTCTAGGTCAGATCTTATAGATGACGATGATGAATGGGAGTTTGAACCTTGGCGCGGTCACACTACCAACCAGGATTGCGAGGTTGTTCACGATAGCCCAGCTGGGCCCGTCAGCACCGAAAGTCAGGATTACGAACAACACACAATCCGAGCACCGATCATGACCTCCGTTTTTCCTACTTCCTTACGTGTGTTGTTTGAAGATAGTTCCAGCTCCCAACCACAATCCTATCGCCCCTCGCCTTCAACAAACATGACACAACCTTCCTCGTCCCCTGGACTGGAAATTCCATCCGATGAAACTCTTAAAATGGCAGTTATGGCTCCGGAGGGCCCCCAATCACGTGCTTTGAACCATTCTCGTGTTGGGGCTACTTCAGCACACCAACCTAGCGAAATCGATGGAGCCGAGTCCAAGAACCCTATGGAATCATTCCAGCAGCAACAAGTCGTCAACGCCGTGGAGACAGACCCAATATCTTTGCGGACAGTCCAGATACCGGCCCCCCAGGCCGTTTCCAAGCCGATTCTACGATCCCCGGCCACCTTAACTAGAGAGGCGAGCGAGTCAGTAGAACCACCGTCTCCTTCATCAAAACCCGCTGCCAACCCGCAGCGATACAGAAGCAACACAGAATCGTTGGAATATCATCCCCATGATCGCAACCTCGCTTCTCCTGCAGCCTTCCGATTTCCCCTGAACCCAAACGTTGTTGCACCTACCAAAGGTGAAACCAGGATTGGTGCGCCATCCAGCTCAAAGCCTGTTGAACCGGCTTTCCTTATCTCCCATCAAGCTGCACTTTCACTTGATACGATATCTCAGCGTGCCGCCTTGCAGCCACTTACACCCCCATCAATGCACCGCGCGCGCTCCGCCACGGCTATCCAGCCTCTGCGTGCCCGTTCTGATTCCAAAACATCCACTCTAGGTGACGAATCTGCCAATGACCACCCAATACCACCCGTTCGTATCTATACTGATCGTAATGGTTCGGATGTTTCCTTCTCCTCAAATCATTCCCTAGGAACCCCGGGCCTCAAGGACGTTCTCAAGGTAAGCGGTATTTAATACCCTGCATATTTGGTTGATGACGTCCTACACCAGATCCCATCACTCTCCTCCGAATACCATCTTGGTTTCACGGATCTGCTTCCGCCGTCGCCTTCTACGTTCAACAATCAACCCCAATCCCGGACTAACACAACTTCAGGAAGCGTAGATTACCGCCGCTCCCCATCAGTGACACGTATACTGTCGGACGACGATGACCCTGTCCTTCGCTCAACCTCAACTTTCCCGCAAACTAGATTGGACTATCAAGCGGACACCAAGATACCACCCTTGTCTGTTCCCCGTCCCGCTGACATATCTTCGTTGCCACCCATCAAGGCATTGGATTACACTCACCTTATGAATAGCAATCGCGAACAGCTCCACATCGAGATGGCGAAAACTATTGAACATCTGGCCCGCTGGTTGGGAGCTCTAGAGGGGGGTCTAAGCTCAATCGTTGACTCGCCTCATAGTGACATGATCGAAGAAGAAGAACTGACCTCCATTATTGAAGTTTCGCCCAGAAGTGATTCAACACAAGACGCAAGGTCAGTTTGGCCCTAGGGATTATCGCTCTCCCGATATATCATTCTTTGTATAACTATGTAATATATAAGTTGTGTTATGTACGACTAGATGTATTGCTGTCCTTGCAAGTATTCAGAGATAATGCGGACGGCATCTTTGACGGATGTCTCGTGTGTCTTGATGTGAACTTCGGGCTTCTCTGGCTCCTCGTAAGGGGCAGAGATACCTGTAAAATCTCAATAGAACATTGAGCACAGAATTCAGGGAGTGTATACAACTGATATCTACCTTTAATTTCACCTGCCCTAGCCTTTTTGTACAGCCCCTTCGGGTCTCGTTCCTCTACAACCTTTAGCGGTGCCTCGACGAAAACCTCGATGAAAGGAATCGAGGCCGCTTCATGTAACTCTCGGGCAACCTGGCGGTCCATACGATAAGGTGAGATAAAGGCTGTAATTGTGATGGCAGATGCATCTGAAAACAATTTGGCGACCTGGAGTTCGGGACTGCGTGAGTGAGCGCAGCGCGGTGAACTGGTCAGACGAACCTCCCCTATCCGACGGATATTTTCGTTTCTGGATTTCTCATCGAAACCGAGATCCTTGTTCAGGCCGAACCGGATATTGTCACCGTCAAGGCGGTAGGCGAATCTCTTTAAGTGGAGTAAGTGCTGCTCCAGAGCACAGGCAATCGTTGACTTTTGAGAAGCGAACTCTAAATCCAAATTCCGTCTTGCGCAGGAAGGACTTACTTTGCCACTTGCACTGAGACCAGTTAACCATATGGTAGCGCCTTTCTGCCCCAGTAACGCGGAGCGTTCCTGTGCTGTTACCGATCCTGGCAGGAAATGTCAGTCAAACCTTCTGAGAGTAAGCTGGAAAAGCTTTTACCGGGATGAAAAGTGATGTTAGTAGCCATCGCTCGTTCGCTTCAGTGACCTGATGCAGCACAGCTGAGAGGGGAGCATCCTCGAGCACCTCGCACCCAATGACTCTGGCTCACGATGGCGCAAGGGTAACGCGATTAGGATCGTGATTGCCGGTGTTGTTCCATCAAGCCCTTCCGGTCTTTGTGGGTATCCAGAAATGGTTCCCCTGCAAAAATAGTATATTGTTGTGGAAACTGAGTGAAATATATAGCTTTTGTATAGGTGAGGGAAGGATCAGGGTAATATCGAATGCGGTATATAGTACAAGGGCGTTCAGGCATATTAACTAGGGGAATGATATTCCGAGTCGTTGGTCGAGCTGACCGGGGAAGGAATCGTTGAAGGAGGGCTAAATGCCGGAGGCTGAACTGGGGGAAGCGTGAGAGGAGGTTGGACAGGTGGTGGTTGAACTGGTGGAGGCGGTGGCGAAAGGGGAGCGACAGGAGGAGGAGGGGAGAAGGGACCAACAGGAGGAGGGGGAGAAGGGGGCCCCACAGGTGGTGGTGAGAGTAATTGAGCCGGTGGCGGTGGGTCCGAGGAAGAGAGTTTAGGTGAAGGGGCCAACGCATTGGAGGACGGGCTTTCCGTATCTTCAGCGTCGTTAGTGGGCTGTGTTCGATTAGGTATGCTTTTGGCATTCGTGCCGACGGGGGGAAGGTCCGGGGTATCATCTGTTCCAGATATTTGAATCTCATTGCAGGTCCACAGGATAATGCGCTGGATCGCGTCGGTAACCTCTTCTGATTGTAAGGGATGTCCAACAGGAGCACAATGTAGAAAGAGGACTTGAGTATTGCGTCTTTTTTCATAGGGGTTGGCACTTCGTTTGGACTCTGCTAATGAGCAGTAATAAAGAAAATCCCCTACAAAATGGCCACCATCCATTGAGGAATAGATGGTTTGTAGGGCCTGAAATGAAAAATAAGAAAGGTGGAGGAGATGGGGAACCGTCGTGCTCACTTCAACCCCGGTCTGCCGAATATCTTGCACGATCCTAGTGACATCCAGATCGGTGTTCAGCTCGTCAGAAAAGGGTTCATATGAAGACCCCCCAAAGCCACGATTTGGTTTTGCGCTGCTATCACCCGGTAGATTGCTTGGTATCTCGGAAGTGGTTGCCAGAGCCAAACGTTCGCGTTCTGCCTTTTCAGTGGCCACTGGCCGTTCATCGGGGCCTCTTCTGCTGAAATCCTTTCTCTGAGAAATTACCACGGGTGCGTATTGTCCCGTGGCATCCTTCATATTGTAACCCAGCTTGTGGCCACAGCGCTCGAGGCGCAAGGGCCCGCGACCAGCCAGGCCGATGTGGAACATGAAGTCATATCCATTCTTTGGCGGTTTCAGGATATGATCTCTCGTTTTTTCTGGGAGGGTAGGCGGTCTAAGGTGTAATCCGGGAACGATTTTAGAGATGGACTGGTAAGTGGCGGGTATCTCCAGTGTGGATATGTGAATTGTGCGGGGAACAAGAAGCTTCTCGTCGAGTGGGGGTGGGAGTTTGTCATCGGCGAGGGGTGCCCTGGGATGGTTTGCAGGATCTGTCTGCAAAACCACGTCGTGCAAAGGTTTGGCTGCGAGCCAGGCGGGGTTAACTTCCCACTGGCCATATGGCTGCTGTGGTTAGTATTACCCTGCGGATATAATGGGCAGAACTCACTCCGAATCCTGTCACCAAGACACGGAAAACGTCTGACTTTGGAGATTCTTTGTCCTTGCCACGGTGTTCTGAGTCTGAGCCATCGTCTGTGGGCTCATCTCGGTTGTCGTCGGACTCGTAGCAAAGCTCTGGAGAACAGTGTGTCTCTGGGAGAGATTCTACACGGGGAGAGGTGGGGATGCTGGCGAATTCTTGAGAATCGTCTGACTCTGAGGAGGACATGGTAGAGACCAAAAAACAATCGATCACTGCTAATCCCATCCCTGCTGACTAAGCTCGCCCTTCCCACTTCTCCCCTCCGTTCTCCAGCCTCTCCCACTCGCACAGCGCCTCCTCGTCCCAAATCCTCCCTCCAAGGTCGCCCTCTTTATGCAAAAACTCGCTTCCCACAACTCCTCTCGGCAGATAATGGTTGCATACGGGGTGTCTAAGAATAATCAGTGTCTTTGCTTCGAGCCATGCGTCTGGATACCAACTGGTAGTCCGGGTTATAGCGATATTTCGTGCCATACCCCATCTCTTCCATCAATGTAATAGGCGCATTTCGTACCTGCAAGGGCACGGGAGCCGTTGCTGTCCTTCTGGCAGCCTCTTCTGCCCGATTGTAAGCCTCGTACGCTCGGGTCGACTTTGGCGCTTCGGACAAGTATGCAACCAGGTGTGCAAGATTGATCCGGCATTCCGGCATGCCAATCACTTGACACGCTTGAAGTGCAGCCATGGCCTTTTTGGATTACGGCGAGCCCAGATGTGAGCGTCATCCATAAACACAACGTTCCTGATACTTACTAGTGGTAGTGCGTGGTTATCAGCAAGTCCTATATCTTCACTTGCACAAACAACCATGCGCCGAGCAATGAAAAGAGGGTCCTCTCCTGCTGTCAGCATTCGGGCTAACCAATACATGGCCGCGTTTCCGTTGCCACCCCGGACGCTTTTGTGCAAGGCGGAGATCATATCATAGTGATCTTCGCCTGTGCGGTCATATGATACCACCAATGATTGCTTCAGCGACTTCATGGTTTGATCTTCTGGGGCTTCTTTAGGGGATTGCATTGCTACTTCGAGTAGCGATATTGCCGTTCGCGCATCTCCTCCTGCCATCGAAACGATTCGACAAATGAGGCTCGGGGAGAGAGTTGCGTGGTCTGACTTAGACTCCTCCATTAGTAAGTTTGGGCCATCAGAATGTGACAAAGTCTGGTTGACTCTCTGCAAAGATTGTCTCAACAAATCGGTCATCTGTTCATCTGACAACGGCTCAAGCCGTAACACCCTCTCTGAGCGTCAGCAGAAGACCGCTCGGAATGGCAGGGAGGCTATACCTGCATCGACTCATCAGAGCTCCAGTCAGTCGGAACGAAGGATTCTCCGTTGTCGCACCAATGAGCTGTACGCCCGCACCTCGGAGGTCAACCTTACACCAAAAAACTAGTATCGAAAGATAGATACTAACTTGCACAAGTCCTTGCTCAACGAATGGAAGAAAGACATCCTACATCAATCCCATTCCCCATTAGAGGATGACTCGATGAGCATTGGATCCTTTGGAACAGACCTGTTGAGACCGGTTGAATCGGTGTATCTCGTCCAAGAACAAAATGGTTCTCCTGGATCATTCCAATTCATTCGCGTCGAGAACGTCTTTTGAAACAAGGGAGTCCTCACCTACCAAGAAGCGAAAGCACCCTCTTCGCTTCTTCCACGATAGCCTTCACTTCATTGACGCCTGAAGCAGTTGCGCTCAGCTCTTTGAAAGTCGCGTCGCTTTGTTGTGCCACCAGCTTGGCCAGAGTAGTTTTCCCACATCTACAAAACGAGGAATCAGGCAGCTGAAAATGAGTCTAAGGTGCTTTCTACCCAGGTGGTCCCCAAAGAATGATAGACCAAGTTGCCTTGGTCTGGAGCATGGTAGATAGCAGAGAACCTGATTGCATCAGATGTAGTTGTCCAACGAATTCTGAGAGTTGTTTTGGTCTCAGTTTTTCTGCCAGTGGGACATTCATCGCAGTGTCCATCGTCCTTCTCCGTTTGGCAGTAGGTGTCGGGGAGTCCATCTCAGTTGAGCGTTTATTTTGAGAAGGAGTGACATCCGAAACATTTGCTCTATAAGGTCGCGGGTCAAGTGGATGGAATGTGCTTTTAGTCCTAGAGGCAAAGATGGGTGCTAGTATGGCAGTAGATCTAGTGTGTTTCTTGGCAACAGTTGAACCAGTTGAACCAGACTGACTTGACTGTTGGCTAGGGTTGGTGGAAGTTGGGGAGCAGTTTTCGTCCAAGTGCTGATTAATGACATGCGAAAGGACACTCTTGCTACAAACAGGACTGGATTTTCGCGACGGTTATCAAAACATCAAATTAGTTGAAAAGCCCCTTACCAAGTAACATGCTGTCCATCCATTGTAATACAGGAAGCCAGTAAGCGAGATGTAGTCAAGTTCAACGGATCCTTTCAAGGAGCCCGTCATGTGATTTCCATAGGTATTACGGAATTACATTGGGTGCATAGACTGAATTACTTGCGTTTCTGTACCTATACGGTGTCGTAGGGCTGGCGGTACAGTATATCCGCACTCCTCCATTTCCTCTAGTGCAATCCGATACCGCGTGTCATTAGAGTCGAAGCACTTCTCCAGCAAGGCAGAATAAATGGATACTGATGGTTTGAGTCCCGCAGCCTTCATCTCTTCGAGGTAGAAGAAGGCATCCTCATAGACTGGTTGCGTGAGACACAGGTGGATGAGATTTTCGTGGGTTTCTCGGTTTGGTTTGACTTTGATTTTTTTCATACTGACCAACAGCGTGTCTCCCATCTGACGGTCTGGGACTTGAACGCAGCCCCGAAGGAGTAAGTTAAACACATGAACATCTGGAGAAAGGCCAAATTCTGTAAGAGCCTTGTAGAAAGCAAAAGCCCTTGGCAGATCCCCGCGAACGATGGCAGCATTGATGACGGCTCGAGGAGCTGCTATGTCTAATCGACGACCGTCTTTATGAAGTTCCTCAATCAGACGCCAAGTGGCATCAATCTTCTCCACATCTTGCCGAATGTGCTCGGAGATAGGATTGGTTGTCTCGAGGCTCGGCGTGATGCCCAACGAAGTCATCAAGTCGAGGACAAGAATAGCTTCTTTCACTTGGCCCTTCTGACAAAAGGCATCGATTATAGCGGCGAAGTGGTGCTCCTGAGGACGGGTATTGATTGTCTGCAACATTTGCAGAGATTCAGCTGCTAATTGCGGATGGCCATGTCGGGCGGCGACATTGAGAACTGAAACACAGATGCCTTCGTCAAGAAGAGTTTTGAAGTGGTTGGTTAGGATCTTCCAGCATTGTTGAACCCCGTCAATCTAACGGGTGCTGCCCATTAGGTACATGCTCCCGAGAAAAAGAGACGAGGACATACATACGAGGTCCCAGCTGCTGCAATCAGGCAATGAGCCCAAGCTGACTCTTGAAGACGTCGAGTTGATATTCCCTCGAACCAGTTGGCAAGGTCGAGGGCAAGTCGGGCAAAATTGTCGCGGGCTGCAAGTATGATTACAGATTGGACGGTCTGTAAGTCTGGTACAACCCCGTAACTAGGGCTGGATAGCAAGTGACGGACGGCCATCTCTAAATTCTCCTCGGCGGCATAACGAGTGGTGATGACGTTTAGTGTTTGGGGATTTGGTTTGACATTACAATCTTCCATTTTCTTCAAGACCCTCACAACATGATGACTATGCTTGAAACGGACCGCCTACAGAAATTGACATGGTGAGCGAGTTCCGAGGAGCATGCAGCAGACATACACACGTGTAGAAGATGATTGAAGGACATTGCATTGGGTCTGATGCCAATTAGAAGCATGTCGTCGAGGATGGCCCAAGCCTCGAGCCAGAAACCATCTTCTGCGGCAGCCTCGAGCATGGAGTTGTAGATGATGAGGTTGGGGGCCACGCCTTTGTGTTTCATCTCAGCGGCAGAGGAGAGACAGATAGCAAGCTGCTTGTGTTGTCTCCTGTTGGTGAGCTCGACTGCATAGCGGTTTTGGTGTGTGCGAGAGAACGGGCGCTGAAGATGAGATTGGTCAAGGTGGGGCAGAGCGGGTGCTGTGTGGAGAGATGCTGAACGGAAAGAGAGAGGCTCTGAGAGAAATGAGCAACGGGCGGGCGTGCAGAGACGAGAGCCGGCAAGCCAAGCACGCGACGTCATACAGAAAACCACTGCAGCCGCCGTCACACCCCACCAGCGTCACCTGTCACGCGTCCAACCAACCTTGTTCCCTGTCCGTCACACCGACGCGCTCCTTTGAGCTATGGTGAGTCTCTCAGCCGCTATTTCACAATCCTGCTCACTCTCTACTGTACTGCAGTTCTACTCTGAGACAGTCTTGTCGCGCAGAGGCCCGCTTGGTAAAGTATGGCTGGCCGCACACATGGAGCGTAAACTATCCAAGACCCAGACCCTCCAGACCGATATTGAGGAGTCTGTCGGTATGGTTCTCCGTCAATAGTCAAATATTCAGCTCTTAATCCCCCTTAGACGCTATCATGGGCCAGGAAGTAGAGGTCATGGCACTCCGTCTCAGCGGCCAACTGCTCCTGGGCGTCGTTCGAATCTACAGCCGGAAGGCCAAATATCTCTTGGACGACTGTAACGAAGCCCTTCTTAAAATAAAGATGGTTAGTGGAAATAATCTTGTCGTATGTATACACCCTCATCCCTGTTCCTCAGGCATTCCGACCTGGTGTCGTAGATATGACTGAGGACCAACTTGTCGTCAATAAAACAGCTATCACTCTTCAAACTACCAACCTGGATCTCGACTTACTCCTGCCGGATGTGAACTGGTGAGCAATGCAGGCTATTTCTTATTTTCTCACAGGTAATCATCGTGTCCGGTGCCAGGGGCGTTGATTTGGAAGATAGAACACTGCAGATGGCCGGTCAACATCAAGCTCGCGTTGACGACATCACGTTGCGTACCGCTGATGACTTTCATCGATTCGATGCGACGGACACTTTTGACATTGGTCCTGCCGACGGAATTGGTTCACAAGACTTCAATGATCTCGACTTGGGAATAAACTGGGGTGATGAACCCCTGGCAAGCTCCGAAAAAAATGAAAATGATGAGCAAATGAGCGTTGACGATAGTATCGGCGTCGGACGAGATGCACCTAGTCACGCTGGGTCTGTTGGTTCTCATCTGCTCGGTGGGAAACATACCCTCGACATGGATCTCCTATCCCATTTGAGCGGAAGTCGGGCCCCTTCAGAGCACCCCTTTGGAGCAGATATGGACGTTGATATGGCCGGGGTGGATCTGGGTGATTTTGGTGTCGGTTTTGATGAACCTGTCGCTGCTGAGCCTGCGGGTAAAACTCCCGAGGAAACAAGGTCCCTTTCTCGTGCCTGTAAGTCATATGCCCGACTTGAAAATCTGCATGTTTTAATGTACAAACATTTAGCATCTCCCCTTTCCGAACCACCCGCCACACCTCCACCTGAAGCTCAGTTGCCGGGTATTGAAGAACCGCCTACAACAAAACCCAAGCGCAAGATGAAGGAGAAGAAACAAATCATCGACGACATCACAGAATTCCCGGAAGCCGCCCACGATCGAGGACGGGGCACGTTTGGGGCACCTGTTACTCAAGATGTCAGCGAGATCATAACCGAACAGCAATTCCTACCTCGGTCATCCACGGTCATGAGGCTCCGGGAAATTCGTGACGATCCTCTTACCCATTTCCTCCCAGTCAAGCATACACCCAATGGTTCCTTCTTCTACGCGGCACCTCCAGGCCTGGCTCCGGAGTTGGCCACTCTGTTCATGCGCCCACTTCGACAGTCCATTACCCACAAACGCCAAGGGACAGTAATCGAGAAAAGCCCAAATAAGCGACCTCGATTAGAGGATCAGAACCAAGGTGGCGATGATGAGGTTGAACAAGCTCGTCGGGCCGGCAGTCTGGTGCCAAGTATAGCCTTAGGCAGTGATATAATGGACCGGAACGGAATTTCATTGAATGATCATTTTGAGGGCGGTGATCATTTTGCGGACAATCTCAATCTTGATGCGAAAGATCTGGATGCTGGCCCTATCCAGCTGGATCTGGATCGAGCACCATCTATGGCGCCTTCTGAGCTTACCCAACTCTCTACTCCTGGACCTGATGGTGTTTTTCCCGATGACAACGAGGAAACTTATGCGAGCGTCGACTGTCCTATCGTCATATTCGACTTGAGGCCGACCAATACTCAGACCCAAACCCAGAATGACGTAGATGAGGCGCTTGACGAGAGTAAGGGTTACAGCAGAAACACCGTCAAAGCACTTGGTCTCGTTCGCAAGGAACTGGAGACGAAATCTGAAGGCTCAGAGAAGGTGCTAAGTTTCCGACAAATGGCTGACAAGGTACGAGAACACCCCATCCCCAGTGGTCGGCCTAACATGATTTTGCCAGGCCACTAGAAGAGCTGCAAGCTCATTCTTTTTTGAGTTGCTCGTACTTGGAACGCGTGATTGTGTTCAGCTCAAACAGTCTGGGCCTTTCGAGAACATAGAAGTGCGAGCAAAACCGAAACTGTGGATGCAGCAGCGCCAGGGTTCATTGGAACCACAGGAATCTATGGTATGATCTATTATTTTGGTTATGACCCTTTCACACTCTTTCGTCGTTTTCCCACTTCTTGATTTTCATGTCTACTATGTGTATTTATTGGACCAATCGCTATACGAGTTGCTATTCTGTATGTACGTTGGAGGTAGCAAGAGAGAAACGAATCATTCACACATGACTAAAATATTCACGTTGGAATTGGCACCGGAGTATTTACTTTGGCGTCGACATCGAGAGCTTCAACGAAGCGGCTGACCAGGGCGTAGAGCCCGGTTGTCGCTGTTGCTTCTACCAATTGCTGGACGTTGAGGAATTGGCGCAAGTTCTGGAAGACATGGTCTGGAACGTCGACGCTCTTCGTGATCCAGTCGCAGAATTCCAGCGCAGCCGTGAGCTCAGCACCTAGTGCCTTTTCCACAGCTTTACTCTCAAATGCTGGAGCAAACCGAATTGCCGTAAGTTGTTCAGTTGTCAGCCCTTCTGAACGGCCAACGGGTTCATGTTGAAGCCTTTGAAAGGTTATATTTCATGATAACGTACCGGAACAACCTTTGGAGGTGACTCACCATTCATAAGCTGCATTATTCAGAGCAGCAACACGCAAAATCTGGACGTAATTGAGAACCCGAGAATCGAAGACGTCCGTCAAGAAGACTCACGAATAGCTCGCGCATGGCTCCAGGTAAGGAGTTCTGGTCGCGGATAACCCCTGCGATGTCATTCCATGACTGAGCGACGAGAGGAGCGTTCAAGCTTGTGTCAGGGAATTTGTGAGTTCTTGGGTCGACGATGAGAAGTGATTGGCTTACAGGACACCATCAAGGGCGAGAAGCGTCCCGTTAGTGCGACGCTTCCGGATTTCGTCTGCAATCTGTTTCAAACGTCGTCAGGTGGCTTGAAAGCGGGAGTACATATTCAAAGACCAAATCACCTCGTTCGTCCCAGGGGCCGGGAACACGTACGGCACGCGTGCGGGCAAGTTATCGTCGCGCTCCTGAAGTCCAACTGCTCTCGCGCTCGCAACGGAGTGATAAGCAAACAAACCAAGGATGAGAGCAAGACAAGACAAGAAGCGCATGTTGGTGTGAGGATACTGGCGCCAGGGAAAGTCGAAGCACCGAGACGGTCTTTTATATGACCGACGTGAGTAGAGAACTACGGTTAAATTGGAACTAGAAGTATGTGATTTGCGAGCCAAAAATAGGTGTGAATACTTTTCGTTTTATACCCTGAATTGTCATTTGATGGAAGCCGCGGGCATCCTTGCTTATGCAGGCACTTCCACACGCCAGGCCAGCTTGCTACACTCCCGAGTACCATGATTAATAGGTTACGGGATCTTGATTATTGTTATACAAACCTGTATACAGGTAGTACTTTACTGCGGCACGGCAAATGATACTGGCCACAGATAGAGAGACGAGAACATGTTTCGTGTCGAGCTACCTAAGTGACAATTGATTGGTAGTAGACAACTGAGGCCTCAGGCCTGGGGAGTCAGCATCATAACCATAAAGATGCCAAGGAGGTAGATCAGCTCGCTTTGAGTTTCTGGCTTGAACCCAGGACCTTGCGGCGTTGACTGACCATGTAAGTATACATGATATAGAGACCTGAGTAAATAGAGAACGTCAGCTGTGCGTACGAGGCTTTTATGATACGTACCTGGCCACCAGATCGCAAAAAGACTAGCCCGGACATAGTCTGCAGGCTTCCAGTTGCCCTGAAACAAAGACCACCACCCCGGGATCGGAGGGTTGGGGAGACTGGCATAAATAAGGGAAGCTTCAGAGGAAGCACCCAAAGGATATAGGATATAGAAAGCCGTGTAGCGCAACCAGAGGAGAATATAGGGATTAGATCCAGCAAGGTTGAAGGCATAGAAGCTGTAACGAATCACTTCTGCTACCGACCAAGCAAGGACCATGGTGGCATAGAATGGGTATGTGCGCGTCTATTTGTCCGATTCAGGGTGAGAACGTTTCCGCGTAGAGTAGGCGCGACCCACATCTATAAACTGTTCTGTAATGCCCCAGACAAGGAATAAACGGCTCGCGACTTGAGCCATAGTGGTAGGTAGGGGACTTCTTACCCAACCTAGCATGACGTGGACGACTTCGAGGACGGCAAAGCTCTGCACAAAGGCTGTCTGCGTTCCAATGCGAAGGTACGCTGTCTGGGCGCGCTGGCAAAAGGGCTGAAGGGCAACAGGGAGCTGAGCCTCCAGAGCTTTGACTTGTGAAAAGTTTACGAAGGGAAGGGCGGACAGCCAACGGGAAAAAACATGCGACGCAGAATTGGTGGCGTGTACGTATATATCCGATTTACCATCGAAGTTGAAGAGGTGAATAAGGAGAGCAATAAGAATATAACCCCAGCCGAACGTGGAGAGGGCGTTGTAGGCAACAAGGTAGGCCTTAATAGGAGTAGGCGGACCTGTAGGGGTGAATAAAAATTGGTTGTATGTGAGGAACGGTAGCTACCTCTTGGTCGTACTGCGTTGGCATTGGACATGACACTTTGCAAAGGACGCGGTGAGCTGTGACAGTCGCGTCAGAGTTCTTGTGACTCTATATTACGTAACACAGGGGTATGCAGTGCAAGAGCTGCTTGGAAGACAAAAGCGGAGGTTGTTGGATCCTTTGCAGGGGCACTTGGGGTGTTGTCTTCCAAGGAAGTCACTGTGATGAGGAGTTGTGGGGAATCACCGGGCTTTCGGCGTCCATTGGGCTCAGGAAAGGCTCGCTCCCGCGCTCCGTGGAAGACGGGGTATGAAGGGCAGCGACAGAACACAAAACGTTTGTGTCATGATAAAGCAAGATGATTCCAGGAGTGAGCAGATCATGGATGACAAAGATGGTTACATAACGAGCAGAGCCTTTTCATCCTCGTCCTCTATCCACCATCATCATCGTCCTTTTAACCATCTCTACCAGTACACAAACAGAACTACAGAGGCAAAATATGAACAATCCATTCTCTTACCCCTTCAGCTTACAGCAACAGGAATTTCAACGATAAAATGTCTATGGCACGGCACTCCGTTGTCCTCAGTCCTTCTTTTCTATTGCTGGCGCTTCTTCACTTTCCTTCCCTTGCTCCGCAGCTCCTTCAGGCTTCTTATCATCCTCTGCCACTGGAATAGCTACTGAAGGTCCACTGGTAGCTCCGTTGGTACCAGAAGTTGGTGTTACTGGTGGCAAGACTGAAGGAGGGATCATTGGATGCTGGGCACTAAGCGCAGCACGTAAAGCTGCGTTCTCAATGCGAAGCTGATCCACAAGCGCTCGGCACTCTTCCCATCGCCGATTTGCCTCGTCCGCGGATGCCAGTGCAGCGTCTAGCAGTTGGGAACGGGACTCTAGTGCTTTGACGTGCCTTGATAATGTGATCAGACTTTCTGCACTTTGTGAGTTGATCAACTTACTGATCTCTGCGCTCTCGGAATGCTCGCTGTGCCTTTCGATTCTGTTCAGCCCGCTTGCTGTTACTGAGCGTTCGACCGGTTGAGCCTGATTGGGGAGGGGCTTGTGGCTGGTGTTGTTGGGCCATGTTGGGATGGGGTGGCATCGCACCGGGGGGTAACCCGCCCGGTGTATAGTCCGCAGGAGTAGCATAGGGATAGCCAGGAGGGAGTGGGCCTTGGAGGGGATGCATGAGTGTATGTGGAGGAGGCAAGACATGCTGGATGGGTTGCTGTGGCGGGGGTGGAGGGGGTTGAGCTTGGACCTGATCAATAGCGGCGGGAGGCGTTTTGCGCTTGCGAGTAGATCGTGTTGGGGGTGTTATGGGAGGGGGATCATCACGAAGACGCATTGTCTGGACCTGAGGCTGCTGCTGCTGTTGTTGTTGCTGGGATGGCTGGACCTGCTGCGGCTGCTGGGATGGCTGGTGTTGTTGCTGCTGCTGTTGCTGCATAGTGTCATTTTGTTGCTGCTTCTGCTGGGCCTGGGCCTGGCCAACATTTGAGGAGGGAGCTTGGTGCTGAAAGGATAGCATTGAATGCCTTAGTGTATGGAAGATTACCGAGTATTAGTAAGAGGCTGAGTAAGGCTGAGTAAGAGCGCAATCAACTATCTGCTACACGTGATGACCACCCACATGACGCGGTGTCACGTGTGCAGATGGGCATGCGGAGGGCGTTGAGGCCATCATTCGTCCTGGCGCTCAGCCCCTCTCCATCCTCCTCCACCCGACCCTTATGCCTCCCTCCTCTTCTCGCTTTTCTCTCCGTAAACGACTCTTTTCAAACTCTCCAAAATACTCAAACCCTTCTTCACATCCCCACAATGCCTCTTCAGCCACGCGCGGTAAGTCTTCCATCCAGCCTATCCCCATCCCTTCCACCTCATCTCTCCTCAGATACCCTCACAAATACCGCCCAGGATGGCACTGATGACCAAGGACAGGATCCTTGGAACAACTCGGGCCCCAGCCTCACTTCCAGTCGTAGCACTTTGCCCTCCAAGAGTCATCGTGTACCCTTTTATCGTCGCAAGAATAGATCCGCTCCTTCCGAAGGCGCGTCCCCTTGTGTTCATGACCCTCATCCCTCTGAACTGATTCCGTGACAGACTCATCTCCTTCCAAACCCTCTTTTTTCACCCGTGTCGTCAACAAAGTCGTTCCTTGCGTAACTCCGACTGATAGCCCGTCGCCTACCGACCAGCCTAAGGACACTCAGAATGGGGAAATTGAAACTGTGGAGGCGAAGGCTCCTGAGTCTAATTCCCAGTCTGATAATTCACCCCCCGTCATATCCCAACAACAGGATACAGGCCAAGCATTTGTTGACGATCCAATGCCACCTGTACCTGCGGAAGTCATTGTTCCCTTTAATGCACAGCTTCTTCCTGTTGAGGAGACCGATGGCGTTACCTCAGGTGCTGTACAACCGCCTGGGTCGACAGGTGAACCTATCGCTCGCATCCCTACCAATGAATCATCCGACTATCCCGATAGTATGACGGAAGAGGAGGTCGCAATGTTGGATGAACAGGAAGAGGAGGAAAAGCTGATGCGTAATGGTGGGAATGGAATCCCGATTGGCCCCGTGAGTTCATTGCCCCTCTCATACCTGTCTCTGCACTAAATGAGCAAACCCAGGATGGTCTTCCGAGACCTCTCTTACCTCCAGTTGCCCCACAGCATGCTGGTAGAAAATGCCTAGTTCTGGATCTCGACGAGACTCTGGTCCATAGCAGTTTCAAGGTACATTTTCTGTCTCCCAATTTTCCTCTATCGTGGTCGGTTCGTGTCTCATCGCCCATATAGGCTGTCCAACAAGCAGACTTTGTTGTGCCTGTAGAAATAGAATATCATTGGCATCACTTCCATGTCCTCAAACGTCCTGGTGTCGATGAATTCTTGAGAAGAATGGGAGAATTGTATGAGGTTGTGGTTTTCACAGCCAGCTTGGGCAAAGTATGTCCTATTCACTTCTTGTGACGATGCCATCTAATCCTAATTTGTTGACGTAGTATGCTGATCCTGTCCTGGACAAACTTGATATCCATCGAGTCGTGGCCCATCGTCTCTTTCGGGAAAGTTGTTTTAGTCATAAAGGCAATTATGTCAAGGTTTGCTGCCTTGTGGCATCATATCGTGGATTCGGACTCACACAAGAGTAGGATCTATCTCAATTGGGAAGACCAATCTCAGATACCATAATATTGGATAACTCGCCGGCATCTTATATTTTTCACCCTCATAATGCTGTGCCCGTATCGTCTTGGTTCAACGATCCACACGATGCAGAACTAACGGACTTGATACCATTCCTCGCTGATCTCACTAGTGTTCCAGACGTTCGAGGTATCCTGGATGGAGCGAGATGATTGCGTCATCATATACGTCAACAATACTCACTACACGTTGATTCCGCGATGCAGGACAGAAGTCTTATCATCCACACGGATCAACTACTTCGCGAACGCTTGCGAGTCAAGCACACCCCTCATATACCACTACCCATCCTTCGTCACCCTTTCACCGCATCGTCTCACCCAGTCACGCGGGGAGCCCTGTTGGCGATACCCACTCAATTCGATACCAGTCACGGTCGCAGATGCGTCATGCTTTGGAGGGCGACGAACAAGATCTGTTCATTATGCATGTTGCAACGCTCACACTCTTTTTTGCTGCCTTTGTATGTATAACAGTAAGCTTATTTGTGATCTATCAGGGATCTGTTGTCGATTTTCCAGTCTCCGTGTTTTCTTCGTGTCGGTCGTGTTTTAGTTTATAACAACATCCATCATTATACAGAAGCAAAGATTAGCTCCAATGATGTCACGCGACGTGAGGTGTATGTGACTACGTGACTGCTCGTTGAGCTGTACCATGAATCTCGTTCTCTATGATTCTGCAACCTTGGATCCAAGACTATGTCGTTGGTATCGCTGAGCACTTCGGCGCAGATTATTTCAATGCTCCTCGCCACCCAAAATGGAAGACTGTTCAAATCATCGAGGTGCTTGTCCCAATGTCCAGTGCAAATTTGAGACTCACATGTGTTCCTCAAGATTTTGCATCGTGGTCCCGAAGGCCAGGAGTCCAACGTCTGGGCACGAGTATCCGACTCATCTAGATCTATAACGGCCAAATTTACCTCCAGAGCTGCTGAAGAATATTTGAAGTGAGTTTGGAGATCTGTCAGCAACTGGGCCAGACTGACAGACTCATTTGTCGTAGGGTATCCCAGAACAAGCGGTTGACGCAGCATCAGACTGCAATAATACGCATTAAAGATTTCAAGCTATTCCTTGGACGTGTCGCTGTGCAAGAACACAAAATGACATCGAACGAGACTATAGCTCTTGAATGTGGAAACGCAAAACCCGAGGGGAGTTTTGACGAGAAGAGGATGGGGAATCCACAGGATATTACCACGCACCGGGACATCAAAGAATGGATTGAGGGACTCAGAAAGGGAGGTGGTGAAGGGTGAGGACCGCTATAGATTTCGATTATAATCAATCTGATTTGAAAATCTAGCAATGCGCTGAGGGGGCGGCGCATTGAAAGGGAAAAGCAAAACCTGGCAAGCAATGTCACTGACAAGGGCTCTGGTTCTGTCCCCAAACAGCGGAAATTAGATCTCGTGCCCAAGGCTCCAGACAAACAAGACATTCGAGCCAGTTCTATCGGGTCTTTCCATCCTGACCCTTCCAAGAACCACAAACCACCTTGGAAACCGGTGTGTTTATGTCTTACAGGGTTGTTCATCGTACCTAAGAGTTTTCAGAGAATGCCGTCGTTTTACGAGATCCCGTCAGAAATTTTGGCCGTCTTGGGGGACCTCCCTAGTTAGTACACTTTCAGCTCAGTATCTATATCAATGCAATAACGGACTCAATGCAGTCGAAGGGGAGGAGGTTTGCTCTTCACCGAATCTCAGGACAGATGAGGCGAAAGAACTTGCCAGGTCGCATAAGCGACGCCGTCTTGACGATAGTACGTGACCAATCATTGATTAAATCATGGCCGCTAACTAGCTACAAAAGATAATAACAAACAGGGTACTATGGATATTGATGCTGAGGTCGACGAGCGGTCATCACAACCAATCTCGGACTGGTCTGCCAGCGATGAAGATGAGCCTGCTGCAATACCTGGTCAGCGACGGCCATTATCACCCAAGCAAGATACTGTTCCTCTTAGAAACCTCCAGAAAATAGACGACACGACCTCCGCAGTTCAGAACTTCCCACTTCCAAATTCTCACAAAACCACCTCTTCTTCTCCAACGCTACCACCTATGTCTTCTTATGCCAAAATAGAAGCTCCACTTTCGCCCTCTAGGCCAAAAACAGATTTGTCGGTTTCCCAAAATCCACGGTCGCGTGTGATGAGACGAGTTTCTCCCCCCAGACAACCACAGGAGCCGATACAATCGTCTGGGCCAGAACGAATACTAGTGCCAGCTTCGGATACATCCATGTCGCAATCGCAGTCTCAGTCACAATCGCAGCAACGTCGTGTTGGATCTCAAGTCAAAGGTTACTCTGTGTGCGGGCAGGAAGAAGAGGGTAAGGAGCGACTCCAACAGGCGCAGGCGCAGGCAAAACAAAGCTCCACTTGGAAGGGCTTACCAAGGTGGGAGGTCCTAGATAGCCGAGAAGAAAGTAAGCAACAGTCACATGGGACAGGAAACTCGGAAAGATGGGATGGCGAGAAGTTGAGCGAAGATGACGGAGAGATCGACGAGCAAGTATTTGGTGACATAGGGCGGGCAGTCAAGGAGGTTTGTCGAGCGCGTGAGGAAAAGCTTCGGAAGGACATGGGGAAGCGTCCACCGAGTAAGATGGGTGATAAGAATAGCTCTGGGACTAGTCCAAATGGCCACAATCCGGTTTCACGCTGGATCACAGCGCTGTCGGAAATGGACACTCTGGTTCAGCATGAGCCGGGGGCATGGAGTCAACCGAGTTTCATGAACAGGGGGGTGAAGTTGGGTGGGCTAGAGGCGGGGGTGGAGGGGATGGTGAAAGGGGAGTTGGGGGCGTGGATGAGCTGGAAGGAACTAGAGGGCACACTGCGTGATGAGATAGATTGATAGTGGATAATCGTGATGCTGTATCTCCAAGGACACTGGTGTGTGACGGCGGGGCGTGAGTGTGACTGATCGGGTTGATTGTGATCGTGGGAAAGTGGAGGGGGATGTGGTCTCGGTAGTCACCACCTCTTTCTCTCCTCCACCAGCAACACTGTCGACCCTGTCCCCACCCCCAAGCCCCCCCTCTGCCCCCCCCGCCCTGCCGTCCCCCTGGAGGGACTTCCTTGTCGTCGTCATGTCCATCTCCCTCGCTGGCCTGGGCATCGTTTCTCTCCAAAATCCTTTCACAGAGCTCGCCAGCCTACTCGTAGGCAAAGGTGACATCAGGACTATCCTCTGTCTACTTGTATTCTCCATAGTCTCTCTTGTCCTAGGTCAGTTTTTTCGAGTTCTTCCGTCTCCAGCCCTATTGATCCACCACCCTCATCTACCTTGCGATCCATCTGTGGCAGCTTATCTCACTAATCCAAACGAGAACTCATTCCGCGCATATCTCACCGAGCAATCATTCCGACAGCACCTGAGTCGCCTCGACGAAAACTGCGACGATGGCCCAAACAAGCTTCTCGAAGGGCTTTCCCGCATTGCCCCACCCAAAGCCACCGGTACTGCTACTGGTCACATACTCCCTTTTGACGGATCTTTTCCGTTTCATTTCGCTAATCGTGCCTCCATTTCCCTGCGGACCCCCAAACATGTGTTTCATAGTTTTGGCATATTCACCGTCGCAGCCATGATTCCCCTTCCCAAGTCATCGATACGCGACGGCCGTGACAGCTTAATGATTTCGGATTCTTGGTATATTGGCGCCTTTGGAAAATGGTGGCGAGGTGGAATCCTGGAGACTTGGTATCAAGATGTCATCTCGAGGTCGAAGGATGAGGAGAGTTGGAGTTCAGGGATTCTCAGCATGAAAAGCCTCGATATCCTTCAAGGCTTTACCGGTGCGACGTTTGCGGCGTTCAATTGGGCATCTCTGACCCATTTAATTAGGACCTCCCTCGAAAGTGGCCATTCCAAATGCTTTTGTCAACGGCTCTCCACCCAAGTTGCGTAACCGTGAGCGCACGACCTGCAAAATTGCTGTTGTTACTCCGCGCAGCACAACACCACCCCCTTTGCCCAAGTCGGCCTCGCTTCCTCTTCATACAACTCGAGTTTTGCAGGCAGCTTCTGAACAACGGTCATTGGCCTTGGTCTCCCACCCCCCTTCCATTCAAATACAACACCCATGTAGTTCCTCTGAGTCAAATGCGGTTGGGGCTTCACTGCTGTCTCGATCACCTTCCACGTTGTTCGATCAATCACCTCGTATTGCCCATGTTCTGGAACAAATCAGTGTCTCAAAGTCATCACTTGTTGATCTTCGGGCACAGCTGCATGATTGCCAGACATCAGCCTCCCAGACCCATGATATGCTCCAGGAGGAAGTAAATGCCTACCGAGAGCGCAAACGGACAGAAGACGCTGGCAAACTTGAAACTAAATTGCGTACCAAGGCACTCGAGGACTCGAAACGCTCTGCTGAGGCTGTAAAACGGGAGGCCGATAAAAAGTTCAAAACGGCGCAGTCTGCTCATGATCACACAACTCGACGTGTACAATCGCTCGACAAGGAGATGGGTGAATTACGGAGACAGACTTCTGCTGACGAAGAAACCTTGCGGCATAGTATCGATGAGGTCTTTTCAGTGGAACGGGATATTTTAGAGGAACTGGAACGCAAGAAGCAAGAGATCAAGGATGTTGAGGATATCGTCGCTGCGCTCAATCAGCGAGCGCGAGTGCTAGAGGATCAGTTGAGTGACGAGCGGGAGAAACTCCAGAACAAGAAATACTTGGTCGAGAGTCGAAGGGTTAAACTGCTACAAATTTTTGCCCTCGATTCGTCGTGTGCTGCCGTCCGCCGGGAAGTGGGCCCGGACCCGGGCAACGGACCAGTGGAATCAAATAGTTGGGTTGAGCTCGACTCAGCGCCCAGTTTTGCACCATACCAGCCCCCTCATTTAACCCTCGGTACTCATTCGGCTTTCGACCCAACCTCGTCTATTGATGGCGCTACACAGGCTTACGATCCTTTCGCGGCGTCTCGCCGAGGAAAATATAAATTGGGGGATTTTGCAGATGAGGTTTCAAGGACGCTCGGTTTACCAGTCTCCTCGCCCACGGGTCGATCACTCATACCATCTGGCTTGATCACCTCATTCGATGGTTCCGAAACTCTTGGAACATCTCGATCTTTCCAATCAGACAATGATCCGTACTTGGAGAAAGAATGGCAAGACAAGAATGTATCCTATCAGGGGTCAGATCAGGACGGTTTCGACGTTCATACATCCTACGGCTCGTTCTCTACATCATCCTCCGCAGCACTCTCGACCTCTACGTTTCCGTCTTCCGAGCGCAACTCTCTGGATGGTCATACTTACCCTGCTACATATGAGAACGGCGACCGTAAGGGACTGATGGAGGTACCCAGAGACTTTGCGGATGGTCATTGGCCAACGCCTCTCCAAACCGATGGTCCATTGCATCTTGACGCTGAATCCACGGAAGCCGACCTCAACTTGCAGAAGAATTGTATGCGTAGATGGTTCCCTATACTTCCAAAGGACAAGTCGAGGAAGGGCCTCAACCCCGATGCCAAAGAATTTAGCATGTTTAGGGGGCCTTCGGCATCCACACATCATTCCTTACCCTCCTTTGACAACCTCAATCCCACTGGCATTGGTTCTTCTACACTGTCTTCAGCATCCTCCACGAGCGAGTCACTGCTTTTGCGCGCGTTTGCACCTTCTCCTGCAGAGCGCGAGGCATTGCAACGTGCCCTAGGCGGAGCCAATACGAGCTTTGAGCGTCTACCTAGCTTAAGTGATGTTGGAAGCATTCCTTCCTCGCCATCCCACATACATGCATCGCCCTTAGCCTCCAACCCACATGCGAATAAGATCCTCCCCTCTTGGTTATCCGCTCTCCCGCGTGGCCGCAAAGCGCACTTTAGCCCTTGGGGTGATGAAGAACCGTCTAGGAAGCCCTCCGATGATGTTGGAGGAAGCCGTTATCCTTGAGGAAGACACGATGTTTTTAAACTCCGTCAACCGTATTCGCTTTGTGTTATTGTGTCGCAACCAAGGTCCTCTTTCTTTTGTTGAAAGCATAGGTGATTTGTAGAACAACATCTTTCTGTTAGATCTCCATGTTAGGCAGCGCAGAGTAGTGCTTGTTCATACATTCACAAAGCTTGTACATCAGTGCATCCATAACTTACGCAACACCGGTCATGTTAACTCGGAAGGAAAGTGGAATGAGGTGACATGAGGTTCAATTGTATTTTCTTGGCGTATCTGTCATCAACTATCGTAACCCGAATCGTAAATAATGTACGTCAAAGGAAAGAAGGAAAGCTTTTGAAGTATGTAGAAGTTGAAGGATGTTGTGTACTTAACAATAGCAGAAATAGTTAAGTTTATCCGCTCTAGCCAAACCATAAACCCAGGAACGAAGACAAGACAAGACAGAATCGGGATGCCCAGCATACATCAAGCTGCATCGGGTGTAGAGATAATTCGAATACAGCTCGCGAGGGTAACATCGGTAAAATAAACGAGTGACTTGGTAGATGAATGTCCATCTCAAGTGAACAGGTTCAATGATACTGCTCAGCTGACGGGACATCGGAAGGAGAGGGAGGCTTGCAAGGGGGTATATGTAAGGTGAATGTGCGCAGGGATGAACGGCGAGGAGGCACCAGCGACTAAGGGGAGGAAACGGAGTAGGAAGGCCAGGAACCAAGGTTTTGCAGGTGCCAAGGAGTATCGGGGGGACGACAAAGGAGAGCCCAAAGACCGAACGAATCAGTCGGGTGGAGGGAAAAGACTCGTGTCACACGATACGGGGCGTACCCCTCTACCGCGCACCATCTAATACCCCTCGAACATCATCAACAGAACTTAGATCCGCCAGAAACGGGACGAGGTCTGTGAGTTCGGTGTCATGGGGATCGTTGAACCATGAAGAGACGGGGACGGCATTATTGGGGTGGAAGATGTACGAGGCAGGTGAGTTGTCCAATATTATGGTATCAGTTATAGGACGACCAAGTTGTGAGAGATCCTAAAGGACGGGGAAGAATAATAAAAGATGAGTCAATGGGTACAGAAGTGAAAAAGAGGTTATTGTCAACCTTGACGTAATTTCCTCGGTGGTTATAACAGCTTTCTCTGAAAAGTCGGTGTGTAACGACTCTATGGACATCCAGCTTATCCAACACAGGGTCCGCGTACTGCAAAACAGATCAGACGAAGATGAAGGCACGAGATCAGACATACAGACCTTGCTAAGACTAGCAGTAAAAACGACGATCTCATAAATCTCGCCCATTTTTTTCAAGAAGTTGTCAACACCCGGACGCTTGATCACATAGACGTTGTGCCAGTGATACTCAATTTCCACGGGGACAACATAGTCAGCCTGTTGTATTGACTGGCAAGAAATGAGAGAAGATTTGAAAGTAACGAGTGGATAGACGAACCTTGAAACTACTGTGGACGAGTGTTTCATCCAAGTCGAGAATGAGGCATTTTCTCCCCATGTGTTGGGGCGCGATGGGAGGCAATAAAGGCCTCGGAATACCATCCTACGGAAGGACAGATAAAATAAGACGGAAGCCAAGCAAAAACAGAGTAATTCGGCTTACTGGACCTATTGGAATCCCTGCGCCACCATTGAGTAGAATTAATTCATCCGGATCGTCGTCGGCAAGGTCGTCGATATCATCATCAGTAAATTCGGACTCGTCGCCATCAGTGCTAGCATTGCTTGGCACGGTGGAAGATCGGGAATGCACGTCGTGTAAAGTACCGGTTGAACCTGGAGGGACGACGGCGCCAGAAGTCATGCCTTCGGTTTCTGCCACGGGTAGTGTCCTTGTTGGGGTCGGGGGAACGATGATATCAGCATTATCAGAGGGCTGCTCAGTCGAGAGATGGAGAGGGGCCGGGGTAAGACCGGTTTCGTCAAGTACTGATTCCTGAGCATCTTGTGTGATAAGAGGATCCTGCGGAGCGGGCTCGGGGGGCGGCTGTTCAACTTTTTCCGACTGTAATTTCGCCGGAGATTCTTTGGAAGGGTGAGCGGGAACGTCGACCTCAACTGGGTGAGACTTGGACGATGAAAGGCAGGGAATAAGGAGGTGGACGAGCTTGGAAAGGAAAGAGGGTCTGGGAGCTTGGGTAGGGGAAGTAGGAGCTGGATTACCGCTGCCGTTTGCGGGAGGGTGGGAGGAAGAAGAGCCGTTGGCCTTGCGACGAGAGGGAACTGTCCCCTTGTTGGTGGCCTGGGTGAGGGTAGGAGTGGTAGAACCGTCCTCAGTTTTATCAGCATCGGGAGAAGTGTGAACGTCCTTGGAAGGACCACGTGGCTGCGAGTCTGTAGGAGGAGAGGGAGACGGTTTTGGGTCGGAAGACGAGGGGGAGGAGGGGGAGACAACAAGAGCATGCCCACTGCCAGGCGTGGTGGTGGTGGTGGGAGGAGACAAGGGCACGTCGCCATTGTCGAGGGCGCGATGAGCAGAACCATTTGAAGTACTGGAGGCAGGAGACTGGGCAGTGGATGCTTTTTGGGAGTGAAGGGGAGGATCACTGTGTGGAGGAGTTGGCGCAGCCATGAGGGGGGGTGGGCGAGAAGGACGGGTGGCTCGACGAGAAGAGGGTGCTGCTCGACGAGGACGACGGTGACGGCGAGAACAAAGTCTTGCTCGGCTTACATGCCCACATCACTCCCACGCCAGACACGTGACTCGGCGCGTCGAGGACGCAAGTGTGGCGCTGTCTTCTCTCAACAACAATGTTCCCAACACACCCTCGCCCCGAGCCACCCAAAGGCCAGCACTCTGCCACTCAACCAAAACCACAGCAGGCCCTGAGCGAGCGGTACAATGTCCTGCAAAGAAAGCTCGAAGACCTCGAACGCGTCCATCAAGCGGGAAAGAAAGCGGTAAGTCCAACCCAACATATTCTAATCAAGCACTCACCCTGCATCCCAGCACCAAGCTGAGCTAGACAGGTTCAAATTAGACTTAGCCCGCTGTAAAAAGACAATCAATGAACAATCAGAGCGCTTGGACAAGCAGAAGAGGCAAAATGACACCCTAGACTTCCGGATACAAGAACTCAAAAAGACCGCTCAGGCAGACCAAACAGAGATCAAGGGCCTCAAGACCAAGCTCAAAATGGTCGAACATGAAAATTCACAGCTCGCTGTAAAACAAAGCGACGTTGTGGAGACGAGGAAAGCCATGCAAACACTGGAATCCAAATACCGTGACGAACTGCGGGAACGGGACAGGAGAATAGCAGACTTAGAAAGGGCTGCCACTTCCGAGAGCAAGAAACGCCAGGCATTTGAATCCAAACTTCAAGTTTCCAAAGCCAAGACCGACACACATGTGCAGGCTGCATGCAACGCAACAAAACAAGTTGAATCACAGCTCGCCAAATCCCAACAAGAGCTCTCCGAAGCACACCAGCAACTTACCTTTATACAAGACTCTTTTGCCCGGGAACGAGAAGGCTTCCTCGATCGACTTGCGCATCACAGTTTCCTCCTCCCCTATCTGGCCCGGCAATATGCACTGCTCGTTTCCAATACAGTTCCCATGCCAGAGCACCACAAGCTCAAACGACTGTATACCACCGCCGAGTTGAGAATTTTGCGCCTCGAGCGCAAGCTTGACAATGCCGAGGACCAGGTCAAGGAGCTTGCCCATTTGGTTCGCCAAGTCAACGACCGCAATGATCTTCTAAAGGAGCAGCTCCTCGATGCTATATACCAAATCACCATTTACGAGGATATGCTCAGTGTCAATGTCACCCCGACTATCGACCCTATGACGGATGTTCTGGACTTGAAACTTCAACAAATCATAAGGTACGAAAATACCCACCGTCAAGAGCTTGCTGCAGCAGAACGCTGTCTCCACGAACTCCTACTCGATTGCTACACCCTTCGTTCCCAACAACTCTTCTTCGTATACACCTGTGTCGACAAAGAACTCTTACAAGTCTCCAACCTTGCCAAACAATCCTCCAAAGACCACGCAAGTGCACTTGCCTCTCACGAGGCCATCGCTGCCAGCCTCGAGTCAGCGCAGAAGGATCGCTCCGCCCTCTCCGATCAAATTTGTACTCTGACAGAGGCCCAGACCTCCCTCAAACAAACCTGCACCTCCCTGAGGGATCAAATCGCCGCACTCGATGACCAAGAACGCCAGTCCGCCCTCGCTCACGAAGTTGCGATGAAGAAAGATAGGGACGCAATGCAGCGTCTGACCAACGCCGTTCAGAAGAGTAGAGTGGCTGAAGATGCACTACGTGCTGAAATTGACAGGTCAGTCAGGCTCATAACCAGTGTGTATGCTGTGTTGTCAATGGTATAGCATCACAGCGCCCTTCAAATGCGTGTTGTTCCCGTTGCTGATCCCCTGTCCTAAAAGGCTACTGACCGAGCTTGCCGATGCGGAACGATACCAAGAAGCCTACAATTCACTATCCGAACAAGTTGGTGCTCTCATCGCCTGTAACCAGCTCGCAGAAGAAGAAGCCGAACGTTTGAGCAAATTCAATGCCGAAATTCTGGGCCATAATAACCCAGCGCAGCGCATCGCCTATGTTGATCGTATCCGCCGCGAATTAGCCGAAGCCAAACATGTCAGTTGCCAACTTTATCCGCCGTTGACTATTGTCAGCCATGTTCAATTTCCATTTCACAACAGAAAATTGTCATGTTGTCGAGGGAACAAGAAGCCATTGCTGGGCTCAACGCTGATCTCCAGCATGAACTGGATATTTACAAATCTGTCATGATCACGGATAAGCCTGGAACACATAAAACCCGTGTTCAGCGTATGCCTTTGTCAAATGTTACCCGCAGTCTCAACGTCGGCGCGAGCGTCACCCAGCCAGCCACTCCGGCCGAGACTGCCATTGTCTATTTAGACCCTATTTCAGGAGAAATGACATTGGATGAGATCATATAGTACGGCTGCCTGATTCTATACCCTTGACATATTTATCATTTCAAACTCTTCATTATGTATCATCTGTATTCAAGGTATATACGTACATTCATGCCGAAATGCAACAAAAACTCATAGCTAGTGACAGATTGTCTGTGATGCTCCAGGAAAGAAGAAAACAAAAGAGATGCTCTCACAGCTCATCGTGATGATCAGGCAAACCATACGCCGCGCTCCCCGGGCGACTATGTTTTGAGGGGTAGGAAGGGATAGCAAAGGCCTCGTTCTGGTATGTCTCGCTCAACCTCTTGTAGTAGGCTTTATTCTGGCGCTTCTTCCACCAAATCCTATTCATACCGCAGTCAACACCCATGAGAGGTAATGCAAGCCCGTAGAGACACTCACAATCCTCCGGTAAGCACAGCAATCAGTACCACAAGCCCAATGAGCCCGCCCACAAACCTGAACTTGTTCCTGGCCAAGAAACTTGTCAACCCCTGTGGATCTGGATCCTTGAACACCTGCTTGCGATTGGGTAGCTCATCCCGACTAGGTGGATTCTGGGGATCATAGCAATACTGCTTGAAACACTTTGAGCAGATGTCGGAACGTGTGAATACTGGCGTCGCTTTCAGTCGCGCACGATCGAATACCGCACATTGGAGACAAGTGCCGAAGTTAGGATCTGGGATATTGGCATTCGGCGTGAACCCCTCGATCATAAGCTTCTGGACTGCATCCAGGAACAGTGAAGTATGCTTAAGAGTATACGTCAACTGGAACGTTGCTGTGCTACGGGGGGATTCAAGTCAAGGCGAGCCGCCGAAGGTCTGCGTTCAACGCACTTTGTAATCGGATCGTCACCATTGATCGGTGGTGTATTTGGTAGATAAATGACCATGGGGTAATCGGATGGGGTTGTCGGGTCGCAACCAAAGAATGTTGGTCGTGCGCTAACACCAGTCGAAATGAAATCCTCCGCTGTAGCAGGTATAGGAGGGAATCGTTGATGCGAAGATTGTAAAAGCGTTGAAAGCCTCCGCGCCGTAGTAATAGGACCGGTGCCGCTACAAGCCAGAAGGTCGAGCTTTGTCGTCAGTGTAGAGCTATAAAAAAAATAACGCACTTGGGAAAATTGTTGGGATCATCGGCACTGGCCTCCAGCGTCACGACGACATCCAAGCCTCGCTTCCTCACAAACAAGGGGTCATATGGGACATTCTCTGCATTTGACGAGCCGTCCAGCAGCTCTAACCAAGTCGCATTAGCATCCTGAAACGTGCTAGTCTTGATGCCGCTGAAGGGACTTGGCCAATTAGCAACATCATCAGCCCTTGTTCTCACTTGACGCAATTGCTGTGAGAGAGTGTACAGCAGCCCAGCAGAGTCGTCCGATGACATGCCCTTGATCTGATTATTGGCTGTATCTAATATTTGCTAGGACCGGATTTGGGTCAGTTTCCTGTGGTCGCAAGAGCATTCGGCAGAGGCCACAACTGACATTGAATAAACTTGCACTGCTTCCCATTATAAAGCCGGCTTGATCGAACCCGGTCACGCAAGCCGATCCGTTCTCAGGTTTCCCATTTGAGAGATGCGTTCCTGCATAAGTCAGGTTCATCCCTGCAGACAAGCTAGGGTCGTATGAGGCAAGTTCCATTGGAGTAATCTAATTGGGTCAGTGAGGTTCAGAAAGATGTTGAGGATGAGGTGCGATTTTACCTCATATACGGTCGGCGTCAAGTCCAAGGCTGTTGTCAAATTTGACCCAACTGGACGTGAGTCGGCAACAACAATCGGGAATGGGAGTAGATATTGTTGGAATGAGGGTATCTCGGGTATCTTTGACCAGAGCTGCCCACCCCCGTGAGCTGAGTCATTCGTGAAGAAGTTATCCCTCGTAGTCTGATTGAGGAAATGGTACGAGATCATCCTTGCCCACGGATCTGTCAAGCTGGTATCACTGGCGGGCCACTAGATCAACTGGTGCACAACCTGAGAAACGCTCGAGCCACCTACATTCCTTTGTCTGCTTTTGCCCTGACGCTCCAGAGGATGCTCCCATACCATGCTTGATTCTTGTCTGAGAAAATATTGGAACCGTCGGGGGTAGCGAAGGGCAAGTCGAGTTTCCAGCCACTGAGGTCAGGCCCGTTGCCGAGAACGAGGCTGTGGAGGGTAGGGAAGTTATTAAAGAACAATGATCCAGTAATCCACGAGCCGCCTGATCCCGGGATGAGCTACTTGTACGACACATGTCGAGAGCACGTACCTGACAACCCTGTAATGTAGGTTGCCACTTGCAGCAAGCCACCAGTTCCAGCAGCCTTGGCAGTGTCATTCCTGGCATCCAGGCCACTCAAAGCACCGGCAGCAAACTGTGCGGCTCGCAGTCCACCGCCTGGAAGCGCAATCCCGACCTTTGGCCAAGTGCCAGAAAAGTTCAACGCGCTCAGGTCATAACTCATGCGTGAGCCATCACCGAACCAGTCTTTCCATGCGCCGGGCAGAATGTTCTGGGAACGCGTATCCACATACTCTTCCTCCCGAGGATGGAGAGATTGATTCTGAGGACTCCAAATCCGAAGAAGGGATGTCGTCGAAAAGTCGGGGCATTCGACATTGGTTTGGGGGGCATAGTCAGTGACGGAGCCTTGCAAGGGGTGTGAGGCATCTTGAGCATGGAGCGGTGTCAGCAGAGAGCTCAGGAGGAGTGCTCGCAGAGTGCGCGGCACAGGAAACATGGGTGAATAGCTGGGAGAGGAAAAGAAGCAGAGGCGTGGAAGCGACAATGACTATTAATGTTCTGCCAGCGTTTCTGTGGCAGTGGGCATAGTAAAACAATAACAACAGGATCAATTCACATGTCCGCCTATCTCCTCAGTGATCAGCACATTAAGATGGCATGCGTTTATTTAATACAACAAGCACAAACCCAGTACAGTCACATCAATCATCAAAATTGCCTTCAAACAGGTAGTTCGCAGCCAGTTCTTCGTTCTTGTCACACGCAAAGTAAGCTTCAAGAACGGCTTGTCGAGAGAAGCCGAGTCCCTCCAGCTGCAGCCCAAATGAAAATGAATTAGATAGCGGAATGACGCGACAACACTCACCCGTTCAATAGCCGCTCGCTCTTCTGGAGTCACACTGATAACTTGAGCACCTGGTGGAATAGCGCCCTCAGAGTTTCCGTCATCCTCATCACCAGTAAGGCCTAGGAGTTCGGATAACGCCTCAGGATGGGCTACGAGAAGCTGAGCTAGTTGAGGATTTTGGGCGGTGAGTTGTTGTATGAGGGGTTGAATCAAGGCAGGGTTCTGTCTAACAAGCTCCCGGAGCTGTTGAATTTGAGGGTTGCCCTGCAAAGCACCAAGATCGATATGCGGGGCAGCACCACCGCCAGTAGGAGCACCTCCAGCCGTGCTAGGCTGTTGTTGCTGTTGGGCGAGCTACATAGAACTTAGAACCAGGCCCCATTATAACACGGAAGCTTACCTGGAACAAGTTCTGCGGTTGATTCGCTGGAGGTGCAGCGGGTGCCGAAGCAGGAGGGGATGCGGCAGGGGGGCTTGTTGGGGCGGCAGGAGAGGTAGCGGGATTGGGTTGCGCGGATGGCGTCCGTGCAGCCGGTCCGGGGGCTTCAGCTTCCAAATGGGCAGGAATGCCCTGTTCAGCGTTATAAGACGCTGGTCATCCTGACGCGATAAGACACTGACCGTCATCAGATATTCCACAGCGCGATCTGGGTTGTTGAAGCTGGCACGCAGGGCACGGAGGACTTGTTCACGTGGAAAACCCATCTCCTCCATGTTCTGGATGGTGGTCTGCAGCGCTGCTCCTGTGACGAAACCAGTGCCATCGCCGAGACCGGCAGGGGCTGCAGGAGGTGTATCAGTTGTTGTGGCTGCAGTCGATGTCTCTGATGTTGCAGGTGCAGGCTGGGGGGTGGTCTCGGTTGTCGCGGAAGTGGAGGACGTAACATCAGGCTCTGGGGTAGCTGGTGCAGGTGCAGGCTCGGGCTTAGGGGTGGGTGTTGGCTTGGGCTAGGGGGGGATTGGAACCTTGGAGAGGATATAGGAAGAAGAGGTACCTTGGCGGCCATGAGGACAAAAAAGTCCTTTTCCTTTACGCCACAGGATTCGATTGTCTTGTCATCGGAGAGGATTTTACCTGTTCTTGGATGTCAACAGGAATAGGAAAGATAGGGGGGGGGATGGGGACCTGAATATATGATTTTCTGGGTTGCGGCGGGGTGTTTGTGGGCGGCCTCGATTTTTGTCTTGAGGGCACCTATGGTATCGGAAGGCTCGACATCTACCTGGTGGAGGGTGGGTGGGGGTGGAGAGGGGAGGGGAGGGGAAATACCTGGAAGATCTTCTGCTGGGTGGTCTTGACGGTGATCTTCATGATGGGAGAGAAGAGGCAAGGGACGCGTCACGTTAATTAGCTAATAATTCCATTTTCTGCGGCTGCCACCTCCCACCATGCAGCACCAGTCCGGCGACGACTACCTCCGCACCCTCGCCGCCTTCATCCGCACCAACGAGCGCCGTCTTGCTGAGCCTGCCTTTTCTCGTCGACGTCCCCGTCCACCAGCACCCCCCCGCACCATCGCAAACCCCCTCACATGGCTCACCAGCGACCCCTCCACCTCCCGCCCCCCAACCCCCGTCATCTTCTCAACAGACCTCCACCATCTCTTCTATGTCCTCATGCGCCTCGAAGCCCTCGGGTACAACATCGGCACTCTCGACGTCGAGCTCGACAACCCCTCTCGCCCAACCAGCTACATCAACTTTGAAGACAAGGACAAGTCAGATACCCTCTCCCTTGCCTCCTTCCGCTCCTCCCTCTCTGCAGTCTCTAGCCTTTCGCTCGGCGTCGGTTGGTGGTCTCGCCCCGACGTCCCAGATATCAACTCGGAACTCAAGTATATCTTCAGCAGTTTCACCAAACTTCCCGCAATCGCTATCGGCCCTCCTACCAAGAAGGTCATCACTGAAACCCTCCATGACATTCCCTCAAACAACGCCCTCCCATTAGACACTTTCAAGAACCTCCAGAGTCTGGAGTGCACAGACATTGACCCGCGCCTCTTATTGGGCTGGGACAGATTGGCGGAAGGCCTTCGGAGTCTCAAGATCCGGAAGAGTGGCTTGGAGAATGTTGCGGACATATTCATCGGTGCCGTTGTCGATGACGACGCCAGAAGAGCAGGCAGTAGTAGTCGAAAGCGGCGACGGCACATCCCTCGCCACTCTGACCAACAGCTTGCATTCCAGCCCACTCGGCTACCTGACACTGTCCCAGAAGTAGAAGAGGACGAAAGTGGAACCCTGTCCCCTTCTCCATCAACAGAACTCTCCTCCATGAAATGGGCCTTTCTTCGACATCTGTCCCTTGCAGACAACAGTCTCACTTTCATACCCCAGGATATTCTCCCATACCTCACATCACTCACTCATCTCGACCTCTCTACCAATCTGTTCGTATCTATCCCTGCTGGTTTGGGCACCCTCTATAATCTCACCTATCTCAACCTCGCCGACAATATGATTGATTCCGTCCTTGGTGTCTACCTCAACCTGGGCCAAATACTTCAGCTCAACCTGTCTTCCAATCGTCTTGAATCCATATGCGGCCTCGAACGTTTGCAGGGCCTGGAGCGCGTGGATCTTCGTAATAACCAGATCGAGGAAAGTGCCGAGATTGGGAGACTAGCAACGTTGCCTAACATTGCCGAAGTTTGGGTAGAGGGAAACCCTTTTTGTGAGGTCGAGGACAACTATAGGGTCATCTGCTTCGACTACTTCTGGAAGGAGAGCAAATCCATCAGCCTTGACGGATCTGCTCCTGGGTTCTATGAGAAGCGAAGCCTCACGGCGCCTCCCCCTGACCAAATGACGTCCAGCAGACCTCTTTCAACGGTCTCTTCACCACCCGTTGTGACGGTGGCTCATGGTCACCAACATCCACACTCGGCAAATGGTGCACCTACCGCAAGTGATGTTGCAGCGACATCCTCTCCGCCCTCTTCCAACGCATCCCCTCACCTCACGCCGATTTCTGCTGTCGGGGTGGCCGGCAGGGCTTCACGGAGGAAGGCGAAACGCATCGTTGACCTTGATGGAAACAACAGCGAAGGTAGCTCCAAAGGAGCAACTCACTCCCGCATGCGTTCTATTGACTCGACAAAGGACAAGACGAGGGAGAAGAAGAAGAAGGACAAGGTGAAGGAGGTATCAGTAGCAGAGCCCGAGCGGAAGTGGGGGCAAGTCGGTACAGTTGACCTGGGCGGTCCCTCAACCTCAACGGGACCCGGTTCGTTTACTACTCAGGACTTCGCGACATCCTCAAAGGCACCTGTACAGCAAATGACAACAGACTTTGGGTCGCTGTCTCCGCGACGTGTGCGACATAGTCGTTACCAGACTGAATTTATTCCTGTGACATCAATACCGGAAAGTAACACGTCAGGGTCAGCAACAGAGTCTCCTCGAAGCCGCAGAGGTCGTATTGAAGGTGGTGGCACGGTGACATCGCGTTCGGGCAGACGGCACAGACTAAGCGCGTCGGTGTATGAAGCGATGTCGCACTCTGACGGGGAGGAGGGCGATGGGGAAATACTGGACAGTGCAGAGGCATACAGGAAGCGGCTGGAGGCGCTGAAGAAGGATATGGGAGAGGGATGGTTGAAGATATATAGCCAGACACAAGTGAAATCGGCGTCGTAGCGTAGAATCGAAATTATGACACGCGTGTGTGACAAGTGTGACGGGGCCAGATTTTGTCGTCCCAGTTGAGGTCGTCTCGCACTCACTCCAGCCCCTCGTCGCTCCTTACCATAAAACACATCAAACATGGGTGCAAACCTCTCAAAGGCCCTCGGTGCGTTCGTCTCCCCACCACCCTTTACCCCCGCCTCACCATGTCCTGCCGTCGCCTCGAAATAGCCAAGATCTTTGGCAACAAGGAGATGCGCCTCCTGATGCTGGGTCTTGACGCGGCCGGAAAAACCAGTAAGCACCAGCGTCTTTCCTGGTCCAATCCAGCACCGCTCACCCCCTCACCTCGCCAGCCATTCTCTACAAACTCAAGTTGAACCAGTCTGTGACTACAATCCCAACAGGTGCCCCTGCCCCATTCTTTCCCCGCAGCCATCAATTTTCTGAACATTTGACACAGTCGGCTTCAATGTCGAAACCGTAACATACAAGAATGTCAAGTTCAATGTTTGGGATGTTGGTGGTCAAGACAAGATTCGTCCCCTGTGGAGACACTACTACACCGGCACCCAGGGCCTCGTGTTCGTCGTTGACAGCCAAGATAGGGAACGTATTGACGAGGCCAAACACGAGCTCCACCGGATATTGAGCGATAGGGAAATGAAGGAATGTTTATTGCTTGTGTTCGCAAACAAGCAGGATTTACCCGGAGGCAAGTCTCCCGTCCTTCCCTGTTCTAAACTGTCCCTAACTTGGCTTTCATGTAGCCATGTCTCCTGCCGAGGTCACCGAGAAGCTCGGACTTCATCGAATGCGTGACCGTTCTTGGTATGTGCACCCAAGGTATGTATTCGCCACCTGTTCGGTTCAACAGTCCGGGAGCTGACAAAAATACCTAATCAGTTGTGCAACGACTGGAGAGGGTCTCTTTGAGGGCCTGCAATGGCTGTCACAGAACGTCAAGAAACGCCAGCAGTGAATGTGTTGGCGTGTTCCCCAGATACTTTCCATGACGCCTGCTTCTATACGAGCTCCTCCGTCCCAAATACCCCCTCATGCCATTATAACTCGCTATCTCATGGCCACGCACGAAACTGTTCACGTACGAACGGACACTGTCTAGCTCCCCATGTTTTTTTTGCCTACCTCTTTTGTTCTTATACCGTTATCTGTTATTCCCATCTCTATATTCGAGTCTGATTTTACTTTGAGGGGTGGTAGGTCTATATACACTCTAATGGATTTGATGCTTGGATGGAATTGGGTGAATCTGGGATCTTGCGTGAGAAGCGAATGTCGTGCTTCCTTCGACACTGGCACATCATTCCGCATGCAGCAACAACATATCCCCCTTTCGTCCTCCTTTTTCCCTCTCTCTCCCTACAAATTCAGACATGTTTTCCCTTCTTCGCTCTGCCACCATGAGCCGCGCCTTCTCGCACAATGCCCCTGCTGAAACCTTCACCGGGGCCATCGGAAACACTCCCCTCGTGCGTCGCGGGTCTTTTTGCCCTCCAAGCACCCCACTCAGTGGCCAGTTTAGATTTACCTCAAAGGTCTGTCAGAGAAGACAGGATACAAAATCTACGGCAAAGCAGAGTTCCAGAATCCCGGTGGTAGTGTGAAGGATCGTGCTGCGCTCGGACTCATTCGGGACGCTGAAGAGAGGGGACGGTACGTTGAATTCTATCCCCCGCTTGCCCAGCAGAGCACTGACTTTCGGTGCTAGACTCAAGCCTGGGGGCACCGTCGTTGAGGGTACCGCAGGGAATACTGGCATTGGCCTCGCACATGTTTGTCGGGCACGTGGATACAAATGTGTGATATACATGCCCGATACCCAGGTAGCCTTCCGGGTCGTCTTGCCAAACCCTCGTCTCACCTTTTATTTCATGTGGTAGAGCCAAGAGAAGATCGACCTTCTGCGCATGCTTGGTGCCGACGTTCGTCCCGTCCCCGCCGTCGCCTATGAGAACCCACTCAACTACAATCATCAAGCCCGAGAATATGCCGAGTCTACAGAAAATGCCATCTGGACCAACCAGTTCGACAACACTGCAAACACCCACGCTCACTATACCACCACAGGCCCAGAAATCTGGGAGCAAACCGGTGGTGATTTGGATGGTTTCATCTGCTCGACGGGCACTGGCGGCACACTCGCCGGCGTCGGTAAATACCTCAAGGAAAAGAGTGGTGGGAAGACTCAAGTGTGGTTGGCTGATCCTCCTGGCAGTGTTTTGACCAGTTACTTTGAGAGTGGTGGCAAATTGGTTGAGAGGACTGGATCATCCATCACAGAAGGTGCATCTCAGGCGTATCTAACACATGCTACTTATCTGACGACCTATGTCAGGCATTGGTCAAGGTCGTGTCACAGACAATTTGGCTACTTTCGTAAAGAACGTCGACGGTGCATTCACTGTCTCTGATGACAAGTCTATTGCCATGCTCTACGAGCTCTTGGATTCTGAGGGCCTATACCTCGGCGCAAGCTCTGCCCTCAACGTTGTTGCCGCCGTGGAGCTTGCAGAGAAACTTGGCAAGGGTGGGCTTATGTTCAGCTAACTCGGGGAATTGTCACTGACGGCTTTCCAGGATCTAAAGTCGCGACAATTCTGTGTGATGGTGCGTATCGATACCAGAGTCGCTTATTCTCGAAGAAATGGTTGGCATCAAAAAGCTTGGAGGAGGTTATTCCGCCACATCTCAAGAAATATACAGTCCTGGAATAGTTACCGTAATATATGATGCGTGACCAGCCAATGTGACCAGCACGTCACTGATTGGAGCGTCCCTTTGAGGGCTTTGGTATCATCTTCTGCACACGCCATGTCCCTAAAAGTACCCAAAGCAAACCAGATACAGCTTTTCAAAGATGGGTACAAGGTCAGCACGGGAGTATATCGCGAGGTAGTCGTCTTGCTGACGCGTTCTTATGCATAGCACCTTCAAGGACTCGATGATGCCGTGCTCAGAAATATACAGGCGGTCAATGAGCTGACTGATTTGGCGCGAACAAGTTATGGACCGAATGGTACGTGGTATGCAGTCGTTGGGGGCTTCATGAGTTCCGACAGGTACAAATGTGCAATGCAGGGAGAAACAAGCTTGTGATCAATCATCTTGGACGACTCTTTGTCACTTCGGATGCGGCGACGATTATCAGGGAGATCGAAGTTGTACATCCGGCTGCCAAGTTGGTCGTAATGGCCTCCCAGGCTCAGGAGGCTGAGGTGAGTGCAATCTGGCTCCCCTGCTCTTGCTTTTCCACCGTGTCACTTTTATGAACCACCGAAAACACTTGCTGATTTTTATTTAATCTAGATGGGTGATGCGACTAATACCGTCGTCATCTTCGCAGGAGAGCTTTTGAAAAGGGCTGAAAATCTGCTTATCATGGGTCTACATCCAAGTGAGATTATCCAGGGCTACGAGCTTGCGCTAGACAGAACCCTGAAGGAGCTTGAGAGTGCGTCATTCTCACCTCTGCTAATCTTGCATTATCTGATGTTTCGACGATTAGCCTTGTCGACTTGGAAGATGCCGCAGCCCTTAACACGCGCTTCTCTGGTGACTGCGCTCAAGCCTGCTATTGCTGCAAAACAATATGGACTCGAAGATGTGCTCTCCTCGTTGGTCGCGGATGCAGCACTATTAATCATGCCCCCCAACCCCAAAAACTTCAACGTGGACAATGTCCGCGTCGTAAAAATCATGGGTGGTAGCTTGGCTACCAGTAAAGTAGTACAGGGAATGGTTTTTGGCCGCGAACCGGAAGGTATGTGCAGCTGGTATACTAGAGGCCTAAGCTTATACACTCCGAAAGGTGACGTGAAAAAGGTCCACAAAGCAAAGGTTGCTGTTTTCACCTCTGCTTTGGATGTTGCCCAGACGGAGACGAAGGGAACAGTTCTGATCAAGAGTGCGGAGGAGATGCTCAATTTCACAGTTGGGGAAGAGAAGCATATGGAAAAGGTAGATGCCAGGCATCCACGATGGGGTCATATTACTGATTACAGAGGCAGATCTTCAAAGAAATTGCTGATTCTGGTGTCAAAGTCATTGTTGCTGGTTCATCCGTCGGCGAACTCGCCCTCCACTACCTCAATAGGGTCGGCATTGCTGTTCTCAAGGTCCTCTCAAAATTCGACCTTCGTAGGTTATGTCGAGTTGTCAACGCGACACCACTCGCGCGTATGGGTGCACCCACACCAGAAGAAGCAGGATATGTTGACGTTTTCGAAACAACAGAGATCGGTGGTGATCGTGTGACGGTCCTTCGTCAGCTTTCCGAGGGCGATCAGGGTTTCGATCCTTCTAGTCGTGGTGAGAAGACCAAAACTGCGACGATCGTGCTACGTGGGGCTACGGCCAACCACCTTGATGATCTAGAACGCGCTGTGGATGATGGGGTGAATGTGATAAAAGGTTTAATGAAGGACGCCAGGACTGTCCCCGGTGCCGGAGCGACTGAGATGGAACTGGCGAAAAGAGTGGATGGTTATGGAAGCGGGTTGAAGGGACTTGCGCAACATGCTGTGAAGAAGTATGCGAACTCCTTGGAGGTGGTACCGAGGACACTTGCGGAAAATGCGTTAGGAGGCGCTGAGGGGAATGAAGTCTTGAGTAAGCTATGGGCAAAACATGAACTTAAAGGTGGAGAGGCCTGGGGTGTTGACGTTGAGGTAGCTCCTCCGTGTTTGTCAGATCCTCAGCGCAGCTGACACACTGATTTCTTAGTACGAAGACGATGGAACGTTACAAGCTGATCGGCACAAGATCTATGATTCTTTGGCTGCGAAGCAGTGGGCTCTCAAACTGGCTACTGAGGCTGCTGTATCAGTGCTGAGTGTGGATAGCATTATTATGAGCAAGCCTGCCGGAGGACCAAAGGTTCCACAGCAGTCAGGTAACTGGGATGAGGATTGAATGTGTCTGTAGACGGTACTTAATTAATCATTCTCAAGACTTGAGCGCAAGTTGGCGAGAGTCAGCGTCATGGACAAAGACGACATAGGTACCGCCAAAACTGGCACCGTCACCGATGAAGGGGTAACAAAGCAGTGGACATGCGGCATAAATTAGTGAATGGGGGTTGCACAATGATTAGATGTCTAATGTAGGTCCGGGTAGCGGTGTATCATGACTTGTTCGGGCTTTCGCTTGGTGGTGGCTGCGCGTTTGGCTGGACAGGTGTTGCTTCGACCGCCTCCTCAGATAGCCTGGACTCTGCTTCCAATCTGTCACGCGCTCGCACGACCTTGGATTGCAGGTAATGTGAATAGACCGGAGGGGCTTGTTTGGCAGGTGTGGGTTTGTCAGGTTTGGGTGGGGGTGGTGAGTTGGCCTTGAAGAGGTGTTCATAGCTCTGGCAGAGAGTTGTTTGGATGCAATGTGAGTAGGATGAACACTGCGCACTTTCAGAATTGTTTCCATCTGTTCGCCCCGTTTCACGTTGAGAATCAGCTGTGCCTCGTCGAGTGTCATTCGGTGCTGGCGAGTGAGGTTGTCGGTGGCGGATGCGGAGGTAGCGTGGCCAACGCCGGCAGCGTCGCTTCCCATAGCTGCCTGTGGAGATTGCTTGGCATCTAGGAGAGGTTGAGCATGCTGGTTTGGTGTACGAGAGGATAGGCATACTCTTGACGGCCTGTCGTCCCGCTTCGTAAAAGGCCTTACCCAGAATGCGGGAGCCAGTGATGAAAATCTGGACAAGAACCTTGGGCGAGGACTGGAGAGGGGTCAGGGGTGGACGGGAGAGCAGAGGAGAGCAGACTGACCATCGCAGACAGCTCCAGCCAGCCAAAAATTGCGAGCTTGAAAGGCGGGTGCACGTGACGGCTGCCAATTTTCTGCGCTGCCTGTGGGTTGGCTGCCATGTCTCCCTCAGCAAAGCGAAAGTCACATCCAGAGACTGCCTCCCCGCCAAAGAAAAGGCCCAGAAGGTCTTCAAGTGCAGGCGAATTTCATGTGGTCAATGCCTCCCTCACGGTCTCCATACCCCCTGTGTTTGCGAATAATCCTCGTGCGGGTGTAGAGGAAATGCTGGACTCTATGGTTATGAGGTACGCTTGTCACGCAGTTTGGAATCCTACTACGTGGAAACGATGCCTGCTCCAGATATACACCTGCTTTCCGTGGCGTGGTGCTTTCGCACTCTGATTTATCGGTTGCAGACAGGCGAGCCATAATCAAGGGGGACTGTCCCTTTCTTGTCTGTGATGTCGGATTCGATGCAACAGTCTGGAGCCCAAAGGTTGGGATGAAACTAGGTATGTACATACGGATTGTCTAGCCAAATGCTGATCAGTGCCGACTGCAGTGGGCAAAGTAAATCTCTGCTCTCCAGACCATGTATCGCTCCTTATCCATCGCACGTTTAATGCATCAATACCCCGGCACCACCTGCCGGCGGATGAGTGGCATTTTGAGTATGGCCCTGCTGAAAATGACCCGGAATTTGGGGCAGAAGCGCAGGGGAGCGAACCAGAAGGAGCGGAAGCTGAGAGTGCAGGCAGGTGGGTGAACGGACTGAGTGGCGAAAGGCTGGGGGGAGAGCATGGACGCCTAGAATTTACAGTTATTGGGTGTGTCCCCCTGTCGTTCCTCTGGTCATTGCTGGATGGCATTCCCTAGGCTGACTGTGGCGAACGAAATGCTTTCGCTCCAAGGATCCATACAGCGGGATCCGTTCTCGCCCAAGCACGTTGCACGGATGGACACGACAGGACAGGACACGGACGAAATTGAGGATGGTGGGCGCAAAGCTGGAGCTGAGAAGGGACGGAGAAGGGGGAAACGGGGAGTAGCCTGTAGTAGATAGCTGAATATAAAAGAGGCGCGAGCGGGGTTCGAACGTGGGAGAGATGGTTTGTGGTGATGGGTGGGTGGGGCAGGTTGGCGATGACGACGAACCCGTCGCACATCCTCATCGCCCGCAATTCGCGCGGGCCCAACAACCCCATCGCATCCCTCAGCTCCCCCACAGAAACACACGCCGCAGCTGCCGGCATCTTCCGCTCCTCCGGCTCCCCGCCATGGGTCCTCCAGGAATACGAGTCCGACGACGTGTCAGAGCTCAGCATCGACGACGACGACACTGCAATCGACCTCGACGACACCTTTACCAAGGCCTCCAGGTTTCCCGGCACTGTCAAGATCGTGGTCGAGAGCACCATTTTCTGGTTTGTCCCTTGACCCCCTGTCTGAATTTCATTCATCCGCTCTCAGGGCGCACAAAGAGGTCCTCTACTTTGCCTCTCCCTTCTTTGAAGCCGCTCTCAGCGGCCACTGGTCCGAGACCGGTCGGCCGCCCTCCATGTCCTCCGTGATCACCATCTCCCAGCCCCCGACCATCCCCGGAGACAAGCCTGATCTCGAGGCTGAAATGACCTTTGCACCGGTGGATCCGGATGGGGACCCGGTCGATCTCGATGTGCTGTTTGAAGTCGACGCTGCAAGACTGAGCGAGAACGAAGGCAGCGACGAATCTCTCTCTCGGTCCCAGGCCCGGGATGACAGCCTCGCAAAACTGCAGGCATCACGCTCCGCTCATCAAAAATCCCCTTCGGAAGACTCGGCTTCTGGCCCGCGCAAGCTTTCCACCGCCCATGCAAAGGTGAAGCGACGACCCAAGGACGGCCCAGATGCTGTCATTGTCCTCAAGGAAGAGCGCGTCAGTGGGCCTCAGTCCCAACCCTACCCCCAACCCATCGCTCACTTCTCTCACAGGCCAGCACCTTCCACGATTTCCTCAAGTTCGTCTACCCCCAGTACGTCCTACATTCGCGGGCGCCGCGTACTCCACTCACTTGCCCAGCCTGGAATGCACCATCACTTGGAACAACGTCGAAAGCTTGATGAACATCGCCCACAAGCTTTGTGTCACATCCCTTCAACAAGAATGCCTCAAATTCCTTATCACCCACGCCGCTGGCCGCCCAATCAAGGCCATGCGCATTGCTGAGCTTTTTGAAGAGGAAGAACTCTACCGTGAAGCCAGTCGCTTTGTCTTGGATAACCCTGGTGGATGGTCCGAGCACGAACTCAACACCCTCAGCAAGGAAACACTACTCAAGCTAGAGAAGAGGTAACTCTCCCTGCTCCATACCACCACTTCGCCCAACTACCCAATCCCACAGACGAACATGGTTCCTCGAGCGCGTTCTCAAGTTGGGTCTCACCCAAGTCAACAAGGAATACCAATGCGTTCGTTTCTCCTCCTTCGCTTTACCTTCTCTCATACCCTCACAGTGTTCTACTTGTCCAGATCCGCCTGTTTGCGCTCGCCTCCTCGATGAAAAATGGAGACAAGCGTACACAGCAGTCTTTCGTTTCGGCCCACCTCAGCCCTCCATGGTCTTTCGATACCTACGCCAGCTCGAGGGTGTAAGCCCCCCCCTTTCCCTCACTCAAACCGTCTGTCAATCAAGTGCCAAAGCTTTCACAGCCACCCGTATGTCTCTCAATTCACTCTATATTCTTACATTCACTTGCCTCCTTAGTTTTCGATCGCATGTTTTCCCTCGGCGTCAGGGCGGAAAGTGTCCCGATAAACGGTCGCGTTACCGCTGCAGCAGTTGCCGGAGCCGCAACAGGGCCTAGGCGCCACTTTCTCTACTGTACCATGAAACCAGATTTTAGTCACAAACAGAAAAAGTCTCGAGAAGCTCTCTAACCACTTATTTATTCCTCGGTAGCATGTAATGATATCATCATCTTAAGATTTTTCCCTGTAACGACTGTTTCTGTTCTAAGATACATCCTCAAAGTGTAGGGGTATGCGTGGGTATTCAGAACATGAGTGGGGTAGTATGGTATGCAAAAGAAACAGGAATGTCACATAAACGAATCGAGAACCTCTCTCGCGATAAATAATCATGGATACCTGACACAACACATGAAAGAAGAGATGTTTAAAGGTCCGAACAACGCAAAATAATCAAACCTTAAATGGCTACAAACGAATGATATAAACACAATAAAAAGTCACGGAAGAAACTTATGCTGCTCCGTTGAATAGTTGAGGTGCGTTTTCAACCAGCCATTCCACAAAAAGGGCTCGTTGAGCCATGTCACTGAATTCAGCACCTGGATCCGGAGACCTGATCAGTGTCGCTACAGAAAACGCACAGAGTTAGTACAGATCCATCGATTCACTCAGGTTAAAACACTACGAACGTCCAAATACTACACCCAGATTTCTTGCATTCATCAGGTTCTTTTCGTTCCGTTGATGGATGCTACAAACCATGCTATTAGCTGCTCTGTCATATAATGGCAATTCCCTTCTTACTGGTTAAGATGCATCATCAGTGCACGAAGCGTATAGTAGTGTTCACTTGGTAACTGTTTAACGAAGTCGGATAAGGTCTTGTTTCTAATTGCAACGTCCTTGATGGAAACCCCTTTAACAAATTGCTCGTACAGTTCGAACGTAAGAAGCGGATTTGGCAGCGAGCGGAAGTAGTTTTTGAGAACAGAGGTGACACTACAGATGTCGTTAAATCTGTCAGTGTCGAGTAGGTCGAAGGTCGTGTAATCTCCGCGCTCGAATAATTGTGTAATCAGCTTAGACTGGCTTGAACCACCGGTTTTGCGGTAGATGCCTTCGTAGTCGAGCGCTGCACTACAGTGTCAGTCATGTATCGAAACCATGAGAACAAACAGCACACCTATTGCTTCAACGGCCTGGATGCACTTTTCTACAAGGATGGGCACTTGTCGATCGTCACCTCGGCTGTCAGTTTGCACCTGCTCAAGTAAGTCTCGACCAAACATCGAGGGAACTAAGTAGATGACTGAGAACAAGGCTCGCAGTGTATATGTGCATAATATCAACCCACCCAGAGAAGCTTGAGAGTCATCCCTTCCGTGTTGTGCACAGGGTAGCTGTACGGCCGCAACACAGCGAATGTGGATCGAAGCATTGCAGACTGTTGACAACGTTCAACATCATTGTCAAAGCTAACCGAATCGAAACGTACTTGAACAACGTAGTTGAGAACCCCACAGTTTGTCTCCACAGTGGTCGCACCGGGTAAACCGTAATACGCTGAGTTGTTGGAAGTTATGCTCCAAATGGCCCTTGCTTCTCTGAGGCTCCTGTATTGACACCAGGGAGGGAATTGTCTTCGCCTTGCTGGAACCTATCCATTTCAGTTTGCGGGGCGTATGCATGTCCGGTTCCGATTTGGGCGGTGGCTTCATGGATTTGTCGGGATCTTCATGGATGGTGGTTGTTGATGATCCACTAGTGGAAGCGCTTAGAGAAGGTGCAAGACCAGGGACCGACTGTGCAGTAACATGACCGGGGTTCTTCTGCCTCTCGAAAGAGGGGCGAGACACGGGTGGGCTGATCAACTGTCCTTGCTTGAGCGGCGTCTCGGGGATCGCCTCCAGTCTACGAGAGTAGATGTGGCTAAGTTGAGCAAGCTCTTCGTTGCGGGCGTTGAGAGCAGTGGTCTCCTCGAGGAACATATCTCTGATCGCTTTAAGCTCTGCAATCTCCCGACTGAGCGTCTCTCTTTCCTCGGTGAGTGGAATCAACTCCCGCTGGTATTGCCTCCTGAGGCTGTCCAGGCGTTTTGTCACGGAGCGACCAAGATTCACCGCAGGCTTCTCAAGGGACGCCAAACTAGAAATGATATTAGACGCCCTGGACCTGTGAAAGACGCCAGAATATGACATACCTCTTGGTTGACGAAAGTTCCTCCATCTCTGCAAGGGCAATATCCCTCTCTAGTTTCAGTCTCGAGAGATCTTGTTCAAGACCGGACAGATTATCGTTCAACTCTTTGGAGATCTGCTGCCTCAATTCTTGGCGCCGGTCTTCGCCAGACATTGCCGTCAGTTTGGCTGCTTGGCCGGAGAGCAGAACGCGCAATCGGGTGACCTCCGCTTCAGCATCACGCCTAGCCTTTTGTTCTTTGTCATATTCAGCCTGGGCGGCCGATACTCCATCGGTAAGATTTTTGCTTGTCCTCTGCAATAGCTGGGTGAGCTCATGGATTACCAGTCTTCGTTGCCTTCGTCATGTACGAACCTTCATTCCATCGAATTTCACCTTCAGCTCTTCATAGGCTGCCTTCCTCGAATTCAATGTCACAATGACGGCTTCTACAAAATCAACATCCAAACGGATTTGCTGTACACACTGGTCCTGTGAACCCTTGAGGGCTTCTCGTAACTGTATAGCAATCGAATCCGGTGCATCGTGTCGCAACGGTATTTCACTTGAGTCCGTTGCCGCCATGCGGGGGCTGTTGCCAAGGTTCAGGGGCACGTTACTCGACGCTGGGGGGGTGGAGGGCAGATTGAGAACAGGTAACGGTTTGTTCTCCGATGAACCTTTCTTTCTGATTCTAAGGGGCCTATTATGGTTTTGAGTAATGGATAAATCGACGAGTTTTGTGGAACTTACTTGTTGTTTAAAGCAGGGCGTTCTTCTATTGATGGTATCGTGGATGTCTTTTGCGAATCATCAAATTTAGGTTCATTATATGTCGCGGGTGGGGACACAGTAGCTGTCAACGTTGCCTCGGATGACAGTTTTGACGGTGTAGAGATACCATCAGGGTCCTGCAAGAGTGTTGCCATTTGGTCCAAAGATTCTAGCATGGAGGGGCCCTGCACGGAACTCAGTAGCTCGCTGAAATCTGCGGTGTTCAAGGAAAATCTGATAGGGGGGAGCGCAGGGGCAATGAAGGTCGCATGAGAAGTCCGTTCAACAGGAGAAGATTCTGACATGTCGTCTGAGGCGTCGTGTTGAGATAAGCCAGAGGCATCAAGGTCCTCGCTCAAAACAGGCGATTGCATGTCCAAGTGCTCATCTTCACTCTTTGGGGGAGGTGCTGGAGGTGAATGTCGTTGGTCCGGCATGGGGCTTGCTACTTCACATGCAGCATCGGAATCCGATCCATCTTCTATGCTGCGTGGCACGTCCACCTGATGATATGGAGAGTTACGTCCTGAGCTGAGGGCCGATTCACGTTCCTCAGCGCTGAGATTTGACGTTGACGACAGCCTATTGCCATTAACTTGAGATTGTGACTGACTGTCGTTGCCATCAGCCTGATTTGGAGCGGTCTGTGTCGCAGGGCTCGGAGATCGGGAGGGCTCTCTTGATCTACTTCGGGACGGTTTGAGGACGACGGTCTGGTCTTCATTATCCAGGGTAACCATAGACGATGATGGAGAGTGCAACAATTCTTTATCCGCTGTTGTTGTAAAAGAGTGATAGCTACGGATAGAGCTGCCTTGTGAGGTGGGGCGGGCTTGTCCACCTAGAGACCGTAGTTCAGGCGTCGCTAGGCCTTGAGGAGAGGTGGACTTGTGGTCAGAGAACGCAGCTGAGACAGGGGACAACGTAGCGTTTATGATTCCGGATGGGAGTGCAGCACTGAAATTAGGAAGGACCAGGCCAGGATTGATGGAACGACGTCTCTCTTGCCTGAATGTGACAGTGAGGCCTTCTGAAGAAACTGGGCTAGTGTCAGGCCGAGGGGTAGCGTTGTTTGATGGTGCTTGTTTTTGACCAAACAGGATATGGAGAGGACGAACACCATCATCATAACTTCGGCGTCTGGCGTCAAGATCTGGACTCAACCCTGTAGGAGGCACAGGAAGAGTGGAAGACTTGTTGGGATTGGCGCGCTGATTTTCGGGAGGGGGTGCGACAGTGACAGCAGGATTAGGCAGAAGCGAGGGCGAATGAAGGTGCACAGTTGGAGGTGTATTGTTAAAATGAGAGGCGGACTGTGGTGTAGTAGTCCTGCTGTCCTGTCCATTATGAGATTGAGGCGGACCTTTGGGTTTGGCAGCTGGTCGTATATATGCAGAACCTTCAGTGCTTCGTGCCGTACTCGGGCGAGACGTGTCCTGTTGCGCAGCCGCTGCAAGATTTCCGTTCGACTTGGAGGATGATGGACGCGAAAACGAATCGTGACCACCTGTCGACGACTATGGAAGTATAAATCAATCTATGACCAGCTTGGACAATGGAGTAAGACATACGCCGCTGTCATGACGGGGGTTTCTAGTGTCCCGGTCCCGCGTCCTGGAGGATCCACTACCACCGGTGCGCTCGCGCTCGGCCTTTTTCTGGGTATATTTTCTGATTTTGATCATGCGCTCACTGTGGCACCTCATACAATATATACCCTGGCTGGTCTTGGCAAAGACAAGCTCATCAATTCGGTTCTTGCACACTTTACATTTGAAGCAGTGGGCGTGGTATGAGTCGTCACCAGTCATGATAGCTTCGTCGAGGATGGGGAGGTGACAGACGTTGCAATTGTAGGAACAATTTGCGCAAATCGGGGAACCATCTGAGAGCAGTAGGAGATTGGTGTCCGCGGTGACTTGATTGCTACATTTCGCACACTTGAAGCAGTCGACGTGGAAGAATGACTGACTATGGGCGGAAGAAAGTTAGATACATCTATCAGACATTGCAAGTAGTTCTCGGACAAAGATCAGAGGCACGTGTTCCCCTGATGAGTTGCAAGAAATGATCGAGGGGCGGTGATGAAGAGCGGGGGATGATGGAGACTCACCCAAAGGCCACCACGAGACCACCTTGCTCGCTCACAGCCGACTTCTTGCAACCTGGACATAGTCTATCCTCGAGACTGAGTGGGTCTGGGAGATCGCGTGTTGCCTGCTGAACGTCAAGATGGGACTGCTCGCGAAGGGGAACGGCGAGAGTAGGGGAGGCCATGGAAGCGAGCATGGCGCGGTCGCTAGGCAAATATCACACGGCGGGGCGAGACGCTAGATGTGTGTTCGGTGATTGATGCCAGCGTGAAATGGGAGAAGAAGAACAGAGGATTCTAGGCTGGTATCCTGTGGAGGGCGGGGCGGGGTAGAGGACGGAGAGAAGAGGCAGGGAGAGTGGACTTGGAGATAGAAATGTCGAGCCCGCACTTGGCGGGGCGTTTCAACGCGAGCGCGTCACACCTGTCACTGCCAGTCACGTTGCTCGTCTCAATAGGATTTATCAGGAAACCATTTTCATTTTCCCCTCGTGGCGGTGCCCCTTCCAAATATCCCACTAGCAACACCTTGCCGCTATGGCTGGTGCCAACACTGATCGCCTTGGAATCGCTCAACGGAAGCCCATCATTTCACCTCCGTCAGCGACGAGGACCCCTGTATCACAAGCAGTGGTATCACAAGTACGGCCACCTGCCACAGAGAGAAGATCCTGTCAATGCTGCTGATCACGCCATCACACTCCATGTCCAAATCGAGCAAACCCATCAGCACCTGGTCCGTGCGCCCCCAACTTCCCTTATAAGCGACGTGGGATGCTTTCTGTCCCCCATCTCTTGTGCTCGGGCATGTACTGTCGCCAGTGAGGTTCTTACCGAGGCACAGTCTTTTGCTGATTGCAAATTACACATCCTGACCCGTCTGTTGGCTTCGGCCTCCAGCAATTTTTGGAAACCCCTCCTGATGTCCTCAGGACTTTAGTAGTAGAAGTAGTAGTAGAGAAGCAATATATATATATTTCTTGACATCCCACCCCCACCACACACCTAAGTGAAATGGCCCTTGTCACTGTATCTGGCTTTCCCTGTTCTGGTAAGACTCAACAAGTGGCGGGGATGTACCAATTTCTGTCTTCAAAAATACAAGATCCGTCCTATGAAGGTCCTTTCTGCGCTGTTGAGGTCATCTCAGATGATACTCTTGGCCTAGAAAGATCCGTGTATGATGGTAATATACTCTTTGGGTTGCTGAAGTCGTGTTAAAACTTCTCAGACAGCCGCTCTGAAAAGCCTGCAAGAAGTGCCCTCTTGACTGCAGTTCAGCGTGCCCTGGCTCTTGATAAAATTGTCATTCTCGATTCGCTCAACTACATCAAAGGTTTTCGTTATCAACTCTATTGTGCAGCAAGAGAGTCCAAAGTTCGCGTCTGCACCGTACGTCCAAAAACCTATCCAGCCCAGAACGGCCACCAATTTCGTCATGAAAAGCAGATCTACGTCGTGGCGACGACCGATCACTGTCGAGAATGGAACAACAATCGTCCAGATGGGCGTAAGTACGCTCCCGAGACGTAGGCCCTCGCATTTTTGGCTTTATGGTCGCCTCGCTCAATTTATGCACATAGACTAGAGAATTTGTTCATGCGGTACGAGGAGCCGTCGTCAATGGTCCGGTGGGATTCCCCCCTGTTCACGGTCCTGTGGTCTGACGAGAGTCTGCCCAATGGCTCGATCTGGGAAGCCATTACAAAGGGAAATATCAAGCCGCCCAACTCTGGAACTCTCAATGTCAGTTTACTCTGAGCGTGGTCTAAAATAGCTCGTCGCTGAATCACAGTGTTTAATAGGTTACGAAAGCTCCCAGTGATGCACTGCACGCCCTCGAACAAACGGCAACTGCGATGGTGTCAGCCATCATGACTGAGCAGGCGGCTGGGCAATTGATGGGAGGTCGTGTTAGCTTGGCACTGAACGGGGGCATAAAAACCACAATATCTCTACCGGCGCGTAACATCACGCTGTCGGAGTTGCAGCGGCTGAAGAGACAGTTTGTGACCATCCATAGAAAGGCTATTACATTGGGCACCACGGAGAAGGGAACGGTGGACTGGGAGGAGGAGAGTATTGCAAAGAAATTTGGGATGTATGTAGAAGAGACTGTGAGGCAGTGACAACAGAGGCAAACAAGAGGCTGGCAGAACAGCGCCAGTGCTCTGAGCGCTCTCCTCTCATCACCACCGCCAAGGATTGCCTGCCCGCCCCAACTCATCACGCATTCTGCCCAGAGGCTGTTGTGGGTCCTCCACGTGGTCGGCAAGCTCCGAGTGAGGGGGCCACCGCCTTTGTCGCCAGCCAATTGTTCTCCCTGCCGACATCCTTGTTGACCACCACCCACCCTGATCACACCGCCCCTTTCCTTCTCTCCCTCATCATGCCCCTCCCTCCCAATGGCACCCTGGGACTCATGGGCTTCTCCAGGCCTGGAGAAACTTCTCAGTCACGACCCAAACAGGCCATGATCATCCGCATGTCAGGGAAGACTCTCGACCTGCTGGAATCTCTTCCGCAGCTTCATTTTGACTTTTCGGAAAACCCAGTACGTTTCCAAGTCAGACTACCTGCTCATCATCATGTCCTCACAAGTACGCAAAGGGCATAACAATCGGCGATACTTTCTTCCCCGTGACATCTGTCCCAGAGACTTCCCCCCACGAACTCTATCTCCGTACCTCCTCCCAGGCCAAGCCAAATGCCCCACTCAAGCTCTATGCAAATGTTACTGGAAAATTTATCGTGGAACGACAACTAGATGACCGGATAGGCCGACCGAGCAACTTAGATGCCCAGAGTCAACCCACTCGTCCCACCACTATTTTTGTGGAGACCCCGACGGACCTTCCCCCACCCAATGGTAAGAAAAAGAAAGAGGCCCCTACCTCCACTATGTTTAGGAAACCCGTGCGGCCAGCTGATCAACCTCGTCGCCCTCTTCCCGCCACTTCTGCCACTACGTCTCCTGGAGGCGCCTCTCCTGCCCTCCCCCAGTCACATAGGAGTAAGGAAGCTCTTTTGGCTCTGCGCAACCGCATACTTCGTTGTATTGTGGCATCTGAGCGGACTTCGGAACATGTTGTCAAATTGGTCGGTGGAAATGACTGCAGTGCGGCAACGAGACGAGATATCCTCGAATTACTGGACGAAGTATGTTGTGGTATAATTGCTTACCGTCCACCTGCGCTTACCTTGCCTCAATCTCTAGATCGCTGAGCCTGTTCCCTTACCTAACAACTCCAAATCGCCGAAAACATACCGTCTCAAGACCAAGTCGTGGCTCGAAGTTCGCCCCTACGAAATTCCAGGACTATCAGAGAGCGAGCGTACGAATATGGCAAGGTCAGCCAAACTTGCGCTTCGCGATCTCAAAATACCAGAGTCTGACCCAGCCTGGGTTCACGTTCAATACCGAAATCCCAATGGCACCTCGTCCTCCAGCACCAGCCGGAAACAACCTCCCAAAGGGGCTGGTTCTTCTAAAGTCGGTCAGGCATCAGAACCTCCAAAGCGCGGGATTACATCCGTGGTGGCGACAAAAGGGAAGAAGCCGAAGGATATCGGTGAAATCATGATGAAGAATGAGAGTCTCAAAGCTGCGAGCTCACGAGGTCCCACGAGTAGCACACGCGACGATGATACTGGGAGAGCATTACCGCTTAAACCACCTGCAACTCGACCTAGACCAGGTTCGGGCTTCAAGGCCAAACAGGCAACTCCCACTGAATCGCGAGACTTCGCAAATGGTCGCAGTCCCGTGATCAATGGAAAGGCTGTTCTCGGAGAACCCTCAAGCGGCTCTCAGGAAGCACGTCGCTCCCAGTCTTCGAGCTCTGCGCACGCCGCTGAACAAAGAACTAGTGGAATTCCGGGCCAGAAAATCGAGAAGCTACGTAGGGATGATGTTACCGCCTCAGATTCGGAGCGGTCAGATCGAGTAAGGGATAAAGAACGAGAACGGACTCTCAAGAGTAGGGACAGGGAAAGAGAAGGCAAGGAGAGAAATAGGAAAGAGCGAGATAGTGAAAAGGATAGAGAACGAGAGGGGGACAAAAAAGACCTTGAGAAACAGCGCGCAAGAGAGAGAGCCAAGAGACGGGAGGTCGAGATGGAGAGTGACAGGGAGCGTGAGCGAGTCAGGAAGAAAACACGTGGAAGAGAATGGTCGCTGGAGCGGGAAGAAGGAGAGCATTCCGATGATAGCCTTCGTCCGCCAAAGCGGAAGAAGCTCAACAGAGAGGATGAAGAACACGAGACTTCGTTGCGGGCAACGATTAAGAAGCCCAAGATGGAGTCACCGTCTTCCAGGGACACGAAGGCTAGAGACCTCAGCCTACCCAAAAAACCTGAAGCAGAATTGCTTCAGCGACCTCAAGTCATCAAAAAGGAGTCCTCCCCCTTACCCTCTTTACCGAGAATGAAGAAAGAACCATCTCCATTAGCCTCTCTGCCGAAGATCAAGAAGGAACCCACACCCATGTCTAAAGTGTCTGCTCCCCCTACCAAAACTTCGTCCTCGACATCGTCAAATCAGGCGGTGAGCTCGAGACAGAGGCCGATTACTAAACGGAGGCGGGGATCGGATATCTACACATCGAGCGAAGACGAAGGGGAAATTCGCCCATCCATCAAACGTGAAACAGTAACTACAACTGCACTCCCCACAGCTAACCGTCGTGATGACCCCTCCTCTCAGTCTCGTTCTCATACCACCAAACTACCTCCTGTGCATGACCACGCCGCCCTTCGGAACCATTACGACACGTCTTACCTCCCCTACCTTGGTAACTTCCAAGTGTTGATGAACCAGAAGGCAAAGCTCTGCGATCTGCTGAAGAAGGCAGAGAAGGGAAGTTCTGGGAGTGTCACAGAGTCCGAGGGAGATGGAGACTTGCTAGATCCTGAGGAACTGAAGAAATTGGCATCAGAGTATTACAACCAACATGGAGACTTGGAGAACATCCAGCAGATATTTTCCGGGAAAGATTAATAGAAGGGTGACTTGTTAGGATAGAGTAAAGAACGCTTGTATTATTTATTGTATATTGAGTGATGTGTGATATTAATAGTTCAGGAGAGACATGACGCCGTTGTCAGCCGCCTGCTTGACAAAAGATATAGCCTTTGGACACCATCCATGCTCACTACCTCCCTGCCTAGGCTGTACTCATATTCTATGCCACCAACGTCCACTCCCCTCCTGGACTCTATACAACCAGATCCACAGAAAACACACAAACGCCCTAATCCGCCCTATCGGCATCTGGAGAGGCGGTGGCCGGTTCCAATCCAACTTGCCCGCACGGTGGTCGACCAGCAAACTATTGGACCTGATACAAAAGCCGATACCACGATAGGAGAATACCTTCCCTATTCGCCGCCGCCTTCATTGCACGCAATAATCCTCCCCGTATCCACTGTACCAGATCCACACGAACGAGGACTCGAGTCATCCTCCCGTACATCGCATCCTACCGGACCCACCATCGCCATCGCTCTCTCCGCTATTTTTGCCACTCTCCTGTGTATACTAGGGCTTATCATGATCCTTGCGCGGTTTAAGTTGAGGAAAATTATGTTCGCGATAAAGGACCTTTCTTTCAAACCCCTCTGGGTCCGTCGTTCCGCACCGATCACGAAATTGGTCCCTACGGTGCAAGAGGATCCAGTCGCGTACATCCGTTCAAAGGCTGCGACTCCAAGCATACAAACACAGGACACTGCGGGTCCTCGCCTCGAGTCCGACATGAGCGAGGAATCGAAGGACTGGAATACTAAGTCTATCGAGTCGGAAATGTCAGAAGGTCCACCCCCTCCGCCTCGGATTCCACCCTCGGTTACTTCGCAGGAATGCGCCATGATCGGAGATGGTTATTGTGCGCCGTCCATGAGCGGCTTTCTGCAGCGTTTAGAGGCCGAAGAAACAGATATTACCCTAGCAATCGGTATCGCGATGAGGGATTACACCTACCCCGGATCCGAAACCGGTCTCATGGACGAAATCACAAGACAGCTTGCCGTAGACCAGCATGGAAACAACTGGGACGTCAAGAACAGGACAAGACAAGGCTCCGATGCGTCCGAGTCAACCCAGCCAACAGCAGAATCAAACGTATTTTCCAGCGCTGCCACCACCCGTTCGTCCCAGACCTCCATCAGGGAACCCGGTAATGACAGTGACCTTGAGGATATGGAGTTCGACGAAGACATAAATACAGAAGAAATGGTATTCGAGGTTGCACGAGCACAGACGCAGAGCGTGGAGATCAAGAAGGGTGTTCTGGTCAACTGGAACGTGGAGGAAGCCTCTTTGTCGCCAATACTGGAAGATGAGATGCCCGAGAGGTTGCAAAGATTGTCGTCACCATCTACGCCTTGGAACGCGCAGTTTCCTACAGTTCCTTCGCTTGTGGTGACGTGTCCTAGCATGATGACCATTCCGACCATTGGACCCAGCTTTAGCAGCATCTCAGTGGACTTGAACGAGTTCCCTTTGCCACCTGCAGGTCTCGATTGTATATTGTTTGATAAACTTGGCATGTGCCTACCAGAAATACCAGAGATTGAAACTAGCTTTGGAGTATGTAGATGAAATCTCACATTCTATTTTTACATCTGCACGGGAGCCACGTGCCACATGCGGTGGTCGCGCGGTTGAGGTTGACAATTGGAAGATAATTAACAATAAGCGCACGATGGCCTGCTGCTCCTTCTGCCTCCATCACGCAAAATGTCGTTCGTTCTCGGCGCATTCCTCGCTCTGGGGGCTCTGACTGGCTGGGCCTTCTACCACACCTTTGTTGCCCCGAAATTCAACCCGCTGCAGCAGATTGCAGGTCCCCCATGCAAAGGGTTTATGGGGAATCTTTCCAGAGTGTTAGAGTGCGTTTTAGTATCCCGATATCCGTCCAGGGTCTCAATTAAGAACCGCTCAAAGTCCTATATGTTCCTCGAGGGCCCATGAAATATATGTGAAGCGCTACGGACGGTCTATACGCATTCGCGGTGTTGCGCCAGTATGTGAAGCGTTATTCATCAACGCGAAAATTCTTATGCAAAGCTCTTTAGTGGGATGAACGCCTGCTGACACTGGACCCTCTCTCTGTTCAACATGTCCTGAAGAACTCAACCATCTATGAGAAACCTTGGCAATCTCGTGCCCTCATCACAAGTATGATCGGCTGCGGTATGCTCTCAGCGGAAGGTCATGTACACAGACGTCAACGCCGCGTGGCGACACCTGCTTTCTCTATTCAGAACCTCCGAGAGCTAGTGCCTTTGGTTTTCGACAAAGGTAGCCAATTGAAGGACAAATGGATGACAATGATTAACGAGGGATGTAAATCGCCTGAAGACCCTTCATTAACACTGGACGTCTGTCACTGGATTAGCAGGGCGACGTTTGATGTTATCGGGATTGCCGGTATGCTCGGTCTTCCATCTGAAGACGTGCTGAACTGAACAAAGTCTGAAAAGGCTTCGATTACAACTTCAATGCTATCCACGACGAGTCTAATGCGCTTTTTCTGGCATATAAAGAAATGTTCGAGGTTGCCATCTCACAAGGCAAACCTTGGAGAACAATGCTATTGATATACCTCTCTTGGATCGATAAAATATTTGTGAGTTTGCTCGCGCTACAATAGAATGCCTTGACGCGTTCTGTAGCCAGATAAACGTCGGCGAACAGTTGAACGCTGCCAAGAGACTATTCATCGCGTCGCAGGGCAACTTGTGAAGGACAAGAAACACAAGATCGAAGAAGCTGTAAAGAATGGCAAGACTTACGGTGGAAAGGACCTATTGAGTCTTCTATGTAAGTAGTCTTTTACCGTAACCCTTGCAAAGGCTCGAATCCGCTATAGTGAAATCTAATACTTCAAACAATCTTGAGCCCGAAAACCGCATTTCAGATGAAGACATACTCCACAACATTAACACCTTCATGTTCGCTGGCTCAGACACATCTTCTCTCTCACTCACGTGGACCCTCTACCTCCTCGCAAAACACCCCGACACCCAAACTCGCCTCCGAAACGAACTTTTCACTATCGTCCCTACGACCAAGATCTCCGATCTAACAGAAGAAGAAATACAATCGCTGTACAGTAACATCTCGAATATGCCGTACCTGCATAACGTCGCCAGAGAATCATTGAGGTTGATCCCACCTGTGCACTCCTCCATTCGTGTGGCAACGCAAGATGATGAAATTCCGACACTATACCCCATTCATGGAAGGGACGGAAAGGTTGTTGAGGGAAAGAGGAGCCTCACAGTGTCTAAAGGGAGCTTTGTCCACGTTGCAGTTGAAGGCTTCAACCTCGACAAAGAGATGTGGGGCGAAGATGCTTGGGAATTCAAGTCAGTTCTGTCCTGCTTTAGTCCCAGTAGTCCCCAACTAATGTCCAACGCAGTCCCGATCGCTGGGATGCCCTTCCTGAAAAGGTACAGGAACTACCGGGCTTTTTTTCAAACACTCTGACATTTTCAGCCGGGCCAAGGGTAAGCATTGAAATTGAAGTGCCCTCCAAACCAGAGAATAATATGATCTTACAGTCCTGTATTGGTGTGCGATTTTCTCTCATAGAAATCAAAACTTTCCTATACATTCTCCTCACGCATTTTGTCTTCATCCCTACGGAAGAGAAGATCCATAAGGTTAACGTGTAGGCCAAGATCATCGTTGGACCATTTACCGAGCACTGACTCTTCTGTGGAATAGTGTACTGACTCGACCGTTCGTTTCCAAGCGGTACAAAGAGGGGAGCCAGCTTCCATTGATCATCAAAGCGTACAATCCAAGTGAACCTGTTTGCTGCCAGTAGTTCTTCCCTTCTTAGTAGCCAACCATTCGCCCGTTGGTTTCCATTGTTACTCGTGGTGTTATGTGGCCTACACTATTGTAGTCCGTCCGTGATCTTGTCTTGTACCGTCTAGGATGTAATTGGGACCTTTGAAGGCCGAATGTCGACGGTCATGAAAGGCCACTTGTACGCAATATATATACATGAGAACACAATACATACACTAACAATACACGTCTTGTCTTACAAAAGGCGCATGGGCTCACAAAGAGATAATGGTACACGGGGCACAACAGAGTTCAAGAAGTCCAAGATAACGTTCTCCAATTCAATTCCCTAATGCAAACTAGGTGCTGCTTAAGCCACCCAATGGTCACAAGTCGATCAGCTTTGCATTCCCGTAAGCGGAGCAAGACTCCCCGAAGTCGAGCTTACAGCTACTGATCTCGCTGACCTGCCCGTCAACTGGCGTCCCCAGCCAACAACGCCACTACTAGCACGAGCAAATAACTTCCTCATCTTCTCTCCCTTCTCCTTCATGGTCGACCCCACGTGTTGCCCGACACTACCACTCTCGTTAACAAAATTAGTTGTACTGCTCCCTGATCTTGACTTCCTGCTCCTGCTTTTCCGCCTTTCTGGGGTGATATTGATAAAGGATTTGGCGCCGTGGAGTAGCGCATTAGAGCTGGCGTTTTTTCGTTTATCCCCATCATTGACGCGATAAAAAGGATGCGATGACTGGAGACTCCGATCGTGACGTGCGCTGGAACCTGACTTGCCTGGGCCGATGTCATGAACAAGGGCGGTCCCTTCTGCATAGCGTGTGTTGGAGTAGCGATGGAAATTACTCTTTGTTGCCCGATGTGAAAATGGGGGAGCCAAGGACGTGCTTCCCCTGCTCAGGTCAAACTGGCCTTCCGAACTGACATTGACACTTCCAGTCCGTCGGTCGAAAGGGTTACCAACCAGACATGGATTCGAGTAGACGGCGGGGGACATGTAATCTATGGGAGCGTGGCGGTAGTCCAAGTGTTCGTTCGTTCCCGCATTCACATTCACATGAGAAGGTTCCGCATGTGGTACATCCTTAAATTTCTGAAAGCTGGTGGGTCTACGTAGGGACCAGCTGCGTTTCCTCTCCGTTGGGTTATGTAGCTGTGGTGGATTATTTCCGAGACCCATGGAACAGGACATAAATTTTAGAGACTTAATCTTGGGCACTGGTCTGCGCAATTCGGGAGAGAGTGGGTCCGTTGGGTTCTGCTTTGATTCCGAGCGCATACTAGCGACTTTCCTGATGATGCGGGGTAGACGAGGAAGAGGAATGGACGGAGCCGGTGCGGGTGGGGGCAGTCGTTCCGGTCGACGAGGTAGGAAAGGCTCTCTATGGTTTTGAGATTTCAAAGGCTGGCCAAATCCTGATACATCCTCCGTGCAGGCCTGGTGAGCTCCAGAGAACTCGCGCGGGGTCTCAGCGAGGTCTGTGCATGGTTGGGGCCATCCGTCGGAGTGGTGGATGAGAGGGGATACAGAGTGGCGTCTGTCTGATGTAGCGATTGCCTCGAGCTGCTGGAAATGCCAGGGAGAGCTGCGGATGCGCCTGAGCGCAGGGCTGATAGAGGGGGGCTGGGGGAAGTCAAAGTGGAAGTCGTCGTCGCTGTCGTCGTCGTCTGTGGACGGGGGGCGGGGGGGCGTGTCGGCCATTGGGCGGGCAGTGCGAAGAGACATGGCTCAGATAATCACATTTATTCAGAATTACGCGGCTTCTCTCTTGCTCACCCACTTGTCCTGCCATATCAGGAAGGTACCTCGCCTTTTATGTCAATCACGCTACCAAAGTGTACACTACATTTCCTAGTACTTCTTTGCAGCAAGCGCAAGGTGCGCACTGAACTCGTCGTACGGCAGTCTCGACAGAGGTATCTCTCGCCACAGGTCAGGTGTCAGGAACGCATATGTCTTCGTGATCTGCATTCCACATCAGCATCGTCCCACCTCGCGGATACTGCAGCTCCACTTACAGCAGCAAACGTAGCTTTCAAAAAGTTCCCCATTGTTGCAGTCGAACCTTTTGATTGTGTATACACATCCTCCACACCGGCGAGTTGCAGCAGGCGCTTCGACGCGGGCGCAGCAACGATACCGGTCCCGCGGGGCGCTGGGATAAGGCGACACATGACCGATCCCACCTTGCCACTGACTTTGGACGGCACGGTGTGGGGTTCACCAAGAGCCGCACCCCAGTAGCCACGACGAACGGGAATGACAGAGAGTTTGGCGAGGATGATGGCACCACGAATGGCAGTTGCAACTTCCTTTGCGCACTTGACACCCAGGCCGACATGACCATCAAAGTCGCCGATGGCAACGAATGCCTTGAAACGTGTGCGTTGACCAGCACGGGTTTGCTTTTGCACGGGCATGATCTTCATGACCTCATCTTTAAGTTTGGGGAGGAAGAAGTCGACGATCTGGTACTCCTTGACGGGAAGGGAGAAGAGATAAATTTCCTCCATTGACTTGATCTTTCCGTCCTTCACGAGGCGACCGAGCTTTGTGACGGGGACCCTACACGGTATGAGATGGTGAAATCTTCGGGTGGATTGTGGACATACCACTCCTTGTCCTCTTCTTTCCGACCACCGCGGCGGGGTCCTCGGCGACCCCTGCCACGGTCACCACGTCCTCGACCAAATCCACCACGTCCTCTGGGGGCGTCAGCCATTTTGTTGTTTTGTTGAGAGTGGTAAACTGCAGAAACCCAGGTGTCAGCCCATTTCTCACTTTAAGCTAGGGCTTCCAGGTGCAGCGGGGAATCCAAAATGTCCATCCATAGCCTTCCAGCAGCATCCATCCTGAGATCGGTACGAACTCTTCACCAAACCGCCTGTCAAGTGAGATGGTGCACCTGGAAGTACCGCAGAACCAAAACATTGGTACTCACAGTCTTGAGCTTGCTGTTGCAGGCGGCGTTGGGCTCTTTTCCGCTTCTGTTGGCCTACTTTCGGTACCCCCGGCCGCAGCTGGCATGCGTGGGAATAGGCGAGCGGAGTAGTCACGTGAACACAGGGACAAAGCGAGGTTAGTCAGCAAACTGTGTGGTCTATCCTTGCATCTCACCACTGAGAGGTGAGTTCTGTTCGGTTTGAATTTTCTGCCATCACATCGCTGACCGGCTCTCCCTACAGCCCAAATACTCGATCAAACTTTTGCACGTTTTACCCTTGTTCAAATTGTCAAGTTGGCAGGATATGTCACTAAGTACCATGTCGAATTTTACAAATCAGAAATCTAGTCTTCGCCCCACGTATGTCCTCAGTTTCGATGCTTCGCTGTTGCTCACAGTTCACAAACCATGCAGCAACGCTCGTCAAAGCGTTGGAGATGGGGCTACTTCCTTCGACACCTCCGTGCCTAGCGTGCTCGCTGTTTGCCACCTAGAGGGCAACGACGACATGTACTACTATTCGACCACGTTCTCTGGGGGGCCTGGGGTATGTCTTTTCCTTTCTCGCCTTATCTCAAAACTCATTGCCTATTTTTATAATCCTTATCCATCCGATAAAAAGTGGCGCTTTTGACGTCCCTAAGAGCAAATGCCCTCCAGACAGAGGGTCGTCGGACTGTGTGACAGGCAGTCCAGCGTCGTATTTCTCTTCCTCTACACCTTCCTCCGCTTCCTCATCTCCCATCTCTTCTTTCTCCACCTCACCCACCTCCATGTCTGGCACAAGAGTGTTCACAAGAAGCATTGCCTATTCTCCAACTACAGCAGTCCCCATCACTACTATTGACTACTCCCACGGCCGATTGCAGCAGCCATCTCGTTGTAATGGTAGGACTCGTTCGGTTACTACCCCACGTGCCATTCCTGCTCCGGCTCGATCTGGTTCGAGCACAAGCTCTTCGGTGTTCTCCACGCCTCCATTAACTCCGGATGATGGCAGCTATAGCAGCAGTGGCAGTATCGACAGCATCTCGTTCGATCCCATCAACCAGGTCAGGCCTGCTCCAGTCAGTCAAAAAGCGAAGCCGGGTGCTCAGCTCAAGGATGCACTGGATTATCTTATGACCGTATTTCCCAAGGATGGACTCAAGGCTCTACCTTACTCGAAGAGTGTTTCCGTCTCTGCACCTACTCTTGATGCAGAGTTCGAGGGTGTCGTTCTTCAGTTACATGGGAAACCCAAAACACTTTACATTGACGGCAAAAATGCGGCTTCAGTCAGTCTCCGTGAAAGGTACGTCCCCACTTCTGTTGTCTTGTCTCTCACCTCCCGTGGGACGGATCATGGTGGTCATCTGTACACACAACCCGATTTGTTACTTACATGTTCTTGGCGCAGCATTGTTGCATTACTGGACCTGGCCGCCGAGAATCTAGACTGCGGTGCGCTCGTCATTGTTTTGGAAAGGTCCACTCCCAACTTGGGCGAGTTGCTGCACTCCTTGATGTATGTTGGTGGTTCCGTCGTCACGAATCCTCCTTTCGTCGTCGATCCCGCTTTCGTTCTCGTTGGCTTGGAAGTATGAGGTGTCTGGTATAGATTTGATGCAAGGTGAGGGGTTGGTCTTGGTCTGCTCGAGGGGAGGACAGCTTGGATGGCGTTATTTGTGCAGTCGAAGAAAATGATATCTTGTGCTAAATTTGAAACCCTCTACTATTGTTTCTTCTTTTGTTGTATATTTGCGTAATGCCAATTTTTCACTCGTAGTTACACTGTCGTATGATTACAAGGTATATTTACTGATTGGATTTCTACAAGCAGTGGGTATGCGTTGCAAGATTGAGCAATATTTTGACAAGTGCCACAGTGATAAGTCTACATGATGACACAACTGTCATCACTCCGTTCGATACGACGAGTGATCTCATCGGCGCCAACACCACGACCGCGTGTGGAGCCTAGCTGAACAATGAGCACGCCGGTATTGTTCGGGTCAAGTTCCGCGGAGAGCTGATATCTTGAAAGTCGAGATAAATGAGATGGAGACAATTGGTTATCGGTACACGTACTTGTTCATTAATTCCTCGATTGCAGGTTTAAGCTTAGCGGCCCCATTTTTGGAGTGAAGGCCCTTGCCGACGATGAGGTGGAGTTCAGTGTCGCCTCGTGCCCGAGCTTGTTGGAGAGCACGGTCCGTCTGGTTGATAGCTTCTTTGACATACAGTCCATGCAAGTCAATTTCCTGAGGTCCGCTATCCTGGTACAGGAGAGATCTGAATCAAATGAAACTGGAATGCGGACGGACAAATGTACTTTGTTGTTTTCTAGACCAAATTCGTCAGTCTCGGATCGGTTGCTGGGGGGATTGAGGTGTTTTTACCGGTAAAAATCCAGTCGCCGGCCTGCGTGTTTAGTTCTTCCATCTGCTTTTGGTGCTGCTTGCCCTTGTTGGAGAGGTCCTTGGCGAGGGCACCATTGCCATTTGCGTAGGCCTGGTGGCTCTCCTCGAAGCATTTTGCCATGGCATGGCCTTCCTCGTTGGCACGGCTGCGGAGAGAGACATAATGGGGGTTTTGTTGATTAATGAGATTCTGGTCCTGTATGAAATGGGACTAGCTGAGCGACGTTGAGGAGGGGTTACGGCAGACCTTGTTGTAGGGCACGCCTCCATGGTGGGTGGGGGGGTGGTGAGGCGGGGGCTGTTGCGGAGGCTGGTGGGGAGACTCCTGAGTGCCGCAGACGAGGCTGACAATGGCCTTGAGGAGTTTGCGCAGCATGAGAGGAAGCGTGGGAAGGAGATTGACAGGGCGACGAGGCAGACGCCGCCTTTCGTCTCTCCTCCTTATGCATCCTCTCTCCCTCACACTCCTTTTACTCTCAGCCTTCTCAGCAGTCAATGCCGGCTCTGTCGCACGAGGCGGCCAGTGCAACCAGGCCAACAACCGCCTCCAGATAGGAACCTATCAGTTCTGGAGCGAGTGCACCGCAACCAACTTCTGCTCAGATGCCGGAATTTGCGAGGCAAAGCGCTGCAGGAAGGACGACTTTCCTTTTGGTTACGCCCAAGATTCCCATATAATCCCAGACAAATGTCCCCGCGGTCAGTTTTGCCCAGACGAGGGCACTGACTGTCAGCCCCTCCTCCCCGTTGGTAGTCCGTGCCAAATGAATCGCGACGGTCAGTAGATGGCCTTGTGTTATTCCCACTACTCATATTACTTCGTCTACAGACCAATGCGAGGCGCCACCCAACTTCAAAGAACTCGCTGATACCAGTGGCAGAGGTCTCAATGTCAATGGATCAGTCTGCCTCAAAAACGTCTGCTGGTAGGGCATTTCTTCCAGTTTCTCCGCGATCCTCCTTTCTGAACAACGCCTAGGTGGGCCAATGTCACCCTTCAAAACAAATGTGAAGTCGAGAACACTGCGTACATCGCCTATGAGGTCGGAGGAGAGTTCATCAATATCGTTTCAAGAGGAAATTGTGCCCTTGGACTGTACTGCGATGCCTCTGAGCATGTCTGCTTGAATGAGAAGGCCCTTGGTGAAGCCTGCACTGCAGACAAGGAGTATGTGAAATTCGTCCGTCCGGTTTCATCCCCTGACGCAGTCTCCTAGGTGCCAGTCCTGGAACTGCCTTGCAAGTAGTGTCTGTGGCAAGCCCGCCGCTGAGCCTCACCACTTTGGTGTCTATGTCTATGTCCTTGTTGCTTTGGGTATTTTTGGAGGTCGGTGATGTTACATGGGGTTCAAAATTTTGTTCTGACAGTCTTCAGGCATGTTTGGCACTCTTATTGGCCTTTTCTGCTTCCACCGCAAGCAACGTGATGCTGATCGCGAGAAACGTCTGCAGTACTGGAAGGAACAGGTTCGTTGCGGAATCCACGCAGGCGTCGTGTTTCTCACGTCAATAATAGAATGCATTCCACCAAAACCTCAAGAACATGCGCGAGACGGCTCGGTTGTCGATTCTTTCTCTGAATGACCGGAGTGCTAGGAGCACAATGTACAGCGACGCTCAACCGATTCTACAGAATTCTACTCAAAAGTCGTCTGGGCTGCGAAACTATATGGCTCCTGATGATGCTTCTGACTTTGACGACGGCGTCGTGATGCAACCTACGAAGCGGATGCCAGATGGGAATCGGTTTTGATTGTAGTAGCTAGTTTTATCGTAGACTGATTGGACTGGATACTTTTCTATATTTCAATAATCGTTGTGGTGTAACAAGAGGCTAAGTTTGGAGTCCTGCGAGCCTGCGCAGTTCCGCTCTCGGCTCTTTCCTCTGTCACCCATCATGGGCTCCATATCCTCCATAGACACCGTAAAACCCCTACAGTCCCCATCCCCGACATCCTCCCCTACTCTGGAAGATGACATTGCACAGACTAAAGCATGGCTCGCTCACGATGACTCTGTCGTTGCTAGTTCCGACGCCGACCAGAAAGGCAAGCACAGGCAACGACACGTTGATCTGGGTGAAGACAACACAGAGCTCTCAGACACAAATTCCTACCCACCTAGGAGCGACCAAGAGGCAGAAACCCGTCGCGTTGAAGAGGTAAGTCGTCTTTTCATACGTAATCTTAAGTTTGCGAATTCACATCCCGCACAATCTGCAGACACTCCGGCAGTGGGAGATCGCAGAGAGGCAGCGGCGGAAGGCTGTCAGAGAGTCAACGTCTTCGGGAACTATAGTAACTTCCTCCTCTCTGCTCAGCGATGTTAGTAGGCGCGCAAGCTTGCTCTGGAGGACTGGAAGACGGAATCCCTCGATTGGTGGAAAACATACCGCTCTAAGTTCGACTGACAATCTTGACGCCCTCCCACTAGAAGACATTGCCGCTAGTCCAACTCCAACTCCTTCCTCTTCACCTACTCCGTCTCCTTCCATTATATCTTCACTCCGGCAGCGAAGCACAGACCCAGAAACCGATGCAAACGCGGTGAAGGAGACCGTTTTGGTGGGAAACAACGACACCACAGAAAACCCTTTCGAAAACCCTACAACCCCAGCTACTCTAGAGATGGTATCACCTTTTGCTGATACCCACCAAGTAAGTGCAGTAGAGGACAAACGGCTTTCTCGGCCCCCACCTCCACCAATGCCTCTTGGTCTCCCCAGACCTAAAACACCACCACCGGTTGCAATATCTACGCCACCTTACTCCACCAATATCCCAGACGTTGCGCGTAGTGCGAAAGACAATAACAGTCGCGAGAAACCAGTCCGATGGTGGCATGAATGGTTGTGTGGTTGTGGCGAAGGAACAGATAGGGGAGGTGACTACCAGGTGAGTATGATTTTATTTCTCTGGAGGTGACCACTCAACAGCTTTGTCAATAGGCTGGTCGCACAAATCCTTTCGAGTAGATTGTTCTGCACTCTATCATACCCCTTTTCGCCAGCCATCATTTTCGGTCGCGGAATGCACTCTTATTTTACCCTCTTTCTTGTCGCAACGCGTCTTGCCTTAATCACTGCGGCGCATTGATTCTTTTCCTTGTTTTGTTCACCTCCCATACCTATATGTTCCAAACTAAATGGACTTCGCACTCGATTTTGGACACCCTTCATCACACACTTGTTAATTTGCCTCCTAATTTTCTTTGTTATTCAGCAGTGTACTTTCGGATTCAAAATTTTCTGGTACTTATTGTATCACCTCGCATAGAAACAACAGCAGCAACCCGGAATCAACGGAACTAAAAAATGAAACAGACGTAAAGGAAATTGACTTTGGTAGCTTCAAGAAGGTTCGGGGGTTTAAGAATGAAGGAACAATAGTTTGTTCCACTCAGACCAACCCAAACAACGGGCCCCTTCGATCTGGAGCCACGGAACCAATGTTATTGTGCTTCGGTAATGGGGACCGCGGGATTCTCTACTGGTCCTTTGGTGATAATGTCCGTGGATTGAGCATTGTTGACATCACCCCTGGCAATAACCCGCGGAGCTCCAGTAGAAGGAAAGTCCGCGTTGGAGGGGGTTACAGTATGAGCAGAGGGGGAGGTTGCGGAAGGTGTTTCGATGGCGCCGGGTTTGACATCCATGGAAGATCCTTTGTCGCCCTTTGTCGTGGCCCGAGGTGGCATTTGCGGTTGATGATGGAGAGGTAGCAAAGTATCGACTGGTGGCTGTCGAAGAGAGAGGAGCCAGTCGGGGTCCTGAACTGAACCCCCTACAGTTCTGGTGCGTGTTCCAAGAGTGTTGGTGAGCGTTAGGGTATGAAAGTGTATGTTCTTTCCGGCGTTGAAGAAGGGAATCGACAGGCCATCTGTGCGCGCTTGTTTCTTACAAGTAGGCAAGAATTTCATCAAAACAAACTTACGAACGATGATGGAAACAAGCACCACAAAGCCTACCACGGGGTGAAGGGCAGTTGCAAGAATATCTTGTTGCGTTTCTGCGGGGCTGCGTGGCTCTGGAAGACGATGAATGGCTAGAGTGGAGACGAAGATAGCACCAACACCCATCTAAAGACAGCGTTCAGTAGCTATGGAAAGCATCAGTGATTCGACACCTACGGGCCCTGAAAGCACATCAGGGCATGAGAACGAGAAGACATCAGAGACACTACTTACCAAAATGCCCACAGAATAACGCTTCTCTCCAGTCCTCGATTTCGGGCACCCATTTATATAGGACCAGGATCGCGGGGATTCGACGTAGAACTAGGATGCCGATACAAAGGACAACCAGCCTCCAAGGACTTATACCAAGGTCGGGTAGAGTAAAATCCTTCCATGGAAGCCAGGCGCCAATATAGAAGAAACATCCGCAATTGAGAATGTACTCGATGACAGAGGCGAACGCTTCACCCTCCGTGTGGGTATTGAAATCACCGTCCCAAGAAATTGCGCAACCTGCCGGGGTGGAGATAGGAATTAGTGGGATGGTATAAAAATGAGCCCGAAAATCATAAAGATACCACTTGCCTGCGGCAAAAGCAGCCAGAAGATCGTCGCTTCCAATTGTGTTCACGACTCCCATGGTGAAAATAGACAACGCGAGGTATTGCGCCACATACGACTCGCGGTCGATGAATCCTCGTTTGTGTGAGAATTTCATGATATGCATAAAGAGATAGCCTGTTCATGGTGAGCGCTTCGGGACACCAACTAATTAGGACTGCTTCACCTATGACGGCACCGATGAACGTTCCAAGAATAACTTGATCTGTCCTCTCCAGTTGGATCAGTCCTGAGAGTAGTGCAAAGAAGGTACAGACATACATAACCAACCAACGAGGATCCAGTCTGTGATGTCTTTTCGACGGTTCGGCTCTAGAGTGAGATACAGTGAAAGACTTAGGAATGGGTAAGCAAGACCATCGTTCGCTGCAGACTCTGGAGAGCGTGGGGTGGTAGATAAATCTGTTTCATGGAATGGAAATAGTCCCACCTGCCGAGAGGATATGCCTAAGATTCAAGGGGACATGTTTCTTCGCAAACTTTCCGCCTGGCGGTGGTAATGTGAACGAGGTACAGAATCCCAGGAGTGAGTGTCAATCTTACCTACAATTGCGGCGCTGATGATGGGATCCGTGGGTGTTAGGCACGCTGCAAGGGCGAGACAAGTGACGTAATCAAACTGGCTAAAGAGGGCCTTCAACAATCCTGGGAGAATATTTGCAGTGGATGATGAGAACTCGAGGTAGATGAAGGAGATAGAATGTATACCAGCGACGATAATCCAACCGATCGCCATAGTGGGCACCACCATGGCGAAGAGCCCCTTGGCATGTTTATACATGTACGACTTTGGCAACTCGACGCCGATAGCGAATAAGCCCGTGACAAGGACTACACGCATGATTTCGAGGGTGATACGATTAGTATCATGAGCCCAGGATCGGGGATCGAAAATCCCAGCACAGAGTGGGCCCATGATGATACCAAATCCCGTGCCGAGGACGACTTCGTTAACATAGATCTGAGGAGCTGAGTAAGATATATTCCAATAAGAGCATAGTCGATAACACCTTCTCTCGGACGAAAAGCGAAAAGACGGAAAACTGAAATGGGGGTGAGCCTTGAAAATGCAGCCAGTGCCAGGGACTCAGGCCTTACAAGCACAACAAAACCTCCCAGACATATGTATGCGAGCCCAGTGGGTGCTACCTAGAACCTCGGTTCATGAGTAGAGGGAAAGCGCGGTTCAAAGGTGGACTCACTTCAAGCAAACTCGACATAGGGATTCAGTGAGGTGGTGGTTGTTATGTAAGGGGAGCTTTCCGACCACTTTCGGCTTCTCTGAAAGCTGTGCTACTGCACACCGCAGTCCCCAAAGTCCGTCGCCAATTTCACAGGCTGGGACAATGGACTAAAGCTTCTTGACGCCCGGAGCTGTTCTCAACGTGAGTTTTTATGAGAGATATGGGCCCAAAATCCATCGAAAGAAGGATATCAAATCTATGCAATAGTATATGGCATGTCGCACTACGGCGTGGTCGTGAACAGGCCACAGTCGAGTCCAGGCGTACGCGACACAAGTTGTATAAGCGCCGATTTGTTACGTAATCATATTCTCCGTGTCCAGGCTACAGTCTCGACGCAGCCTCTTTCGTTCTGTCCCTCTGGGAGACTTCGGGCTGGTCATGACAGGCTCAGGAAACCACTGCTCCTTCGTCCTTCTCGCAGAGTTTCACATCTATGAAGGTTCACAACTCAAGTACCAGTTTCCTCAGCCCCTTGGCGTCGATGAGAGGTATCCATGCTTTGCATCCTTGCACCTCTGCCGAGATTAATTTGGACCCTGTCTTGCATCAGCCTGCTTGCAACGTCCATGCTTCCTGATGGTGCGGAAGCGCAGCTGGACGATTGGACCGTGTTCTTTCTAAACCAAACCCCTTTCAACACAATATCTCCTGTCTTGGCCCTCGATACCCCAGATGTTAAACCTGTCAACCTACCCGGCGAAGTTACTGCAAACGGTAGGGTGGACAAACCAGAGCTGCTTTGTGTGTTGAACCTTGTCCGTACAAAGCACGATATAACTCTAGACCGGTGCGTCCCATCTCATTGATGATAGCCAAGCTTTTAACCACTCTGTGATCATACACCCACCAGTGGCGCCAAAGTCCTGGCTCTTGCAATATGTACACGACATTCCTTTATACAAATCTTCAAGGCAAGTAGGATTATTCTATCATTGCAAGTTATTCGACTTAGTTGTTTGCAACCAGCCATTTCTACTGTTAGCAATCGAAGATTACTTCACGGACCCTTCTCAAGACTGTCTCGCTCGGCTCTTCGACGCAGTCAACTCCATCGATTTATCGAAGGTTCCACTCCTTACGCGACAAGAGAAGCTCGTCATGCGATCATCCGAGCGGAAAGACATATTCGCCGAAAGATTTTCCCAAAATACCCCAAATCCGGTCAATGGCTCTGGAGGAAATCTCCACAAACCGACAAATTCGGGTGGATCGTACTCGAGCTTCGAGGAAGGACTTCTTATGCGTGGAAAAGACAAGGACAAGATTCATGTCGTGGACGGGAAGGGAAGACGGGAAAATGGCACCCGTCCTCGAACTGATACAGGGTCTAGCACTTTCGCCCCCTCCACTCAACTATCAACCCAGTCACAAGTCTCGCCATCTGACTCATCCTTCACACTCGGGGGTAGCGCGGTATGGGTGGGTAACGAGAGTGGACTTGAACTTGTAAAGGATGGGGTTGGTGACTCAGGTAGCGTCGCTTCCCTGGTCGGCTCCAGCACTGTCGCATCACGCAAGCGAAGATCAACAGGTGCCTCCTCGTCGTCTTCCCAAGCTCACAGTCGCGAACATCACGCCCGCCAAATCAATGCTTCTCACTCGTATTATGACACACATCTACGGCATGCCATGGTGAAGGATACACACTTCTACCACACGACTGTTACCTATTGCGATCATCCCTTACCCATCAAGATGCCACTAGCCACTTTCCCTGAGGAGGTCGGAGATGTATGTCACTCGAAAGTCTTTGTTTCCCCCTTCCCTGCTAACAGCCAGCTTTCAGTACTCCTTGATATCTTTGATCAAAGTATTCAACTCTCCCCAACTAGTGTCAGGCCCGGTGCATCCACACCTGCATACGAGCGGACCGCAGACTCACCCAATCATCATTCTATTCAACGGTTTGGTTACGGGGAAGCGTATCATCTTCTTGGGCCACAGGCGCCCCGCGGGAGATGTTTCAAACTTTGTTCTGTCGGCTTGTGCGCTTGCTTCCGGGTGTGGCATCGTACTCCGGGGTTTCATTGAACGAGCGTTCCCTTACGCCAACCTGAAGAACCGGGAAGAGTGGGAGTCAGTGTAAGTATATACTTCTACTCTAAATTATCACGCATTTACAACACATACAGGCCGGCTTATATCGCCGGGGTGACTAATCCGATCTTCGAGGCTTCCCGAGCATGGGATCTGCTCTTCGATATCAGCTCGGGAAGTGTAACGATTGCGAAAGATATTCATACCACGTACCCGGTTATTACTCCGGCATTCGGAATCCCTTCCATAACCCGGACCGGCACACTGAAAACTGAGGCTTCAGTGAGCTCCGAAACAGACTTGGACCGCAAAGAAGGGAGTAGAAGCGAAGGAATTACTACTAACAGTGACAAGATCTTCATCGAGGATGTGGGCACCATTTCGTTCGCGATGCATGTCAACGGTTTATTGACGGGTTGATACAGATCCGGACCGCCATCGAGGACCACTTTGGCGAGGGACTTGTTCGTATGCGTTTTGCGGAATACGTCTATCGTTTTGTACGCTTGGCTTCACGGTATGAAGAAGACGTGACAGGGACTACCAAATTTGGATATCCCAGCAGCTTTTTCACCGAGATTCCTGGGCAGGCGCCGAAGCTCGGCAGTGGCATAGCGTTCGTTGATGAAGCTACTGGTACACGAGAGCTTGCTGCCAATGCGCATCGAATAGAAGCCTGGCGGAAAACAAGTTCGTATCAGTATTGCATTGCGGTGCGTGAATATCGTGATGTTGTTGCTTGTATGATAGTGCGGACAGGTTTACTGATGTTCATGTGTTTGTGTGCCAATTTAGGACCATGAGAAACTCGCAGCTGGCTCAGCAATCAAGGGCTTTGACGTACTGCACCAATTGTTCAGAGTGCGGTATGGGAAGAACTTGGCGGATACAGAAGTCCTTGCGATCATGCGGACATTGGCAGACAATGTCCGAACATATGAACAGGTAGTCGAGGCAAGTCGGATGTTGGAAGACAATTGAGTGTAGTGTTATTGACGAGGGACACTCAGTTGTTATCGTTTGCTATGCCACAAGGACAAGGACTTTTACACCTCGGGTTTGGCCTCTTCCACCAGAAAGAAGCGGTTCGAGATGCGACAGTGGATCTTTTCAACAACCTGCGGGCGTACCCCGTATGTGACCTTTTGATATTCTGGGCGGAATCTAGCTTATTTTGGTGTGTGGCGTTGCAATGATGCTGCGATCAGGTCGGCGTCTCGTTCCTCCAAGGCCTCAACCATTTCCAGCGCTATGCCTACGTACGGCAAGCACATGCGAAGGAAAAGAAGCTTCAACAACAACAGCATGATTTGAGGAATGAGCCCAATTTTTCGTTGCCGTGGATGCATTCAAATTCCGTCGTCAACGGTAATTTCTAGCGACTGACAGAGCACGCGAGGAGGGCTGTACGAGGTGATGGATAGACACGCGTGTGTGGATCTACTGTTTACACGGCGCTTCGGATCACATGGATCAATCACCGCATGAGTGTATCTAAGTACGAATAAGCTTTCAGTGGTCGACCTCCTTTTTCGGTGTAGTTCCTGCCATAGTACTGGGGGTGGGCTTTTTTTTTTTCTTGCAGGCCCTTGCGTTTTCGTTTTTGGCTAGGGATTTAGGTTATTTGTTTCGATGCGTGTAAGAACATGTCATGCTGTGCAGGTTTGAGCCTATTGAGGTACAACCCCTTCGGTGATGTGACGTGGGGTGGATCTTGATAGTGTGGAATTTGAATATGCAACACCTTAAATGGACGCGTCAAGCCATGAAATGACAGGGTGAGCGCGCTTGTAGATTCTGGTGTACGTGGGTCAAATATATACGATGGATGAAACAGAGCAACTTGGGGACATGTCGCGTCGAGTTGCGCAGCGGGTGGCGGTAAGAAAGTGAGTAAACTGTGTCAAGGGGGTGCCGGGAGCCGATGGTTAACAAAAGGGGGGATGGAAGAAGTGGGCGGCATGGTTGTCGTTATGGAGGGTTTGTGGGTTGCCAGGAGATCGACAGGAATAGTAGCCTAAGGCCGATGGTCGGAGGAAAGAGTTCACAGGATGGGATTAAGGGGCCGTGACAGAGAAAGAGAGAGTTGGTGCAGGATAGAGGATCTGTCAGGATGATCAGGAAGAGATAGTGATGGATGGTGCCGGGTATTTGCGAAGGAGGGAAGAGCGGTCCGGGCGAGGATGGCCGGGGAGAGATGGCCGTGATGGGAGACGGATGTGGGGAGGGGCCAGAGGGGGTGGGGCAGGAGAGAGAGAAGGACGAGCGGGGTGCGGCGGGGGAGAGGGCGGCGAGGACGGGATGGGACCGGGGAGAGGCGAGGGAGGGACGGCCGAATCGGGAAGGCGGCTGTGCTCGAGGACATATATCGGAGCGTATTTATGAGATAGGGCGTTCTGCCGGGCTCTCCTCCCCTTCCTCCCTCTCTATGCATGCATAGCCTTTTCCTCGTTTTCACTCCTGTCACGCTCTCCCTCCCGTCCTCCCCCTCGCTCTCCCACTAGATCCACCTTATCTTACTTATCTTTTTTTACTTTAATGGCCAACAAACCTCCCGCAGACAAGGCCGCCCAAACCACCCTCCAGAGGGGCAAGGCCTGTCTCCGCTGCAGGTCCGTTTCTTCTCTCCCTCTCTCCCTCTCTCCCTCATGATCGTCTCCTTTCCTTTTTCAGAAAACGGAAAATGGTTCCTCCCCGTCTCCCATCCTCTCTCCCTCCCACTGACGCGCCCCTTTTCCCTCACAGAAATGCGACGGTGTCAAACCAGCTTGCCAGCAGTGTATACGAGCGAAGAAGCCCGATGCATGCGAATACGATGATGGAAAGGGTAAGACCCGCACCCAGATCATGCGCGAGACCATTCTACGCCTCGAGCGTCGCGTCCGAGAACTCGAGGATCCCGAGTACGTTTCCCCGGCAGTTACTCTCTACGATCCCCATGGCCACTCTCGCTCCGGGTCTTCTGCCTCCTCTATTGGCTCCCCTGATAGCTCCTTCCTATCCGTTTCCGTTTCCCCGTTCCCCTCAGGTGCCCCCTCTTCCCTCTCTGGCCGTCTTCGGGCTCCACTCACATCTCTCCACAGGCTCCCCCACATCACCTGCAGCCGCTTGGATCCAGGTTAGTCCACTCCATATTCTATGCCAGAGTCATACACATCATGTGCGCGTCAGAATGTTCCATCCCCATCCCCGTCCCCATTCCTATCCGAGGTTATCTATGAGGAGCCACAGTCACATCTACACCTCTCAGTTGAATTCAGCACCTTGCTGTGAGCAGTCCCACACACATATCACCTCGGATCCGGTCAACTTACCTATGCTCCAGGCTTGATATTTTTGCTCCCCATCAACAGCAGTGTGGCCTAGGCATCGACATTCAGCGACTGCGCGAGAGCCTGCATCGGACCCCCTCAGAGCAGCCCCACCCCGTCCTAATGAATTCGATCTATCTCTGGGCCTGTTTCGTTTCTCGGCCGGAACCACTATGTCACCAAGAAGATCACTATCTTCGCCATGTCCTTGACGCTCTCCCGGACGCTCTCAAGTCTACAGATAAACTTGTTGACGTCATCCAAGCCTCGTGCCTTCTGTCAATGTATTACCTTGCAAACGGCAGAATGTGCGAGGGAGGCTACCATGCCAGCGCGGCCGCCGCTCTAGCCGTTCAAGCCAGCCTCAGCCGTGACGTCTTCCCGCATGATCTCTGGTTGCCAAGCTGCCACTTTGAGGATTTTGACCTGAAACCCGTGAAATCTTCAGTCCAGGAGGGTGCCCGGACAATGGCATTTTGGCAAATTTTCGCCCTCGACCGCTGCTGGTCCGTGTTCCTTCAACGGCCCTCAATCATCTCCGACGGCCCGGATGCCAGGAACATTATCAGTTGCCCGTGGCCTCAGGAATTGAGCGATTACGAAACAGTTCGTGTTCCAAGGACTTCACCCTTCCGGTCGTGAGAGTGTTTCGACTGACCTTACCGGGTTTCTAGGGGTTTGTCAGTCGATGCGCATCCATTCCTACCGTTCGTGCTTTCCTGAACGGGGATGTATCGTCGGGAGGGTTCTCGGCAATGGCACTCCGTGCCAAAGCATCAGCACTCCTTGCTCAAGCCGATGCAGTCGCCAGTATGTGGTTTCACTGGCCCCACCTCACCGCCTAATCTCCTGACCCGGAATATCCTCCACTACCAGACCTCGCCGAAATGAAGCAAAACGGGAGATTCTCTGATGAAGTGACCAATCTGGACCAAACCATCTGCCTCTTCCTCTCTATGCTTGTGCCGATCAATCAGCTGAACCAGGTTATCCCCGAAGAGAGGCAGAGTCTGATTCTGGCTCATACTCTGGCCAATTGTGCTATCATTCATCTCCACCGTGCCGCCGCTCATGATAGCTCTGTTTCCTTTGAGAAGTGCTCTCATGCAGTGCGAGCCTGTGTGAATGTGATGAAGCAGATCACTGATCAGGATTATCCATTTCTTGATCCTGTTCTTGCAGTAAGCGTCATACTTTCTCTACCATTTCCGATTTACTCATAGAGCTGTTCAGCCGTGTTGGTCAAATGTCGCCGATCACCTTGTTGTAGAGCTCGACACCTTGGAATCTGCTTGGCCTACAATGAGCACGAGCGAAGTGCGTGATGAACTCAACACAATCCTCCATACCATGACCTTGTTCTCTACTCGGTATCCCGTCATCAGTAAGCCTTTTCCCCAAGGGAGAACCGGTCACGCTAAATTCTACCCACAGCGCCAGCTCTGAATAAGCTCCAGAAACGAATGATATCATGAGTTTGGCGGACCAGCCGATTTGTTTCCTCGCTGACGCCACGGACTTGACGCACTCGGACCTTTTTGGACAATTGGACATTTTCGTAACATATACATGCTCGACCGGACATTCCCCCCTTTCAGGACGAATGATTTTTATATACTGTTAATATTCTTTTGACGCTTTCACGATTCTTGTTTACGACCGCTCTTTCCCCTTATTCTTCTTGCTCGCTTTTACGAGGACCCACTTACGGACACATGGACATTCCCAATTCATGGACACGGACACGGACACGGACTTGCATGGACTTAGAAAAGTAAACAAAGTAATTTTGTTACATGTATCTGTAGATTCACTCGTGGACGGTCGACTTGATGGTGTATCATTTTCATGTAGCGGTGACTGTTAGTCTATATCGCCATTCCTTTGCGCTATCCAGACTATCCTTCTCTACTTAAATTCTGTATATATTTTTCCGTAGTACCTACTGGATAGTTTTGGACAATTATTGCGCTGGCCGGTTAAATGGGCTGCGCCTTTATTTACGTTCTCTACTGTAGATTGATAAGTTTCGCTCGTTTGCTCGTATCCACGCCTCTTTTTCCAATTTAATGGATATTTACATATCTAGGGTATAAAGACATCTTGAGGTGACGGTCTATTTTCGGACAAACCACTTCTTCGAGCCTATAGAGGGGCGGCCCTGAGCCCCCCCTCAGGTGACCATCTCCGATTGGCAACTAGCGACGAACAGCGACTTGTATCACCTTGGCCTATGCGCTTCGAGATCCCTCGCAAACCCAGCGTCGCTGAGTGCGCCTGTCCGTTGCCGTGACGTCATGCACTGTGTGACCACAAACGCGCCTGTTACTGTACCGTACACCCAGCGCGAACGACAACTCCACTCTTCTCTTTCTCACCGCCCGCCCTCAGCAAGTAATCCCTTGTCGGATGTTCACGTCCAGCATATAAACACCACTCCTCTTCCACCGTCGAGTCTGGTCCCCAGGCAAACTCAAAACCCAACTTGTGCCAGTCCCGTGCCCTCATATATGCTTAACCATGTCTTCTCAACATCGTCGCAACTCCCCGGATGTGTCACCCTCCCAGCCAGGCATTCCTCGTTCCTCCTCTGATCCAATTACTATCGATGCTCACTATTCGGATGAGCAAAGTCAGCTAAACTCTCGGCCGTCCGCGTTGAATACTGATGCCGCGCCCGCTTTCATGTACGGGTCTCCTGAGGCTCTGTCGGGAGGTCCTCCAGTGGATTCCTCATCAGCAACCGCATACGTATTCCCAAGGGGAGGTAGCGCTCCCAGCAGACAGGAGACAAGCTTTAACAATAACACTCCTTCATTTCCTCATCCAAGCTCTGGATCCCAGTTAGGCCACCGAAGTATTCCTCCCCCGCTCGGAGCGACCACACGGAGACGTGGTGGTTCAATCACCGCACGTATGTCCAGTGGCATAAAGCATTCAACTTTACACAGTACTCACCTTCAAACTCCTACCCATGAGTGGACCCTCTTCGGGCAGATGATGGAGAACGAGGGACAGTTGCCATCCAGCCCTTCCCGCACGTCGACTAGCTCATTTGGTGGCGGTTGGATGACGAGGGGTGGCTCATCAAATGCGAGAAACGACGTCCTGCAAAGCCCTTTGGAAGAGGTGAATGCGGAAGAGGTATTTTGGGGAGCCCAGAATGAATCCTTGTCTTCGAATCCTCAAAGCCACGAGGAACTCGTGATGCAGGATTACGACTCAGCTTATGAAAGCGAGACATCGGGGTCAAGCCAGCGGACTGTTGGGCCATCTGGAGGGGGTGTTGGACCAGTTACAGGTGCAAGTAGTCCTGGCCGTAGGTGGCTTTCGTTGGAGAACCTACCAACCTTCACTCCCGTTCATCGTAATGTCCTCAAGTGTGCTATCGCTTACTTCGTCGCGTCCCTTTTCACTTTTTCACCCACTCTTTCGAATTTTATCGGGGATTTGACATCTTACGGTCCTGGGTCCAAGGGCCCTTCTCCAAGTGCCCATATGGTTGCTACTATGTGCGTACTCGTCGCGGTATCTTGGTAGTACCTAATGACAAGTTCCGGACAATAGTACTGTTTACTTCAACCCCGCCAAAACCGTCGGAGCCATGGTCGAGGCAGACCTTTTTTGTCTTATGGGAGTGATATATTCTGCCTTTGTTTGTGGTACGTCGATGTCGATGTTTTGGTGGCTTGAGTTACAGCCCGGCTGGGAGTGGCTTGGAGATGTGATAGCTATCCTGTGGATTGGTGCCAGTATGAGTGTCGTCGCTTGGATGAAAGGTTGGATGGTCAGTCAACTCGGTTTTTGGTTCCGAGAGTCGTGAGCCTGACTATTACTTGCAGGCTAGTCCATCCTTCAACATCGCCTGCAGTATGACTACCATTCTTATTTTCATCGTGCAAGTGCTCGCACTTTGAACCACGGGTGTACCCTAAACTCATACCTCCGTAGGATCGTCAAAGAAGGCGGCTTTAAAACACTAATGGCCGTCTCCACTATCGTTGCTTGTGGATCTTTGGTTTCAAACCTTGTGTGCTTCCTCATCTGGCCACAGACAGCGACAAAAAACCTTCAGAGCAACATGACCAAAACTTTGGACTCATTCTCCACGCTTCTCTCGATGCTCACTAATGGTTTTCTCCTGGAGAACGAGAATTTTATTCGGAAAACGGGGATAGAAAAGGTTCAAAAAGCTGTAGAGGATCACCAAAGCAGTTTTACGAGCCTGAAGAAAAATCTTGCCGAAGCCAAGAAGGAGTGGTTAGACAGCGGGGAGAACACGAGTATGAGTGTCCTGGGTATGGTTCCATTGAGCATGAATCGAAGGAAGCGCGCATATGAAGATGCCGTGGACTCTTTAAATCGTCTGGCGCAGCACCTAAATGGTCTTAGGAGCTCGACGAGACTGCAGTATGAGCTAACAAAGGCTGGAGTGTACAAGGGACACAAGGGGAAAGGTATACAGATCATTGAGCAAGGGATGCCAGTGGATGAGGGTTTAATGCTCACAGCAGCTGCGGAAATGTTTGGGGCTCTTGTTGATGAAGTTGGTCCACCTTTGAAAGCTCTCACAGTAAGTTTGTATCCAGTCTGGACCTGGCTCATTATACTGAATGCTACACACAGAAAGCATGCACCAATACCCTGCATCAACTCCGAGAGGCTTTTTTGCAGTCACGGACTGAGAGAAAACACGACAGGGACTCGATCAGGCCTCCAGAATTCGTCGAGTTAGCTGATGAAATCGAGAAAGCACTGGGGAGGTTTGAAAGCACATCGAATCACGCGCTTCTACGATTGTACAAGAGAAGTGACCTACCGCGATCAATGGCCGCTTCACTCGCCAGCCTTGACCAGCACTCTAGTTATACTTCCGGAGCAGACGATAAGAATTCCGTTTTGGTTTCAAACGAAAGTGAACATGTTTTCCTGGTCTACTTGTACGTTTCATTTCCCTTCGTATCTCCGAGTCCGGCTCACTGGCCCTTTTGCATAGCTTCATTTTTACCCTGCACGAATTTGCGAGAGAGCTAGTTTCGCTGGTAGATGCCATGGAAAGGATCTATGAATGCGAACAGCGACGCCTTCACCGTCGCTGGTGGATCTTCAGAGCTATCGGTGGTTTGTTCAGAAGCCCTGGTCGATGGTACTCCGAATGGAAAACCGGCAAGCAAGACAAACAGCCACAGCGCCGGTCTGGCCTCAAACGGCGCATATGTACGTACCGTTCCCTTTTTTAGTAAAGCTGTCTTTTGCCAACATCTGTTCTCAGCTGCATACCTTATACCCGAGCACCGCGTGGCTCACCCAGGCTTCCCAAAAATAAAACCCCACGCACCCAATACAATTCAAACACCATCTCCAAAGAACCTGCCCTTCATAGGCAGGGTCAAACAGCGATTGTGGATTATTGGCGCGAGGATGAAAGAGAGGGATGTCAAGTTTGCAACGAAGGTCGGGATGGCAACTGCCATACTCGCGGCTCCAGCATTTTTTGATGCCACTCGGCCGTTTTTCATTCAGTATTGGGGGGATTGGGCTTTGATCTCGGTGAGCCTAATCCAGCGCCTCAATTTGTTGGACCAACTGAGACCACTCCTCAGTTCTTCGTTGTGATATCCCCGACAATCGGTGCTGTAAGTGCCAGCACACATCGCCCCAGTTTTTACCGAAGTCTGACTAGCTGATCTCAGACTAACTATCTCAGTCTTCAACGTGTACTCGGAACTCTGTAGGTGATATGGCTATCTTGGAGGATACTCCTTGAGCTTTCATCATTAGGTTCGGTGCTGCGGTTGCAGCGGGAATATACTCAGCTTTTCCTGACGATTCCATCATTCTCCCTGTCTTCGGATTTTTCTTCTCTCTGCCTTGCTTCTACGTGGCAATTTCAAGACCACAATACGTCTCTGCTTCTCGTTTCGTTTTGCTCACCTATAACCTGACATGTTTGTACTGGTAAGCCTCATCCAACAGTATCAAGAGAAATTTATAGGCCCCAACCTTTTGCGCAGCTACAATATTCGAGAGACAGACATATCCGCACTTGAGATTGCTGTCCATCGCGCCTTGGCAGTGACGGCCGGAGTTCTCTGGGCAGCCCTCGTTTCAAGATTTTGGTGGCCATCAGAAGCAAGGAGGGAGCTCAGTAAAGCTCTAGGAGAGTAAGCGGCCGAAGGTCACGTATATTTTGAACTGACGCTGATGTGTCGGATACTAGATTTTGCCTCAACATCGGGTGGCTCTATACCCGGTTAGTGGCATCGAACTCGTACTCCCCAGAGCCTCGAACCCAGAGAGGAGCAAGCGAAGAAGTAGCTCTCCTATTCGGACACGACGATGACGTGAAGGTAAAGGATTCTATCCAAGAATTCATGGCTATGTGCGCTTCCATATCACGTACATGCCACCAGTGTCTGATTCCCGAATAAAACAGGGAACTACATCTCCAAATTAGACTCATTGAGCTTCAAGGCTTACTTGCACAGACGCAACACGAACCTCGCCTCAAAGGCCCTTTCCCTATTCAGCTCTACCGGAACATCTTGACAAGCCTACAAACTATCCTAGACAAGTTGCACAGTATGAGGTGTGTCACTACTAAGGAAGAATGGTGAGTATATTGTTGCATGTGTCACGTTGATTCACAAATATTCTACAGGCATACGGTAAGTGACGTCCCCTGAGCCAATGTACATTGAGCTGAGCTCGAGGTCACAGAGCGTTCGGCGCGATTTTATCATTCCAGTGAACAGGGAGCGTAGGGAAATGGTTGGCAACATCATTTTGGCTTTTACACTTTTAGCATCAGCATTCCGTCTGAAAGCTCCTCTCCCTCCCTATCTTCCACCCGCTGAGAAGGCCCGACAGCGACTGGTGAATTTGGTCTCCACGTCGTTCAGCACACTTGCTGATGACTCTTTCACAGGTCGACGCGATCCGTAACCTTGACGTTGTGAAGAATCGCGAAGTCAAAGGTTCTAAGCAGCTCTTGTTCTTTGCCTATGCAATGACTATGCAAGGTGTTACACAGGAGCTTGAAAAGCTCGGGAAAATCTGCCAGGAAGCATTCGGTGTCATAGGTCAAACGCCTGAGGAGTTTGAGGCTCTATTCAACACGTCTTTCGAAAGTCAGAACAGGATTAGCCAGATTCTTTGATCGGGTAGTCACTTTCTGAAGTGCTATTGGATATTATGTTGGTCCTAGACAATGATTTAGCACCACATTGTAATTGCTCTGCATTGGCTCGATGTTACTAACGTCACGTGAACGGCGACGCAGCTGAGCCTGATTTAAGTATAGCCTTCGCCAACGACCTTTTATTTCCTCACCATCCAGCCATACCAATATGGACCACAGTGTAGCAGAACAGGAGCGGGATATTCGAGGTACGAAGAGACGGTTGTACAATGACAGTGCTTACTGTATGCGTTAGGCATGCTTCGGCAAGCCAAGGGTTCGACAGATCGGCATGGTACTCTTGTACGATACTTCTCCCCTGTAATCCTTATCGACTCCTCTCATATTATACTCAGAGACAAGAAACTTTGAGAAGCTTAATTCGTTCAGCACACTCTCAACATGCATCTCTCAAAATCTTAGCTGCAGGGAACATACGTTTCTTTTTAAGAGATTTTCCCGACCTAGAAGAAGCGGCCATAGATGCCATTTATGACCTCTGTGAAGACTCATCTTCGCAGGTGTGGTTATTTAACTCTACAACTTTTCCGCATGTGAATCTGACAATTTCAATAGGTTCGCATAGAGGGATATCATGCTATCACGCAGGTCTCAAGAACGCAGAGTAAATGGATAAAGAGAAACGTCGATGTCCTGGTGCAACTTCTACAAAGCGGTGCGTTTGCTATTCCAGCTACTCCTGCCTAAGGTTGACTTTTCGTTATAGAAGAGGCTGACGAGGTGGTGGTTGTGAAGCAAGCCCTAGTGGAACATCTGAACATGGACCCTAAGGTTACTATTGGTGTGCTCTGTGACCAGATTACCCCGCCAGACGGTGCCCTAGACGAAGAGGAAATCTCTATAAGGGAGCGCCTTAGGTCCCTGGTACTTGGATTCATGGCTGGGGAAGCTAAGCAAGCGATATGTGAACGCCATTCTATTCCTGGAGAGAGTGCGGAACCAGTTCTGTATGAGGGACTGTTTGCGGTATGCATTGCAATTGCTGTCCTGGTACTTGCGACTTATATACCACGTACCACCCCCAGGCCATTCCACAGTTAGGAATAGACGACCTGCACTGTGCCATCAAGGGTTTGATGTATGCACTCCCCGCATTCAGGTCTAAGCAGCCCAGTGAACGAGGCTCGCAACTGCTGCAATTACTTTTGGCCGATAAGGTGTCACCTGCGCTAAGAGGGGATTTACAATCCAGTCCGAAGGCTCTTGCTCTCAGGACCAAATCACTGCTAGATATTTGCGAACACATCACTTGTGCTCTGCTTGCTGCTCCCGCCGTTGATCTGTTACAATTTTACTGCACTTCTTTGATAGGGAAAATTACACTGCAGAAGTTTCAGGTAGCTGAACAGCAGTGGATTGTTAGTCGTCTGGCTCGAGTGCTTGAGGTGGCCGAAAATCAGGAGACCCCGCAGCTTTTGTCTCTCCGTCGGACCATTGTCGATGCAAGCCCATATCTCCTTGAGGTTCGTTGTTTATCTTCTTAACTTCAGCCACGGTAGCTTAGAAGAACCACAGATTTTTAGAAAACCAACGCTGTCAGGGCTTGAACTTCGAGCCGTTTATGGTGCCTTCCTTCGGGCGTGCCTCAAGGTATGGCATTCTTTCCAATGGCCGACTTCTACTCACATCATTCGGTATAGCGTACAAAAGAATCTTCTTGGACAGTTCCTTCCCATCTTATGAGGGCATTGCAAGAGTTTCGAACACGGCCAGAGATCGCGCAAGACCATGATTATGAAACTATACTTAGGGTTCGCAGTGGGCGCCTTCTCTTATTGGGTAGTCCTGTCCAACGTCATTTTCCCTTCTGTTTTTATAGTCATTTGCACCGTCAAGCCAGGTCAGCACATTGCAAACCAACGCGGCGACTTCGGTATCACGAACAAGTACACCTTCCACTCTGCCTTCGCGAGTCCCTGCCCTGCGTACCACCGGTTCTCTCCCTAGCTTGCCAAAGCTTGTGCCTAACCGAGCTATCTCCGCAGCTCAGGTTAAGATAAAGCGGGACATCAACCCTGACATGTCTGCGCGACCAACAAAAAGGACCAAGGTCGAGGAGGTTACAAACAACCCGAAAGTGCCTAGTCTATTGAGCCGTTTGGGGACTTCGATCAGCCATCAATCCTCTCGCTCAGATCTATTGTCGCGGACACGACCTGCATCTCCTATGCCGGAAGTACTACCGCCACCTCCACCCAGCCAGGGATTTTCAATCAAAGGCGCTGCTGCAAAACAAGCACAACAGAATGATGGCTTGAGTTCCCGGTTGACCTCGTCCTCCCTCCTGGAACGACTTCAAGATTCCTACGCAGGAGATACTAGTGGCCGACAACCGGATGTCGAGAGAAAAAGAAAGAATGTTTAATAGCCATGTATCTAGTACCCGACCCTACACAATTGGGATATCCGTGGTCACTATTACACACGGGATGCTGTTATGTGCTACCGGCACAACCTGCATTTGACCGTCTCCATCATCATCTACAATGTGCCGCTTCCCGCGAACTATAACCCAATTAAGTCTGCCTGATCCATACCTCAAGTCCTGAAAGGTGGCTGAAACGGGCGGGACTATATGACCTACCGAACACCCTGTGAGAAGTGGAAAATGCACTTATGATGTGGTATGATGCGGTTGACCAATTCGGTACAACAGTCCAGTCGCCGATTCACCCGGATGCTTTGAACCCATGGAAGTCCGGCAATCCCTCATCAAATAATCTCCTCATAAGCGACTGTGCAATGATCTCGAAGAGGCCCTTAATGCGAGTTTTGCACTGTTTTGCATCGCCTAGCTGCCAAAATAACGGGGTTACCCAATTACAACTGACACGACAAGACCGAGCCTGAAAGCCCTTGGCGACACGCTCATGATTTATATATCAACGACAAGCATGCCGGGGTGGTCTTCCAAGGACGATACCTCACCCCAATGCGTCTCGACTCCCCTTTGCTCTACTTACTTCCGTGCGTGGTTGGGGCCCATGGACATGTACATTATCCTTTACCTCAGCACAAATCTCGATTCTTACATTCTTGCAGGAACTGTGGTCGAGACAAACGACCTCAGGTGATAGCAAATGTGGACAAGTACGTGTCCCCGAAGAATCACGATCACAAGCCTTCTAAAATATGGACTTGCCCAGTTGATGTGTGTAACGGCCACCGTCAATGGCTCATCGGTCGATTGTGTGTATTGTTTCCCTAGGGATAAGCTACAACTGATATTTCCTAAATTTGCAGATGTACTTTCGAATTCAGGGGGAAGACCCGTCGGTTGGATGGGCGTGTGAGCTACTATTTTTCGACTCGGGGACCGAAACTGATGGTTGGCAGTGGCTTTGGGCAGCAAATGCCCAACACACCCATGGTCATTATGTGGGCCAACTCGGATGGGTCTATCACACTCTCGCAACGTTCTGCCCCGACGTTCGTGATGCCAACAGTTGACAACAATCCTCCCAGGCGCGCTATCTTGAAACAAGGGCTGAGCTCCGTAAGCTTATTAACACCATATTGACGATTGTATACTGATGGCTCGTCAGACGACTCCTAGCAACACGCAATTCGTTTTCTCCATTCCGGTATGTATGCATGTCGTATCCGCGGGGACCTCTGGTGAGATATGAACGCGAGATAGGCCAATGGAGATAGTATCCAGAACATCATCTTCGCTTTTGGCAGTACAAACCCTGGCTCCGCAGCCAGAGATGCCATTTTGGAACAACACCTTGAATTTGGTACAGGTCGCCTAGATCTCACAAAACAGAATTCCCCGAGCTCTACACAGCCAGGTACTACACCAATCGGGACCAATCAATCGTCGTTCGACGAGGATTTTCCGCTACTGTCGTACCAGAAGTTGATCGTCGCCCATGCTATTTTCTGCGTGGCTGGTTTTTTACTGTTCTTACCAGCCGGTGCGCTGATAGGTAGATACCTTCGAACGTTCACTTCTACATGGTTCAGTGGTCATTGGATCGTTCAGTTTGCTCTTGGTAAGCTGCTCATGATTTCTTCCTGTTAGATCTATTCAATGGATCGATAGCTGGGCCTATCATCATCGTTGGCATGGCTTTGGGTATTCACTCGATCAACAAAGCTGGAATGGAGCACCTCAATGATGTCCACAAGGTGGAACATGACAACACTACCCACCCAACACCATTGCTAATTTTGGACATTTACTAGCGTCTCGGGGTTGCTATATTCGCGTTTTATGTGGCGCAGTGTTCCCTCGGCGCACTGATTCACTGGGTGAAGCCGAAGAATGTCAAATATCGCCCTCCTCAAAATTATTTTCACGCGGTATTCGGCCTCTTCATTATCGCACTTGCGTTGTACCAGGTCTGGACCGGATATAAAGTTGAATGGCCGAAGGCTACTGGTCGTGAGCCGCTTTCAGCTGGAGTGGATATTATCTTCTGGATATGGGTTGCTGTAAGTGTTCCCGAATGTCATATATATTGAGGTTCACCGAGTGTTGGGCATAGTTGCTACCGGTTACCTATGGTCTCGGTCTAGCTTTCCTGAAGAAGCAGTATCGACAAGAGCGCAAGGTCCGTCAAACAGCGAGGACTTACAACGACAATGAATAGAGCATATTTTTAATATCGCCGTTTGTTCCACGTATATATATATATATAGATATCTCAAACAGACTCGACATTATTTTATTATAGTTCCCGTACCATGGGGGATTCGAGGCTATGTGACGTCTCGCTCAAAACCTCCGTTGAGTAAAACGTCAGACCTGTATTTTTGCTAAATGGAAATGTTTCCACTGTGGCGTTTCTGACGTGCTCGAACGTGACAGCAAAATGGCCTGGTCTGACAGTTTTATGGGTTCTCAAGGCCGTGCCTCTTCGAAAGCCAAAGTGAAGGACCTGCCGACAGGCAGTACGTTTTCTTAGACAAACGTGACAAGTCACAGGGTCGAAGTCGGGCGTAACGTATCGCCCCCTTTTCCATGTTTTCCAAATAAAAATTTCCCACTCACCACAAACCCTTCCCTCGACAAGTACATAGGGATAACGAGCCGTGCAGTGACCCTTCCAGAGGACGCATCCGGGCAACCTGTCGTCGTCCCCCTGTCGGGCTCACACCCTGGTAAAGTTGGATGTCCCGCTCTCCGAGACTCCAATCCACTACTCCCAAAAAACTATTTGTACAACTTGTTTCTTATTCATTGTCACCCTTGCATATTAGAAAATACCGATTTTAGCTAACTTATTTTAATTGGCACTCTCAGCCCAGGAAGTGAATGATACTGGTCGAAGTGGAGATATATCATCCCAGGACGAAAAGGTGCGATATGAGGAGGATGCAGGCGAAGTTGCTAAGTATAGCCATCTGGGAGGAGCAGAATTATGACCACCCTTCTGTGGTATGCCCAGGGAAACTAGGCGTATTCTCCTTGTCACTATCTGGCTCGCCGCAGACCTCTCTCAGGCATTGATCATCAGAGATAAAATACACACTAATTTTCCTCGGGCTGCATCGAAGAAGTCACTTAAAATACTGCCAAAATCTCCTGTACAAATACTTCCACACATTGAAGGGAACATGTTGTCAAGTTTGGGTCTTGCGAAGGAGATCAGGACACGTAATTTCCCATGACAACTTGGTTGGTTGACTCAGCCGTAATTGTGCTGACGTGTATATGATTATGCATCTCACACTTGCAGTAGATTATCTGTAGTGCTGCCAGACCGTATGTTAGAAATGGCAGCCGATCTATATGACACGGCGGAAAGGCCAGTCATGATATTGGATGGCGGACTTGTTCGTGGTGTCTTTTCATTTCGTCTTCCATGTCCGTGGGCTAACTTCGGCCCAGGGCACCACACTCGAGGACACTTGTAAGATACAGATTGCAAATACGCCACTCTGGTCGGCGGAAGCTTTATCCAGGGAACCAGAAGCGATAGTTGCAGCACATCTCGCTTTTCTACGAGCAGGGGCCCAAATAATTGAAACATCGACGTATGTACAGCCGATTCATGGGCTCGTTTCATGGATAGACTTCTGAGTCCGCAGCTCTGCCGCTTATGTAGGTATCAGTGTTCAAGGAACACGTTTAAACAGGCAGGCTACTGCAGTGATACTGCACGGCAACTGATGCACCGAGCCGTTGCCTTGGCTCAGGAGGCCCGGAGCGCATTCAATGCAGAAAGGCAGAAGGATACCGTACAGGAAGCTACCGGACGGCGATCAAATATACCTCCCATCCGTCTCTGCCTTTCGCTGGGGCCTTTTGGTGCCTCGCTCTCCCCAACCCAGGAATTCGGAGGTTTCTATCCACCACCATACGGACCCAGAGGGTACTCTACTGATGACGTAAATACCAACTATTTTGGTGAAGACGACGCAGAGGATGAAGCCATTGAAGCCTTGACAGCGTTTCATCTAGAGCGTCTCTCATTGTTCGCTCGAGACAGCCAGGTATGGTCGTGCATCGACATGATTGCCTTTGAAACGGTGCCCCTTGCAAGGGAAGCGATCTCTATTAGACGGACAATGGCTCGACTTCGAGAGAAACACGGGGACATGGATAAACAATGGTGGATATCGTTTGTACTCCCTGAAGGCTGCTGTCCGCAGATGGCGGATGCAAATGGAAGACGATTGACGATCTCGGACCTGGTTTGGGCAGCCCTGTCTCCAAATCCGCTAGGCTTGCCAAAAGTCAAAAATTTACCGATTCCTGATGGTATTGGTGTGAATTGTACCAGCGTGGAGTATTTACGGCGTATCGTGGGGGAGATGGAGCTTGTTTGCACAGAAATGGCGGTTGAGCGCAAGCCGTTTCTTGTGTTGTATCCCAACGGAGGTGAGTATGATGGCTTGGCTGGAATTTGGAAGGCGAGCGATGGCATCACAAAAAGTGTGTGGGTGGCGAGGCTGGTAGATGTTGTAGATAGCATTCGGAGTGCAAGCTGGTCTGGGGTGATTGTGGGGGGGTGTTGTCGGTGCAGTCCTGCGCAGATTGAGAGTGTTGTAGATATGCTGAATTGATGTCGGGGTCCAAGCGGGCTATATTGGGAAGGCGAGGACGAGCGGTCATTCTTCTCTCTCGTCCTCTCTCCGCGTGTTTCTTTGTTTTCCGCTTTTCCAGGGTCTGCCGAGTCACCAATTCAAAGTCCAGACACGTTACCCTACTTAAAGGCCGGAACCTATCTTCTTTCACGACACCAACCTCACCCCCGTTCCAAACACAGCAACGACAATGGACTACCCGCGCGAGGAAGATAGCATGGACTTTGAGTCACAACAGCCTCAGTGCGATACTCAGGACCCACAAACTCAATCAACCCAGCAGGCCTCCCAGCAGCAGGAAGATCTCGAGAAGCACCTCTGGGGCGCCCTTATTCCCTGCAACTCCCAAATCGCTCGTGTAGACCTCTGGAAGATACAAGCCACGTACTGTGTTGGCCGCAATCCCTCAGGCAACCAAGTTGTCTTCCCCGGTCCCAAGATCAGTACGTATGATATGTTTTCCCAAAGCCAGCTCGCTAATGATTCCTCCTAGGTAACTACCACTGCGAGATGGTTTGGGACGGTGTCGACACACGAGATTCGGTAGTCACTGTCTTGGATATGTCAAGTAACGGTACTTATGTGAGTTACTTCTAGTGTTATCAAACTCAGCTTCTCACTCTGCCCAAGATCAATGGCGTCAAAATTGGCAAGAACTGCACGAGGGTTTTAAGGGAAGGCAACGAGATTTCGTTTGGGTCGTCAACTCCCCAATCGGACGGGAACCAGGACTATAGTAGGTGGACACCCTAGCATTCTCCCCAGCCTCTTTGATAAACAAATGAATGATTTCAAAGGATTTATCTTTCGACTCATGTCGGGCGGTGAGCCTGTCGACGGTGTCCATGCTCACTACGACATAACCCATGAACTTGGAAAAGGCTCTTTTGCTACCGTTATGAAGGCCATCGAACGTAGTACTGGCAAGTGGTACGCCATCAAGATCATCACAGACAAGCACAACCGGCCGGGGGATCAGAACCGTGTAGCATTCACTCGGGAGATTGAGATCATGAAAAGGTTGAAGCATCCCAATGTATGTGAATTGAAAGAGGTCTTCTACCAGAAGAATGGTATCAGTGAGTGTCAACTTATCTGGCACGTGCCTCAGCACTCAGTTCCTGTACAGATCTTGTTCTGGAGCTGGTTGAGGGTGGAGATTTGCTTGAGTATATTCTGCGTCAAAGTGGACTGAGTGAGTAGGTGCATGTGTATTCCCTTTGTCGGCTGCTTACGAAGTGTTAGGCGAGGAGAGCGCTAAACATATCACTTATCAAATATGTGATGCTCTGGCTGTAAGTTTACTTGTTTCCTGCTCTAGCATCAAACATTCATTGTCATATCAAGTACATTCATTCCCAAGGTGTCGCGCACCGGGATCTTAAACCCGAGGTTACTTTCTTCCAGTGCTTTTTGTTGATCGTGGTTGACATGCCCTACAGAACGTCCTCCTAACCAAGGATGACCCACCAATCGTCAAAGTCGCTGATTTTGGTCTCGCCAAAGCAGTTCACAGCGAGACCATGCTTCGCGTGAGCGTCTTATCAAGTTCCACATCTTTATCGAGCTGATCCATTCTTTAGACAATGTGTGGGACGCCGACCTATCTCGCACCTGAAGTTGTCAATCAGCGGGAAGGTGGAGGATATACGAATCGTGTGGACAGCTGGAGTGTGGGCGTCATGGTGTTCTCAATGTATGCTGTCTCTGATACGCTGAAGGTTTAAATCCACTGAACCCTGATTGCGCTAGGCTGACGAATGCCGCTCCTTTCATTGAGGATGAAGCTCAAAGGGACATTCGGCTACGTATCTCGGAACGTAGGATCGATTGGTCGTTACTTCAGCATGCCGGCATCAGCTCGAAAGGTCAGCCGAAGCATTACCTTCGACAAATTAATCTGAACTGCCATTTCACAGCATACAACTTCATCGAATGTCTTCTTCAGGAGAACGAAGAGACGCGAATGTCCCTGGGAGACTCCCTAAAACATCCCTGGCTGAGATCGTATACCCCTACGTACAACCTGAAGGCCTATGACACTGTCAGCTCACTGGACCCTCATGATTTTTCGATGCTTACCTCTATGCCGGGCTTCGACATGAACGCAAGCGTTACCACCAACCTCAATGGGCTGCAAATTACTAGCAACCAGAACACTTCTGGTCCCTTTATTCAGCCGGTGGGAGGTAAGATGTCCCTGTGAGGTTCAAAACGTGTTCTTTATGCTTTAAATAGGAGATGATGCCGTCGCAGAACAATCATGGGAAGTCCTCCCTGATGGTAATCGAACAACGGCAGACGAAGAGGCACCAACGCCAACAACAGCGATTAACAAGAAGCGCGTTCATGCCGAGTTGACACCACAGCAAGATGAAGAGATGGGAGGCAATGATGGTCAGCATAACAATGTGGGTGTCGGGAGAGTGACTCGTTCACGAGCTAGAGCTCAACAGCAGCAACAGCAGAATGTTGAGGAAGAGGATTCTTTCGAAGTACCTGGCTTGACCAGCACCAGGCGTGGAGGACCACCGAACAAGGTTGCCCGTCACAAGTAGAGAACGAGCGGTTCTGACCGCTGTTTTCCTGGTTTTGCGCGTGGTAAGGTGCCAAGCGATCTATTGTTGTTTTTTTTTCAGTGTGGAATTTATCACTCCCTAGTCTCATGATCTGGTACTCTTGTGCACATACATACCATCTCTTCGGATCTTCTATACTCCTTCTATAATGCTCACTTCCCTACCTACTCACCCATTGCTCGGCATCTATCTGAAATTAAATTCAAATTCTGATTATTACGTTCGAAAGGAACCATAAAGCCTGGAACATGTCATTGGGTTATCACGAACATAAACTGCCTAATTCAGTATGAATGGGGTAAGTGACAAAAAGTCAAAATGTGCCAAACGGATGGATCAGATGCTTGCCACTGAATGGGTGGTTTATTCCCAATCATTGCATATGCCCAAATAGAAGATATGAAAGAAACGGTGGCGTGGGGGATTGATTATGATACGAGCGGATAGAGAGCAAGAGGCACGAAAAGGGGGAATTAGGCCGGCGGAAACGGAATTTTTCTTTAATCTGATGCTGACAAGAAGAGCAAGAGAGTAAGGGCGAAATAAGTATCGTTTTTGTGGCATTAATGGGGGTAAGGGATCGGTTTGCAAAAATGAAGAACAAAAAGGAAAAGTCAAGGGGAGATGGACTTCAAATGAGGACGACGACTAGGCCGAACTAAGCATTGAATGCAAGCGAAGGGAAGACCAAAAAAGGTGTCAAGAATAAAGGAATTGGCGGGAGGAAGAAAAATGGGGGTATGTTATTGCGGCCGAAAAGAGGATATATGATATATGGATATCATCAACATCATCATCAAGAGTCAAGGAAGTCTACACCAATCCCAGAAGTCGATTTGAGCACCTGAAAACACAGAGCCGACGGCGAAGCAAGAAGGTAATATTCTTGAAAGCCGAGGGATCACCGCTTCCTGTTGGTGGCCATCTTAGGACTATCAGGGTTTGCATTTGGTTTAGGATTGCCGGCAGCATTAGTGTTATGTTTGGAGTTGCCTTTAGTCGAGGTCGAAGTTGATGTAGATGTTGGACTAGCCGTGGAGTTTGATGAGGGTTTCTTACGCATGCCTCGCCGGCTCTCGGTTGGGTATTCGCAGCGGAGAGAGCGTCGCTGGCATTGACTGTAAAGTTTTGGAGAATAAGCATTCAAATAATCGCAGTAAAACCTGGGATACGGACTTGCACGTTTTTCCGTCTCCATCCTTTAGCGGAGGTCCGCAAGCGATTTTACGTCCACGACAGAATACACAGGCCAGTGCGGGTTTCTTGTCCGGATTCCGCTTGCCACTCATAACTCCAGTACTCAGATTACTTGCACCTGGAACTTGGCCCGACGAGGACATCAAGGGGCGGCCCTTGAGGGCTGTAGATACACTTGAAGAGGCCGAGGCGAGAGCAACGGAGGCCGGTACAGTAACAGCGAGACCAGTAGGAGCCACAGCTGCAGTGGTATTGACAGGATTTACCACTAAAGGAGGGCCAACGTTGATATTGATGCCCACATTCATGTCTCGGGATGGGGTAGTCGCAGTGGGGGAGGGTGTCGGAGGCCATCCCATATTGGGTAAGGTAACAGGATGGGTGCCTCCGCTGCCGCCAGATCTGTGGGACTGATGTGAAGGACGATTGTATTGGGGCGAAAAGCGGCGCTTAGATCGGTGGGAGGCGATCTGCTGCTGGCTATTCCTACGGGAGGGGAGGACTAAGGAGGGGCGCTGAGGGGAAGGTTGTGTGTCGGGGAATGACTGTTGTTCAGGCTCAGGCTTGATATAGGTCGCTGGTACAAGGGCAGGGGGGGTGAGAGGAGCGGAAGCACCCCTGTGAATGGGAGAGGGAATTGGGTTAGCGTTGAAGGGGGGGGTGGCATAATACACATGCTGAGGCGGGGTGTGGTACAAGGCATTGGATGGGTCCGAGGATGATTGGGGGGAAGACAGAGAATCCATCACTGGAGAAGAGAGGGCTTGCTGATGGGATTGATGATACCGTGCAGGATATGGGATATCAGCTGTTGATGTTGCGATATGCAACGGAGGATGAGCGGCGTTGGATAAGGACTCGTGGTGCGCATCGGCCGAAGACACGTGGTGCACCTGCATTAAGAGTGTCAATTCTCCTCGACATTTTCTCGCGAAGACGGGGAAAAGAGAAAGAGGAGAAAAGGACACGGCGTACCGGATAGTCCATAGGGCAATTCTGCTCAAACTGCGCAGGATGGGGATGGGCTGGATGCTGGGCGACGTGGATACCGTCTACGGGGTACGACGATGGAGAGTGGGGAGATGATTGGGGGAGAGACTGGCCTGGGGAGATCAAGGAGGGCTGATCGTGCGGGGGGATGTGGTCGAGCTGGAAGCCGCAGCCAGCGAAGTCGATAGTCTCGTAGCGGGGGCGCCAGACGTGGGGAGAAGTGTTATGTTCGAGGGCCATGCGAGCGGCGGGGAAGGTTTTGTAAAAGACTTCGTCATTCTCGAGAAGAGTCTGTTCGAAAAGGGAGAGCTGGGAGTTGTGGGGAAGGACCTTGGAAGGAAGGGTTAGTGGGACAGCGGGGGATGCAGTGGGGACGGCGTACATTGGGGGGTGGGTGGGAGGCCATGGGAAGGGGAAGATGGTGGTTGGGGTTCAGGAGACGAGAAATATAAGGGGGAGGCGTGACCCTGGTGGGTGGACAAATGTGGACCTACAGCGGGGGGATTGCGCCAAATTGGCTCCCACACACACCCACTGTTCTCCCACCGCCCGCCCACCTCTCCCCGCTCCCCGCGCTGCCGCCATCCCCCGCCGCCCCCGTCCCCCCGTTTGCACCCCCGAAGGCCTTTCCAAGCCCAATCACAGCACGCCGGCCTGCCTGCATCAGGTGATCGGCCCCCGGCTGCGCTCTTCCGGATCCCGATCGGCACCAGTAGCTGCCTCTGTTTATTCAGATAACTATCATCGTACTCTATTCCCTCCTCGCTCCCACCCATTTGTTTTCCTCATTCGTCGTGTACCCCTCCCCTTCACTACTAAGCGCTGCCCATTCCCCTTCAATCCGAATGTTCTCCGACATCGGAATCCGAGCACCTCGACACCGTAGAAACCCAATCACCTCCCGTCCATATCTCCATCCCCCAACCTCCTCTCCCCCCTCCCCCACAACAACCCCACCTCCATACCCCCGCGCTAGATGCGCACTAGCATAAACCTTCTTATCCGCTCCCGCTCTCTCCAGTTGATCAAAGAAGCCTGCTAGAGCTCGGATAGCCTCCACACGCGCCCGTAGCACATGGCGTACAAGCCGACGAGAAGGTGGCCTTCGCACAGGCCTCGACTTCACCGGAGGTTCTTCTCCCCTCCCCATATCTCGCGACGTCGTTCGCCCAGCTGAAGAATCACTTGCGCTAGCAGTGTCAGTGTCTGAACCGGACAACCTCGCTGGAAGCTTCTTGGGTCTGTCAATCCACGGGTTCTCGGGAGGAACCCGAGGCGTGGTGTACTGCGACAGAGCGTTAAGGGAAAGGTCCCACTTCTTGGGCACCCATACCCCAACAAGCACCCGCCACGCTGCGACGCAACGCTTTGCACTGTCAGATCAATTAAATTAGTCCCCTTTCCATCATTTGCCAAGTCTTGACCACGTACCGTTCGTAATTATCTATGCGGAGGTTTCCACTTGTCAGCCACCATTTACGTGATTCCAATACATCTGCACTTACCATCAATCATCTGGTTATGGTACTTTGCAAATAAGTAAACGGCAACACCCGCAACTGGCGCACCAACAGGGGTGTACAGAAACAGTGCCCAAAGGAAGAAAAACGCAACCGAATACGTGAAAACAAGCCCAATCAGCCCAAACGCGACTTTGTTCTGCGCTTGCGTCTCCTCTTCATTCTCCACCAGCTTCGCTCCATACCGAGCCATCACATATGCTGGTGCATGGACAATGAGTGGAAACAAAAAGAACGGAAGACGAACCAGTGCCGAAATAGAGTCACGAAATAGAATTAGGATGGTATACAGGCGACTGGGGAGAGGTACCGGTGCCCTGGGATCCAATGAACGAGGAAGGGGCAGTGACGAGAGGGTCGAGTTAGTGAGATGTGATGACTGCAGCAGCGAATAGTATTCGAGGAGATGCCTTCTGACAGATTTCAGATTAGCAGTCGTGTCAGGATGCGTGAAAAGATCCACAAGGCTAGGAAGATAAACGGTTTAGTGTATTAGAATCTCAATCAGAGATGCGGCTCGGCAAAGTCCAACTTACGTTTGAGATATCACCACGAATTCGTCGAGCCCAATGCTCTTATCACCTTCCCACAGAATGTCTCTGGCCATCCGACCCGCATACAGTGTGTCCCTGAGCATTCAACATGCATAAGGTGTTCCGCAACCACCAATAGAATGTCAGACACACCAATCTGGAGCATTAATACTGGCTTCAATCAACTCCTCTTCGATCATCTGAGTCAAGCGTTTCACAGCAGCGCGAGGCGCTCCTTCTTGCGATGACAAGAACTGTTCCTTGAAGGGGTCCATTCTAATGGGACGTCCAAACCTGCGACACAATAAAAATTAAAAATTAAAAAAAGAGGAATTCACGCCTCGGTCAGCTGTCAGAACTCACTCCATAATAACCTAAAACGCAACGTGAACAAAATATGCGGCACAGTTATACGCGACTTACACCACTTCTATACTTGGTCTTGTTCGTGTATACAATCGCAGCAGGAATAACTTGAATTTCCTGCTCGACTGCCTTGTCTGGGTTCTCCCTAGCCCACTTCGTATATTCCAGAGCGGCCCAAGCAGCCCCATCCTTAACTTGCATAATCCTAGGTTCGGTATAGCTCGTCCCTTCGGGAAATAGGGCCACGGCTTCGCCTTTTGCGAGAGCTTCGATAGTCCCTTTGAGTAAGACGCGACGGTCCTTGGATTTACGATCTACAGGAATGTTTCCTGAAGACAGGAGAATCCAACGCAAAACAGGGTTGCCGAACAAACTCGCTGGTTTGGTGGTCCAAGTGTCACGACTTGCATGGTATAGGGGTGTCCAGACGCACCTTTACTCCAGTAATTGAGTATACGATGGTAAGGGAATCCAACAGCTATCATTTGCAGCCATTAGAACACGCATATCCACGAACATCATGTAAGGGTGCGCACAGAGAATAACTGGGTCGAGCATCATGTTATGATGCGTAGCACAACTGGACGCGACATTGAGTGAGCACGCCATCCAAACTAGAACGAATACATACACGATAATAGGACCCGACTTGGGCACATTCTCTCCCCCAATGACCCGCAATTCTGTGAAAAACGAATCCACAGCCAGACTGGCCGTTCCGCGAATTAGACGATGCAAAGGCTTGTATTCAGTCATCACCACAACAAAGACTAGTTGGCAGTCCTAGGCAAGGCCGGCAGCTAGTAGTGGAGGTGTTGAGCGAAGAGTTCAGGTGTCGTAGTGTCCTGGGCCACAGAATCATGCAGTCCTCCTGCTGAGGCAGACGGTTCTGCCAAAATTCGCTGTGCTAGGTTAAATGAGGCACAGTGTCACGTGTTCTTTCTTACCCCTTTTCCAGCTTTCTGTTCCGAGTCGCTACATGAATGGGTCTACGTTGAGCTGATAACGGGGGGAAGACGTTGACAAGTAAGTGCCGCATACGGTTATCTTCTGAAGAGAGAGAAAACCTCACACAGCTGGGGAAGGCGACCTCGGTGGTAGCTTCAACGGATGACACCACATTGATGCAATGACTGGCTTTACCTTCATTTGTTCAGACCATTTTTATGGGCAGGTTTTCTGGGCCTCCAACGCATGGTTGACTGAGGTCACGCCGCGAGCTACTTATGGGCTGCAGAGATTCTTTTTCCCATGGCCTCTGGAAACTGTACCTCACCTGTAAGGAAACCACTGCTTTTTCTTTGGTTTCTATATGGATCGAAACCAACTAGCCGTTTCTTTGCATTGTACGCAACACAAATGGCATCATTTATCGAATTGCGCACATGTGCCGAGAAGTCCCTTCCCGAAACCCCCTGGTTACAACACTACCCTTTTGAACGATCACACCGACGCTCGAAAATAGATCCTGCTTCGCTTTGACTTCTTTTCAGAAATCATGTGTTCCGAAGGTTTTGGCTGGGTTCTCAAGCACGAAACGTATGGGTTCCCTGAAACACATTGTTATCCTATTGCCTCGAAACCTTGCTATAAAATACCTGCCCCGCATTTTGATCGCCCAACTCTTCCACGAGCCGAACTACCATGGTTAAGCCCTTGTCAGCCGCTTTTGTTCTTCTTGCCACGATCACGGCCGGTTTTGCAACACCTCAGAAGAGACAATGCCAAGCTACTTTGGATATTGCTCTTGTATGGAACAGGTTCCTTCCCCTGACAAAACTCATCTCTTTTTGCACAGAGTGTGGCCCAGAGACTCCAGTCGCATTACTTTAATTCGGCCAACGGGCAATACAACGGCGGTTCCCTTTGGACCGACGCCGTACGTCACACCAAAATCAATATTCGATTTCGCTTCAGCTGATTATGCCGTATGCATTCAGAATACCGTTGAGGACCTGCACAATCTTATGCTCGCGAGGAATTCGGACGAATTCTCGGACATGGGCCAGGTTTCAACCATCGGTCGAGCTGCTCTTTCCAACGCAAACTGGCAGTCCATTCTCAATGGAAGCAACGACGATGCCGGCGTCAGTCCTTGGACCTCTACTCCTTTACCAGCACTAGCTAAACACTACGATTATAAATAGTGGATTGTTCTTGCACTTTGGAAAATCGCTGATTATAAAGGCAGCCGAGGTCAAGATACTACTCCCTACAATGTATGTGTTCAACCCACCCCACCCATCGGGACCCTCGAATTCAGACCCGTACCTTACTTCGAATACTACATTTTTAGAACGCAGCTAACGAGGTTTACGACATCATCGCGGGACAGTGGGACAACGCCTGTGGAGGAGGAGGTACGTGTTTTACAGCCCTTTATCAGAACGTGCGACTTCTTAAAATAACTCATTCGTCCAGTATGGTGGTCCACCGCTCATACCTACAAAAACGCCATTACTAACGAGCTCTTCTTACTGACCTCTGCCAATGGATATCTTCGCAATCGCAATCCCACCTATCTTGCGAATGCGCAAAAGGTGAGGTTCGCCAGTCGAAGTTCAAGCTCACTTGCTAATTGTTCTCTTCGTTGTTGACCGTAGACCTGGAATTGGCGTTAGTATTTCATTCTTATCATATCCACGTTAAGAAAACAAACAGGTTGCATTCAGTTAATGCTTCTGGAATGCGCAATTCGGATGGTCTCTGGAACGATGGACTCGACTTCAGTACGTGCAAGAACAACGGCCAGGTTTGCAGCCACGCCTCAATCCCTATACTTCTCGCGCTGATTTCGAATCGACGGTCTAGACCACGTGGACGTATAACCAAGGTGTCATAGCCTCTGGCCTGGCTAATCTTTACGCAGCTACCGGCGACAAGAGTCTGTTGGACGAAGCTGAGATCACTCTCGACGCCACGATACAGCACCTCACTGCAAACAATATCCTCAGGGAATCTTGTGACAATGCGGCTTCTGGAGGCTCTGTCTGTAATCAAGATCAGGTATGTCAACGATCCGGTCGAGCTTTTCGGATTCATTGCTGACAATTCCATGATAGCAACTTTTTAAGGTTTGTTACGGAACTGGTCGGTTCTCTACCGGCTAATTTTCCCTCTTTTTGCACACCAGGGTCTCTGGACGAAACACCTACAGTATTACCTCGATATGGCCAACGATCCGGCGCGTACAGCCAAGTACAGCTCTTTCTTGAGTTCTCAGACCTCGGCAGTTTTCCACTTTGGCACCGATGCAGACAACGATATTGGGTCTGTATGGTACGCGCCAAACCAGGGCGGATCTATCTTCACTCCAAAGACGAGCGCGAGCGGCCTGGAAGCCCACGTAGCTGCCGCAAAGTATGGCCCTTGTTAGGTGACGGGTGTATATATTTACATAGAGTATCCGAGGGAAATTTAAATGAGTGGTATCAATATCAGTAACAAGACTAACAACAGGCATTGCCCCAAAACCCTACCAGTCCGAAGCTATCTGAACAAAATCTACACTAAGATATGGAATGGAGAGAGCGCACATTCTGTCCCGTGCATGTTCGGCAGCATGAACGCCACCTAGTCATCCTCATCTTCCTCATCGTCCCGAGCTCTTTCTCTTCTGTGGCTTGAGGACACAGCCTGCTGTGTTGCCCCAACGGAACCGGGAGTCGTTGGTTCAGTCTCTTCACGTATTGTTTCTTCCTCCGGTCCTTTCCACTTGCCTTTCAGGAGGTAGTTTTCATCCGCGGGCGTGGCTCCGTTCAGTGCACGTTCCAATGCTGCGATAAAAATAGGTCAGATCATCAATATATGCTTGAAGATGCTGACAAACCTTTTTCTCCCCGCTTCTTGAGTCGTAAAGACATTGCCTTTGTGAGGGAATCTATGTATGATTCGTACTTGACAATCTCCTTCAAAATGTGCTTCGATTTCCTTTCCCAATTTGTCTGTGCTTTTTGAGCATTGGGAGACTTGGGCTGGTACTAGGATTTGGTATCAAAGATGGGCATTACATCATCGAAGTCATCAGGACTTACTAGATTCATCATCGGGTTGTACAAGTCGTTGTGTTGTTGGAGCTCCTTCTTGAGAAACACAACATGCTTCTTCAATGCCTCTAGTTGCGACTCCTCATCATGTATACTCGGGACAGTAGGCGGCAATGGCTCTTTCCAGTCCGCGATGAAAGTTTTATCCGCATAAGGAGAACTTCCTCCTCTCACAGTCGCAACGCCGTCCCTCCATCCGAGTTTATAACGACTACTTCTTGTGCTCCGGCCACTCCGACCACTGCGAATACTCGTGGTATCAGTGGCATCGATCGGCTCTCGAGGCGTGTCATTATGGGACGCCGAGCGACCGTGAGCATAAGGGTCCATGACTCTGTTCCAGCCATATTCCATGTTCGAGACACCTCCGGCAAGTGGTTCCTTACTGACCCTGGCAGCCCAGTAGTTGCAGGTGGAAACCCACTCATTCACCAATTCTTCCGTCCCAGCTTGGAAGAAAAAGGCACCACCACCAGGGAGTGTTAAGACCATGCAGTGGGGTCGATTCCTATCATATCCTGGAGGGGGCAATGCGTGAGCCAAGGAATGGGCCAGATGGAGTGTTCCGACAGCATTGGCATTCGCCTGGTGTTTCAGATATTCAGAAGCTGACTCGTCGACGCGGGTGACTGAAAAAGTGGAAACTCACCAACCAATTTCCGCCTCCGACAGCACCCGAGCTTCCAGCGGAGTAATCACCAAAAGTGAACATGCTTAATTCACCCTTTTGGATTACAACAAAAACATCCATCCATGACTTATCTTTGGCGCGTTTCCCACCTGCATCAGAAAAGTGTTTACGGCAGAGCATTCCTTCCTTTGCCCAGGGTGCCCCTAATAACGCTAGTTCTTCGTCCGATATGCTGATGGTTGTTGAACTGGAATCTTCGCTTTTGATACTGTGGTCATCATCTTCTTGAGCCTCTCGAATGATTGTATGTGAGAGGTTGTGGGCAAAGCCAAGGGTAGGTGTCAGAAAAGCAGGTGTGGATCCGTACATGGCCTGGTTTACAGGATGTCAGTTTTATACGACCGCCGCAGACATTGACTAACCTCATGGGCTGAAGTAGCAAAGCTAGGTGCAGGACTTGCACGGCCATCAATGCTACTGACACTACTATACGGACTCACACCAGTCTGCGCCGCCAGGATTGATTGCCACCCTCGTATGCTTCCGCGTTTGAAGTTCTGGTTTCCCCTGAAGCTCCTGTTTCGCATCATGTTGGATCCAGGACTGAGGGATGACGTAGAGGCACGGCCGATGCCTGTGTTGAGGGGCTGAAGGATCTGCTGGCTTTTAATCGCATTGTACATTTCCTAAGCGCATTGTGTCAAGATGTTGAAGAGAAAGTGACCAGATTCTATAAATCACCTTAAGAAGATTCTCCATATCCTCCTCCCAACCACGACCATACATTTGATGGGGCATATTGCGTTGATGATCCTGGTTAACCATCGAAACCTGCACAGAGGGTGTACTACCATTGGTATGTTGGGTGGCGAGGTTCGTCGGTTGAGGTGACAGAACGTCTCTCGAAACACTGTTCCAGCTCGTGATACTATCGCTTCTCTTTGATCGAGAAACGGTCTCGGTGTCATCAGAACCTGGGCTACGAACACTACTAGAGCAGTCATCATATGTGAGGTCAGACGAAGACAAAGCACCCGGTCTGTTAGGCCGAAGTTGTGCTTGGATTGTCGCCATGGTGTTCCTAATGAACTGGTTTCGAGACATGCGGGACGTGAGGTCAGCGACATGAAGATCGGTGTTGAGCAAAAGTACGGAGTAGGCAACAGCATGCACAATGTCTGGCGAACGATGAGTACAAATCTGCGGAGATGATAATCAGAGCGTACTGGCACTCCCATATAGACCCCCAGGATTACAATCCCAATACTTTCTACTGAACTCTTCCAGGATACGATCGACTTGTTGTGTCTCGGCCTTGAGGTAGAGTTTGGCACACAGGCGCCTAGGGCAAGATAAGAATCAAACAGGCGCTAGATGAAGGAACATATACCGAAAGGCGACATCTAGTCGCAGGTCCGCAAAATCAAAGCCGTCCATGTAATATCGCAATGCAACTTTATTGATGCGACCGCTGTTGTCCAAAGAGCTTGAGCTTGAGCTAACGAAATTTTTTGAGGCAAAGACTTACTTTTTCCCTAGCCACTCGGCAATTTTTTCTCTGGCAAGAAATTCTTCATCTTCCTCCCAGCATTTGCGCGCGAGCTCTTTGCCTTTCGCGCTGAATTCTGCGTCATCCATATTCGACGACTGGCTCGATGATGGGAAGCGGGTTAATGTCAGATCATTGACGGATAATTCCTGCTGCGAACTCCGCCGTTGGGACACTTAATCGGTGTCAGCCGCCCGCTAGTACCCGCTAATAATAGCGAAAAATGCACACTTACACATGCGAGCATCATCAATAATGGGAAGAAGCGAGGGCTCTGAGCTGGACGCAGTTGACCTATGTAGCACTCGAAGTCTATTGGTGTCTCGTGGACTTCCAAATCCATTGAGACCAACACGAGGTTTCAACAAACCCGTAGATGGTATCGTATGGCTTGGGCGAGGTGAGGTATTGACGCTTACAGATCCAGAGGAAGTACGGATCGGCAGTTGTAATGAAGAACTACGAGGTGGCACAACCGTCCCATCAAGGTCTTCCATTCTTTTCTTGTCATTTCTGCCGAATTCATCCTGAGACATCCGGCTTGGTGTGGCTGTTTCCTCCACCTTTCTGCAGTACGTTAATTGTCGTGCTGGTGTCGAGGGGTCTTGCAAATCCAGAGTAGCACCGGAGGTGGCTTCTAATTGAGATAGCTCGCCCTTGAATTGATCAAGTATGTTGTGCAGTGTAGTGTCTTCCCACCGCTCTACCTTATGATGCTCGGGTTTTGGTCGTGTATTAGGAGCGGGAGGAAGGGAAGAGTTTGCAGAAGCCACGACCTTCTTCAGGTCTGCATCGCCAACGCTCATACTTCTCCTCTTCGGTGTTATGGTGCCATTAGCGGTTGTCGTCGTCCTGGAAATTGGCACGGGTTCCCGCGTCAATGAAGACTTCTCCACAAGGACCATGGAGTTGTCACTATCGGCGCTTCCGCGTGTAGGACTTGGCAAGATTGGTGGAAGAGGCTTTGTCATGTCCAGCCGAGGGGGGGTATGAGAATCGGATGTCTGGTGAGCAGGTGTTCGGTGCTCTGTAGGTAACGGAGGGACGGGATGGGTGAAAGCATCGAAGAGTGGTGACGAAGAATGCGTGGGCGTGACGGAGCCCAGAGTTGATGAGTCTACTTTCTAAATTAGCGCGAAAAAAAGGACAATGAACATTCGTTAGAGACTATCGAGTGGACAACAATTACTCACAGGCCGTTCCCTGACGGTATTTGTGCCTAGCATCTTGCCCCAAAAAACACGCATGGAGTTCTTAGGTGGCTAGAAATGCAATGATTTGGTTGTCGTTTTTTGGGAACAGAATATGACCACCGACCTTCAGTGTTCCCGTTTCTTTCATGCGCGGGCTTGACTGCGTCCAGTCGTCGTTATTTTTTCCATTCCTCAGCGATGGTGAGTTGGACAAAGGATGCCCAGGACTGGCACTTGTCGACGATCTCTGCCTTCCTGTAATGCCTGAGGAACTTCCGGTAGAAAGTATATCGTGAGACGGCAAAGGTGGGGTCCGGTCGCCCCTCCTCTTCTCCCTCTCCTTCAAATTCTTGTACTGTTGTCCACTAATCACACCACCCCTTTCTTTCGCCTTTCGTAGCAATGTGGCCAGATCTGGACTACTTGAGGTTCCAGGAGATCTGTAGATAGACCTCCTATTCGTTTGTCGTTCAGTATTGTCCTCGTTTGGTTCGTAAAACACGTCATGTGCAATTTGTGAGGATGTTGTACCTGTGGACGAAGTGGCAGCAGATGGGGGGCTAGAAGTACTAGTTGTAGTAGGTGTTGGTGTGGGTGGGACAACAACAGGTGTACCAGGTTGACCCAGCCTCATTGGTGTATTTGTGCTTGGATTCATTCTAGGCCTGGGACCAACAGGGCTGAGGGTGGGAGTGTGGGATGAACTGGAATTTCTGTTGAGCGGCGGGGGGCTCAAATCTTGGCCTAGTTTGCTAACATCTACCCCTTCTCGAAGTATGACTGTACCCTCTGCTTGCAAAGCTTGCTCAAAATCCAGATCTGTGCGGGAGACCCGACGTTGCAACCGTTGATTCCTTAGATCATCGGAAGCCACGGGTTGCAGATGTTGCTGGTTGGTGCGGGGGGAAGAAGCTGTCGAAGGTGACGAGCCTGAGGCTGCGTTTGCATGGAGTCGAAATATGGAAGCCAGGATGGAATATAGGGTGGCAGCGAGGACGTAGTGGAAACGACAAGGTGAAAGAGAGACGGAAAGGACCTTGGTCGCGGAGAAGACGTGGAGAAAGTTTGGTTCGTGCGGGATTGAATGAAAGTAGACGCTGGGGTGGGTAAGAGGTTCTGGAGGGAAGGGACGAAGGCGAGGCTGCCCCTACATACTTATGTCGTGGGCACATCAATTCTTTCACGAAATCACACCCACCTTTCCATTCATCAGGAATCTCAGACTGCACACAAAAAAAGCAAATAAAATAGTCTAGTTGCTGCATCTCTATCTAATAAGGCAAACGCGACCAATAGCCAAATGTCAGTGGGTCACATGCAATGTTGTTACAGTCTACGCTAACCCGTAAGAAACCTGTATAAAGGAAACCCTTCGATAAGGAGACAACAAGAAACAGAGGCTACAGGGAAACAACGACAGCGACAATTGCAGTACCTTCACATATTCAATATAGATGTTTTATGACGTCGAGCTTGCCAGTCCTGAAGTCCGCCTTTGTCGTTTCAGAGATATACTACCGCCTCCAGCAACCCCACCACCGCCTGCCGCAGCCTGTGTCACGCTGACTCGTACATTGCTGGGCGGCGCTGCTACCCCTCGTGTCGCGCTTGACAACAATGAACCTGATTGGGAGCGAGGCCGCGACGTCGAGGACGCAATCTTGGGTAGTGTTGTCCCCTTGCGCGATCCACTGTTAGGGTTACCAGATGCACGGTTCCTAGCAGGAATGTGAGAAAGACGGGCCAGCGATTCAAATCTAATACCAGCATACCGTTTCTTGATGACATCTGTTTTGAGGGAAAGAGGTCGAACAACGCCATGAAGTTTCTGCAACAGCCCATAAGTAAAGTATTAATGCATTGGGATCTGGCTGCTCACGTAAAATAGTCCACAAGCATTACCTGTGAGCAGCAAATTTCAACAAAGACCATCACAGAAGATCACAACATGGTACTCACATAACGGCTGGCCTTCAGGATCCCTCCTCCACAACGGCGTGTTTGTCGTCTGGCAATTCGTGCATAGCGTAGGTGACTGATCACCATCCTCGCCGGTCTTTCCACCCCGTGTAGTACCACTTCCGGTTCCAGGACTACTCTCCTCTTTCTGATTCGTACTTGTGCTAGCGGCAGTCACTCCATTTAATTCAGCCGTACCCGTTGAGGACCCCCCATCCGCGCTACCTCCAACTGGAGAGTTAGCAGCGTTATGGTTGACCGAGGTTGACTTTGACTTTCTCCTCTGAACCTCTTGAGCTCCTTGCTGCAACGACATATACTTCCTCGTTTGATCCGTCCCTCGCCTCGACGTTTGAGGTTGAGGCGTTCCGCCACCCGCACCGCCGCCACTCGCTTGTGGACTCTCTCCTGGAGGCGGAGTAGAAGCATTCGAAGCGTTATACGACTCGGGGCTCGCCGTCGCACTCGTCCCAAGTCCATTGACCCACCCGTCACTGGTAGGACTCAACCCACCAGGGCTTATATTCGCCGTAAAGTTTACAATCTGTGTCGGGTCCACATGCGTATATGGAGAGCCATCCAGAGGATATACCAGTCCCAGATTCATCAGCTGGCGATAGGTCAAACCCGATCCATCCACCAAATTTGCCGCACTCAGTTGAGCATACCCCTCCGCCATAGCGGCAGAGGCTGCCGCTGCCGCCGCCGACAGTCCTTCATGATGGCCAGTTGATCCCACTGTAGCAGCTTGATGATGGAACAAGTCTCCACTGATCGTTCCTCTCGACAAGTAACCCTGACCCAATCCCCCACAAGCCCCGATATGATTGCCATTCATGTTCTCAGATCCTACATTTGCAGTGCTGCCCCCACCACCAGAAGTCCGAAGCGAAAGAGAGAAATCTGCGTTTGCAACGGATGAGGTGGTTCCCGAAGCAGGAAGGTCAAATATACCTTCATAAGCTGGGTAGGAGAAGTTGAATGAGGAGGATGGGAACGAAGCGCTGCCATCCAGCTGTTCCGCCGAACTTGTGTTCGACGAAGTCGATTGCGCCGCCCCACTGCCCAAGTTTGATGGATCAGCACGCAATAGGCTATCAAAATGAACATTCTCAGCAGGCCGTTTTGTGCCTACTAGGCTTTGCGGTGGAGGGAGTGGTCTCCCGTTCACTTGATGGCGACCCCCTATATTCTGCAAAATTCCTTCCCGAGAGACTGTATGGTCAAAGCTGGTCTTGCGTACGTGTCGAGGGAAGCTTCGGATTTCCGGAGGTGATATACCACTTTGCACTTTCGGAAAGCCATGCAATCCAGTGGCAGGGAGGGAGGACGGTGTAAAAGTGTCGTCGAATGATGATAGGGGGTGGAAGTGCATCGAGTGAACGTACCGACTATCAACGGGGACATTGAAGGGTTCAGGAGCCTGATCAGCCGGATCCTCAAGGACAGACGACAACGGATTATTTCCGCTAGTAAAAGGTGGACTCGGTCTTCTGGAAGAGAGGAGCGATGTGCCAGGAATGGATATACTGTTTGACGACTTGGTCAACCCCCGACCATACGCGTTGTCTGGTTTCGATGGCTCAAGTGGACTTGTTGCCAGTGGAGGGAACGTATACTGGTTTTCCAATGATTGGGATGGGAGAAGACCATGCTGCTCGAAAGACATGGGGGCATCGGCCACGCGCGAGCGAGAGCGACTGGTGGGTCTCCAGTCCATCGATATCCGGGATCTTGACCGACTGATAGCTCTCCAGTCCATAGGGACAACGCTATAAAGGGGGAGATAAGAAGAAGGGATGGGAGTGAACCCAACGTAAGCAGATTTAAACTCGGGGATGAAAGGAAGGGGAAAACTCACTCGTCCTCTTCAGGACCATCCTGATTGGTTCCGTCGAAGCCAATTACACGCACCCTGGCCTTTCCTTTATCAATCCGGCGCCCACGTTCGCCCAGTTCACCCCTGGCCTCGGAGGTATTATTGCTTGGTGGATGATCTGGCGTCACATCCGGCTGCGAAGGCGTGTCCTGCTTCTCCTTGGTCACTTCCGGATTCAGCCTGGCTTCCTCCTCCTCCTTCTTCTTCTTCAGAGCCAGAGCCATCATCCGCCAGGTAATATTTTCCATCCGCTGAGCGTGTGGAAGGGTTGCTTTCTGACGTGCGTACATCTTCCAAACCTGTGTAGCAAGTGGGTCCTCCTTAGCCATTTTGTCAGGATCGGCATCAGGATCTAGAGGTTGAATTTGAAGAGTAGGGGAGCCAGATACGCGAGGGGAAGTGAAGGGGCTGGTCGTTTGCGGAGACAGAGAAGTACCGTTGGAGTTGAAAAGATCATCGGTAAAGAGTTCGCTGAAAAAGTTGGATTTTGACTCTGTGGTGGTAGAAAGGGAAGGTATAGGAGATCGTATGGTACGTGGCGATTCTCCTGCTAAGAGAGAGGCTGAGTTGTCGTTCAAAGTACGGAAAGCCCTCGGCTGGGTAGTCGTTGTGGACGCAGGTGACATCCAGAGCGACGGGGGCAAGCCGGTACTCGAACGCTCACCTGAGTAGGACAAAACAGGGTTGTAGTGGACGGGTTGGATTGGGGGATGGCGGAGAATTGAACTGGAACTGATGGGGGCGTCGTAACGAGAAGTAGAATTTCCGCGGGCTATCAAAGTAGGATCAAGGGGATTGATGGAGTTATCAGAAATTGGGTGGAGAGACGAGCGTCTGTCATGAACTAGAAATACAATCCACTTAAACGAGCACCTCAACAGTCGTAAAACAAAAGTTAACTCACAAGAGGTGTGCTTGTCCTTGGGGATATGGAGCTGCGGAGTGAGGGAAGGGTTTGAGCGTGGGAGAGACGGCTTGGATGGAAAAAGAGAAGGGTTGCTGTATAAACTGGAAGGTTGAGTCCAAGAGCCAGAAGTGCTCGGGTGCGTTGAGATTGAGACGGTGGGAGAGGAGGAAGAACTGTTATGATGGAAAGCGGAGGAGGGTAAGCTGGATGGTGCGCCTTGAGAGAGGGATGGGAGTTGACCAAGGACTCCGTTGGCAGCAAGGGCAGCGAATATAGAAGGATTGAGTGGAGCAGAAAATACGGATGCCCAATCAGTATTATTGAACTGTTGGATATTAATACTAGTGTCAAGTGTGTCGGTACTGTTGGTACGGGAGGTGGAGCTAAGTGGTAGGAATTGATTGGGGGAGTGCGTCGCACTAAGAGAGGCTGCTTGCGACCATGGCGAAGACGTGGACGAAGGGGGTATAGAGGAAGGATGGGGACTGAGCTCTGATGGCGAAGATACACCTTGGTGGGTGGCAAGCGGAGATGTATTCAAAGTTGGCCTAGCAGTAGTCCAGCCAGATAAGGGAGCATCAGACCGGCCCCTGTTGCCTGTAGAGGGCCTTTCCATACGTTTTGCGGGCGTGTTGGGTAGGAATGTTGGTTGTGCGCGAGAGCGCGAGAGGGTATGACAAGCCAAAACAGAAGATGTCGACCTAAGAGGGGTGTCAGGGTAAACGACAGACGGAAGAATGAATGAATACCTAGATGAGGGGAAGTAAGCTAGACGAGACGATGGAGATGGTCGAGATTGATGATGGAAGGAAGAAGGAGCCCTGGCCGCCTTGGGCTGGCTGGCTCGTTTGCTACCCGCATCCATACCCAATCACGGTCCGCTCGCAGGGAATGGACCCCGGTCACCAGTGCAAGCCTCCGGTGCCAGAGACAGAATTTTGGGCAGAGTGACCGGGGCCGTGTCCGATCGGTGGATCTGGCAGACGCGACTTGGGAGGCGTGTGCAGCAAGATTCAGGAACCTCCTCACCACCACCGCCACTTCCAACACAATCGCTCTCCTCGTCAGATCCACCGTCCGCCGATTCCACGCCTCCACCTTCCCCCGTTCATGATCCATCATTTTGGCCCTCGATAACTGCACACTTCACCGCCGATCTTCTGTGGTTCTTTCGTCCTTATTTGGTTCTTGGTTTCTCCGCCTCGCCCTCCCGCCCGCTCCACAAACAGGAGAACAAATCCTCAAAAACTACAATTCTCACTGTACACTCCCCATCCCTCCCACCCAATCAACAAGCACCCGGACCTCGGGTCTGACACCAGGCCCAAAACAGCACCTCACACGTAGAAATCGCTTTGGTTGACAGATGAGAAGTATGGAAGAAACCCTCCACACGAAAAACAGACGGCCGGATATTGCCCTGTATAGTCATGAATCCGGGCCCGAACCCGATTCCGGTCCCGCAGGCATACGAATTTTGACAAAACACTATGCACCGAACACCTAGTTCTTAACAGTCACCCAAGTCAAAGCTTGACCTCATTATCCCGACCCCCCCTCCATTGCACGAGCAAGCCCATGCAATTCATGAAAACCCTTGCACTACACCTGACGACATTCATGGCCCCTGCTTCATGCATTTACGACGAATGACTACCCACACCGAACTGGTCCTCACAAATCATCTTTTCTTCCACAGGTGATTCCGTACTTGCGGTTTGCCAGGGCTTCATCGCCTTGGCAGCCGTCACGCTCTCGGCCGGCCTTAATTTCATTTCCAATCCCCCGCGCTATCAACCATTCATAATGTCGTTCCCAAAATTCCCAACAATAACCTGTCGCGCTGTTCTTCTCGTCAACCCAACCCCGCAACGCCTTATTACTCACAAGTCCCACCTACTTCCCATCAGGGCATAAATTACCTACGTTCTCTGACGTTAATTCATTAATGTAAGGTATGCATCTCGCTTCTACTTATCTGGATTCTCCACAACCTCTCACTATGTTCACCCATGCAGAATTGGCGTGGTCAGCCGTAAACCGTAGTGACCCCTGTTGCTTATGGATTCTGGAATTATATTTGTACTAAAATAATATCATAATTCCGAATTCGGTAGCTTTTATTCCCACGAAGCCCCTCCGAACCCAACGAAAAGTCCTCAAATGCACAGGAAAGCAGTCCCTCGCATATGGCTAAACCATATATTCTCTATTTTGAAACCATATGGTGATCTACGGAAATACACCCGTATTCTTCAGGCACTCTCAGTCTCAAAATCCCTCCAATATCTATACATTCGAACACGACCTCTTTTCCACAATTACTGGTACTCCAAACAAGTGGTGCTTTATTAGCCCTTCTGGATTTTGAAGAAACCTGGGCATAATCCACTCCTCTAATCAAGTTTTATGAAGTGCCTCATTTGATAAACACATGCTACATAAGGAGATCCCGCCCAGTTCTGTAAAAATGAGGGGGTCTCGCGACTTCAGAGGGGGGCACAAGTCAAAGGGAAGTCTGCCCTTCTCGCCGTCCTGGATAGCCGGACCAACAATTCCAAGGTGCATACCTATCTCATCTCGAAACAAAAAATACTGTACGACTTTCAATGAAGGGGTGGTCCTGTTCTGGGTCCAGGTCGATATGTCTTCACACTGGAAGCCGGGCATCGAAAGGACTATAAGACACATCATATAAGGTCCCGATAGCAACGTGTTTGGCAGATCAGATAGATGCTAAACATGTCCGCTGCTGCAGTAATATACAAACACGTTCTTTTCCGCAACTTCATGGCCAGGCGGTACAAACAGACCTCACCTACCACTTGGAGTGTATATGGTCCAAACCAGCCTTGGCCAATGTACCGAGGAAATAACGGTGTCTCCGTCCCGCTTATCTTGACGCACAAACGATGAGCTGTCTTCCCTGAGATGAACCACACCAACTGGATGACTTCCTTTCTGGACTAATTTAAATGAACTCTTCAGGTCCCAGACGTTATCCTTATCCCGTGCCACGCGCCCACACGAACATATATAAGAAGCCAGGACCCAGGTCCGAGATAAGAGAGAAGCCCCTCGCCTGAATCCTTGCAGTCGCTTGCTTTCCACTCGGTCCCAAACTACCTGCCAAGTCCCTTACTAGTGCACACACGTCCTCCAGCCCTGTCTAACTTGAAAACTCCAAGGTCGAAGCTCGAAGATGCACAACTCCGCCGAATATAGCCACTCTCCACAATATCCTGATACTCGGCCACAGACCCCCCTTGTCTTGCTCGCCATAGATCATTCCTCACTCACGCCGTCCCGCCACATCAACGTTGCGTCGACATCGATCGCCGAATCAGCGCACGAGATCTGGTATTGGGTAATCCGATGACATGTTGCTTGACGGGACGAGAATGTCTTTTGACTAAAGGGCATGGGGCTGAGTTGAGTAACTCACACTCCTCTTCCATCACCCATTAAAAAACATCAGTACGACTTGCGAGTAAAACACACAGAGGCGGATGGGGAAAGGTGGGAAGGTCGGCGAAGTCATTTGTCATAGGACCTCGCGGCAAGTGGTGCAGCTCTTCCATGCAAACTTACTTTTTGTTCAATCACATTTCACTTGGCATGCTGCCCACTCGTTACATTACTTCGGTTCTCAACTGCCTGATGTAGGCCCCACGATTCACACCGACCCACGAACGAGTCTCACGTTATACTATAAATGGACAACTAACACCGGCAAGCAACCAGGATATATATCAAGCCGAGTTCACTTGCTGACCTTGGAAGTAGTTCTGAGCCTTATTTCGCCGCTGTGGGCCTTGTTCGACAGGGTCTTGGCAATCTGTGTAATCTGTGTATCTTGTCCAACACCAAGATCTATGCATTCCTTGGGGTTACCTTCTGGCCCATCGTTCCAGCTCCAGGCTTCTCGTAGTTCTCGGCGAAAACCCGCAGTGATCAAGAACGACAGGATGCATGCAGGACTGTGACACTTTATTAGAGTCCATGAAAACTTCTTTTACGCAAGACGCTTACCTCAAGTATAATAAAGCAGGCTGCGCTGCATGAAACACATGCATTACCGTCATGGTCGTAATCAAACCCAGGATATAGGCCAACAAGCTCGCGTAGAAATATGGTTTAGGAAAGTTCGCTTTTGGCGGTGTCGAGGAAGCTCTCAGATAATTATGGTGGTCGTAACGTAGGGCTAGGGCAATAAAAGTTCCAGGTATCACAATATCACCCAGTCCAAGCATAGTATAGCCACGATCACCAGCCAGGGACAAGGATTTCGGCCATAAGAGTTTGATCGGTACGTCTAGAGAAGTGGCTACTTTCACCATCTAATATTGTAGTTTCGATCGTGTTATCAATCTCAAGCAAAAGGGAGAGGGAACAACGTACCACTTCGGTTCCAAATACCCACCAAACGTCGTAGACAAAAAGGCCACTCAACAGAATCGAACCCGTTTTGAAAGAGTCGATTTTCAATAACGACAAGGCATTGTGAGAAAATGAGAGGCCCAGGACGTCCGTGAGCATGATCGATTTTTGTGCAGGAGGTCCAAGGTTATAGAGCACGGAAGGGACGAAAGCGAGCGGGAGTAGAAAGACTGTGGGTGTTCTCCAGGAAAAAGACAAAAGTGCTGTAATCAACTTTAGTGACCGTAATCTTCGAAGAATCGAAGACCTACGCTTCCTGTTCTTCTGAATGATAAAAGTAAAGTGGTGGAAGGACTTCCAGCGTTCATCGCCAACGAGCCATTGAACCAACGCTATCGACGACTAGATAGTTTCAGTGTGGAGTTATGTGCCCCCCAGCAACCACTCACTTTCCACACACTCCCAATACCCGCGACGGAAAAATACCAACCGAGGAACCAGTTGACCCAGTCTGTCCCGAAATATTTGACGACGGTGTAAAGTCCGAACAATGCCACGGAACCGATCTGCAACAGCATCCTCATTCACACACATGCATCGGACGTATTCGGTCAACTGTGAAATCCTATGCTCACAATGGGGAACAACCAGGCATCGTCTGAAGACATACGCCCTATCTCTTCCTCGTCGTCTTTGTTCGCTGCAGCCCCTTGATTCGCATCGTTTCTCGCATGACCTAGCCGCGATTTCTGCAACGAAATTTGGTTACGGGACTTGTTCCTGCGCAGAAGTGATTCTGGAGTACCGGTAACGAGCCAAATGACCCTGCGCAAACTGAGAGTGTTGCCAAAGCAAGAAGACCAGCATACGATGACAACAAGTCCCAGTTAACACCCTCCATTGCAGCGGGGAGGATATAAGGGATTGAGTGTTGAGTCAAGCCTCGAAAGGTATTCTTGGCTGGTTTATTTATGCATATGTCGAATTGAGTCTGCTAGCAAACAGCTGCGCAGCCAAACACTGTGGCAGACCCATGTAGCCCCAGTGAATATTCAACACTCTACTCGAAGCACAAGCATTCAAAATCAGATCGTGATAAGCATCAACCAGAGCTAAACAACAAATGCTGAAGGTATTCTACTCAGGCTCTGTTTTTCATTGTCGTGGCATGCGACGCCAAGATTGGGTAGACTGCACCATCAGGGTAGACGGCGTAGCCATCATTTGGTGTGCTGCCGCCACTGTGGACGAAGATTAGTATGTTTCATCGCCGTACGGAGAGAAGGTGCGAACTTGGGAAAGTGGGAGCCAGATTGCCTGGATGTGGTAATTAGTGTGGCACTTTGTATGAGCTGATTTCTATTCACCAAATGAGATCACCAGTCAATCCTGAAGATACCATCTCGTCAAACCACGTAGTATAGGTCGAAGCTTGGTTGGAGGTGACACCGAATTCTTCCAGAATAACAGGCTTGTTAGCGTTCTTCATGCTTGTAGCGTGGTCCGCGATCCATTGAGTGCCCCAGGCAGTTTCATTACCACCCTGGCCCCATGGCGTTGGGTAGGACTTGGAAGGTCATTGTCAGACCGATGGTTAACTTGACGCCCTGGAACACTTACATGGAAAGTTCCAAAATCGATGGAGGAAATGGCCAGGTTAGCCTCAAAATCGACACCCTCGCTTCCCCTGCAATTGCTTTGAGCTTCAGCCCCAGGGAATATCAATAAAACTACTCCACTGGTATGGATATGTGGGCGCGCTGGGTTCGTTGTAGAAACCCTCATCACCGATAGCGACGAGGTGGTTCCCGTCAATCGACTTGATGTATGCAGACATTTCCTTGGCCCAGTTCGTCACCGTGGTGGTTGTGCAGGTCCCCGACGTTGCGCTACAGGTTTACACTCAAGCTAAATCCCTCCATTGATTCCAAGAAGCGTACCCAGTAGAACCTCTGCACCTCGGTTCGTTTGCGAGCTCCCAAGCCATGATCGTAGGTTCATCAGCATAGCGGCTAACGAAGGTGTTGACATAGGACTTGAATGCGTTCTGAGGAAGAGTTAGAGGAATTTGATGGAAGATAGTGTGTTCGATATGACACCCACCTTGACGTTCGTGTTAGTGTAAAAGAGATCATGGGGTTGACCATTGCCAACAATCTGATTAACGTAGACATCCATACCACCATAATCAGCCCTAGAAGGGATTGAGTAGATTGTATATTTATTTCCCCCTCGCCTTACCAGTTGTTCGTCCTAAAAAAAGAGTATCAGTAAACACCAATTTTGTCCCTACCGGAAAGACCCACAAAGCAACGATCAAGCGGATGCCATTTGCCTTGGCAGCGGCGACAACATTGTCTGAGAATCGTGTCACCCGTGTGTCTTAGTACCTTGCTGTTCACGTACCGAAGTTTTGGAGACCAGACGCTCCGGTATTTACGGTGGGGGTGCTTCCGGACCACAGCTGGTAGTAGTTACCGTTAGGCGAGGTGACTTCGTTGAAACCCCTACAACATTTAGGGTTCACTGCCTGCCCTGCAAGTGTGAGAGAGATATACTAACCATGTTCGGACAGTTGTTCCTCCAGCTTTCGCGATGTCAGCGAAAGCTTGATTCATGTTACTGGTGCTTAGTCCAGTCAAACCAACCCAGTAGGAGTTGCCACTGCGCAGGAAGCGTTCAGCTATACATCCGGCTTTGGGTGAATGACAGAGACATGATTACCCAACGACGGTGTACTTCTGGCCATTGAGGGTGAACCTAGTTCCAGAAGTTTTGACGAAGCCAGTGGACGTCGGAGGAGTGCTGCTGCTAGTGGTAGTAGTATGCGTCGTCGTCGTCGTCGTAGGAGGAGGAGGAGGAGTGCTGCTACTACTGGTAGTGGTTGTGGGGCCTACGGTTGGGCTCGCCCCAGGGAGGCACTGCCAGTACCAATCATTCTGATAGACACACCCCGATCCGGATGCGCAGTCTGTATTGTTTTCAGAAAAGCGGCACGGAGTGCAGACGTTGAATACTAACCTGTAGGTCCTTGGTAATTGATTCCGCCGCACTGACCCCAAACTGGAACGGATGCAGATGCTTGGGAGACGGAGATGGCTAAAGCAATCAAACTAGCAGCAAGCTTCATTTTCAGGGATTCTCTGAAACAACCATAATGACACAAAGCCTGAAATTTATATGCAGGCTGATCGCTTGAAAACATGTCGGGTCTTCCTCGCACTTGTGCGATATTACTCCGTTGCTTCAACACACCATTCAAGTAGTCGAGGTTTATTTTGAGCATCACGGAAAAACGTTAACAGAAAGTCCGTGTCATGCTTCGCTAAGAACGGCTTCCTTACTGCACATCAGGAACGCAGTAACTTAAATTGTAAATTTTAATCACATTGCGTCAAGCCCGCTGCGAACTCATTTCCTCATTCAGAGAGTCAGTTGGTCAGTAGCCTGCTGCTATCCCATTTTTCCTAGAATCACTTGCAGCTGGATCAGACCATGTGAGAAGAGAAGGAGGACAGAGAGAGGACAGAGACGGACCGTAGATGATACCATCCTTCTCGAGCACAAGTTGGACCACCGCCGCTATTCTATTGATGTCAGAAACTCGGAAAAATTAGTACACTAGGCACATTGTTGTCAGGGAAATTGTACTTACCAGTGACGTTGTGACCCAGTTGTCGCAAGAATTCCAGTGTTTCGGGTGGATAGCCCTCATCTGCGTCCAGGACCAAAGGGTACAGCTGATCATGGAGGCGGCTGAATTCTACCGCTTCGCTTGCGTCAAAACCCCAATCAAGGTTGAGCAACACCTGAAGTACAGCTCCGAATATTCGTGATCCGCCCGACCCTCCAATCGCTGCATAAAGCGAGCCATCAGGATTTTCGACGATAGTAGGGGCAGTTGATGACACTGGTCTCTTTCCAGACTCGGGAAAGTTGTCTGGGGGAAAGAGGGGCTGTCAACAAAGGCTGGAGATATGCAGGGGACGAAGAACTTGCAAGGGGAAGGCCACAGTCCAAAATCATTGGGCGTGCTAGGTACGGAGAAATCGTCCATTTCGTCATTCAGGACCATGCCAGTAACAGGATCCAGCACGTGAGAGCCGAATACACTGTTGACTGTGGATGTGAGTGAAACGGCTATCCCATATTGATCAATGATCGACGTATGGCTCTAGTGTGGAGTTAGCTAAGAGATACGATATAGAGTCTAGATAAAACGGGCCGTACGGTTCCGTGATCAGGCTTAATTTCATATTCGGGGTTGTAGTATTCAGGGGTGTGTGTACGATCCTAGGTTAATGCGTAAGAAAATGTATGGGGAGTGGTGGTGGTTAGAACATGGCGTACATCGGTTATATTTGCATATATTTCGAGTGAGTATTCTTTCGTCATCATTTTGTGAATACGCTGTGTATCGTCTCGGGACAATGGGTCAGACATTCGCGTCCTAGAAGAAGTCTAGGGAGAGGAGCTATGATCGGGGGCAAACATACCGTGAAGCGAAGGCAAATTTCAGTGTTTCTATCATTCGATGAATATTGAGGGGTATCCTTTCCGCTAGGTTATAGTTCTCTAGCACATCGAGCATCTGCAGAAGAACTGATTGCACAGGATTTCGGAGTAAGATGGAATTACAGAGGAAAAGTAAACGTACGAGGTCCGGCTCCTGGTGGATGATTGGTATATATCTTCCTCCCGCGATAAGTTCCTCCTAGGGCTCTGTTAACTCGGATACGATAATTTTTTAGATCGTCTGTGGTCATTATTCCGCCTGTTTGACGGACTTTCTCAACGAGGGCATTAGCAATTGGCCCCTAGAAACTCGTAAATAACTGGGTTGTGCAGAGGACGATAGACACACCTCGTAGAAGGCGTCGGAACCTTGCTCAGCGATAACGGATAGTGTATGTGAATAATTTGTTCGATATATTCGGTCTCCCTCCTTCAACAAAACACCTTGTGGTGCAAATATGGCCCTCCAATCTGGATTGTCGAGCATAAGAGACGGGAACATCTGAAGCTTGCGTGTCAACCGAAAGTCCTGGAAAAAGACCGAAGCTCACTTGGATACGTCTTGCTAACTCCCTCTGAACATGCCACCCAGCAGCAAGCTTTGCACTGGGTTTTACCAAAGTCTTCCAGGGAACGGTACCCCATCTGCGATGTGCTTCTTGCAATCCCCGCAACTCTCCCGGTACTCCAACGGCCAGCCCCCCGTACCGGGATCCCAGAGGGTTGTTCTTGTACATTGTGCGATTTGACATCGAAGGAGCTGTCTCCCGGAAATCGAGTGACCACACCTCTGAAGCCTCCTCCGGTGACCCAGGGGGGATTCGAACTATCATGAATCCTCCTCCCCCGATTCCTGAGCTACAGTAGTTTCACTATCAATGGGACAAAGCCAAGCGCCAACAGGATCATGGAGACTCACGAGAACATGTTCACTACTCCCGTGCAGAAAGTAGCACTGATAGCTGCGTCAACGGCGTTCCCTCCTTGCCTCAGCACGTCGACACCCATCTTAGAGCACAGTTCATTCTCCGAGGCAACGGCACCTTGGTACGCCTTGATGAGATATGCCGGATTCCGAATACCTTGCACATGTTGGTAATGCTGGGCAAAACATTGGCCGCCTAGTGAATAAAGCCCCCAATGGAACTGCCACCAGCACACAAGGGCAATTGAACCAAGGGCAATGACGCTACCAACGACCCGGTCGTTCTGATTTGTTGCTTGGTCCTTCGTAGTTTTTACTATGAAGCTCATGGTACACGACAAGGGAATCTGTAGCGAGCTCTGAGCTCTCTGGAAGTGTGGTAGTGCGGGTCGAGGACCCGAGGGATACGCTTAAGGGCACCTCTGCACAATGCCGCGACCAATAACAGGCTTCAGGGCTCAGCCTATCATGCGCGTTTCGTCCATTTGGATTCTCATGTCACAAGAATAACGACACGCCTGCGGTGCTGCCATGTTGTGGGTTGCGCTCAGACATGACATAAATTGAGCCAACTACGCTACGCATGACATGACATCAATTTAGTCGACTACGTTACGAAATATGGGGACAAGTGAATGGGGGGGGTGCGGGTAATGCTGCATGGAGCTATTTGATACTACAGAGGCCATTAAGGAGCGTGAGTAAAGGTTTTACATGAAGTAGGTTTCTGCTGGCCTGACGTCACGCGACTTGGTTCCACGGGTCTTCCATCCGAACCCCTTCCATCACCAAGGCGAAATGGAGAAAAGGCAAGCCGTTACGCAATTCCCCTCCTCCAGTTGCTGAAGCTTCGATACGCTTTCCAGGAAGAGCCTGATTGCGGCGGGTTAATCAAACACCTTTCCTTCCTCCAGATCTCTCACTCTCACCTTAGAAGTGCCTGATGCAAAGCGGCGACGGAAACAGAATCTCAACCATCGATACGATAGGATGATTGAAACTATGCGGCTTACTCGCACACATCCCCAAGAAAAAACCAGCAAGGGACCTGGACCCATGTTGGAGCATCGGACGGAATCCAAGACTCTACTCAGGGACTATCACATGCACTTGGAAAAGGATCGTACTGCATCAGTTGTACACAGCCCAACGGGCAAGGTAGTACCAGGCATTACGTCGATGAAAGTGCTCACTAAGCACACAGAAACCTGCTGGCTGCTCTGAGCAGTCATTGCCAGATTGGCTTGCCCAGACTTTCGCAACACTACCCCGAGAACATCCCTTACGATTCTTGCTATCTCCGGGGCGCTATGATACATTCGACACTCGTTCTTCGTCCGACTTGACCGTGGTAGATACACCTGGCTCGGCTATGTCATCACTAGAGTTTGAGCAACTCACGCCCGCGGCTGGCATGGACATGCCCACAAGTCCTACATCATTCTCCTTGCATAGTCACCAGCGCGACAATGATGCCTCAGCAGACTCAGGAGGCAAGTTAGTGTCAAACGGTCACGACGCTTTCTCCGAGAGTCATCCCGTTTATCGATCAACTCTCCAAGTGGCGCGAGCCGTTGACGGCCACTTCAAACCATTCTCCATTCCTGGTCCGGCTTCTACCATATCTCGTACCTCGACACCTCCATGTGCAAACTTTGATGATCTGGACCTCGACGTGCTCCATTCACTCCGAACTCAGGTTGAGCGCTCCGATCAAGGCGTGCTGGAAACGCCAAAATACTTCTGCCCTCTGGATGTCGACGAAGGGAGGGACACGAGCTCCCGGGTTTTCTCTGCCGATCACTTCAGTGTTCCTTACCCTGTCATCGCAGTGGATACAAATGTCGGGGGTATCACGTTCTCCGAACTCTACGCTTCACAAGGAGCCATGTTTCGTACACAGAAACCGCTGTACTTTGATCCCCCCACTGAAGATTGCTTGGGCACGGATTCACCTTCAGAACAGTACCACTTGGATCTCAACGAGCTTGATTTCCAATGGCCTGCGTTCGATCGCGGGGGCACCAATCAAAACGGGGTACGACGGACTATAGAGCCGAAAGATAACCTGGGGCCCCACGCAGAACCGCAAAGTAGTCAACCCCAGTTGGGTGGGGAGCATAGAAGAATCAATAAATCACCTTCTCCCGACGACAATCGCTTTCACTTCCAAACAATATTGGATGCCACAGGTCCTGATACCCCTAACGATCAGCAAGCCAAGGCGTCTTGTAGGGCTTCCACTCAAGCCCGTCGGCTTCATTTGTCATCTTCGGAAAGCTCCACACCGCCCGGTTCAGGAAGTGAAGAGGGCTTTGGAACGGGAGAGTATCATTTATCACAGCACTCTTGCGATAGCATCGAATCATGGTCGGTCTAATAGACATTACGGTGCTTCATTTAACATATTATCATGTGTGACATGTGTGATCATACAAACGATAGGGTATACAGAAAGCACTGCGAAAGCGTGCACCCAGGGAAAGATTCCAAACAGGCCCACTTACCAACCGACTTCACCCCCGGTATATACTTCCGCTATGACATTTTTCTCGCCTCTACGTTTGGAGAGACGATAACGTTCTAAGTTATAGATCTCATAAGACTCTGCTGCGAGTTTCATCGCTCGGACGTGATGCGGTCGTGAGTTGGCTGCAATGGCATGCCTTCGGCTTTGCCAAATGCAGGTCGCCATGTTCATGCCAGTGTCTGGGTCTGGTATGCCGTACCAATACATGATGAGCTAGGAAGTTGAATCAACAGGCGCATCGACTGGAGATAAGGAGGAGGTTTGACATACCCCTCCATTCCGGACAGCCTCTTCATGAGCTAGTTTATCAGCCTCGTATAGGGCTAGGAATATACAACAATTAAATGCAATGCTGGGAATGGATTGCAGCCACTCACAACCACCGTCGCTTCCAGCTTTCCGTTTGCTCCGGAAAACAACGCCGTACCACTCCCGCTCTTCTTCTTCTGGCAGTGATAACTCCCCCCAGTTGAAGGCGTCAGCATACGACGCCCCAGCGTACTGAGATGTAATGGGTCTGAATCGGTGGAGGGCTTTGTGGAGTGAGAGGGATGCAGGATCAATATCTGGAAGACGAGTTTCAGTAACCAAAGGTGGAAACTCGGGGTTAACGGGTGTATCTTCCAGAGGGATCTCGACCTTGTCCGGTAAGGAAGATAGGAGCGGGGGAAGATATAATACAGGCGCTACCGGTTCGGTGAGGCTTTTAGAGTCAAAGGTCGGAACGTCGTGGGGGTTCCGCTCCCCTGGGATGCTCACAGCGGGGTCCGGTGCCGAGGTATGCCGAAGTAGCAGTTCGGAAGGGTGTGGGGGGTGCTCAAATGTGGCGCTCATGTTGGTGAGGAGGATACACCAAGAGATTAACGGGTTCGCAAGGACTGGTTGCGAACGGGAGGAAGTAGGAGACCTCTTAAATGGCAAAGGAGTGTTCTTTTTCATTCCACCCCAAGATGTAAAGAATTGCGCGATCGCGGCATGTTACAACGTTACCATTCGCCACCCGAAACCTTGTTCTGCTTGAGCGGCGATAGCCCTAGGACCTGCGGTAACCCATTTCTGATTTTACTCTAGCCCGTGGAGTCTTCTTGGAGGGGACAGTATGGGTCTCTGGGACCGCTCTTGGGCCCGTCGCAATGTCGCGCTGGTGAATGTGTGCCGCCCGTAGAGTCCGGAGATACGCTGAGGATTACCAAAGGGTAAAATAACGTTTGAGCACATGGACACAATGAGGCGCAGCTTAACGCCTAGGAAGAGCCACTGGACAGGTAGCATTGTCAGAAGCGGCGGGCATCTCGACGAGGGCTTATGGCGGTGATATGAATGTGACTTGTCACTGCATAACGCGGAGGCGTGACCGCTGCAGCGCCTCCCGTCTATACCCATGGCTGCCAAGAAAGCGGCAGAGTCGACGCTCTATCATCTCAGCCCAAGAGGCTTTTGGAAGAAATTCCGTATGTTCCACCCCTTTATCCTCTTTACTCCTCATTCACGCGATACCACAGGCGAAGTCGTTGCCGTCAACCCCGAGATCTCCAGTGGTTTGCCCATCCAGGGTCTCCACCGTTATCCTCCACCAGCGTCCAGACCAGAGCTCTACTCAACGCCTGCATCGAAAGGTACGCTACTCTGTGGCTGAACAGCCACCCCTTATTGACTCCGTCCAGCCTCGGACCCGGCACAAAATCCCTACTGGAAGCGCGATGTTCGCCGTGCCTACTTGCAACTTTCAGTAATCACCCAGAATCAGCTTTCGCAACTCTTGATTGAACATTCTGGAGCACAGGCGTAAGTGGAATCAAAATTTCCGAGCCAGAGACCTTGACTTGGTGTTTTGTATTGTTCAGTGTTACCGCCCCGTTGGACGAGGGCCAGGGTGATGTCCTGGCCAAGGTTCCGGAACCCACTACTCTCCCCCAGGCTATTTCAGCCATCACTGGAACAACAAAGGTCTACTCGGAAGACAAGCTTCCGCCCGCTGTCCCTACCGTCTTCCAACGCTGGCAACCTAAGCGTTCAATGGATGCTCCCCATGATCCCTACGCTTACTTCCCCATGGCGCTGTACCAGTAGAGTAGACATAGTATATCCTGAAACGGGATTCCCAAAATGATGTATGAGTGTCCTTGGCATCAAATAGTCATAAACAACCAATGTCTGCACCACCACCATCAACTCCCATAGGAGCAACAGCAGAAGCCCAAGCAGCTGCCTTCGCCAATGACCCCAGGTTTACTTGGCTGTTAATCGCACCCGTCATATGCTGAAAGTATCCGCTTAGGGCTTATTACAACAAACCTTCTGGCTCGTGGCGGTATGAAGAAGAAGATGGCACAGAAATGGAATACGATGCTGCAAAAGGGTCCTGGGTGCCCCTGGTATGTTCCGCGTCTCTCTTCCAAGGACGGTGTCGCATGATGATGGGATTACTAGCTGGGCGAAGACCTGATCAGGCAACAGCAAGCCGCATATTCAGTTGCCGGAGTCGATGAAGAGGCAAGTGCCTTGAGATGATGGAAAGGCTCGGTATGAAAATCTAACATCAGCTTCTCATCGCCTGAAGACCCCCGCAGCCCCCGTGCTGAGACGTGAGAACAAGAAACGAAAAGAGCCTGAGGACTATACTGGTGTCGGCTCAAGTGGAAATGCGGCCGCTGGTCCTTCCAAACGCGGACGAAGTGACAAGTCAAAAAACACAGCTGTTTTTGTGACCGGGCTTCCTCCTGATACTGAGCAAGATGAAGTTGTCGAGCGATTCTCACGGTGTGGTGTAATTGAGGAGGACGATGAAGGGGAACCGAAAGTGAAGATGTACGCTAAAGAGGACGGGTCGTTTATTGGCGAAGCATTGGTCGTATACTTCAAGGAGGACTCGGTGACGCTCGCTATAAATCTCCTCGATGAAGCAGAATTACGCCTAGGAGATCCTTCTACAGTGATGCGTGTGTCAAAGGCCAATTTCGCACACAAGCATAACCCAACTGAGGAGGGTGGGCAACCACGGAGAGCGGTAGACAAGAAAAAGGCAACGAAACGTATAGGAAAGATGCAAAAGTACGACATGGCATGTTGCTCCTTTTATAACTCATGTTTCCACCAGGAAGACCCAAGAATGGGATCCTGATGACGGATTTGGACCTGCCAGGACAGAAGAGGATAGTGCGCAGGACCCGGGCAAGATTAGCCGAGTGGTTGTTCTGAAACATATGTTCACGCTTGAAGACCTAGAGAACGACTCCTCATTATTACTGGATCTCAAGGAGGACGTCCGAGAGGAATGTTCGACGCTGGGCGAAGTTACCAACGTAGTTTTATACGACGTGAGTAATTTCTCGATTTTCACCCTGCTCCTCGCTCATGGCCTCGCAGAAAGAAAGAGACGGGATCATGACGGTCAAATTCCGCGATCCAATAAGTGCTCAGGCTTGCGTGCTCGTATGTTGTCTGGGTTTTGAGGAATTACTCTGCTAATAATGTTCCAGAAAATGAACGGTCGCTTCTTTGATGGCCGACGTGTCGAAGCGAGCCTCTTTGTTGGTAAACAGCGGTTTAAACGTTCAGGAGGTGAAGATTTTGAAGAGGGTGAAGATACAGAAAAGAGGAGACTAGATGACTTTGCACAGTGGTTACTGACGAAAGGCGATTGATTTCCAAAGGTCATATTATCTCCCATCAATTTTGCTCACTTCGTGGGCCGAGACCAGATATAATATGTATACATAATTTAATCAAGATGTTCCTCAGAGAAATATCTAGAAACATAAAAAAATCCAACACCCTCGATTCTACGATTCTACCAACACGAACAAAGGGGCTTCTTATTGACTGTCTCCAATCGCTGTGGATTGTGATCAGAAGGTTACAGTATGTCATGTCTATAGTGGGTAAAAACTAACCTCGACAACAACGCTCCTCTTCGTACTCTCACTTGGCTGGTGAATCCAATCAATGTTGGAACTTCCGACAGTCTCGTGCCGCTCGTGGCCGAATGACCGTCTCAGCCCTTCTACATGGGAGGTGGACTTGGACATTGCCACCAGATCTTCTTCCAAGATAGAACTTGCCGACGATGCGACTTCAAGCACAGTCGGTAGAGGACTCCCCGGTGGTGAGAACGGCGACGTTGCGTTAGGTGCAGAGCTTGAAGAAGCACCAGGTATGTCTTGGTAACTACCACCGCGTGATCGAGAAATTGGGAAAGGCCTAGGTTGAATAGCTTCTCCGACGTCGTCCTCCTCTTCTTCGTTTACTAGCCGCTGCAAGCTTGCTTCCACTGCATCCAGTCGTTCCAGATGCTCCAAGATAGTCACACCTGTTGTTCCTGGATGGATCCTCTGAAATTTAGCAACAAATGGCACAGGACGAGGTAGACCGGATGCATCCGTGGAAGTTCGTCGAATAGGTGGCGGGAATTCGCCTCCAGAGCTGTGGCTTCGTGTTCGCTGTGGAACAGGAACACTACTGGTCGACATTCGAGGTGAAGGAACGCCGGTATCTGTGTCTGTTGTTTCAGCTTCGTGCATGCTTTCCTCCGGCACTTCAATCTCATCGTCCCACACGAGCACCTTTTGTCGACGGGTCAACTCTAGCGGACCTGTGATGATATTTAACGGTAGGCTCAGATTTGGTGACATTCTCTGTACCTTCATCCTGTAGCCTATATTCAATAGACGTCATTTTTTGAGATTATACTGGCACTCACGGAGTGTTTCAGTGACTGAACAATGTTCCATGCTTGCCCTGATGGAACAATGAGCTCAAGCTAGTAATTTTCATTCATTGTATTCTGACCTTTGATTACAGCCATTTGCCTCTGTCAAACTCATGAGTTTCTGATCATTATAAATCTTAAAAAGATTACCGCTCACAGCAAACATCTTTGGGTGGAAATCCGGGTCCACGGCGAAAAGTTTTCGAAGCTGATACGTTGTCTCCTCCCACCAAGCCCTCGACGTAAGAAGCGGCAAGAAATGATTCCTTGTCTTCTCGTTGAATGGCCGACCAATGATACTAACCGGTAGGTATAACCATCCGTAGGTGTAAGATCGCCATCCTTGGGGATGTTCGTGAGGGAAAGACAGTGAATTATCAATGGCAGCGATGTGGATGTGCGGCCTTCGAGTGTAGTCGATACCAGGCGAGTTTTCGGACAAGGATGGGGAGGCGGTGGCAACGCGTGAGCTACTAGCTTCGGGTCGTGGAGTGGAGGTTGGTGTACTATCGGTCCGTTTCAGTTCGCTCATGAGGGGCATTTCCAGTCGCACAGAACGGGTTGGTGCGACGTCGACAAGCGTTTTCTCATGATCCCCTTCGCAGTACTTAATCATATAATTATCTGCTCCGCGGTCAGTATTGAGCATGAGATAGTCTGAAGAGACTTCAGTCCATCTGAAGACGCGATCAAGAAAGGTTCCAATACCTAAAATCACGAGCCTGTAAGAAGTATAAGGTACTTGTCAAAAATGGCCAAATGCCAAATGACTTACTTCTCGAGTTCTTGTCGGAAACTCTGTTGTAGTGATTGCGTCCAGTAGAATGGTCTCTCCGCATCGCCCGACTCTGTCGCATCAAAAAGAACTCTCTCATCTTCGTAATCAACTTCATCGTACAATTCATCCCCATCGCCTGTCTTTCCACACATGATATTGAGGGTGCTCAATATGCGTTTAGAGATACCGCCGTGCCGGTGGTTAGAGTCATCGAAGGTGTCTGCAATGGCTCGGCCAGGCCAAGGATGCTTTCTCAGAAACTCAGATGCGTCTATACCATGAGTATAAGTCGCTACAGTCCTAGGGTGGCGAGCTAAAGACATACCCATATATCCATGCAAGAAATACTGCATGCTCCCAATCTTCTCCGGCAATGGCTTTCCCTTCTTAGCCCCACTCCTGTCCAACCAATCATAGAAGAAAGCCTAGAACAGAAGTGAGCTGGTGGGATATGAGGAGGGGAGACGGCCGCACAGGACTTGAGAGCGAAACAAGGTGAGTGGGGGGAACAATGTAAAGTTCTAGCCTCCTGTCCAGTAACGATGCAGCAGCTTCGGATATATAACTATTGGGACTGAGTGAGGTGTGTTTTCAAAGTGATAGTAGGTGTGTACCTCAAATTGGGTATCAAGCAAGCACGACCAAAGGGAATAATCCACCGGAATTGACGATGGATCCATTTGGTGGTCTGTTGAAGGGAACTCGGTGACGCACTTCTCGACGAACGGTGGTGGGATGTACCTTGGGATTAAGCCTTCCATATGGTTCCTCGTCCTTGGGTTTGAATACTCTGCGGGGCAAGTCACATCTGGATGTAGACCACAGAAACATCACGTAAAACTCACGCTACAGTATGCACCCGTCCACCTAGGCCCTTTGCACGAGCGAAATACGAACCCGAAGATCCTTTCGATATCATTTTTGGATGGACCCCATCCAGGATCGTGTTCCTCACGGATTGCGCCAAGCTGTCGGGGTGCCTACTTAGACGGAGAGCCATACATGGGGGCCAACATACGTTTCAAATTCGTCTTGTGTCATCGGAGATTTGTGGTCCAGCGTCTTGACCTGAATGGAACGCTCAGCAATTGTGGGGACAAACCAGTCTTGTGAAACGCACCACAATATCTGCTGCTGATGCTCTCTGTATCTGTGGCTCAAACACACTCTTCCATATCTGCTTTTTCGAATGTTCCTGCTTCTTCCTATGCTTCCGCTTCACCTTCTGGGCAATTGACTCCGTCCACCTTGTACAAACACATGAATCATGAATGCCCAGACCAGTTGTCCTGTGCGAATAGCGCACCTTTTAAACGCATTATCGAGCTTCTTCAAGTCAATGCTCCCCGGCCGGCCAGCTCGACCTAGGCCACGTGTGGTTGGGTGCTGTGGTGCTCCGAGGAGCCCAACATCTGCTTCGTCGTCAACGTTCTGTGATACGGGCTGGTATCCGATACGGCTGGCTCGGTCGGGCATGTACGAACAGGATGATTGATATGGAGTGCCTGAACAGTTGAGACTGGAAAGACGTCCTGTGGCTGTGTAGAGGTGCTTGATCACTCCTGCCCTCAATATCGAGACACGTAGTCGGGTAGAAAATAACACAGCCAAAATCACCATTGAGGATCCTGCACTGCGGGAATGGATAATAAGAAAACTCAAACAGGCCATCTAGTAATAAAATATCCTCTGTACACCTTAGTAGATAAAAATAAAGCCCATTGATCATTGTCACGCATTAAGCGTCCGCACCCAGCCCCGTGAACCCATCGGAAGCCTAGATATAGCTATGGACGAGGTGAGATACCTGCATAGAAATAGAGTGCGATAGCCTCTAACCTCTATGTTTTCAAAGGACACTGTCATCCTATTAATGTGTTCTCGTACACGGGTGTTTGGCATGCATCAGCACTGTCAATTGACATGGTCCTTGGGGTGGAGGCCCTGGTCGGGCTAGCTTCGTGGGTACTGGGAGGGAGTGTGTCCTGTTCGTTCCTCTTCTCAATGTCGCCCTCTTGAACGTCTGATGGTTCGGGTTTGAAAAGGGAAGGAGACATCAAGATGGTGTTATAGGATATGTAACACCATAGCAGGAGCGTCAGGATACAGTATATGGCGCCCACCACACGGAAGAACCCCGAGTTGAAAACGGTTGCCAAGCGCACTGTGAGATTTGCAAAAACACCCTACACAGCATCTCAGCTATGATTATTGTTGACCGCCTAGAAGAACTCACGTTTGGGAAGACAAGGCCCCAAGCTGTAAGTTTGAACTGAATCCTAGTCCTTCTGAGGATGTGCACCAGTCCAAGGAGCGCATACATGATCCACAATACTGCCCAAGCCCAAAGCATAAATGAAAGAATGATACAGAAGATATAGATAGCGTTTCCGGAGGTACGAATTGAGAAGAACAGGGACTGAGAAGAGGTGAAAGGAAGCAGATCGTTGAAGTTAGCACCGATGAGCGACACAGAATAACCTGCTTGGGCAGTAACTCCGAGCGGAAGAAATACAGATAGTACGCTCAGTCCTGGTGGAAAACCGTGAACAACTAGTCTCAGGACATAGACAGTTAATATCATGGATGCCATTAACAGTCCGGCTGTAAGCATGAAGGCCGCTACAGACACGGTAACCAGAGCGGAGTGAACCGAAAACTGTTGCAGAGCTTGGGCGATCAGGGCACCCGTAGAGGATGCGACCACAAACGTGATGACAGGGAGGATCCATGCGGCAGTCATAGTCGGTAGTGAATGGGTATGACGAGTGATCCTGCGTGAGGGAAGCCTATTAGTCGGCGAGCTGTAAGAACGGTAGCCACGCACATTAAATGTGTACCTCCCCAGAAACATAGTGCGGATATGGCAATATTGGTCCACCACAATGCCCATATGAAATAAACGAATGCTTTGCCACCAACACCATAGTGCTGATTTACAACGTTAATTGATACGTTGAGGATGGTGGTGGCGCCCATGGGATAACATGCAAAGAAGAGACTGTAACCCGGGTGATGTAGAAGAGGTCCCAGTGATTTTGGGTCCATTGCGAAGCGCGCAATCGTCAAAGCGTTGAACAAGACGAAAAGCCCGATATTTAGGAAGTAGAAGATCAGGCTGAGGATGGCCATGGGCTGACTACCTTGTCCATATGGAAAAGCAAAGAAGAGCATGCTAATCGCGCCGGTACCTATACGTGATTGAGCGCGGAGGGATGAATACTTGAATACCACAATTCCAATGATGGCCCAAGCTCACCCATTGGAACCGCCCAGAGGACTGGGGAGGTTTTTCTTTTCAATAATAGTCTCCGTCAAACCGCCATCTCATATAGACAAGCGCCGTAAACACTCACCTCACGATGGACCTTATTGTGTATGAGATGGGCATATCGCAGTGGACAGATAAGCCATGGGAAATAGTGTGGTATATATGAGACCAGACCACCCAGCCATCCTGATGTTATTTTCCATCGCCATTGCGGGAGCCTCCGGTCGCCTATTCATCTATCATTTCCAAAAGCGGGAACTCTTTGGCCGCAATCACTCAATGCCGGGCAGGTCAGGACTCCGGGTAGTGCTACCGGGGCAAGCTTCTTGCTCTCTGAACGTCTCAATGCGGCGCGGAGATAGCGTTATTCTTAGAGTAGTCATACTTAATGTTCTCGGCCCGGCCTCTACGGAGGCTACTTCAAACCATTCCTACCATCAAGCGCCGGTACGGAGAGGAGTGGACCCCCTGTACTTCGGAGTCCATAATTTCTCAGCCTGCGGCGGCAAACATGGTACACTGCGGCCTGGAATCTTTAACCGCCCGCGTTTTCTGGTAAAAATGCATGTACGGTGTCCTGATTGCACCATATCAGTTATCAAACGGAGGGAAAAGGAAAGAGATAAGGTGTACAGGCGATCGGGCGAGATTCCGGTCGTGCCCGGCGAGTAGAGGATGCCGGCAAGGCGTATGTGCCGGCAAGGGCGTCGCTCCAGACCACCATGAACCAGGTTTCGCTTATGTCGAATAACGTTTTTACGAGATGGTTGCGCAGACGCTCCAGAAGTCCCACAGGCTTTCCCCAGAGCACCGCAGCAGATCAACAGTCACTGGTCACTGGTCACTGGTCACCTGCCAAACTGGCCCACCTGTCTGTATCAGTCCTGTTTTGGCCACCTCCATCGCTCTCGTTACAACGTCAGAGGGACACAGGTCAAAGTAGCCTTCCCTCACCGTCGTAGCGCGTCGCTGAACGTTCCATGGCTCGGTGCTAGTCAACTACCTCCCAATACTTAAGCGCAAGGTTCTCGTCCTCCGTTTTCAACTTCCTACAATCCGATGGGTTCCGCTTCGTCCTCCCAGTCAGGCTCCGCATCCTACTCTATCTACTTCTACACCCGTTCTCGTCGATCTGAGCGAGTGCCCCCAGCACCAGCCAAACCTACCACCTCTCCTCCATTGACGACCAAGCCCGTTAAGATCTTGCAACCAACAACTATACATCCGCGTGTCGCCAGTGCATCAGTGGAGCACAGAGCTCCCGCTTCCACGAATGTTAAAGAAAGGAGAGCGTGGTATCGACGCTTGAAGCGTAAAGTTCCGGCATCAAAGCAGAAAGCGAAGGAATCAGCCCTCATCGTTCGTTCACTGATCATTGGCCCACCAGCCGTGGATGGTCCGAAGGTTACCAAAGCTGCAGCACGACCAGAACTCACTAAACTTAAATCTCACCTGGTTGAACCCAAGTCCGCCAATCGTATCATCGCTGAATTGCGCACACTTCCGGTTGCCGGAAATGGGAGGGCGAAAAATAGTTCCTCTGGAGTGTCAAGCCACCAGCGTGCCACTGAAGACTCTAGTCCTATCCATGCTGTCTGTCTCGAACATACTGATGTGGAAGAAGACAAACTGTATTTCTCGAAATTGGCAGAGGACGTTGTGGCGGATGGCATGAACCTGGACATATCCTTCACCGGAATTGGTTCCGCGTCAATTGACCGATTCGCTGAACTGATGAATGAGATTCATGTAGTTGATCTCATTCAGTCCCCGAACCTGGGCCTCGGTCAGCCAGGAGACGGCCCTGGAGTGCTCGCGGGGGCGGTGCCAACACCAGAGACCATAATCAAGGGCATCGAGCAGATCACTCCCCAACTCATGGCCTTCGGTTACGCTGCTGGTAGGGCCATCGTGCCTGATCACAAGGGTGCGTATGCTTTCAGCATTTCCGCGTCTCGGAAACTCAAGGTATTCGTAGGCACATTTCCGCCAACTGATCGGATGTCAATTCTCACTTGTACGTTATTTTGGCAATCTACTCAACATTCTACTCATATTCCCGAAGACTGGTGGGGTCTTGAGGTGCTACTACCACCACCTTCCCTTAAGTACCTCGCCGTTCGTCCCGTACAACCCTCCGTTTATTCTTCGCCTGATGTCCTTCTAGAGCACGCAATCAATCACAGGGGCAGTCATAAACTTTCTCACCGCCCTTTCGTTGATTAACAATGGGGTCCGAGAAATTTTGCCATTCGTCCGCTACATCTCGCAATTCATTGACTTTGAATTCAACCAAATCAAGAAGCAGGATCAAGGCAAAGGTGTTGTATGTGCTGCGACCTGGTGAGACCTGTTTTCTTATTCTGTTCGCTGAGTCACCCCATTTATTCATTCACCTCAGGGTAATGCCAGCGGCCCTGGTAAATTTCTCTTATTTCACCATTTTGTGTTGTCTTGACGAACGCTTGCTTTAGGTTCCCCGTCCATGGGATTTCCCAGATCCACCTATCCCATCTATCAATCCTCCAAAGGATAAGGACGAACTTGATAATACCCCAGACGCAAGTCCTAATGAGCCTAAGCCCAAACCAACACCCTCACCAAATCCTTCCCAAGTAAACGGCATGCCCTTTCTCACACCGATCCCCCGGTCATCAGTGCTTGAAGCAGTCACTGCGACTAATATGCCGCCGACCAGACCAGTAACCTGATAATGACCTCTACGATTCTCATTTCACGATTTCTCATGACCATATACCCTCCGAATAACGTATGACGAACCGCTGTACGATACAAGGACCGGCACCGCATTTATGTCTAATATACCCCAGTTTAAAAAAAAAACAAGGAAAGTTCACTATTCATCGTCTCACGATTGAGTGGTAACGATCCCATCCCGCTCTGAAAATCAATCGAGCCGCTCGTCACTTAACGTTCATCTAACACCGAATACCACACACCGACGAAATCAATCAATTCTTCGGTCCCAAAAAGCTGTACAACGTCGTCCGGGATAACAGCAGAGAATCCCTGGTTGTCGGAACTATCAGCACCTCTCTGGCCGTGAAATATAGCAGCGTACTTTGAACACGGCATCATAACGGGCGTAAATCCTTCCACCTGCATCAGGCCGACGAATTTGAATCGATTTAAACTTATGATGTTGTTACCACTTGCCTTCGGCAGTTAAACGGTCTATGAACTGTTCAACATGATCCTGAGTAGCCTCATCTTTGAACACAATTATATAACCTGAGGACTTCATAATCGTCTTCAACTAGCACCAGAGCAATCAACGTACGGCCCGGCATGTCCTGGTGTGCGCGTCAGAGTGGAGAGTTGGAATGTCGTGGTGTGAACGATACTTGTTGGCTGCGGACGATGTGGCTTTAAATAGGCAAGCCTGGTCTTATGATTCAAATGCACCACAAGACAACCAGTCTTGTGAACGTCCAAATGCAGTATTAACTGCAAGCCCAACAGGTAAGTAAGAGCACTCAAGGTCCGTCAGTAAAACACCACCGCTTGATACATGGTCACAATACCTATCAATCTAATAGCACTGTGGACTACTGGAGGGGTGAGATGTAGGCCATCTACGAGATAGCCAAAGAATCCAGTTCCAGGTACTCCACGATTTGCTATTCCGACGATTACATGTCAGGCAGAGGGATACATAGAGGAATATACATGCACATTCACATCAGATACCTATCATATCTCATTCAACTTAGAAACAACCCAACCAAAGTTAGTGATACCTAGAGAGTGCCTTGCGTCTTGACAATGCCATCGGGTTCTGATATGCCAAAAATATGTTAACCAGGCAGTGGGGCAACTTTCACAAAGGTCAAGGACTTACCGATGTACTTGATCGTCTTGCCGACTAAAGATTTCAAATTGGAGTCCATGTAGTCTTCTGATATCTCCGCAGAAAATGACTACGGCGCAACCGAATCGATCACGGTCCGGACGAAGTAAGAAGTGGTAGTAGCTTATACCTTCAAGAGTGGTCTGAAATCATTTGTAATTTTCCCGCCTCGTACTGTGTTCAGATGCGCATCATAGGGGGCAATTAACGAGTACCTACCATTCTTTTCGATGTCCAAAACGGCTTTGTTAACATCGTCATCGGAGGCCTTATCCTCGAAGGTCACGATGAATTCTAGAACAGAAGGATTATTATTGGTCTCCCGTGGTCTCGACCAGGCTCACTAGGCATGCTGAGACTCTTGATGATACGGATGGGTGAAAGGGGAGATGTGTCTCATCAGCCGTCTTGGCCCTATAAATCGTCTGGCAGTGTACTGTTATTTTTGGATATGGCTAGATAAAGACAAAAGGTCTCCGCCCGGCCGGGTTCACTGCAGGGTCTGGTCTGTTCTTTAGCGTTTCCCTGAACCACGGGATATTGGGTTGTACCTACGTATCAACGATATCGCAAATTGACACTTTGCCCTTTTGATATAACTGTTAAGTCTGATCAAGAACCTGAAGGTGGCATTCTTCAGCAGATATGGAGTGCATCGGATCATGAGATTCGTCATTGAATAGTAACAATGCTATCCTCCTCTCCTCTACAAGGAAGCACAATACGGCGACGTTCACCTGGTGTATTGCCATGATGTTGAATGGCCCACCCATGTACTCGATCTCTGGTTGGAAGCAATTCTGGAACCGCTTTGAAAGGTATCTCTCCGGAATCACCGCAAGAAACCCCTGAAGAAGGGTGAGGATAAACCTTCAAGACGAACGATAGCGCACGTTGAGAACTGAGGTGTCAGATATCAGTGATAGTCCCACCTGAGGAAGGTTTGTGCATTAGGATTTGCACAAGGTCGATACTCTTGGCGCCTCTACCGTTGGATTGGATGTCATTCTTGTTGAGGAAACGACCGTAATGAGTTGTTTGCTGGGGGCAGCAGTAAACGCAGTGGGAGAGAACGTAGGGTCTACTCACCGAGATAATAAGCTTCTATCTGATACCTGTAGAAAGGTAATTCGGATAGACAGATATTATTGATGAAGCGGTTAACGTCAGATAAGTAGAGGTCAAAGTCGATTAGATCGATTGAGGTGTTATACTCAAAGAGATAGGCAATGATGAAGAAGTTGTTCGATTGAACAAGATGCAGAACTAGGTCTGCTACATGGGGTTTATATACATATTGTAACATGTGCGAGTCATACTACATAAAATACTAGCATTGCATGGATTGTTCCTTATGACTCCCTTTAACTGTGGCGTAGTGCCTGCGGAGTACTGCGGAACGTAGTATCTAGTCATTGGTACTATGTAGAATAATCTATCAAGTACTTATGACTCTTATCGTATGCAGAGCAACTCATAGGAAGTTACTACGGAATGAAGTTACTGGAAAGTAACGGATCAGTCTATTATTATCATAATGACTTCATAGTCTATTTCTAGAATATGTCCGAAACTTCAACACTCCTCCTTGCTCTGTATTGATATAGAGTTTTAATCACTCAAACATCAAGCCAAGGCGAGGTCGGAATAGATTGAATTTAATTTTGTCTAAATTCTTTGTGAGAATATCAGCAGGATTTTCAGTGCCTTTCACAGAGAATATTTCAATCTTTCCGTCTTCTACCAAATCACGGATGTAATGGTATTTGACGTCGACGTGTTTTGATCGTTTTTCTGTTACTGGATTCTTGGCCCAAAATATTGAACCCTCATTATCACCGAAAAGATAAGGGGCTAATGATCGGATACCAATTTCTTCCAACAAATTGACAGTCCAAACCAGTTGTCGACTGCAATCTGACAAAGCCATATATTCAGCTTCGGTGGAAGATAATGCAACAGTTTTCTGTTTCCTACTTAACCAAGCGATAGCTCCGCTAGCTAATAAACAGAAATATCCAGTTACAGATTTACGACTAATTGGATTACCAGCCCAATCAGAGTCAGAAAAGGCATTCAGGCCTTATATAGAACTTCCATTATAGGTAATTCTATATTTGCGAGTAGCATTAAGATACTTTAGCAAATGTAAGCCTGCATTGTAATGCGCTTTAGTGGGATTGGTCATATGTTGTGATAATTTGACAGTGGTAAAAGCTATGTCGGGCCGACTGCCTATCACCAGATACATAACTGATCCTACTAACTGTTGATACCTCTTTATGAAGTCAGGTGTCGCTTTTCCTGTATTGGATTCGAAGATAAATCCATTTGGTAATGGGATTTCTTCTTTTCCAATTACTTTAAATCGATCAAGTACTTTTCCTAGATAATCCATTTGGTCTAGGGTGATTGATCGGTTTATAGGATTTTGCGAAATTTTCATGCCAAGAAACTCTTTGGTTGGACCAAGATCTCGGCATTCCCATTTTTTCATAAAGAGTGCTCGCTTCTCATGTAGAAGTCTAGAGCCTCTAATTCCGACGAACATTGAGTTATCTACATAGACCAGAGCTATAATAAGCTCTTTGGTTTCAGGGTCGTAGTAATAATAGACTCCAGCATCTAGTTTGGATCAGACAAATCCTAGGTCGGTCATTGACTTAGTCAATTCCTTCCACCATTGTCATCCAGATTGCTTTAATCCATAAATGGCTCGGCTTAATTTCCAAACCAGATTACCACGACCTGTATTGAAACCTTCTGGAAGTTCCATATAGAGTTCTTCATCCAGTTTTCCATAGAGATAAGCAGTTTTAACATCTAAACTGAGCATCTCCCAATCGTTGAGGGCAGTGACTGCAAATATGAGTCATGCTGTCTCATAACGGACTACTGGTGAAAATAGTTCATCGTAATCGATTCCCTCTATCTGAGAGAATCCTTTTGCTACTAGTCGAGCATGGTATCGACCGTCTGATTTGGGTGTGAAAACCCATCTATTTTTGACAGCTTTTCTTCCAGGCAGAAGTTTAGCTAAGTCATAAACATGTCTTTCTTTGAGTGAATTTAACTCTTCTAAGCACGCTTTCCACCATTTAGATTTCTCTTCTGATGGTAGTCGATTTAGATCCTTGAAAGAAATAGGAACTAATGGTGATTCGACTTTTTGAGTGCACAGATAATCGATCATCCCTACTCCTCCTTCTCTACATAAGTCTTCTAACGTAGAAGCTTCATGCTGAGAACGTCTATCGATTATTCCAGGTTTGGAAGCCTCTGATCGAATTTGTCTAACAAGTCTACTTGTAGAACTTGTTAATTTCGACTTAGGAGGTTGGAACATCTCATAGTCCTGGAGTATTTTGGTCAGATGCTTGGTAGAACCATAGAAGTTTCCTGGACGTTCAGGTACTTTTCTGGTTCTTTGCGGTCTCTGAGGTATTTCAGGAACCGGTATTTGATCTGAGTGACCTCATGGTACAGAAGGACCAGCATCCCGATCATCTTCGACAGGGGTATAGGGTATGAATGGTTGTACATCTGGATCATCTCTTTGAGAAGGCAGATGGTTCGGACCTTCAGGGTGATTAGGTGGATCAGCATATGATAATCCATCACTGTCATCGTCTTCTGGTGTTTGTGCTTCTCTTGGTGGAAAGAGAATATTTTGCACAAATACCATCCCACTCCTCCTGAACATCGGTATCGATATTCGGTGCTTTTCCCTTTCCTTTATTCTTTTTAGGTTCAGGGAAAGGAGTTGGAATTCGTCCATGTACAAATCTATAAGTTCTTTCTTCCGGAGAATTTCCGGGAGAAGTTCGGGGAATAGGACTTGGTGGTCTATCAATAGGTAAACCAGTAGATGGATCTGGAGCATGGAAGACAATAACTTCCAAAGGTGTACTTCGAGAAGTAGAAGATGATGGTTGGTTCATCCGTTCTTCTCGCTTCTTCCCAACACATTTAGGGAAGTGTTCTTCGCTGAATACAGCTGTTGGAGATGTATAGATTACATTTCCATTTAGGTGCCTCATGAAACGATAATTTTTCCTGTCTGATGTCCAACCAAGGAAAATCATGAGTTCTGACTTCGCTGTCAGTTTATTGTCTCTTATCTCTTTTGGGAGAAAGACATAAGTACCGCAGCCAAAGACTCTCTCTTTGGAGATGTCTGGAATCTTCTGATTCAACACTTCATAAGGTGTTTTCCACATGAGCTGTGATACCGGTGTTTTATTATAGATATGTATCGCATGATCTATAGAAAACTCCCACCAACCATCAGGAATACAAGCATGATACCGCATGGCTTCTGCTTTATCCATTAGAGTTCGGTTCAAGCATTCTGCTCGACCATTTTGTTGGTGTATGTGCAGTGCACTGGTCTCATGTATGATCCCTAATGAGTGCAAATGAGATTGCAACTCATCAGTTGCATACTCTCCTCCTCTATCAGTGCAGAGATATTTTAATTTAGTCTTGTATTGAGTCTGAATTAGGGCAATGAAATTTTTCATTTCTTCTGCTGCTTCTGATTTCTTATGGAGGAAGCGAATCCATCTATGAGAGGAAAAGTTGTCCATTATGGTCATGACCCATTTAAATTTATGGTAGGAAAGAATCGGAAGTTCAACTAAATCCGAGTGTATTCTTTCGAATGGACACTTTGCATGTATAGGGTTCTCTCTAAAGGGTTTCTGGTGCATCTTTCCCTTGGCACAACCGTCACAGACTGGCTTTTGCTCGGGGATCTGCACCGGGGTAAACCCAATCGTATTTTTCTCAAAATGATTGAGGATATGATTAGAGGGATGTCCTAATCTTGCATGTACAACTTTGTAGCCAACAATTGGATCCACAGTCATAGCTGCCTGTTCCGAATGTACAATTTTTGTATTAACAAAATGTAAAGTAGTATTATGACTTACTGAAGGATATGCTTGAAGAATCGCATTTCCTTTGCTATCAACTACTACTGATTCGTTGGCATCAGTTCTAACAGTTTTGCCATCCTGGCATAACTGTCCCACTGACATTAGTCATTCAGAGGTTCCTTTTAGAAGGAAGACTGGATATATTAATATCTGCGTTGGTTGAACGCTGTCAGTCTTCCCGTTATAGACTCTATGCTTAAGCATAACTGCACCAAGACCAACCGCATTAAGGTAGGGGCTTTGTGCTCCTATAGTTTTAATTGGGATCGAAACTTCGAGTTCTTCGAAGTTGATGAAATCTTCCGCATAAGGGGTATAATGACATGATGCCCCTGAGTCTAATAACCATACGTCACTATATTCTTCTAGTAGCGTTATGATTTGATCATTGCTCAGTGATCGAGATCTAATTTGATCCGGTACTCTTAAATACTGATCGGGCATGTGCGTGGAGAAACAAGAAAATTGAGAAGTGTTAAAACACTTCTCATTCATCGATTCGCACAAAGAAAATACATGATTATGGGATCCTAAAGATCCTGATTGCGTATTTACATCCCTGGCCCCCGATGTCCTTTCCCTTTGCCCTTGCCCTTTTTCTTGCGAAGACGGCCGGTCGGCATATTGGTGACAGGACTGTGTATCAGGGTTAGTAAGAGTATCTGAGATCGAATTGATCACGTACCCAGCTCCTCCCTTCTTCTTGAAGTCGCTTCCATAGTCAGTCGACGAAAGTCCGAGAGACACCTCAGATTGAGGTGCCGAAGCAAAGGGTTTGGACTTCGGAGACTTTGGGAGAGGCCCAGAAGAGGGTCCTGCGACGTTCGCAGGGTTCCTGGGGTCACGGATGTCGTAGGCGACATCCTGAGCCGGTGCCATGAGGTCGTCGACCTCCTTCTTGCTCTCAAGCCATTTGAAGGCTTTGTCTACCAATACTGTAAGTGTGGCAGGTCGCCTGTCAGCGGTCTTGTTCTTCTGAGTAAGAGAGTATCTCTTACTCTGGAATCGCTCCGTTGGAGGGGAGGCCCGAGGAAGAGGAGGGAACTCCTCTTCGTAGGTCCTGACAGCCAGAGCTACTATTTCCTCCCGAGGAGGAAGGTAGAACGGCTGGACCTCTCCGGGTTCAAGTGAGTCGCCCCGGGCGATGGAGTCCATGCTTGGAATCTTTACCACATGGTGTATAGCCAAATTAATTTTCGTCCCATATTTGGGAGAAACCAATAAGGTATATGGTGAGCCAATGGGTAAGAGGAAGGAAAAGCGGACGCGAGTCACATTAATTTCGGGGTTACTATGCTTTAGAAACCATTTACTCACCCTCGTGTGTCCCTCACAGGTACAACCTGGGGGGTGACCAGAAAGAACAGAAGGTGCACCGGGAGGTGTTACCGATTGTCCTTGTTGGGCGCGGGGATGAGAGACCTCGTGCATTCGTCGATCATAACGATCAAGAGCACGTTTCTTTGCCATTTGCATGGGCAAAGGACCAGTGACGCGGTCGCGCCAGGTGGTCACCTGTTGGATCTGCAGTGAGTTTTCGAGCAAGGCAGTGAAACATAAGTTTCATGCTTCAGTACGCACCTTTTTCTCGAGCTCAGCATGAGCATTCTCTCGTGCCTGCTGGACCTTCTTGGGATTAACCCAAGTAAGAGGTTTTGGTCTCTCACTCACTAATACACAAGTGGTCAGAGGAGCGGGAGCGGGAACAGGTCGAGGCATGTCCATGCGCCTCATCAGGTTGAAGAGGGTCATCCCCGGACCAGTGAAACGATGGACCACCGGTTCTGTGGCAGCGGCGAAGCCCGCCATATGGGCCTGGGGTTTACCCTGGCGCTTTTTGGGCTTCTTCTTCTTCTTCTGGACATTAATCCAGGTAGGAGTAGGAGGAGAAGGCTGAGGTGGCTACCCACTTGGATTGGCAGGGTGGCGAGGACCTCTCGCAGGCTGGGCCCTGGTATCGCCTCCAGGGTGGAAGCAGTTCCAGGGTGGTCCAGGGCGAGTCCTGGGGATGTTGCCCTGAGGGCGAGTTTGGTAGTTAGTAATGGCAGCAAAAGAGGCTTGTGGGTTAGACATGTTAGGTCTTGACCCTTCATGTCTTGACCACTCAGCATTTATAGCCTGCTGAACTACCTCCCAGGTCATATCTACAACATCATGATTATTCGCCAATGTTGTTTGGGCCACAGCATTCCAATCCGGTGGTAGTGCGTTCAAAGCGATCATCACGCCAAGAACTTCTGGCAATTTTACTTTAGCTGTTTCTAATTGAGAAGCCATTGTTCTCAATTCAGCTAGATCCATTGCTGGATCTTGATTCCCTGAAATGCGCTTTCGCAACATTCTTTGGAGAATTGAATACACCGCGGTAGGAGAAGGTGTCCCAAAGCAGGTTTTCAAATCACTCCAGAGGAATCCAGGAGCATCATGCCCATGGAGTAACAGGGAATCAGGTAAGGTGCCATTAATAACAGCCAATGCCTGACCTCTCAATTGTTCTCTCCTTCTATCCTCCTCTGTTAAAGTGGCAGGATTTTTAGGGGAGAGATCCTGGTCTGTCACAGTCCATCCGGACTGATCAGAACCAGTGACAGAAATAAGGGTTAAGACATCCTGGAGCCTTCTAGACCAGAACGCATAGTTCTTCGGCCCATTGAGCTTAGGTAAACCAGCGACGATATTATTAGTAGACATAATATCTTCGTCGAGTGTATTTCTTTCTAGAAGAAAATTCTCGTATCAGCAATGATCAAATACAAGGATAACTCTGTCAGGTAAAGCCCTATTATCCTATCTCGGTTAGAGGGGATGATAATGGTTTAACCATCGGTAAGGCTACCGGGGCCCATAACCTGTTGAGGAAATGACCGTAACGAGTTGTTTGCTGGGGGCAGCAGTAAACGCAGTGGGAGAGAACGTAGGGTCTACTCACCGAGATAATAAGCTTCTATCTGATACCTGTAGAAAGGTAATTCGGATAGACAGATATTATTGATGAAGCGGTTAACGTCAGATAAGTAGAGGTCAAAGTCGATTAGATCGATTGAGGTGTTATACTCAAAGAGATAGGCAATGATGAAGAAGTTGTTCGATTGAACAAGATGCAGAACTAGGTCTGCTACATGGGGTTTATATACATATTGTAACATGTGCGAGTCATACTACATAAAATACTAGCATTGCATGGATTGTTCCTTATGACTCCCTTTAACTGCAGCGTAGTGCCTGCGGAGTACTGCGGAACGTAGTATCTAGTCATTGGTACTATGTAGAATAATCTATCAAGTACTTATGACTCTTATCGTATGCAGAGCAACTCATAGGAAGTTACTACGGAATGAAGTTACTGGAAAGTAACGGATCAGTCTATTATTATCATAATGACTTCATAGTCTATTTCTAGAATATGTCCGAAACTTCAACAATTCTGTCTCCCCTTGATAGTATCTATGTCCACGTTGTTATGAAACACGATGATATATCCTAGGGGCTCCTTGACCCCCACCGTAAGTGCAGTGTTCAATAGGTTGTTTCCTTCGGGCACATATGCTCGCCAATGGAATGCATGATCGTGGTCGTGTACTTTCGTCGTGGAGTCTACGTTGAGAAGACGTGTGGAATGAGAGGGATGGATCCACAGTGCTTGGAGATAGTAGCTTGGCATGACCTCACCGACCGTAATCGGTTGATCAAGGGCGTTGCAATGGATTCTAGCCCTCACCGTCCAAGTGTCTTTCCGTACTCGGCACTCAGCATTCGTTTCATAGGTTTTCCCGCTTAGTAGATCCTTTTCTGTCAGCAGATACTCTTGAGCTTGATCGGTGATTAACCACTGATTATAAATACCACCTCAGGGACACATTCGGATCCGGCAACGTGAGTATGAATGAGTTGTGTTGAGCGAGGTGGTTTCTTTCGTTCACAACCGTCGACTTCCATTATTGTGGTCAACCCACTTCCAGTGCAAGTATTAGGTACTTCTCAACTGTGCCATGCCTGCAACGCGAGCTTCAGCGAGATTAGCAGCGAGGCTTGCGCAAGGTACCCCTGCCGCGAAGAAGGCAGTCGAAGAAGCGCCTAACAAAGCGGAGGGAAAAAGGAAAATTCGCTTGAAAGCAATTACTACATCAACTCTCGAACAGCAGATGCCTTCCCCAATTGGCGAACCTACTAGATTTTCTACAGAAGCCGATCCGGATGCGATCGTTCCCGCTGTACTGACATTCGCTTTGAATGAGGCAAAGGAACACCTCATCAACGTAGACCACCGTTTTGAGGATATCTTCGACAAGCTAGCATGCAAACCCTATGAGAATCTGGAGCAATTTCATCCATTCCAGTCCGTCTTTTCGCTCCTGAGTCATACTGATGACTTACTTGACATGCAGGGCATTGTCTACTTCAATCCTGTATGCATGTTTCTTTGCTAATCAGATCATAAAAATCCGGAGTAGCTGAATGCCCTACGGAATGGTCCAGAGGCCAGCAAATCTCGTGGCTTGCTGCGAGGTCTATAATACACAAGTTCAAGCGTCTGTATGACCCAACCCTGCCCGAAAAACCCGGGGAAGCTTCGTACGTTCACCAAGGCTATTCAATAAGGCCTTTGGCTGACAAAATATCGTTGAATGAAAGCTACAACTCTTTTCCAACGCCTGCTCAAGTGGCAGTGACTGATCTGTCAGTTCTGAAAAGTGCTGGTCTGAGCACACGGAAAGCAGAATATAGTGAGTGCAATAGAACGTTGGATAAACTGAGTTTGCTCAAATTTTTGCAGTTCAAGATCTGGCCAAACGGTTTGCGGACGGTCGGCTATCAACGCACAAAATCCTATTTGCGAAAGACGAGGAGCTGGCGGAGATGCTTGTTCAAGTCAGGGGGATAGGACGCGTAGGCTGAGATCCCACTCATACTCCGTGGCTGATACTGATGTGATGTCACTTTCACATGTTTCAGTGGACAGGCAAGCCTAGATTTCGCCTACATGAAACAATCTACTAACAATGGGGTCCGATGGCGTAGTTGACATGTTCGCGATTTTTTCTCTGAGACGACCGGATATTTTGCCAGTGGGTGGGTTCATGGATCTAGCTTCGTGATCGATATGTTCATGGTAATCGAACAGGAGATTTGGGCGTCCAACGTGGTCTTGCTCGTTGGTATCTGGCCCTTCACTCACCCTCTGACCCTTTCAGTATATCTCCGGAAAAAATAAGTCAGTTCTCAATTAAAAAGGCCGAGGCGAAATCGAAACGGATCAACCAAGGTGAAAGCGACGATGACGTCGAAGACGACTACCTCCCCGTCATAGGCAAACAACACAGCCACAACTCTGGTCCAAGTCGTTCTGACAAGGACCAAGGGGTGGATAGTTTGGGTGGACTACCGCCACCTTTTACTCCATCGATTTCAAAGACCTTGAGAAAGTCCTCGGGTGCAGAAATACAGTCTCTACCGAACACACTCAGCGTTGCTGAGTTGAGGAGTAGGATTTCGGGCAAGAAAAAAGTCAAGTAGGTTTGTTCGAGAAACATGGACGTCTTTCGGTGCTGATATACTACGACTATAATTAGAGGCGCGCTTTTGACCCCACAGGAGATGGAGACCCTCACCGAAAGCTGGAAGCCGTATAGGAGTATTGGTGGGTACGACCAGATGGCGTCAGTGGGTGATATACTGATGTGGATAGGCGTATACTACATGTGGGCTCTCGCCAGTGGAGAATAGAGGATGTAATACCGTGGTAGCATCGCTGAATGGCATTGGCTGGACTGTCATGAAAGCATGAGAGTGTGGAGGCCAGCGGAACGGGGCTCCAGTGGCAGAATCAGGAAGTGATCGGAGGCAGCAGCACGACTGACTGCCATATAAGGTAAGGTGATCGTTGAGCCGGGATTTTCTGAGGACGGTCTCACTGGTATATATGGTGCTATGTTTCGATCGCTGCACTCTTATTGTGGCAGTGGCTCGACCACCCAACATTCCCTTCGTCCTTCTAACCTCCCTCTAGGTCGTCTTTTGCCCACAACACAGGGCCCCTTGCCGTCCCCCCCGCCCTCAACGGCTCCGTACGACATCTTGCTTTCCTGACACAGCCGTGCTGTGCCCTCCCATCACATTCCTTGCCGGTGCCGACGTCCCGTCCACAATGACCATCAGTCCAATCTTCCAACCCACTCCTCGCCCACAGGGGTTCTACTCGCCAGATATTCTCTCCCCTTGCTGCACTTCGCCCCATGCCGATTTTATCCGTGCGCTGTCGGTAGACCAGCTACCAAAGGTTCCCAAAGCTCCTCATGCCTTCGACAATGACACACTTCTTCGTTCAATGTCCCCTCTGCCCAAGTTGAAACCTCTTCCAAATTCTCGTCACTTTTCCGATGGCGTATCAGAAGTATCTGAGCTGTTTAGAACCGCGTCGCTTGAACAGGGGTTCGTGGCTGACAGGATTGTGCATCCAGCGCCATCGATACCTTCATGTGGCCATGGCTTACCGATGGATTTCTTCTCCCCCACCTCTCATCCAATCCATCTTCGCCACCTCTCCGAGGAGCGACCATTTTCACGTGAAATTATTCCGTCCTTCTCCTTAGTGCCAGCACCACCTCCGGGGTACTCCTACAATACGGAAGCCCACCTTCATTCCTCCAAGTTTCGTCGCGGTCATTGCCTCAATTTCCGCTTTGTTGAGCTATATCAGTTGGGGGATGAGCTTGGGTCAGGAGGATATGGATTTGTGATGACTGCCCGGCACCGCCTTTCAGGGCGAGAAGTTGCTGTAAAGTTCATCATCAAGAAGAAGGTTCCGGAACACGCATGGATGGAGGATGAACTCCTAGGCCGGCTGCCAACAGAAGTTGTCCTACTGAACTCAGTCTCCCACCCAAACATTGTTGAATTCCTGGATTTATTTGAGGATAATCTCTACTTCTACCTTGTATGTTTCCTATACACCCTCAGTTTGGCCGCGACTGAAATTAAGGTATATCAGGTCCAGGAACTACATGGCACCCCGTGGCAAAAGCGCGAGGAGAATAACCGGCGAATTGACAGCATGGTTTCAACACCATCCTTGTCGCCCTCAGCATCCGAGAAGTCGTTTGATTCCTTCGGACCTGCAACGCCACCCTCTGTGATGTCATCTCGTTTGATCAATCCCGACATACACGAGTCCATCACTTCCAACCGCCTTCAACTACCATACACAGAGTCCGCCGCAAACATTTACGGGGCACCGGAAATATCCCGACGGGCCTCTCATGACCTCTTTGAGTGTATCGAACAGTCTGAGGACAAACGGCTGCCAGAGGCACAAGCCCGCTATGTTTTCGCACAAGTAGCTCACGTTGTGCATTATCTAGATGAGTTCGGCATTGCTCATCGTGATATCAAGGACGAAAACCTAGTCATAGACCAGAACCTGAAGGTGTGTATGGCCTCCATTAATCCAACTACTATTAATCTTACTGCTTGAACAGGTCAAGCTTATTGACTTTGGAAGCGCTTGCGCCGTCGATCCGAAGCAGCCCCGGCCGTATTACACTGAATTCTTTGGAACAGCTGCGTATGCTTCATCAGAGATTCTACTCAAGAAGAAGTACCAGGCGGCCCCTGCTGAGGTTTGGACGTTGGGCGTTCTCCTTTCCTATCTCTTGACAGGAGCTTCACCTTTTCCTTCAGTTAGGGACGCAGCAGACGGAAGAGTGATGATTTCTGAGCTTCCTGGGACGACATTGTCGAAGGATGCTATAGATCTTATGCGCCGGTGTTTGGACCCAAACCCAGAGGCACGGATCACGATACAGCAGATAAAGGAGCATCCTTGGCTGGCGTTACCATAGGATCTAGCTATCTCTTTTCCTGGGCTGAGTGTGTTTGGTTTCCCTTTTGTGTCTGGATAATTCTTTGCTTGTAATTCAGGGTTCGTGGCAGCATTTTGACGACAGGACTCGTCCTTTTTAGACAGTACATGTAGATTTGTAGCATATGTACGTTCCAAATCAGCCTAGTACAATATTTTAGTTTGTATGACTAACCAGTCGGGGAGCCATTCACCACATAATGCCATTGGTAAACCATTTGTTTAAATGAGGTCCAAACCCGAGGTGGGCACGTGACCCACCCGATTCTGGCCAGAGCGCCCGCGTCCCAAGACAACGGACTCATCTACACCCACCATGTCCCTCGCCTTAAAATCCGCAGGTAAAGTTGGACCGTTATGCGTCGCGAACCACTATAGATTCATAAATTGCACAGTTTGCAGTGCAGTTAGGCGGGCTTCTGTGAGACCGAAAGTCGGTCTACAAGGTATCGAAATAAATACTGCTATCAGTTAAAAAGGATTTTTCTGAGCTGTTTTGTCTTCGTTCCTAGCATACCGCTCCTTTACGCCCTCTCTTCCTGCAAGACAAGCAGAGCAATCCATCCCTCCACCAGGTTCAACAGAAACCCCAGCTACCGAAATCGCGAAACGAGGATCAAACCAGTGGAGCCTTGAGCATCCGCAAAACCGCGCAGGTAAGTGTTCATCTCTTTGTTCTGTAGATGAGGATTACCGACATCTTTTCCGCAGAATATGTTTTATCGACACTTGATAAGGTTACCAACTGGGCAAGGCAGGGTTCTATGTGGCCGATGACCTTTGGTATGTGGTGTTATCCGGATTCATGTCGAGGATGTTGAGCTTGTGATATTCAGGTCTCGCCTGCTGTGCCGTGGAGATGATGCACATGGCCGCTGCTCGTTATGACCAGGATAGGCTTGGTGTCGTCTTCCGTGCCAGCCCCCGCCAGAGTGACATTATGATTGTGGCTGGTACCTTGACAAACAAGATGGCACCTGCATTGAGAAAGGTGTATGACCAGATGCCTGAACCCCGTAAGTAGACCGATCAAATTGGGTGTGAACATTCTAGTTGATTGGGACGGAAGGATGGGTGATTTCAATGGGCTCATGTGCGAACGGGGGTGGTTATTACCACTATTCTTACTCCGTTGTGCGTGGTTGTGACCGTGAGTAGTTCAAATTGCGTTGGTTCTGTCCGATGAGCATGGTGAATGATCCTGCTTTTGCCAGGAATCGTCCCGGTTGATATTTACGTGCCTGGATGTCCTCCCACGGCAGAAGCGCTGTTGTATGGCATGCTCCAGCTTCAGCGCAAGATGCGGAGAAGTCGAAAGGGAGTTGTCTGGTAAGCAACACCCTTCCACAGTCAGGACATGTGCTGACGTTGGGCGTGAAGGTACCGTAAGTAGGAGGAATAATTTATACATGTCCTTAGAGTAGGTCGGAATGCTGAGCTACCTGTGAGATTGAGCGGCCATGGTCCGATTAAGCGGCCGAGAGCGGAGGAAAGTCTCGTGACCAGAAGCGTTACGAACTGTTACAGCTGTCCGCTAGTCCTTCCCCAATTTCGTCCTCCACTTCGTCAGCCTCCCTTCCACAACCCTCACGACCTTCTCGTCGTCACCGGCGGCGAGCGCACCTCTCCATCCCCACCGCTCCCCCTTTCCCTCGCTGAGCAAGCAATAGGGCTGCCTGCTTGTTAGTTCCCCATAGCCCTCACCCCCATCTTACACTTCGTACTTCCGATACCGACGCCAAATCATGGCAGCCGCCCTTCATATTCCCCGCAGCAACCCCGCGCCCAATGTCCATACCAGTCTATACCCCCAGCCGCTGATCTCGGATTTGGATCTCAGAGACAATCGATACCCAACTGTATCTTCTACCCAGTCGCGGCGCAGCGCACGCCAGAGCGTCATGCTCCAGGAGCAATCATCTCTGACGACGCGAGATGCCTCTATTGATGATTCGAGTGCCTTGTATAGGAGGAGCTCAGATGCTACAAATGGGCCCTCAGGAAGATCCCCGTCAGAACAGCAACCGTCGTCGTCTTCTCAAATCCAACCACAGGGTTGGACTTCGCAGGGTATGCTTTCTGTTCCCTCCCATTCGCCGGAGCCCTCTCGAGGCAACTTGTCGTATGCTTTACCTCCTGGCGCTCGTCGTGTGGTGGAAAGATACAGCCTTGATGATCCTGGAGAAAGCCAACCACCTGCAGGGTCTGCGGAAACGCGACAGACTGCCGTTGATTCTAACAACCCAACACCTCGCAGTCGCTCAGGCACCCCCCAACCCACTCGGCCTCCCAGTACTTCTCAAGATCGTCCACAATCATTACTTCCTAGCACACCTCGTCACCCTTCGTTACCAGTGGCTGGCATTGGCTCAAGCTCGCCTTCTGGAACCGGCGGTGGGCAATTTCCACCAATCATGCCACTTGCTGCGTCACCAAATTATAACCCGCCTGTTGCTCCCCGCAATCGTGCATACCCACAGCAACCCACATACATAACCCCGACCAATTCGATGAATCCTATGAATCCCGTACATTCCCCACAGCAACCTCCACCGCCAAGGCAGCCTCAGGAGGAAGTCTGCGTAGAATGTGCCATGCGTGATCAGGAAATGGCGGACGTTGATGTCATCTCTCCTGGTGCATGGGAACGAGCCAGTGACGCTGCGTTCGAGGAGTTAAAACAGAGGGAGCTAGACGATGAGGCTCGTGGTATCGTCAACAGTGACCCCACTCGACCGCGAATTCGAGGAGGTCGCCTCACTGAACAAAATCTCAGACTATGGTTGAGTATCGTACGTAATCACTTCATTTCATGGAACCTTTTTTTTCATCCTTCGCGCAGAATCCGAAAGAACCGGCCGCCCGTCAGCAAACCGTCAGCAAGTATGTGAAGGCGCAGCGGGCCCTGCTCAAGGAGGAAGCTCTTGCGCGTGCTCAAGCCATGCAAGAGGCCAAACAACTGGACAGCAAAGTCCGCGATGCTTATACCCAGCTACGCAGCTCCGCGTATGACTTGGGCAGCCATGCCACTTATGCCGATGATACAGGTGGTGTCCGTATAAAGCCACCAAAGTCGACTTCTCCTGGCGGCCATACCCACCATCGCTCCCAATCTAGAGAAATCACACTACTGGAGAACGGAATGATTGTTGAGCATGTGGACGTCCGCAGAGAAGAGCGAGAGGCAAGGGAACGCAAACGCAAGGAGGAAAAGCGGGCAAGGAAATCGTCGAGAAGTTCCGTGGTGGACGTCACTTCCATCATATCCACTAATAGTAACGGTCGGCATACAGACCATGGTCCCAGCTTGAAACCATATTCTCGCTACTCCCAGGCAAGCTCCGCCCGACCCATTAGCATACTCACTGCCCCTCATGAGCGCCCTGATCTTCCACGGGCCTACTCTCAAGCATCGTTTTCCGATGTGCACAGCCTCGGTTCGGGTTCTCCCAGACGACGATTTTTTGGCTTCCGTAATCTCAGCGCTGGATGGAGAAGCCAGGATAGTCTTGCCCCTTCCGCAATGACCGGTGGAAGCATGATTGATATGCAGTAAGTAGAGCCATTGGTCTTGGATCCGAATAGCATCGCTTATGTGCCAACAGCGTTGCACTCCAACATGAATCAAGCAAGTCAACTCGCTACTTCTCTGGGACTCCAATAGACCTGAATTCACCACGTCGGAGTCAACTTTGGCCACCGACGGAGCATGAGCCCTTCGATACTTCAGCGTCAACGACTGCCAAGGCCAAAACCGATAGTAGTAAGAAGACCAAGGCATTTACCAAGTTCTGGCGAAAAATGACTGGTCACAAGAATGATGCCATCCCAAATCCAGAAGACCAACGTAGTCGTGAAAAGATGGAGGACGACCTGCCTCTGGCTCCGCCCCCACCACTCTCCTATTTGGTCGACCGAGGGCCACCAGAAATGGCAATGTCAGCAGGTCGGCAGAACTCTACACCGTCACTTTCCTCTGTACTACCCAAACTCGGATTCGCCTCACCTGGGATGTCACCTCCAACAGCCCCATCTAGTGCCCTTCCCTCGCCTGTCTCGTTACGTCCTTCTGGCCCTGGCCTGGATGCTGTCGAAATCAGAAATGTGGCTGGCGGTCGATTTGATGATGTTGAGGAGCTACAAGAGGCTGACCTGCACAGAGCATCAGAATCCACAAAAGCCCTTCATCCTACTGTATCTGTACCCGACATGCGACGAAATAGTGTGCGATCGTCGTCCCCTCTTCCTCCTCTTCCTTCTCCCGGTTTCTATCAATTACAGGCCATCAACATGACCTCACGAGAGAAGTCTCTTCCGCCCATCCCACCTGGGGAGGAACCGGTAGCACCTTCGCATGCAGCAGATCGTCCTAGAACCGTGTACACGTACGATCCTCACCCCTTCCCTCCTGGTGCTAGCCCTGCCCATAACTTCCTACCCCCTAATGCACCCTTCCGTTCTGGTGATGCACGACGCCAGTCATTTGGCGGTCTGTCGTCAAGGCCTAAATTACTTTCCCACCCAGTATACGCCAATGGCAAATCAGTCACTTCTGACCCTCGTAGGTCATTCAGTCCCCAATACGACGAGTTCGGTGCATCGAGACGATCACTTGGTCGCGTTGATAATCTCCAAGAATCTCTGCCGCCCACGCCCCGTTCACCCGCTCCTTTGTCGAAAGACACTAAACGGAAAAGTAAATTCGGTTTGAGCTCTCTTTTGGGCAAAAAGAACAATAAGTCCCAGGAGCTTTCGCACGAGAAGTCCGCATTCTTGTTCCCCACAACTCCAGATGGCCAAGATGAGTGGTATGTTAATTATACCACTTCTAACTCCCGGCACAGTGCCCTGAGTATGAGCCCGCCTGGCCAATTCAATCCACGAATGTCCGTTACGTCAAGGAAAGCTCTTGAAGAGCTTGTATCACAAGATCCAGAGTTTGTTGCCTATCGGTATCCCTCCAATGACCAGCGTTTGGATCTCTTCCGGTAGTTTGATTATGTTCGCTATCCCCTTTACGTCTCTTTCTTTGCTACATACGTCCGACTTCATCCCTGATTACGACTTTCCTTCCTTCCTTCATTCTTGAATCGGACTAGTTCTATCTCCAACTTTGGGATGTTGCCTCTTCTCTCACATGACCCCGCCTTTTCCACAGCCCCTCACTATTTGATTATTTGACACCATGTCCGATCATTTCCATCTCAAGTCTACAGAATATACCTTCCCATTCACCCATTGCGCTATTTCCGCCCATGCCATAGTCTAACATCGGTATATTCGTATATTTGACAATATCAAGATCATCATCTCCGGTTGTCGTTCATCGTATCTTTGCTAGTGAGCATGTACATTCGAGTGTGTCCATTTTCTCTTTCACGACGCATGATTTCCCTTAACCCGTCCCTTTGGGATGAAGTGACCTCGCCCTGAATATGAGCTTCGCGTGAGTATCAGGGATGATGGCCCCATCAAAAACCTTGTTTTCAGGTCGGGTATTGATGCTGTCAGGATAAAGTATATCGAAGTTGAGCAGTATATGAGCGAGCATCATCTTCAACTCCATCTGCCATCCTGTTAGAGGGTATGTTTGATATACGCTAAAGTGAATCACCGCAGCAAAGAAACGCCCTGCACATGCATGTCGTCCTACAATTCTGGGCTGTCAACCTCAAATCGTCATGTCGGTATTGGCTCATTACTTACCGGCCCCAAAAGGAAGATACTAGAAGGAAAAGGAATCAATACCACGGTACCAATCTCGTGATGGTAAGAGAATGCCGAGACTGACATGAGTATCCACGGTGGCAAAGCCATACTTCGACTCCGTTCCTTCGGCCTCCCGTAGCTTGCTAAAACGAAATAAATCACATCGCCGAGGGTCTGGATAAATATCCGGATTGAAGTGGACGGCTTGCATGTCGATGGCAACTTTGTACCCTGGAGGTACTGTCTGTCCATTTCCAAGATCAAATCCAACCATGGTGTAGCGTGGTAATGCAACTAATATTCATCACGTCGGTATATAGTGTGTCATCACGAAAACGGATACTCACAATACATAAGACCATAAACTCTCCCGACCTCTCGTAGGGCGCTGTCAATTTTCCTAAACTTTAACAAAGCACCCTTCGTCCACCCTCCTTCAGACTCCAGGGCTTCTTGAACTTCCTGCCGCATACCCTGGATAGCATCGGGACTAAGGAGCGCAATCTCGAATAGGACCTGGGTAATAAAAATAGAACTGATACCCCAGGGCATGAGTTATTTTGCAATGGGATAGACACGACTCACGAGGTGTGGATGCTCCCGAAGTTGATATTGAGGAGGCGAGTTGCAAGGCCCAACAGGGTCTCTTGCGGTGGTGCATTTCGTGCCAAGTGTTCCGCCACGAGAGTCTGGTGTTAAGGGTAGTCAGCTGGGCAGCACGTTGAAAAACCATCGTACTCACAGTTGCTTCGCTGAGCGATTTCTGGCCATCGAAGTACTCTTTCAAGTACGGTAGAATATACTTCAGAACTTCTTTCTTCCCGCCAAGGATGCTAGAGAGCAAGAAATATGTAATACTACGTTGTTGATTAGCCCCCACGTCATCGTGTCGAACGACAGGTACGAACGGACGTAGGATAGGTGGGGTCCACTTGATGAAGGGCGCCATCAATGGTACTGTCTCGGCAAATCGTACTACAGCATGGAGGAAGCCGCTGTTGCGACACAGGCCAGTCCCAAAGACAACTCTGTTGCTGACCCTTGCTATCAAATGCGTCATGATTTCAAAAACTGGAATTTCATAAAGACCATCTAATCGTAAAGAATAAAGTTAAGGGTAGGACGGCTTCGTAACGTTCGACGGACTCACTAACTGTCTCTAGAGGCTGCAACGCTTCTTCTATCGCCAGAATCGATTCTTCTAGCATTTCTGGGATATAGGTCGGCAAGGCTCTGCTTACGTCCTTCCGTAACACAGCTGCCTGGTATGGATTTTTGAGCTGGTGTTCGTCCATGGTGTACGGTAGCTGGAGATCATCGTCGACCGTCATTGGCTCATTCAACTGCAATAGCGCAGGGCGAAATTCAGGAATCGAAAAAGGCCAGGAATACCAAGGGCGCAATCCGTATCTTACCACTTCGTCAGTGCTTGATCGAACCTTGTCCAGGTAATCAGGGGACAATAAGAAGACGGGACCAGCCTGTGGGATGCGTTATAGACAAGTGAGCCGGAGTACGCACAACTCACCAGGGTGGGCACAGTGAATGGTCTATTACCATGTTGTGCTTTCCCCTCGAGAATGACCGCTTCTGCGTCCACAGTGTACCGCAAGGCCGTAAGCACAAAACGGATCACCCCAGGCTTTCCGACGCCTGGTGTGGAGCCTGGGTAATCGATATACCTTTTTATCCGGAAATAAAGGAAGCCCAGGAACAAGAAGATGGCGGAGGATATCTGAACAGCGAGGACAGACATGGAGGGTCTCGACAAGAGCCTGGTCAGCTAGTTCGTTATATGAAGGCCTGCGCCAGTGACCATTTTCTAAGAAATAGACCAGGTCCAGAATGGAGGACAACTCCATTCAGTAAGGAATGTCGTTTCCGGTATTTGTTGACAAGCCACCTCTCGCTCGTTGCCCCGTTGTTGCTGGTCTGCGTCATAGGCTTGGTCCCATGACCGAAAGAGGCCGTCCGACTTCCTCTTTCGTCCTTCCATATCCTCATCCTTCAGATCACCAGCTCACTCATTTACTACCCCAGATGGTTAGTCACCTTGCAATCAAGAATAGTCCAGCTCAGCCCCCGTATCATAGGCACCCAGAGGACTCTCGGCCGAGGAAAAGCGAGTGAAGCTTCTCGAGATATTCCACGAGTCGGTGGGTGTCGCTGGGCTTTTCAATTTCGGAGATCGTTGACCAAATTCCAATCTTATCTGAAGAGGGTGTTTTATCAGGTAAACACAAGCCGCTCCTCTGTAAAACAACGCAGCAACGGTATGAATAGCTAAAGGAGCTGGAAAAAATTGGTCCAAAGTTGAAAGGCATAGGTGTTAAAGCTGGTGGTTCCCGTGTGCACCACGTAGCTGAAGGAGCCTTTTGCAGTATCCCAATCCGTGAAGGATGTTTTACAATCACTGGTGGACGATGGACTGGTCCAAGGTGACAAGATTGGCTCCTCCAACTGTATGTGCATCGTCAATGCGCATATACTCAGGAAGGCTGAGATGGTTGTGAAACATAGTTTTCTGGAGCTTCCCATCGCAACAAGGGGCAAACGTATGTCCGTCTCGGTGGCTCATTGCTCGCACATTTCAATTGTCACCAGGTTCGGGCACGCCTCAGTAAAGCCAAAGATGCGGCAATCAGTGTCAGAACCCAGCTCAAGGACATCGAAGCCAGTATTGCATCTGAACAAGCACTCAGAGGAGAGTCGGTGCGCAATTAACAATTAACATCGAAGGACTGGACTAATAGAGCTCCAATAGAATGAACGGTTACAGGCCCTACAACTGCACACAAGGCTCAGAGAAGAGTTGGCTGAGCTTGAGAGGGAGCTTGAAGGTTATGGCAACGCAGATCCGGCCAAGTATGAAGACAATAAACGCGCGGTTGTCCTGGCTAAAGAGGCGAGCCTAAGGTGGACGGGTAAAGCAAACGCCATTCCTATGGCACACCGGCACTGAATACGCTTTCAGACAACTACAGTATACTCCTGAGCCACTTCTGTCGCGAGAGGGGAATTGATTCTGAGGACATTCGACGGCATTTTGGAATTCCAGACGACTACGAAGACATTTACTAGTTACCAGATGCCGACCGTGTCCCGATGATTCTCCAGATAAAAGAGGAAAATGTGTCCACAGGCTGCCAATGCATCGTCGCCGCGTTTTGAAGAAGCACGCACTTGCCTGTCAACACGTGTGAAGATCGACGTGAGTCTGGAGATCTGCATCTGCAGCCAACTGGGAAATGGAGCATTTTGAAATCTCGGGGTTCAGTGAGATGGCTGTGAGGGACGGTAAGGATATAAGTAACAGGGAGTGCTGTCGAAGTAATATCGCGAGGGAAAAGGCAGGCCAAATCTGAGCCAACCGGACGGAGAGACTGGAGGAGGCTTTGGTCAAGTGACAGGGGCCCACGTGCGGGCGAGGGTGTGAAATCCGGACCCACTCGGACCTTATACCGTGTCTTTGTTGCAGGGCGTCCCAGAATTATTGCCCTAGCTACGTTCTGAGCACTCCTGGCCCGCATCTTCATGTCGCTGAGCCCGACAGCGTCAGTATCTAACGGATCAGAATCAGCATCGAAAAGGAGGCGTACGGGAGGTACGGATACAAGTATGAATGCGGAATCGCCGACACAGCAGCAAACGTCAGCACATATCCCGAAGAGGGGGGCACGGGCCTGTACCAACTGCAGGAGAGGCAAAAACCGATGCGAAGGAGAGGTGAAGTATCCGAGTTTGTCGCTCAGCCGTTCCGCTCTTTGCTCACTGTGGCCCGTATCCCCGCCCCGGCCCGGCGCTCTGCACCCTCCAGGCGCCTTGCCGACGATGCCAGGCCAGTGGTACCCCTTGTATATTCGAAAAACCCGAAAAGAAAAATGTCCAAGCATTATCCAATGCAAGTGTCGAGTGGGCATCAGTTTCACCTTGTCCAACATGGTCTTCTTCTCATGCCTTCATCTAAACCCTCCAGACGTCTCTCGCGACTCGAGGGCCAGTATCTGGTGCGTGCTTTCCGAGTCAAAATGCACGAGGCACCAATGGGATTTGCAAAAGGTCATGCAAAGCCAGATGATTGGAATGCAGTCCTCTCTGGACCGTATATTGTCTGCGATCCAAACACAGCAAGCCAATGGAACCCTGCCGGTACCTCAACATGGTACTGCACCGATGTATCCGCAACCAGTACCAGGTGATCCCAATTGTGACGGTCCCGCTGTACCACCGCGGAATAACGGGTTCGATTTTGGAGTAGGTCCCAACGATAGAACAAAGTCCTTCCCGCCATTACCAGGCTTTGCTCCTCCGGTAAGACCTTATAAATATCCCCGGTTACATTACTGGCATGGTCGACCTAATGAAAAACCAGCCGCACAAGTATGCTTCGTACGGTATCGTGCCAAGCACGGCACCCTCAACCGATGATGAGTCGGAAGACACCTTGCCACGCTCAAGCTTGAATGCGCCGATTGAAGCGCTCCAGGGCCTAGCTAACGCAGCTGCAGAGGCGGCTGCAGCTCCTTCAGCCGATGCGTCAAGGTGTTCCTCTTCCTTGTGCTTTCCTGTCCCTGAATATTGACAACGTTTCCAGAGTCAAGAAGCGTAAGAGGGCCGAGCCCATACCAAGAAATGCCTTCCCACATGTTGTGGAAAAGGTAATGCGCGTTCACAAGGGATGTTCCACTCAACTGACGATTGCCAGGGTCTCGTCACTGATTCTGAAGCCCGCGAACTCTTCAATATGTAAATGACTCTTGCGTATGGTGCACAAGATAGAGACTTATTAGTCGCTTTCAATAGCTTTTTTGCCGGATGCCATCTTTTCATCCCGTTGTTTGATCCGGTCTATGATACCTATGAAAGTCTCATGGAACGAAGTCCATGGACATTCGACGCCATCCTTGCCGTAGCAGGCAAAATCCGGAGCGGTAACGGACCTTTAAGTCCAACGTTCTACAAATGCCTCGAAGAAGCTCAGGGTATCGCCCGTTCGTCCTTGTTCGGCCCGGTGGTCAGGAAAGAAGCGGTTCAAGGTATGTGTATTAATTACCCCCATCTGTTCTTGCTCACATTATCAATGACGTTTTCTGACAACAGGGATGTTATTGCTAGCTGCATGGAGCACCAATGGCTGGCTGCCCAGCGGTCACGCTATGAGAATGGCTCTAGATCTCGGTCTGCATCGGGCCCTCGAGAAATTGGCAGAAGATAACGGCAAGAAACGTCCCGAAGAAGAGGAAAGGAATCTTGGTCAGTTTTCCTTGGCATCCTCTCCGAGGAAACGAGCACTGATTTAAAGTAGTTGTCTCGGCCCGGATCTGGTGCTGCCTTTATTGGTTCGATCATCAGTGAGTTTCGATGAATATCACTGAAACTGCCTTGGTATATTGACCTTGATATCAATAGAATGAGCCTCGGGACTGGACGACCCATAGTTCTACGAGATGAAAATTCCATCCGACATTCGCGTATTCTGCTAAACCATCCCATGGCTTCGCCTACAGACGTGAGATTGATTGCTCTGGTGGACCTAATCGCCCAAAAGAGTAGGCGTTAATCAACGCGATAGTACGCTCAGTTCTAAACCCCGAAAACAGCCCAGATCTACGAGACTCTTGTACCTCTGAATGGACAGGTCAATCACAACACGCTCTCATTCATCCGGCGGGCATTTGTCGCTTTGGACAATTGGTGGTCCGAGCATGATGAGCTTCATCGTGAGTGCCCGAGTCTGCTTCTCTGTAAGAATTGGTGATAAAGTCTCCGGAGGTCGCACAATGGACCAAGATTCACTGCTTCGCAAAATCTTAGCGGGTGAGCTCCACTATGCGAAGCTCTGGGTTGTTTGTGTCGCCCTCCGCGGGGTAGCTTGGGACAAGATGCCATTCGAACAACGCGAGTTGGCCTTCCAAGCGAAGGATGCTGCATCTAACTGCCTCGCTATCTTCCTCAACTCGTCGGAGTACCGGTGAGCGCGGCTTGATTGTGACTAATGAAACCCTTTAATTGATTGGTCTTGTCATGCATAACAGAGCTGCACTACGTTACGCAGTACACGACAGTCTAGTCACAGCTGCATTCTCTGGTCTCTTCTTGCTCAAGATGGCCAACTTATTTCCGACTGAACTCGACCTTGGTGCCATCACGGCACAAGTTGAACAGCTCGCTCAGTTGTTGTCAGATGTGGCTGCCGAGAGATATGCTCTGACACTGCGCATCATGCTGGCTAATTTGCGTCGTAAGGTGGGTATGGGCAGTGGGATCAACACCCCACTTCCGACAATGCCACCTCCAGCCTTTGCGGAGAACATGATTGTTTCACCTACGTTCGCCGACCCAGCCATGCCACCGCCTTTCACGATGGAAGAACTGGGTTTCGTATGGCCCAGTGATCGAGGCATTGTCAGCCCAGCTGCCATACCCGTCTGGTTGCAGGAACAGGTGCGTATACGATAGATCAAGTCTGAGACAACAGGAGGTTGACTTTTCATGTAAACAGAGTTTAACGGACCTGGGTTTACCGGTTAATGGATCCGACGGTATCTTTCTGCAAATGAATGGATCTAATGGCTGGGCGGGTGATTTCCCGACCATGCCCGAAGCATGGTGATCATTCCGCAAAGTACGTATCCAGGTCACACATCTTAAAACACATTACAAGAGACGGGTATGCCAGCGTCTTGAAAAAAAAAAGTCATGGTCAAAAGGGACAATGGCTACCAAAAAGAGGGTCGAATGTGCCATCTACTCTTCCTCTTCCTCGTCGCTATCGTCTTGATCCTGCAAAAACTGTACATTATTGGATTAGCTTGCCTAGGTTTCCTGCTTCGATTGATCCTACCTTGACCAAAGTTTCCGTGCCTTTGAGGAAGTGTTGCCGACCTTGCGGCTTGGACCCTTTCTGGTGCCAGTAGATGATAGCTTGGTCAGAGATGCAATCTTTATTGTACAAAACCTGCCAATAGGATTAGCTGCCTTTCGAACCGAGGAGATGTGAAGAGGCGGACTTTGAGAATCTGGGGGAATGCCTTGATAATTCGTGTATCCTCATAGCAATATACTTGAAGAGTATTGATCAGGGTCACCTGTGTTTTTGCGCCACTGCAGAAAGGTTCCAGAATGGGAGCGTATTTCTGGGTGCGACGTTAATTATTCATAGGTACCATCCCAGCAGTGCCAACATACCCCTACTTCCCGCAGGGCAAGCCCCTCGATCTGATCTGGGCGTGCACTCCAGTCAACATTCGACATACAACCTTGCCAAATACATTGGATGAGCTCAGCCTCCGGTATGGGGTTTTCGTCCTGTCTGGCCTTGATAGCAGATACAATATTGTCTGCAGGCTCCTCCCTCTCTACGAGATCAGTGAGCTCCTTGACCAGATCCTCTTTGAGGACTGCGTATTGCTTCTTCAACCACCATTCAGCTACTTGAGGAAGGCCGGCTTTCTTAAAATGTTCCTCTAGGGTCTTGGTGTCGCGTTTGTTGGGTGGGAAGAAAGCAAGAAGGTCCTTGACACCGCCGCGCTTAAGCGTAGCAGAGAGATGGTCCATGGACTGATCCGTCAAATAGGCATGGAAAATCAAAGTGACGACGTTGACAGATACATCTACAGACGAGGGTCGATGAGTCAAGCGCCGATATATGCGGGAAAATTTGCGTGCCATTCTTCACGAGATGGTCTTTGGTCAAGCTGACAAGGCATCCAGCGCCGGCGAGGCCCTGGGAGATGAGAAGACCCACGGCGGTGGCGAGTTTTTCGGTTTGGGTGGATGTCCAGCGGTGGATATATTGCAGAAGGGTAGGCAGAGATGACTCTTCAAGTGGCTTTTGCAGATATTTGTATCTGGTGGGCAATAACATTGACTCTGAAGCACGAATGTATGGGGGCAGAGCAGCATACCTCCGGATGAGCTTGTTGAGGACATCAATATACTTCTTTATCTCATCGACCTGTGCGGGCTCCTTGGCATTGAAGATGGTAAAGGGGGACACGGGAGCACCGTCGTCGAGGTAGTTGCCTCCCGGCTGGAGGAGACCACCGACGAGGATGATTTCGAAGAGGGCATCTGCATACTTGAGGAATTCGAGGGTGGATCCAGCCTGGACCAGCTTTGTTGCGTATGATTCAAAGTCGCCGTCGGGAACGGTTTCGAGGTGTTTGTAGAGCTGGTCTCTGAAGACTGTGGGTGGTGAGCAGGGGACGTCGGGCGGGCGGTGGACATACTGGATGGCTCGTGCTTGGCGTGGGCCTTGACTGCGCCCTTTCGTGCTTTGATTCTGACGCCCTGGAGCGAAGGCTTTGCAGCTGCTGCTTGCTGAGACATCCACAGGTTATCGACCCTCCATCGCCAGCCAGAACCCTTATCGCGTCATCACGTAATCACATTATCTAATCACCCTCCCACTCCCCCGCCTGCTGTCTTCCACCACCATGGCCTTCCCAGACTCGCCCAATGCACGCTCCGAGCTCATCACCTCCGCAGACCTCGAGACCCACGGCGTATGCTTCCCTCTTGCTCCCCCATCTCTACTCACCTCCTGTCCAGATCCTCAATCGCCTCTCGACCAACCACCCCACCTTCTCGCTGGGTGTTTCCGAGGACAAGGGAAGTCGCCGCACCATGGAGGACACCCACTCTTTCGTCGTCGATTTCGACTCCATTAGGGGCCAAGGGTTCTATGCTGTGTTCGACGGTCACGCCGGCAAACATGCCGCCGATTGGTGTGGCCAACATTTTCACGAGGTACATGCCAGAGCAACGCAGCCGCAATTAGACACTAAACAGCCCTCCAGTATCTTCTAGATGCCCTCCATGGTGCACCAGACACCCCTATCCCCGACATCCTCAACCGCACCTTCCACAACGTAGACGCCAGTTTATCGCGGATGTGCGAAGAGTCAGACGGGAAGATTCATTCAGGCTGTACCGCCGTAACCGCATTCCTCCGCATCGAAGACGATGACGGACATCAGTCTTTTATCAACGACGCCTCAACTTCCCCCCCTACTCACTCACCCGAATCCGAGAACGATGAGGTTGGTAGCACCAAGGGCGGCAGCGGCGACAACCTTCCGATTAATGGTGATCTCAAAGACGGCAAGGAGCCAAAGCCAAAGTCTCATCGTAGTCGGATCAGAGGTGCCTTCAGAAACCTTGGTGGCTCTGCTTCCAGCAAGATCTCTTCTCCTTCAACTCCTCGGTCATCTTCACCTGCTACTACGACACGTAAAATCTCTGCAGAAGGAATTACCGTTACCGTACCCCCCTCAACTTCCAGACGCGTTTTATACTGCGCCAACGCTGGTGATGCCCGCGGTGTGCTCTGCCGGAATGGGAAGGCCGTGCGCCTAACATATGACCACAAGGGTTCCGATCGACAGGAAGCCAAGCGAATCATGGATGCCGGTGGGTTTGTTTTGAGCGGAAGAGTGAATGGTGTATTAGCTGTGACGAGAAGTTTGGGTGATTCGTCGATGAAGGAGTTCGTCGTTGGTGCACCATATACCACGGAAACAGAGCTGTGTAATGAGGACGAATTTCTAATCTTAGCTTGCGACGGGGTACGCGTCATTCCTGCTTGCTAACGCTGACTCCACGCTGATCCTCTTGTATTTCATAGCTCTGGGACGTCATCAATGATCAGCCAGCCGTTGATCTCGTCCGTGAAATTCAAGATGCTCAAGCGGCCAGTGCCAAGCTCTTGAAGCACGCTCTTTCTCACCACACCACTGACAATGTCACCGTTATCGTCGTTCGTTTCAAACAGCCCTCACGGTATTCATGATTCTGGATGTTCAAATGGCCTACAGTACTCAACGTCCTGATTTCTCTACATAATTCTGTCGGTTTCGTGGGTTTTACGCATTTAATTGCCTGACTGTGGTCGTGTATCCCTGGTTGCCCATGTATCAATGCTGTGCCCGAGTTTCCATGTTGAGTTATCCACTCTAACCCAAATCGGGAGCCGATCCTCGGCCGCATCTCAACCTCAAGCATGCCCATCCACACCCCTTTCTCGTTCTACACTCACAATGTCCTACCAGGGGACTCCTTATCCAGCGCCCACGCCCAACTATGCCCAGCCTTACCCCCCACCTGCCCCCTACAATCAGAATGATTCCCTCGTTCAACCGTACAGCAGTGATGTCAAGAGCCCTTACGATGAAGGCCGCTTCAAACCAAAGAAAAGAATAAATGATCCGATATTCCTTGTCCTCTTTGTCGCCACGGTATGACATTCATGTATTATAATTTTCGGGGGTTTTGAAAACTCTTTAGATACTTGGTTTTGCCGCTCTCTCGGGGGTCGTACTGAACGACTGGATCTCGCACGGAGGTCTTGGTGGTGGACTTGGCAAGCCAGGAGCCCAGACGGGTACGGCGGTCACCTTGAATAGGTGTGTCGTCTGGTCTCCTCGTAAACAAACAATGAAGCTCAGCCACCTACAGGAGCGCTGTGTATCTCCTCTTGTTGATCACTGCGGCTGGCGTCTTGCTGTCAGCAATCTATCTCATACTAGCTCGAGCATTCACGAGGATCCTCATGCATGTGACCCTGGTGCTGTCCATCGTACTCAACATGTAAGCTCCCGCATCAGCTTTAGTATTGCTTCTGGGCAGGATCGACTAACTTGGCGGCACACTAGTGGCATTTGCGTGTATTATTGGGTGACGCGATACTACTGTGAGTTATTTTTACACCTTTTTATCAATTCTCACAAATGGGGTCATTCACAGCCGGTGCCATCATTTTCACTGTCATTGCCATACTCTCGATTTTGGCGTATTGGGGCTTTAAGTCACGCATCCCTCTTGCAGCGTTACTCCTGCAAGTGGTGATGGACGTCTCAAAGCATCACCCAAGTGTTTATGCGGTTGCTTTCACTGCTTTACTCGTCCAGGCCGCATTCGGTGTGTGAGTGATATCCGCTTTTGCCATTACTTGAATTAGTGTATATGACGTCATCTATCTGATCTAGTTGGTACACATTTACCGTAATTGCAACGTCCGTCCAAGCTTCATCACCTTGTTCCATGAGAGTGACAGCCTTTTAGGTATGCCAAGTGGACGCCAGACAGCCCGAGTGCGCCTTATGCTTCATCCAAAAAGTCGATGAAATACTGACCCGGTTATCTGGAAAGCTTGCAGCGAGCCCGGAACGAGCTGCTCGTCCGCCAAAGTTGCAGGACTGATTTTTTTTGAAACATTTGCGTTCCTTTGGGCGTCACAAGTCATTGGGAATGTCTCTTTGGCTACTCTTGCTGGAGGGCCCTACGGCTGTTGGTATTACTTTGGACCCAAAGGTTCTTATGGAGGCGAAATGGTACCGTGTCCAGGCTCCCCTCTAGCTGATGCTGGTGATTTACGGAGCCTCTCAACAGCCACGCAATCCAACCATTTCCGCATTCGGCCGTGTATCAACTCTGTCGCTAGGTTCCATCGCATTTGGATCATTGATAGTGACTATTCTTGATCTGCTGCGACTCATTTTTGAGGCAGTTCGCAATGCCGCCGCCCAAGACGGAAGCCGTGAGTATGTTCGCTGTACCTTGATGTTGGACTTAAGTGGTGGGAACAGCTGTGGAGGCTTGTCTTGCTTGCTGTGCTGCTTGCTTCATTGGCTGCGTTGAAAATCTGGTGGAATATTTCAACCGGTAGGATAAAGATTGCGCACACTGCTAGATAGCATACTCACCAGATACACTTGCGCTGCCTAGGTATGCCTACATTGAGATTGGTAAGAAAATCGACGCTTTCATCAGATTAAAAAATCTAATATTCTGAAGCGTTATACGGCAAATCCTATGTCCCAGCTGCCAAGGACACATGGAGGCTGTTTAAGGATCGGGGTACGTATATATCCTTATATGAAAATCCTGTCCACCGACCAATTGACCGACTAGGTATTGACGCTCTCGTCAATGATTCGCTAGTTAACATGAGTAAGTTGGAATCACTGTCTGGAGGCTCTACAGGCATCAACTCTTCGCTCAGCATTGACATGGGGAGCCTATGCCATTGGTTTGCTGTCATCGCTATTTGCGTACCTCTATATTCGGTGTAAGAGCGTAATATCCCTCGCCCCAAGTTTTCAAGTCTTCTATTAACGGTCCTTCTAGTCACGGCCCCATCTTACAACACTGATGGACAATACACTGCCCCACTACTTCTGTTCTCTTTCTTGATAGGTCTTCAGTGCTGTACGTCTACCTGCTTCATGGTTTTCATTCAGTGGATAAATCCCGCGCTTCTTCCTACAGCGCTCACGATGTCGTCTGCTATCGAAGCTGGTGTATCAACCATGTGTGTTCATCACCTCCGTATACATCAGGTTCTATCGTTGATCATCTGCCGTAGTTTCGTCGGATTGGGTGAAGACCCACAAGTCCTACAATATAGGGCGCCTGAGCTATTTGGGGTGCGTCGATTATGCTGTTCCCATGCCTTGGTGTTGCTAAACGGGCGCTGTAGTTGATTGAGAGTCACTATCCGCATGTTGTGCAAGGAGTACGCAGATCGTAAACTTGTTGGTAGTGATAGTGTAGTGTTATCTTGTCGCCAGTTGGAATGCAAGTGGGACATGAGTTTGTTTGGCGGAGATGACATCATGCCTTGATGCTGGAGCTTGGCAGGTGGCTCGCCATCGCAACGCCTGCGCACTACCTCCACTGTCGGGCGCACCTGTCTTGAAGAGCAAGAATGCGGAAGACCTCATATGTAGTTACTTTCATTCTAGTAGCCGCTGTCCTTACTCTTGTGAGTGTCTCGTGGATCCACATATCAATTTCTCTCATCTCCAAACAGAACATCATCTCAACCAAGAGAGTAGACTGGTATGCACCTCTCTTTATCTCGCCTCCCTTTCTACTGGACCTGAATTCGGGCCACCTTTTACAGGCTTGTGGTCAGATCTTCGGAAATCCTTCGAACAAGGGTAACCCTTGAATATGGCCTCACCCGCCATTGCCAGCTCACTGTTACACGCCTGCCTGGTCCGGGAGGTAATGATGAGGTCACCTACCGATCCTATGACTGCCGAAACTTCCCCATGAGCGTAAGAGATGGCTGCGACAAGGAGAATAGGGCATTTTGTGCAGAGTGGACGAGTGCAGGGTATATTGATCAGGTTGCCATTGGGTTTGGGGCGGTATCTCTTTTGGCAATTCTGGTTGGTGTGACCACGCATTCGAGAAGGAGGAGGATTTGGAGAGCTGTGGCTTGGCTGGTATTCTTCCAAGGTGTGTTCTTGCCATGATTGCGACGGCCAAAGCATTGACTGGATTGTAGCTCTGTGCCAGCTTACCGCATTTGCGATCATCACTCATAACTATGATACAAACCAAGCATTCGAACAAGCTCGTCCAGGTGAGTGACGCGCCTTCTCCGGTATGCCGTCGATGCTAAGTGCCTGCTTTATATTATAGGCACTGGATATATTCTGAACACACTCGCGTGGGCATTTAGTATCCTCATTGCTCTTGGTGTTGTCGCCACTGGTCTTTCCGCAGACAGTGGGCATAGATGGGCCGCTGGCAATCGCGCCTATCGCCCAATTTCTGGAGACCACTGAAATTTCCCGAACGCTGCCCACCTTGTTTCTGTTGTGCGTAACCAGGATTGTAGAAAGGACACTCCTTGTGTATATTTCTTTCTTTTTTCTTTTTTTTTGATACTTCCGGAATGCACTTTTATGCTAGCAATGATGTGCAAGGTAGCAACGACTGATTGGGTTATGGACCAATTGAAAGAAGCACATTATGAGAAAATCTCTCAAGTTGGAAGCGGCAATTGAGAAAGTCCTCAGTCACGGGAAATTACATCGTCAAACGGTTTTTTGGGAGAGAAAGCTATGAATAGAGCTGCGAAGCAGTTGTATACTAGACGAAGCTTTGTGCGTTCTTTCTAAAGGATAAGACTCGAATAATGTCCACTCTCAAAAGAGAAGAAATAATTAAGAAGGCATACCCTGCCGCATATTATCAAACCTGCTCTTCTCGTACTTTAACCAATTGTCACCGTTATGAAGTCCACCCATTGAATCCTTGACGATATTGACCAGGCTCTTGCCAGGTTGGGGGTCTTTACCACGACCGCCCTCCATACCCTCCCTGTGCGTTCCCTTGTCTCCACTCAATTCCCAAAACATACTCCCACCGAGTCCCTCGTTCTTGATATACTCTCCTTTCCACTTAGCCACTTCCTCGCTGTCAAAACTGACTAGTTCTTTCGTGTCGTGGTTGTAGGTCCAGCTAGCACCTAGCTTTTGGTCTCGATAGATGAAGGAGCCTGGGAGAGGTAGAACACGGTAGTCGTAGACACCAGACTCCCAGGTTCCCCCGCCGACGCCGGAATAAGGTTCACCAAGACCATTGGCGTTGGCAAAAGAACGTCCGTAAAGGGGAACACCGAGGATCAATTTGGGGCGGTGGACACCGTGAGAGAGGTAAAAATGGACGGCGTCATTGGCGTTGATAGGAGGTCCGTAAATGTTGGCCTGGTTATGAGCCTTGCTATCCCATGAGCCAGCTGTGTGGAGAGATAGAGCGTAAGGGGTGACGAGCAGAGAGAGGGGTAAATGGATGCGTACAGAAATCATACGCCATGAGGTTCCAGAAGTCGAGGACTTTGTCCATCTCGGCGATGTGGAGCATCTTGTAATTTTGGGGTCCGCAGGGTGCAGCAATCTATGGAAAGGTATTGACGAGGCTAGAGAAAGAGGATAGAGTACTGGAGCTTACGGTGAGGAGGAAGTGGTAGTCGGCTCCTTTGTCCCTTGCGTGTATATCCAAGGCAACGCGAAGCTCGCGCAGGAGTTCAACATATCCTCTAGCCTCAGCGTCATTTGAAGGGTACTCGTAGTCAATATCTAGCCCATCCAAACCGTAATCTTCGAGTAGCTGGACAGAGGACTGGACAAATTTTGCACGAAGGGCTGGGTTGATGACGACTGGGTGGAAGGAGGGAGAATAGGTCCATCCACCGATGCTCAAGAGCACCTTGAGATGTCTGTGTTCCTTCTTGAGCTTGTAGATGGCTTTAAAGTTGCCGTAGAGGTTGGTGCCAGGGTCGTTCCAGGAATCACCTGGGTAATGGATGTCTTTGTCTGCCCAAAGATCAGAGAGAATGACTTCGCCAGAGTCTGGCTTGATGTTGGCAAATGCATATAAGATGTGTCTACGAGAGGGTTCAAGCTTCAGCGCTTAACGCTGGGGAACACCGGGACGTACGTGAGGTCATTGACGGGAATGAGAGAGGGCGGATATTTGCGGCCATAGATGCCCCTAGGAAACAGTCAGGGCGCAACGGGATACGCGGTGAGCAAAATGAATACCAATTAGTGAAGCTATAAAGCGTCAATGAGAGGGTGGGAGCGAATGGAGGCAGCAGACCCACTATCCAACACTGTACTTGCCCGTGCTGTACGACATGACGCTCGAGAGCTGGAGTTCTGGACGAGGCGTGTGGTGCTGAAGGAGGCCGTACCCTGCAAGTGCGGCGAGGAGACAGCCTGCAACGAGGAGGAGGTGGCGGTAGGGCCTGTGTGGGCGGAGTGGCTTTGGGGATTCTGGGGCGTCTTGGGTGGGCAGGGGCTGGTATGAGGCTGAGGCCATCCGCACTCACACCAGACCACGCCGCGTCCTGCCCAGCCAACACTCGGCCATCAATCGGCGGTCCATTTGTTAGTCTTGCGCCCTGGTAATAACATAAACAACAGTCCGTATGGGAACCATCTATGGAGTACATGAAAAGTGTAATAAGAGTACATAGTAGCAAGATAGAGATAACAAATAACAAATGCAACCACCTTCAACATTGACCAAGGAACGAGTTTTTTGGCCACGCTTGTTGGTAATCGTCTACCCATGTCGTCAGATTTGGGTTCGTGTACGCCCCAATGTACCTAAAGCGACCACAACATTGTGAGGATTCCCTCACCAGGCTGTAATTCCCACACTTACTTGTTGATGTAGTCCTCCGTTGGAAATTCCTTTGGGTTACACCCTATGTTAATCCCGTCTTCAGGCTGATACACCCGTATATAGTCCACCCGCATATGGGCTGGGAAAGGTAGATTGGTCAGATCCACTGGACCAAAGTTCCTTGACATCCCCAAGTTCATGATCAGATACTATCATAGCCCCCCATTACCAAACAGATCGTTGACCAGTGCAAAATTCATACCATGGGTTCTTGAGGGACAGGCCGAGCGCCGATTTCTACAAGAGGGTCTGGACCCACTCCAGGTCCTCTCAGCGTCCATGAAACCGTTCCGCTGGATACCCAGGCGATATACTGCAACAGCAGCTCGTCAGTCGCGATTAGCAAAGCAAAGCAAAGTCTTGCTTACACCCTCATCGAAGCCCGGTTTGTACTGGTCCAATACCAACAGTCACCGATTCCACACCAAGCTGCGACGGTAACACAACTCTCACCTCAAAACCATACACAGAATAACATCCCCCATTGAGCTCGTAACAATTGGGATTAGTATTCGTCGTGACAGACGTGGCTTGTTGCGTGGCGCTACCAACAAAACTGTTTTGACTGCTGATGGTAGGGTCGGTAATGATCATGTTCGCTGAGGAGTTGTCCCAAATATATGCATGGTTAAACGGCTGTAGCCCATCACGATTAGAATCGTCAACACCAGGAGCCCAGTATTTGGAAGGCATGGTTATTGGACGCACCGCCCATTGCGCAGACTGCGAGACATCAGCAATTAGCGTATCTTGATTGATCTAATCCCGACAGCCACAGGCGCAAGCCAATTCAGAAGTATATCCCCTCACGAGATTCGCCCGTTACTCACTTGCGCCTCGAAGACGTCAATCTCAGGTGCGGACCGCCCAACAAACGTTCCATCAGAGTGCTTTGGACCAGGATGAGACTCCCCAGGACATGTACACCGCGATAGTTTCTGACCAGGGAGATACGACAGCGCGCCACCGTGTTTATGATCTCCGTTGATCGTTGCTTCAACCGGAAGTCCGTTCACTGTCTGATTTACAACAGTGCCCACATCACAGGTATCATATGTATACGGCCACTAAAAAGTCGGTCATTTGATCACAGTCAGCACTGCACGGGAGGGACAGCCAGGGGTAGAAGACATACGGTTCCTTCCAGTGACGCACCATACCCCGCTCGACCGAGGTTTCCCATTGCCCATATCGCCGGCCAGAATCCAAGAATGTTGTTGAAACCTGGAAGCTGTACGCTCGCCTCAATATATCCTCCGGTAAAACAAAACTTATTCCTGGTGTAGTCAATTCCAATGATAGAATATAACTATAAGCTATATTTATTCTATCATGACACAAGAACGCACCACGTCGACACGAGCCCTATGTTCAAAATTTAGAAGCCCTACTCGCTCCAGAGTAGACGGACAGAACTTACCACCTTGGTAGTGCAGGTCGTGTGTCTCCTTCTGTGAGAGAGTAATGACCAGGGAGCCACCCTTTGTCGTGATGGCCTCTGGGTCGTACCACTCTATGTTGTTCGTTTGCTGTCGTTGATGATCAACACCGCACCATTTAATGTTCGGGTAAATAGAACCCACCCAATAATGCAGGTCAACTGCCTCCCAGTATGGATCATCTCCGGGATAAAATGTTCGTCCATCGACGTTGAATTCGTCTGAAAATACCAGCTGCATCTTTTTCGAAGCGTCATTCCATGAAGGTATCGTATATGCCTTCTTCGGGGTGTCGTGATCAATCAGACCCCAATTGCCTCGCAATGCAGGTATCTTTGCTTCACGTTAGATTTACAAATGACCAGAATTTCGAAAGGCACACTTGTCCTGTAGAATTAATGCCACCAAAGTTGTATGCTCCATTCTTGGTGAATGGCCGGCGGTGGACAGCAGTAATGACAGGGTAGCCAATACTACGGGTAAGGATGTCAGACTCCAACACAGGAATGGTGTTTCAGGACCTACAATAACACGAGTATTCCCACAACGACAACAAAGAGACACCCGCAGTTTCTAACACCCCGCTTTGAGAACACGGCCAGGTTCCGAACCGGCTTCCGTCTTTCCGTTGGCATGTGAAGCGCATCGTCGTCTTCGATATAATTCGGAGACAAGTTCAGTCCCCAATCAAGAGGATTATGGGAGAGAGAATACTGTGGATGAAAATGAAGATAGTAAACACATGTCCATTGCTGAACAAGGTCGTTACACACCCGGCCGGATAGATTAGCAAAGCTCGAGCGAGCACCAATAGGATATATCGAGGAGTCGGAACTCGGCTTGAAAATTCAGTGTTAACAAACTATATCGCATCGGTATCACACGCACGCGCGTCGTAGCATGCTTTCAGACAAAACCGGAACTTACCAAGGTAGACCACCGGTCTTTCCTCTTGGGCGAAATCAATGACTCGGAAGAGTTAGGTGTTGACATAGATTGAACTAGTAGTGAACGGGAGAGGAGAGGAGTGTTGGAGGCAGGCAGTGGAGAGGATTTTGTAATGATGGGGACCGGCTGGCATAGGTGTGCGAGTTCCTCAGGGGAAATGACGAGTAGTCGCGGTCAGCCCTTCAGTTATTTTAAGAATAACCCTACCGCTTGACGATCGTCACCATTAATTTGAGTGACAGCGAAAATAAAAATAGGCTCTCCAACCTTGGCGTGCTGCGCACTCCATTTCTGTGCCATGTCGATTGTAGTTGCCTGATCTCTCAATGGCTGCCATCTTCGTTGCATCAACTAACCTCTTGTGGTGCATGTCAATTGGAGTGTTTAGAAATCTGCGCCCTTGTCGATTCTGGTTATCGAGAGCCTAATCTTCTGGTGCTACATATAGCTTGACACTATTACTCACAGACTTATCGAAAAGAAAACGCTGTCACCACAGGCATTAAATTGTACAAGAGCCATCCTCCACTTTCCCCCGTTCGCTCCAACAGGTGCCACCTACAATAACTTTGTGATGACACCGAGGCCCTGTCATAAAGGATTCCATATCAGCGCATAATGAAAGACGCGCACGTTCGGCGACATACCTTCGTCTTTCCCTCGCGGAACAATAGCTTCATACCCTCCTTAACGAACTCTGGATGTGATATGAATTCGAATTGCACCTTTGCGCGATCCCCCGTACGAAGGATACCCTGGGGGTGATCCATTCCGACTATCCGAACTGTTTGCCGTACGGCCTACATACGCGTCTGAGATGTTAGTCTCTTGGCTTAGGTAAAGGCCAGACTTACTCCGCAGTGCAACATGGCCTATAGTTCATTTCTGAGTCATGCGCCTCAGTGAAAAGGTGCGACATACCTGGTAATTGCGCTGTAGTGTCGTGTTGTGACTATGAAGCAAAGTTAGGGCCCGGCTGCACCCATCCAAGAGTTGGACATACTATAGAATGAGGACTTGGCCTTCAAATCGTGAAACAGCTATGGATGGTGGACGTATAAGTCACTTGAAATTCCAGTGAGATGAAGCGCTACCTCGAGGCGGTGTATCCGTCTTGGGTACCAAGACCATCCCTTTCCGCACTTCCGCTCGCTTAACACGTTTCAGTGCAAGAGAAACACACTGCCCCGCTTCCGCTGTAGTCACAATTGCGCTTGTGCAACCGGTTTAGATAGACTTGGGGAGCAGGGCCTCAGAAGTATCTCACCGTTTCCGATGCATACTTTTGACTGCCGTCACGCGATAATTACCATTCGCATCTGGTCCAAGGAGGACGGTGTCTCCGGCCTTGATTGCACCCGAGTTTATAATGCCATTCACCACAGTCCCCACATAGGGGACGGACCATGTCTCGATGATAGAGATCTGGTAATATTCTCAACCACTTCGTATCCCCTAAAGGAGCCCCGACTCACCTCGAGTGGTTGGTCAATCGCGAACTTGGTGGGATCGTGCTCACTGGAGGGTAGTAGATTAAGGAAGGTTCGTAGCTGTGTGGTTAGAGCATGGTTAGTTCGGTGATATCCGCTCCAGGGAGCCTCCTACGTGATCTAGGCCTTCGCCTGTCACATTTGATATCTGAAATATTGGACATATTCTCGGGAAAGTCTGAGTATAAAGAGGAAAATTTTGGGTTGAGAATAGCTCACCTCTCATGCCCGAAGGATGTCGCCAGCTCAATTGAAGTCTCAGTGTTTTTGACGAAAACGGGGGTCTTCCTGAAGAAAAAAGGTCAAATCACGATGTCGCAATAAGACCCACAAACTAACCTGCAGCCAGGGCTTTGCAAAATTTTAGTGACCTGTTTGATTGTTTCTGCTAGTTTTGGTGCTGGGGTCATGTCGATCTTCAGGAGTGAGTTGTCATCAAAATCCTCGACAGTAGCAGTGGTAAGGCTGACTTTTGTCACACAAACGACCACTGGAACACCAAGAGCTAGAGCAATTGCCAGGTGTTCTTTGGACATTCCGATTAATCCGGCATTGGCACCGACTATCAGAATGACACAAGAAGGTGCTCCTGAAGTGAGACCATATAGCGTTGTCTTGAGGTATCGTTCGTGTCCGGCCAAATCTAGGATGTGTTAGAACACGCACAGTATATGTCCCAAGAACGTACCGGTGAAAGACACGATCTTTGCGGCTTGTAGTGAGATCTCCTCCCAGCCCAACTTCTCGTGCCTTGTTGCATTCTCATCTATGCTGATCATCTGTGGCAAGATTGGCGCTCCAGAGGGTCCAAACCCGAGAATCTAGGCGCACGTTAGAGACAATACAACCTTGTATTTTGGCGTCACACCTCCATTCCAACACTGGATGTTCTGCCGGTCTCTATTTCATGTTTATGCCTAAATAGCGCAACACGTGCTTTCCCTCTACCGTCGTCGAGAGATCCTATGCACTATAAGCAGGCGCGAAACACCAGTGAAATGCATCTCACCTCGCGTCAGCACCCCGAGCGTTGTTGACTTGCCGCTATCAACGTTTCCAACAACCGCACATCGAACCTCAGGGGTTAGTGATATATTTGGAGGTGGCAGACGAAGTAGCAGGGTGGTCCGAGGATGTGCACCGTTTCCTGATTCATATAGGAGTGATACCTGTGCTTGTAATTACGAAACCGCATGGATGAAGTTCTCAGACGTCATACCTTTCCTCCAACTTCATCGACAATCCTCTCAAAGATCCCTCGGATCTCGTCAATCTGTTCCAGAGTTCTCTCGGTTCCTGTCCAACCATGGGCCATGTCCGCCGGAGCCCCAGAAAACAACTCTGTATGAGGTGGTTGCGCTCCTATCCGGAAGACATACTCGCCATGGCGTTGGGTAAGTAATTCGGCAATCATGTCCCTTGCCTTTGCATGTTCAGCTGAGTCTTTCGACAGAATATGGCTCTAGGAAACAGTCCCAAAATCATACCGAGTCAAACATCAGCACACTTTCCGGAATATACGCCATAATGAGTACCCTACCAGAATGCGATCCTCGAGTTCTTGCAATGGCTCCTGAATGACAGTGGGACTTTCAGTCGATTTAGCGGGTGCAGTGTTCGGGGCATCATCCTTGGTCTTGGCCTTTGCTACACCGGGTGTGTGTTTCTGGTCCTTGGTCTCCTTCTCTGGGAGTGTGGTTACTTTTGCCCTTTGCTTGGCCACCTCCCGGTTGTGGATTTCGTCTATTTCGGTCTGGAAATTTCTTAGAGTTGTCATTGAAGGGTTGTCGTTATGTGTTGGCTGGATTTAAAAGAAGAAGTGAGGTGGACCGAGTCAACGGTAGTCTTGAAGGTGTTCTGTGAGTCAGTAGTATACATCGATTTCCGGACGATGTTGTCGTGATCATATTTGGCAACCATAATGGCCACAAATAAACGCCGCCTGTCGGGGTTCGTGTTCGTCGTTCTCTGCTTGTTACTCGTGTGAGAGAACCTCACCACAGTACAATTGGGCTTAGTGATGCCGACGTTTCCGAAGGTACAACAGCAGCAACAAAAGAGCTTCTGCACAACTATATTATCATCCGACAGATCACGTGTCCTTTAATTTCTGCTTACCCCTGCTGCTTTTGTCGAGCCAGGCAACGAGGAGGCTATTATGATACCCACATAAACGTCTACAGCAAGAACCACTGCCATGGCCGGAAATTTTTTGGATCGCGCACAACCCACACCGGGTCCTTCAAACATACGCAGGATCAGTGGAACGTTACCAGGCATTCTCGATCCAACACAAGCGTCGCGTCTTCTGCGGCTCCAGGGCGCGAAGTTGAGCTTTGCAGCCTTCGACCCACTTACAGCCTATGGCCACGAATCTCTGGGACTTACCAAGCTCAACCTAAACACCGAATTATATCGCCCAAAACGCGTCGTTATTGAAACAGCACCATCCGGCAAGTGCTCATGGCGTTTCGTGCCCAGTGCCAAGAGAGAGGAAGGAGTTTTGGATGAGGGGTTGTGGCCGAGGGTTGTTGATGTTTGTGGGTCAGTACCAGATACTTTGAGCGCATTCCGGCCATCAGTCTGATTTACACCTGTAGACAACTTGTGGAATTAACGCAGGATCAATGGGATATCTATAAATTAGATCCTCTCTATGAATGTCTTGTTCAAAAACCATCTCGGTTAACGGTCATTCGAAATGTCTCCCAGCCACACCCATCCCTCCAGCCCACCGGCAAACGCCAACCGGCCTCCCGTTCCCCACCACCTAGCAGGACGATGCCTCCGCCACGCACCCATGCTGACAGAGACGCTCTCCTAGAGGATGAAAGCGAAAGCGACGATGAAGAAGAAGTAGAATCAATGGTCATTGGTGATCAACAACCTCGGCATCGGCCACGCCACAGGTCCGCTGCAAGAGAACTCAAAGAGCGCTTGAAGAAAGATAGGCAAGAACGTCGAGAGAAGCTTTCTCGGAAAATGAATTTTTTCTTCCAAGAGGAAGGGCTCGCCCAATGTCCTCAAACCGTTGAACGGGGCAGCCTAACGCCCGAAGCAGGAAAACGGAAAGGTGAAGAATCCTGTGGAGTGCACTGATTCGGTATCATTAACAATCCACCAGCTGCCAGTGTATTGGATACATCATGGTCCCCGGACGCGAGAGAACTCGACGAATTGCGAACTCGCAATGCAACCAATTACAGGGCTGCTTCCAATACGAAGAGAACACGGACAGTTTCACCCGCCGGGGCGCAACGAGAGCTCAAGCAGAAGAAAATGGAGCGAACCAGACTCAAGCAGCAGAAAAGGATGGTAGAAGCGGAAGCGCGGAGATGGGAGAGGGAGAAACGGCTGTTGGATGAAATCATGGAAGAGGTTCCCCAATCCGAGCCTGAGGAATTCCTGTCCAATGGTAGGCCCGACCTCAGGTCTTTGGCGTCAACTGAAGTCACGATCCAGGGACTTGCCAAGATACCTCAACAAATGAGTTTTGTTTCGAAACACAGGACCAAGAAGACACGGAGCTACATGATGACGATGAATTTGCCCACCTTGCGGCTATTCAAGAGTCACGTAGAAAGCTCGCTGAGCTTGAACGGGATCGACCTCTATGGGAAGAACAGGCTAAACAACGACGACTCCACGAAGACACTGAACAACGGATCCTCGAAACAAAATTGGAGGAGCGTCGGCGTGAAGAAATCCGGAAGAGGGCTGAGGCTGAGGCCCGAGCCCGAGAGGAACGTGAGGAAGCGGAAACGAAGAAACGAGAGCAAGAAAAGAACATCAAGCGAGAAAGAGAACTCCGGGAGCAAGAAAGGAAACAAAGACAGCAGCGCTGGTCGCTTGGCCCTTGGACCACACAACGGGCTCTGGAGCGTTATCGGATCCTTTCGGAGGCTTTCGACAATACGAAATTTTCATCTGAACTTCCTCTTACCGTTGATGATGTTCCCTGGCCTTCCCTCCAATCTCCGAGAACTTTCTCGGTCGAGGATGTCAACTGGGATTCGGTCGAGCGTTTTTTCGAGGCCATTCGACCTCACTTGAGGCTTCAAGATTATAAGACACTAGTGGAAAAGAGCCACCGTCGATTCCATCCGGACCGATGGCGCAGTCGAAATCTTCTGAGGACAGTCGAGGGTGAAGCTGTCAAAGGATGCATGGAAGTTGGTAGGTTACCATGTTGTGTCCCGTGTCAAAGTCATTAACATCATGAACACCTGTTTTAATAGCGGCAAATACAGTGGCTCAAGCTCTTACTCCCCTCTGGCGAAAACTCACTGAACGCTGAATCCGACTCAAAGCGCAGTACCATGGGGTATTTGACCGCACAGGAGGGGCCCGAGGGCTTGGCTTCGTAGTAGAATGACCTCTTGTTTGTAATAGAAATTACAAAAGACCGGGTTGTGGAGATGGCACCTAATGTGGGGCGCTTGGGTTAGTCCATTCCCCACGTCACGCGGCAAGCATCAACAAGAATCAACAATCCCATCCTCTACCTGAACTCTACTCCTACAACCTTCTCCTCTGTCCTCCTGAATATCAGGGAAAGCCCTTACTGTCCGAGGCAAGTCTCGGCTGTTCACAACTACAGAAAGCGCTTAAACAACGCTCAGGTGATACAAGTAGGCTAGCTGTACCCGCTTCCTCAATCCCGACCTCATTTGACCAATGTCTACGAGTTCTTCCAATGCTCTCGATGATGGCAATATACGACGAGTGAGGTCTATGGGCGATATGCCCCAGCTCCCAAGCGCATCTCTACCACCTACTGGCATTCGTCGGACATCTAACGGTGATCCCATCCCCGGAGCTGGCACCATTCCCCCACCCTTTATTACCTCTGTGAATAATGGTCAAAACCATCATCAAGCGCAGAATCAGGGTGTATACTATGATAGGGTGGACTCGTTTCTGTCATTCTTTGGGTTGGGGAGGTACGGAATACAGAAAAGAAAGGGATTGGCGGTATTGCTGTGGAATATCATCTGGTCATTAGCGCAGGTATGCATGGCATGGATCGCACGGTGCGATGGTCGTTGATTGACATTGAGCAGGCTGTCATGATAGTAACGATGGTTGCGCTTTCGGGGACTGTGTTCAGGGACCCAAGGGAACCAGGGAGTAGCGAATGGTCTGCATGCGATAGGCCGCTGGGGATATGGGCTTGTCTGTGGATTGTTAGAGTAATATCGTCAACAGCATTATCATATTGGGAGTACTTGAGGGAGCTCGAAGCGTAGGTCTCGTCGCCGTAGACCATGTTACAACACTGACGGCATTGGCACCCAGGATTGCGAGTTACATTCGTGGAACCCCAACGATTATCAGAAGGGGCAACAGGACAACCACTATCCCTCGTGCCGACAGCAGACAACTTCAACCAATTCGACAGCAAGGCGTTATTGTTCCACAACCAAATGCAGCATACACACGGTGCGTTACAGGATGGTTTTCGTAGACCACAACACTGATCTGTCGTCCAGACTTTCTGTCCTCTCCTCGCTCCTGACGCTAAGCTGGTTCCTGACTGCCCATATCCTGGAGTATACTTCTATTAACACTTGTCGACATACCTCACCTCACCTGTGGTGGCTGGTATTTGGTATTCTCTGCATCATGTACCTAATGGTCTTCGAAGTCATCATAATAGGGTTTATCGTCCTGGTTGTCACGCCGATTGTCTTCGTACGTGATCCCGAAATTCATGTGGTCTAACTTCCGACAGTCCACCACAGGTTTTCTGGAACATCTTACTTATCTGCCTTGGTCGCCACCCAATCCAAAATCCTCACATCATCAAACCCGATGTCGACAAAATGCCTAAAGTTCTTGTCGAAAAGATCCCATTAGTCATGTATATCCCACCTCCCCCAGAAGGATCGGACCTCAAATCTACGTCACCCAAAATAATCGCTAATCCCCACACGTATCCCCCTAATACACCTCCAAAACCAGCCAGCAAACCTAGACCGCGTTTCAAGTTCCTCAAACCCAGATCTTCGAGAAAGCGACAGGTCAGTACGAGGGTGACTGGTTTGCCTGCCGATGTAGAGAAGGATCCAGGGACTGGAGAACCCTTGACGTGGAGCGACTACTGGGAAGATAGCGAATATCCGTTCGTGGTACTTGAAGGGAACAGGGCGGCTTGTGCGATTTGTTTGATGGACTTTGAGACGCCGAAGAGGAAACCTGGGTTGGAGCACGCTTTCCCGGAAGCGGAGAAGAGGGGGACAAGTGATGGAACTGTTGTCGAAGAAGCCGATAATGAGTCGAGCAAAGACAAGGCGTTGGATTCGGAGGTGAAATCTAAAGAAGCGGAACTAAATCAGAGCTCGGGCTCTGGTATCACCTTGGAGGTTAGAGAAGGAACAAATCGAATTCAGCTTGAAGATACAGGAGAAGAGGCGCAGCCTTTGAGACTCTTGACTTGTGGGCATGTGTTCCACGTGTGTTTTTTCCCTCATTATTACACCGTCAACCCTGATACCGACCTCCATTCCTTACAGAAAACATGCCTTGATCCGTGGCTGACTGATGTATCAGGGCGCTGTCCCGTCTGTCAGCGGCCGGTCGAGATACCAGGACAGAAACCAAGGAGACCATGAGACAGACCTCGAACTGCAGGATTGTGGAAGATTGAGCAATGATGAATTTCCTCCGAGGTTAGTACGCGTTTACATTAGCAGATTTCAATTTCTGTATGATTGGCTGCTGAATCACCTAGTCTCGAGAACCTATCCGTATACCAGTCATATCGCTTTCTCTATCTTTGTACAACCAATTTTTCCATATTGTACGTAGTAGTACCACATTTCGTTCATCGTCCACGAACTTCTTGCATTGCTTTGATTTCTCAATTGTATCAATAATTAACTAAGACAATATATAGACATGCTGTCGAAAGCAACACCGGTGAAGCTCAGAGTGTGGGAAAAACAAGGATGAATTGCCGAGGGTTGCCGCAACGTCCTCGTCGCCTGTTTAATTCGATAATTTTGTTTAAATCTTCCTCCATCCCCTTCTTTCTTCTCAGTCCAATGGCCTTTCCAAGATTATTTGCCTTTTCTCGCTCCTTAACGAAATCCATGGCATCGCTTCATCACCCTCCAGCTTCGGGGAAGAGGTCCGTTGAATGTCTCTCGTGTTGTCTCGCGATGTTCACATAATGTTAGTCCAACAGGTATGTCCTTTGACATCTTTGGAAGTCGCACAGCATGAGCTTCTCCAACAGCCGTCGTCATGTTGAACATGGGAGGACCATCAACCGTGAGCTCCTGCTCCGTATCTTGCTATCGACCTAACCCATCCATGGTAGGTTTCAGAAACCAGGGATTTCCTTACAAATCTCTTCTCAGACGGCGACCTGATTCCGCTACCTTTCCAACGTGTACTTGCGCCGATCATTGCTCGTAGAAGAACGCCCCAAATTGAGAAGCAATATGAGGATATTGGCGGAGGCTCTCCAATCCTGCATTATACTCGGCTCCAGGGTGATGCAATGGCCAAACTTCTGGATGAGCTACATCCAGAGACTGCACCTCATAAAGCCTATGTTGCGTTCCGATATGCTCGGCCACTCACAGAACAAACTGCTCGCGAGCTCAAGGCTGATGGCGTCAAACGCGCAGTAGCCTTCACACAGTACCCCCAATATAGCTGTAGTACAACAGGAAGCAGCCTTAATGAGCTGTTCAGAAGAGGAAAGGCCGGTGAAATGGGTGATATAGAGTGGAGTGTTATCGACCGTTGGGGGACCCATCCAGGATTTATTGAGGTGTGCCATGTGTCGAACCCGTCATGAATAATGTAATAATTGATCCCTTCCAGGCTGTGGCGCAGAATATTGAAGTCGCTCTTTCAAAGTTTCCTGGGGCGACGCGGTCGGAAACTGTGTTGTTATTTTCGGCCCACTCTTTGCCCATGTCGGTCGTAAACCGAGGAGATCCGTACGTGCTAGAAGTCTCTGCATCTGTTGCTGCCGTCATGGGGCGCCTGGGTCATTCGAATCCATATCGTTTGGTGTGGCAATCGCAGGTTGGCCCGTCAGCATGGATGGGGATGCAGACGAGTGAAGCAATCAAGGGTTTAGCCCGTCTCGGCAAGAAGCAGGTGGTGCTGATACCAATAGCATTCACAAGTGACCATATAGAGACGCTTTATGAACTCGACCTCGAGTATGCGAAAGAGGCAAGAGAGGTCCGTAGGCCTCTTCACCGGCCCAGCCTTGTACTTACGCTTTTGATGCAAACTCTTAGCTCGGAATGGAGGTTCACAGGGCAGAATCCCTCAACGATTCGCCTGTGTTTATCCGTGCACTCGCAGATATTACAGCACAACACTTGCGGGACTACAAGGCAGGAAAGGGGGCTGTAAGCACACAAATGCTGCTCCGGTGTCCTGGGTGCAAAATCGCGACATGTGGGCATCAAAAAAGGTGGTTCGCGCAAGGCGGACGGTAGATTTGTATGGTTCTATGTAGATGAGAATGCAGTGGTATATACTTAAAAGTCTAATCTTGGTAGACACTGTGGGACCGAGGGAGGGACGATGTGTCCGAGTGGATTACGTGCGGGAGATGAAGGAAGATTGTCGACCGCGGTGCGGAGGGGTGCCCGATTTAGCAGCGTCCCAACTTATAAACTACCACCCACTCTCTGCTCTCTACCATCCCCATCATGCCTCCTTCCACCGTCGTCTCGTCCCCAGGAAAAGTCCTCGTTGCCGGAGGCTATCTCGTTCTTGACCCTGCCTACTCTGGCACCGTCATCTCCGCCTCTTCTCGCTTCTACACTGTCGTACGCGATGACCCGAGCGTTGGCCCAAACACACTACGGGTTCGCTCTCCACAATTCAGCGGCGCTACATGGCACTTCACAGTGAAAACTGGCACCGAAAGCATTGTCGAGCCCTGCTCTGAGAAGTGCGTGACGTTACGGCACCGGCATGCACACGGAGATTAATCACAAGTGTCATGTTTTCTGTAGTCCCACCAAGAACAAATTCGTCCAGCTTGCACTAGAGAAGACCATAAAGCTAGCCATCGAACTCAAGGACTCTGCCATAATTCAGGAAGTCGCCTCGCGCGGAATTGATATCGCTATCGTTGGAGACAATGATTTCTACTCTCAACGCGCTACGGTGAGTAACTAGCCATCGGAACTTGTCTCCAAGTTGTCATCGTTCTGATCGGAGGATAACACCATAGCTTGCGTCACTGAAACTCCCAAGGACATTGGAATCTCTGAGGAAGATCAAACCTTTCGCCAACACTGGCGCCACCCTCTCGGATGTACACAAGACAGGTTTGGGGTCTTCTGCAGCGCTCATAACATCACTCGTCTCCGCACTCCTCGTCCATTTATCCGTTCTCCCGACATCAACGCTCTTAGAAGAAGAAGGGGGAAACAGTAAGAAGGAAGCTGTACAGGGAAGAAGACTCGCACACAACCTTGCCCAATATGTGCATTGTCTGGCCCAAGGAAAAGTTGGAAGTGGATTCGATGTCTCCGCGGCAGTGTTTGGGAGTCACCTTTACACGAGGTTCGACCCGGCGGTTCTTCAGCCACTTATGGATGATTCATTGGTGTGTTGCGCCTGTAGTGATTCACCGATATCGGAATTTCTCATGATGTTCTATTGTTTTCGCCAGCCCGAGGCGGCCCTTCTACCCGTCCTGTCTCCGTCCAACCCATCATGGGATTATAGCGTAGAGCCTTTTCAGCTTCCACCGTTGACCCGAATAATGTTGGCCGATGTGGACGCCGGGAGTGATACACCGTCGTTAGTCAGTAAGGTTCTTAGATGGAGAAAAGAGAACAGCGCTGAGGGTGAGTTGGATTGGTCACTGCTTTTCAAGTCCACACTAACTTCTTGCCAGCCAATACATTATGGCGAGAGATTGATCAGCAGAACCAGTCCCTCGCACAAACTCTACTCCATATCTCGAAATTCCACGCTCAGGATCCTGTTAACTACGGCACAGCTGTAAAGTATATATCCTCACTCCAACCTGTTCAAGTGAGTATCTTTGTGGTGCTTGAGCAGCTTTGACGCGATACTTGGTATAGTGGGCGGCGAATCCCTGGCAACCGCAGGCGGAAATACCTATCGTCGAAGCCTTCTATGAAGCTCACCGCATTTCACAAGTACGGATCGTAACCTTGGCTTATTCCGTTTCCCTAAACTCAGTCAAAATTCTCATTTCCCCCCCTCCTAGGCTATTCGCGCCAAGATGCGCCAAATGGGTGCCTTTGCAGGCGTACCGATCGAGCCATCTGAACAAACCAAACTCCTCGATACATGTGTATCCCAAGCTGGTATCATAGGAGGTGGAGTCCCAGGAGGTGTGTCCCATTCCTTCTTTTCCTCTCTTAGTCTATTCCCTAAGTGAGTGCGTTACAAACAGCCGGAGGTTATGACGCCATTTGGTTACTCGTCTGCGACCCTGTTGACTGTTCTCCGGATCAACGACCAACAGAACGGATCGAATACGTCTGGAGTAACTACAAAGACCTCAGTGTGTCCCCTCTCTCAACCTCGGAGAGCATGGCTAGAGGCAGCCGGCTAGAGAAGCTCGAGGATGTACCGGGGTTGAAAGATGCGGTCTTGATTGAGTGAGAGGTTTTCCTTCTTGTCATCCTCTACTTTCCTGGTTTTGTCCTTGTTGTGCCCTCCTTAACCTCTTCGTCTTTGCCCTTGCCGTTTCAGTCGTTCGTAGGTATCTGTAAAAATATATAGTGTCGTAATGTATGTATGCATATATACTGCTTACAGCCTCCAGGTTTCAGTCTACATACGTAGAAATCATATCGTCCTTGTCATGTCCTCCTCTCCTACATGCAAATTTTGGCTGTTCCCTCTGTCGTCCACGACTTCCCTAGGGCCAGAAATAGTGAAATGATCATAACGGTAATACCAAAAGTTACACAAGCGACGGCAGGCAATTTCGTGTGGTGATGCCAAGGAAGAGATCTATCAGTAAGTTTGAAGTAACATGCGGCAGGAAAGATGTATGCGAGTGCGGTGGCGGAGACGCCGCCAGTTATTTCGAGCATTACACCAAGATCACATGTTATCAAGGACACTGGGACATATTAATACACGAGTTAGAAGGGGTGCAGATTGCGGTCGGAGATGACACGTACCGAACATGGAAGAGAAAAGGATCACGGAGGTGAAGAAGATATGTCGTTGGAGATTGAATGTTTCGTGTGAAAAGAAGAACTGCTCAATGACCTAGAAGACAAGTGTCAAAGGAGCTTTTCGGTACGAGATCCGAATGCTCGCTTACCTCTCTACAGACGAAGAGCTCCAGCGGCAATGTGGTGAACATGTTCAGACCAAATGCAAACCGGGCAATATTGATCATGGTATCATCCTAATGCAAATGAGCACTATCACCACAGGGAAGATAAAGAAGAGGGCGCACCTGGGGGAAATTATTCAAAATGTTTCCCTGTGTTCTGTTGGTGAACACGACATAAGCAGAAACAGCAAGGGTAGCACAGGATATCAATGAAAGAGACGTCGATACATGGGTGACTTTAGCGAATCGATCGAGAGTAGGTGTGCGTAAGCTCCCATAGATCAACAATGAATTGTGGTGGCAGACTGCAGTAAATAGAAGTTGAGTAACATAGGGAAGTTCCAAGCAAGGGAGGGGCTTACCAAAAGCGAAACTTATAACACCGATTGCTTGAAATATTCCAGGGCCAACCACACTCCACTTTTGTGATGGATCGCCCTTGAATTCTGGGGGGACGTGTGGACCCTCGACAAGTACCGAAATTACGATGATAAACATCCCAATTAACGCGAGACCGGACGCGCGAGCGAGTTTGTGAATGTCGCGGTAGAGTGAGAGGGGGTAGGAGATGCATATTGTACAGAGAGCAATAACGAATTGACGATTTGTGAGGAGACCGATGACGGGTATAGATGAAAGGCTGGGGAATAGAGACCGCATGACGTGCGGTAGGGTATCGCCGATAATGATCCCGAACGCGCACATGCCTGCAGGGAGATAAATGGGCGAATGACTAGGCAGTGGAGAGAAGGATGGAACGAACCTCCGAACGCGAACGCAAACTGAAAGAACGAGACTGCTGCTCGGCCACTTGAACCGAAGCAATGGTTCATGATTTCGATGTATGAATGGCTCCCGCTTAGCTTTGCATTTATCACTATGAGACGGATGGTCCAATCTGTGACGGCGCAGAGAGCGACGAGGAGTATTAAGCCGGTAAAGAAACCGGCCTGGCGGACAGCATACGGAAGACCTGAAAGATTCAAGGTCAATAAGCCATGACTATACCAGCCGAGGCCTCACCAATAATGCCTAAAGAACCGTCAGAAGTGCACTCGCCCAAATAAGATGTGGGTGAAGGACAGACCTGCACCGAGGATAGAATTCGCCATGTTGGCTATAGAATCGAACATACCACCTCCCGCCGTTCTCCTGGCGGCAATTTCATCTAGGTCGAGGGAGTCTTCGCCTATGACCGCGTGGCCATTTGACGAGGAGAGAGGAATAGTGGAGTCGAGACTACGGCGAGAAGCGGATGAATCGAAGAGACCAACAAGAAGAGGCATGGACTGTTCGCCATTCCTCCTGCTCCGTGGAGAGGCAGTTTCGAGTCCTCGGAGGGTTTCGTCGTCCAAGTCATCGGAATCGAGCTCATACTCTGCATGACGGGGGTGTGAAGGAATGTGGCGATGCAGGAGTGAACACGTACACACCTGCTTCACGGCTTGCATACGTGGACCTGAGAGGGGGGGCGATGACCTGCACCGAGTCCTCGAAGCGGACGGTGAGTTCTGCACGACGACCGTCTGTGTCCTTGTTCAGAGCGCTGTCTGCCTCGAAGCTGTCGTCGTCGACGGCAAACACGGTTTCTGGGTTGTGGGGAGAGCGAAGGAGGGGTGGAGGGCCCGTGGCTCTGGTGGGGGATGGCTGGCGAAACATGGAGGGATGGGAGGACCAATGAAATGCTGATTAGCTAAGGTTCAATAAAAGTGATTAGCTAAGGGTTGCGCTCCACCTCAGTCTGCGTCTCAATGGATCCCCGTCTCTCCCTTTTCCTCGTCCTCTCCTTCTCTCTCGTCCAGGCCCAGCAGCAAATCATGGCTTCTGCCTTGGCCTCCCAGTACAGCCTCGCAACCTCCACGCTCTTTCCCTTCCCATCCGCCACACTCGCCCCAAACGATGCTACCAACCACATCGTGTCTCACTGGTCTCTGGGCAAGGGCCACATTCAGGACGGCACCAACAACGTCGCCTTTGTTGCCGACCCGTTTCCAAACAGCTCGCCCTCGGGTGATCCAGCAAGTCCCTCCACGGCTGGCAACTCCTCCGTCTTGCAGATCACATATCCCCGCGCTTCATTTTCCCATGACAGTGGCGGCACACAGTTCTACAACCTATGGAATACCACTGACGGGTCTTCTTTTGCCTCTATGCTGCTCTCGTATGAAATCGCCTTCGACTCGTCGTTTGACTGGGTGAAAGGCGGAAAACTACCCGGGCTGAGAGGAGGTCTCGATGGCACTGGATGCAGCGGTGGTGACTCCGCCCCCAATGGCAAGGATTGTTTCAGCTCTCGCGTGATGTGGAGGAAGTTTGCTGAAGGCGAAGGTACCTTCCAACAGTCCGTCGTCATAACACTAGGCCTGACTAACCCGGCATACAGTCTACGCTTACATCCCTTCGCCCAACGATCTCTGCAAGGAGAAGGACGTCATATGCAATAGTGACTTTGGCATCAGCTTTCAAAGAGGATCCTTTGGTTTCCTGAGTGGACAGTTAGCACCCAAACCCCTCCCACCCTCTCATCATCCGAACTGATGTCCAACGCCCAGATGGCTTCGAATATCCATGCTCGTCCAGCTGAATAATCCTCCAGATATCGCCAACGGGCAAATCCAACTTTTGTGAGCTTGGTCGGGGTTCGCTGACCAACAGCAGCTCACACACTCCTCGCTAGCTACAACGATAGACTCGCTATTTCGAAAACCGATCTGCAAATCAGGGCCAACGATACACTCTCTATAAACGGTCTCTTTTTCTCGTAAGCTGCCCCCTCACTCCTTATTCGTCCACAATTCTGAACGAATAACTATTCCAGAACGTTCTTTGGAGGTAATCATCTGTCTCACCCATTCCACGCAATCCTCTAATGACCACCCTAGGCTCCGATTCGTCTTGGGCCACACCAACAACAACACACACCTACTTCCGCAATATCCAGTTATGGGGTGGCTCAGCACCATCGAACCTCACAGGACAACCCGTCAAGAGCACCGCCTACGTTACCTCGGCCATCCGTCCGATACCCTTGACTATCTTAACAATAGTCTGCTTAGGAGCCATGTCGCTTCTTTAGAGCCTGCAACAGGTACTTATATTATTGATTCACTCTGTATTGGCATTGGACTTGCTTTCTTCCTGATAACACTGGACCTATTTTTGGCCCGTTTCCAATTCTCTCGTATTCGCCATCTACACGACGCCGTCAGGCCTCTGACATCAGCATTTGTTATTGTTATATGTACGATAGTGTCGAAAAAATAATTTATCTAAAAAAACCCGAAAACCCGTTCCCGATCCGAGTCCCCGAAATATCTATGTCACTGACTAATACACCATTCTACCTCTATCCTCTTATCTTCACGCTCCCAGCTCCAACCGAATATCTAGGCAGTAGACATGGCATTCTCTGGTACCTTGGTTCGTTTCTGCCCTGCTCAGCTTCACCAAACATGCAATATATAGAGGCTGATCACTTGACGACAGACTTTAACGGATCTCAATGACTTTATCACCCCTTCCCAAGCATGCATAAAGCCTGTTGAGCAGACGAATAAACCAACAGAGCAAGGAAAGGATATCGGCGCTGCTGCTGTGAGTCTCTCTAGCATCGTTTGTTACCCTGATTCCTGAGAGAATGGGTTTTGTGTGTGATATTAGACGGAGATCCATATCGACGAGAGCGGGTCATACTACGAGGTCTCTCAACAAGGGACCAAGACCAACGGCCACAAAGGTCGAAAACTGGAGCAAGCGCAGATTAGCTTAAATGACTGTCTGGCATGCAGGTACGTTGACGCTCACTACAATCCTGTAGCTGATGTCCATTCAATTTACAGTGGATGCATCACCTCTGCAGAGTCGGTACTCATCACGCTTCAGTCCCATACTGAGGTTCTATCTGTACTATCAAACGACTCCGACGAACGAATACCAATCATTTCAATCGCTCCCCAATCGCTCGCCTCCCTCGCTGCTGCATATTCTCAGCCCCCAACTCAATCGACTTCACTTCTCGGATCTGCTGTCAATGGAAATGGGAGTGTAGATGGGTCACTGACTCCACGGGAAATCTTCCACCGCATCCGAGGTTTCTGTACCTCGGTTCTTGGGTTCGCATATGTCTTTGACACAAATTTTGCTCGACATATCGCATTAAAGGAACACGTCACAGAGTTCCTCGAACGACGAGATCAAGCCCAGCAGCAACCACAACTCATCAATGGCAATACACCTTCCCCACCGTCAACGGAAGTACTGCCACTTCCCATGCTCGCGAGCGCATGTCCAGGATGGATCTGTTATGCAGAGAAAGCACATTCCGAAATGTTACCCTTTATTGCAAGGACGAAGAGTCCACAGCAGCTTATGGGTACCTTAGTGAAGAAGTGGATTGGGAACAAGTTGGGCAAACGGTGGGTTACCTTTGCTTCGAGATTTTTCAGTGTCACTAAATCTTCCTTAGGCCAGATGAGATATATCACGTCTCTGTGATGCCGTGTTATGACAAAAAACTAGAAGCCTCGCGGCAAGATTTCTTTGACGATATCTTTCAGGCGAGAGATGTTGATTGTGTAGTGACGACTGGGGAATTGGAGCTCATGATGAAGGAATTTGGATGGGATGTTAAGAAAGGTTCATTATTGGACACAACTTCAACTTCAATACCTGTTAGGAACCTCCCCTCTACCGGGACTCTTCCAGAAATTAACCTTCCGGAACTCCTTACCCACCCCGGGACATCGTCCGGCTCATATCTCCACGCGATTATCCATCATCTCCTCGAAACATCACCAGTCCCACTCACGCTAAGCGTCAAGGCTATCCGTAACGCATCAGACTACGAAGAATATGTACTCCGTGAATCAACGCCCATTTCTGAGTCAACGGGTGATCCAGCACCGCAGAAGGCTGAAGCAGCAGGAAGGGTGGTGTTCAAGGGTGTCAAATGCTATGGCTTTCGGAACCTCCAGAATGTAGTGAGAAAAGTGGGTAGAGAGCGTGGAGTAAGAGTTGGTTCAGGTGCTGCAGGCCGACTGGGCACCCCTGGTGCAGGGAAGGGTGTACGGAGACTGCGGGCGTCAAGGAAGGGTCAAGGTGCAGAGGACGGTACACCGGGGAAGGACGAGGAGGAAAGGAAATTTGATTATGTCGAGGTCATGGCTTGTCCAGGTGGTTGTGTTAATGGTGGTGGACAGCTGAAGCGTCCTACCGTGTTGACTGCATCATCAACACCACCCGGAGATATAGATGCAGAAGGATACAAGAGGGACTGGGATGGGGAAGGCGCTGCACCGAGCGTGAGTGCCAGATGGGGCGATAGAGAGTGGACGAAAACGGTCGAAGAGGCTTATTGGCGAAACACGAGGCAGACCGATGAAGACCTTAGAAATTCAATCGCGGATCAGCTGGTTGATGCAATTGTAGAAGAACTCTGCGCAGCAGATGACGGTGAGAGAAAGGAACTGTTCAGGACCGAGTATCGCGCGGTGGAAAGCGATGTTATTGGGTTGGCAGTTAAATGGTAGTCTTGTGACCCTGCTATCACGCGTTATGATTAGATGCTGATAACCCTCACGCGCAAGGCTGAAAAGGCCATTAGAATTATACAATTATACGCTATCTACATATGTATGGATGGACTGGGTTACAGAATACAAGGAAACAGTGATGTCAATACGTACGAGAGGCGAAAAACTGAGTGAACCTGGACCTGCCGGGTCGGAGCAAGAGCTGGCGGCAGCTCGGAACAATGGCATCGGCGAGGAGGGGGATGGTGTTGTTACAATGGCTGGGAAACAGGTGACTGTTTGTATAGCAAATAGCGAGTTCTAATGTATTGGTCTTAGATGTGGGTGTATGGGGATCGGCGCGCCGCGAGAGGCTTGATGGACAAGAACAAGATCGCGATGGGTCGGCGGTCATTTTCATCGGTGATAGGTATTATGTTCCTTCCACCAGTAGTTGCATGATTTGCAGTACTTGGTAACCCTGGCTAGGATGATTTCGTTAGAGTCAGGGCCCAAGAACTTTTGAAATCAGAGTAGCGGTGAGAATAAAATGCAGAATCGATGACGGAGCGGACGTACGCGAGAGCACTGTGGACAGTGTGGGCACTCCCGTGCGTGTCTGTTTGACCATATACAGTACTTGTTCCCGCAATCATCTTTATGGGTGGAACGTTGCTGTAGACGGGTATGAGAAATATATTTGTGGAGGTTGATGGTAAAGACAGACAGAAACATAGTGGCCACAGCCATACTGAATGCCTTCACTGTGAAAAGAGGGTGAGGGGAAGAAAGGCGAGAGGAGAAGAAAACGAACGTTCTGAGAGTGCACATGGGGGAAGCTGGTGCAGGAGGAAAGATTGTGGTCGCACTTATATATGACATTGTCCGGCCATCTCAGATCCCCTCGTCATGCACCAAACAGTAGCAAATATCGCTCGTTCCGGATGAGCCGTGCCTGACGGCGTCTCTGGTGGACATGGCTTCGCAGTACCAGCCCACCGTCCGTTCTCGCACTGGTCTCTTCCTCTCCTACCGCGACTCAACAACTCGCTTTTCTAGACAAAATCTCACTCGTTACACAGACACAGACCCCAGTGGCGACGAACAGGACCGTCTCATCTCTTCATCCAACCACGTCGTCCTCGACGTGGACCTTCCTCCGAAATGGTGCGTGAACGGGATGGCTTGTGTTTCTGTGTGGATCCACGTTGCTCACGCGTGTGCAGGGTTGACTACACAGACCAGGTACAGGACATCCTGGTAGAGGCGCAGACAAAGAGTGTGCTTCAAACCGTTCTCGCCTGTCCGCTAGCTCATGTTTTATCGCCCTTCGTCCAGTCGCCACTCTCGACAAACTACACGCTAAACATGTTCTCCCTGGATTCTCGGACCGGTCTCAGGAAGAACGCGAAATTGAGGCTCTAACAACCGACATCACCAGAGTAATTACACCATTTCGTTCCCCCTTTCCCCGTTCTCATCATTGCTTTCTTCCAGGATTTCCGCCGCTGTCAGGCTCTCATCCAGAAAGTTGGCTCCGAATCTCAGCCACACACCTTCCCGCCTGATTCTCAGAAATCACACAATCGATCACTCACCACAAAGAATGTTCAACGCGGTCTCGCTGCCAAAGTGCAGGACCTCAGCGCCACATTTCGCAAGAAGCAGCGCGTCTACATGGAAAGTGCGTCCTTTGTCACTCAACTCTACTCTTCCTCCTCATCTCTGGTCGTCAGAACTCCAAGGTCATGCGATCAAAAACCAGGATCTTCTGATTGCCTCAGGAACGGTGTCCCTCAAAGGATCGGATGGAATGACTGCTGTTGACGATGACGTCGCTGCTGCTGTGCGTTTGTTTTACCTCTGCTATATTAGCTCTCGCTCACCTCTTCTTGTTCTCACTCTCCCACTGCTCCAATAAACCCCTCGGTCCACGGCCCTGCCTTCACAACCTTGTCGTTTGTCTGATTCATTTATCCAAACCGCCTATCGCCATTCGTCTATTTGTCTGCTTTCCATTTCATCTCCTCCGTGACCCGATCCTGTTACTGTACCGGCATCAAATTCATATCTTCCATTTCTGGCGCCTCCCTGCAACTATTCACACCTTCCCTCACGATTTCGGGATTACTTATCACATTTTACCCCGCATGTGGGGAAACATCGTCATATCCGAATCGGAATCGCTGGCCTTTCTTGCCACTCCACTCTAATCGATCTTCCTAAACATCGCTAATCAATAGTCGCATACACAAAGCCAGTCGCTTTCTCTCATACAACGTGATCCGGAAACTGCCACCCTGCAAGCGCGTGATAGAGAACTATCGGAGATTGCAAAATCGATAGCGCAACTGGCAGAACTATTCAAGGACCTATCGGTGCTGGTCATCGATCAAGGAACGTTGTTGGATAGTGTGGAATACAACATTGAGCAAACGGCCGTTCGGGTGGAAGAAGCTGTAAAAGAATTGGATGTTGCCCAAACGTAAGTGGCGTTCCATACTGTGCTAATTTTGTCCGTGGTCTCTTACATGCTTGGTCTTTCTTTAGGTATCAACGCAACACCGGGAGAAGGAAATGCATATTTTTGTTACTCTTGATTATCTTTGGGTTGATTGTAGTACTGATTTTCAAACCCCGGAGACATGCCAGTCCATCGCCTTCAACATTGGTTCCTACTCCTTCAGCGGACGCCTCGGGGGTGGGGGAAGTGGACATCGGAGGAGGGGTACTACTGATTCGGTGATCAAGCACCCGGGCCTCGAGATCGTATGATTCTTCTCTGTGCATCCCCTTTTCTTTCTTCATCCTGCGGCTGAGAGGACGGCTAGAAGGATGGATATCCCAGTTGTAGAGTCAAGCTTTCGTTATACCCTCTTGCTTCAATGGCTTGTGGTTGGGTTGGCCTTGGTCTCAGTCGGCTTCTTCCCATCGATCGAGGCCTGAAGGACAAGAAGTAGCAGGCTTCGAAGCCGAAACCGACTCTTCCACTGATCTGGCTCTGGGGTCGGTGCGATAGGGCTTGGTTTGTCGGCGTCTATCGACAAGGGAATTAGGCCGTGTGTGTATGCTTACTCTTGAGGTTCGAGCTGGAGACGCGTCTATACCTGTGCAGATATCTGACATTGGTTAGAAATTCTTCACTTGTTGGACCTCTTTATATGCCCAGTCATCAGTAAATGTTCTTTACCCCCTATAAAGATCAATCTGAGGACATGTTTAGAATACGGCATGACAAAACACTAATGAGCAGCCAGCCTACCGGAAAACCCTGACTCGGGTCTGCAAACAATCAACGGACCTACTCGATTTTAGTTGGGGACGGAACAAACCCAAGCCCGGGCTCGCGTAGTTCAATTCCTCGACGGCTGCCCATTATGACGAGTTTTGGAATGGACGTCTATGTATACGAGAGCTCTTACCGCGCGAGTTAGACAGGAACGTACTTTATCTTCAACTCGAAGTGAGTCTTCACAGGCATAATTACCCAAGAATTGTGTGATGTTGCTATTTTGACGAGGATTGAACTTGATGCAACGATGGCATTCTCTCATCCTGATACTAGCCATGGTCAGAGGTCTCAGCCCCCCTTTTTTATATCCTCTGTCTGGTGCAACCATCCTCGTGGATTTGACGCCTTCGAACACCCGGGAAATTTCTGCTGTCTCGTCCTGAAGAGGTTGTGTGGTGCTCCATTATCCATTAGACGGCTTTAATGGCGGTTCGGTCGGTATGCCCGTTCCCCTCGAGTCCATGTGTCAGTCATACCCGACCAGACATGCCAAAAAAGAGTGAGCAATCTCGGGAGCTCTTAGTACCCGTGGACACCCACGCAGCCGATGAGCCCGGTAGACAGGCATCTTATGACTGTTTATCCTGAGTGCGACGGGGACTGGAAAAGCGAGTATGTAGGCATGTGTAGGACTGAGGGTGATGTAAAGTAGCGATGCATGACGTAGTAGTAAATGGGCAGGGACTCTCAGTGTTAACACTAGTGCGACTGGCGCACCGCTATTGCGTCACTGCACGACAACAGCTTTGGGGTGATGGCCACCACAGTAAGTAGTCCATCGGTGTTCCCTCCAAACTTAGCTCAACCCAACCCTCTGCATTTTTTGTTGAGCACCCGCTGTCCCTAATCTCTGGAACACCTGATCACGATTTGTCCTGTGGAACATTGCAGTGGCTTTGTCCACCAGTGTCGCGAAAGGGCTATCGAAGGGCGACTACGAAGCCGATGTGCCGGCATACGCCATTTGACTGTATCTCACTAGGCGAATGCTGTCGTCTCGAGTGACAACTGCCATGGAAACATCACAGAATTTCCCAGTGAGATTTATTTTTGCAAAGCACTTTCTCACCAACCGATCCATTTCGACGTCCATTAAGCATACTTGAGCTCCTGCTGGCCGGGTGTCGAGTCTTGTATCATTTTATCTTCAACACCGGTACCCAGTGAGTTTTGGGTTGACGCCTGTCAATTCCAAAGGCGGCTCACTTCGAGCTGCAGTTGGGGTCCATTTGTAGCAGGCGCTTATATCAATTAGGGGCTCGTGCTGGAATCCAGCCATCCGCTGAAAACAGCTGACTGTGACGACGGCTTCCCAAGCTCACCATATTCAACGGTTCAGGTTCAGCCCTTCCTCACTTAGATCAGAGTGACCACTACGTTTCAAGCACATCACACACTCACCTTCACTCACCTTCTCACACTCACATCATGTACCCTCCAGAGCCCAGCACCGGCTCTCCAGCCGTCCTTCTCCGCGCCGGCTCATCACCCATCCCCACTCGATTGACTCAGGTATCAGACCACGTTGACCCGGCCAATCAAGCGGAACGTGCTGAAATACCAGGGCTTAACTACATTGGGCAGCGCGGCTCGAGCTGGGATCTATTCTCTGGTGGCAGGAAATTCGAGCACGACTATCAGGAAGTTGACTCTCGAAATGCAAGTGAGACGCATTTGGTTTTTGCAGACGGTGATATCCCGAATAACAAAGTGAGCACAATGTTTCGACATGAATCGAGTCTGTGATACTTAAAGGCAGACACAGTTGACAAGGCTCTATCAGTACCTTCTCAACTTCTCAATAATCACGCGTTGGATCTTATTCATCATCCCTGTTCTCGCTCTCTTGTGGATACCGGGGATTCTGTCTCTAACCGTGTATCCGGCGGCCAGCGTAAGTATCTCTTCAAAGTCCGCTTCCAAGACCTCGTCAGTGAACCTGCCGTCAGATATGGGGCGTTAAACTGATCTGGTGGAGCATTTGGCTTACGATCTGCTGGGCAGGTGTGTAGACCAGGTTCGGGTTAACTCTGTTGCTTGCTGATCCGACTTGCATCCAGGTTGTTGGGCTGCGCTAGCCTTCGCGTGAGCTCTTGTTATTTAAAGACCGGAATACTTGGAGCTGACCCAGTACAGACGAATCATTCCAACTATTGCGCGTTCGACGATTGGTATCGTGGCTGTGGCATCCAGGAGATATATTGATTGGCTACAGACACTTCACCGGTCCGTCGTGTGTATGTTTTTTTGTGCCTGTCCCCGCGCCTGATCATCGGTATGGCAGGTACATCGCTGCTTTTATTTGGACACTCGGTGTTTGGATCACCTGGAATCCTATCATCGACAATAACCAACATACAACTGGTCAAAAGAGTATTAATGCCGTGGATCTTATCGCAAAACTTCTTTTCGCCTTTTTCCTCTGCTCTGCTATACTCTTGTGCGAGAAGTTCGCCATTCAGTGGATCGCTGCCAAATTCCACGAACGATCTTATGCAGGTCAGCCTCTCACTCCTCATGGGACTGACTTATAGCTTACTTCTGAGGATTTCAGAACGCATCGCTGATCAGAAATTTGCGGTTAAGATACTTGTCACCCTATATCGCCACTCTAGTGACATTCCTGGCCGCACCGACACTCTTGGCCCAGGGACAAGTGCCAGAGGAACGTCTGCCAAACCTAAGCGCATCTTCAAAAGATTACGTGATGGTGTTCGCCTAGCTGCAACAACAACTACAACGGCCTTTGGAAATGTGGCATCCGAGATTGCCGGGAGGTGGGGGAATTTTTTCAAGCGCGGATACTGTACTGAATATCCAACAAGTTCGGTCTTACAGCCCAACTCACCCCAAGCTATGGTAAAAACAGCTTTGGAGTCCGCCAACAAGTCTCGTCTGGTGAGTCTATCATTTTCAGTAGGCTTGGGCACATCTAAATATCTGGGTAAATCGTAGCTCGCTCGTAGAATCTTCTATTCATTTGTGAAACCTGGCGTAGACTACCTTCTCGAACAAGATATTGCGGGGTTTTTTCCTCCAGAAGAGGTTTCTCAGGCGTATGCTCTCTTTGACAGAGACGGAAATGGTGATGCTTCGCGAGAAGAGGTTGAGATGGCCTGCCTGTGAGGGTCTTAAATAATTCAATCCTCCCCCTACCCATTACGTCTAATCCTGCCTTTAGGGAATTCCACAGGGAGCAACTGTCCATCGAAAATTCAATGCGGGATCTTGATAGCGCCGTTGGCCGCCTTGACAACATTTTGATGTCTGTCTATGTGGTGGTGGCTGTCTTAATCATTGCGGTCGCCTTAGTGCGTATGAACTGTTAGAGAGAAATCCTTGATTGACTTCTCTTGGATGTACAGGAAACACAGCTCCTCACTCTTATAACCGCTACTGGAACTCTGGTCCTTGGTGAGCTCAAGATGCTAATGACTTTTCACGTCAATTCTAATGATCATGCTCACCCAGGTCTGAGCTGGCTGATCGGTGGTAGTTTGCAGGAGGTTTTGACTAGTATCATCTTCCTCTTCGTTAAACACCCTTTCGACGTTGGAGATCGCGTTATCATCAATAAAGAGACCTATACCGTTAAAGAAATAGGTCTCTTGGTCACCGTTTTCCTTGATTCCGGATCAACGCTTGTTCAAGCTCCTAATACTATACTGAATACACTGGTATGTCTGACCGCACATTGATCTCTTTTTTTTTCATAATACAATCGACAGTTCATCCAAAATCTCCGCCGCAGTCCCCAGGTGGGTTGGTTCATGTGTGTTTTGATGGTCGTTCAACCAGGTCATCACAAAAAAGATGTCAGAAACGTTCACATTCGATGTTGCGTATCCCACCACGTTCGAGGATCTTGAGAAGCTCCGCGATAAGATGCTGGAGTTCGTCGGGGCTGAGCGACGTGACTTCCAGCCTTCCTTCGACGTGACGGTCAAAGGCAAATACCTCTCGATTCGAGCCTAGACGGGTTTAATGTTGACATGTCCCCTTTAGACTTCCCTGAACAGGAGAAGCTGACACTAACAGCCGATATCAAGTATAAGAGCAACTGGCAACAGGGAGCATTGAAAGGTACGATGCTATGAACTATCCAGCGTGGAAGGCTTTCATCCCGTAACCGTTCTTGGTCCCTTTCAGCCAGGCGCCGTAATAAATGGATCTGCGCTCTGAAAACGGCTCTTGGTGAACTCAATATTTATGGTCCTAAAGGTAACCCGAATGCACCTCCTACCACGACCCGTTATACCCGAGTTCCTTGGGAACTGGTTCAAGCTCAAGACCGGGAAGAGGCAGCGGACGTCCACTATGCCAAAGCTCATGTACCGATTGGCAGCTGGCAGCTCCGTGATAGAAACGATGTGATTGGTGAGTACTTAAGTCCCCAACGATATGTGCACAGATGATATCCTGCACTGCTGACCGGCTTCCCCAGCCGACCCTGCCGATGATGTCTTCGGCGGAGCCAGCGAGGTATGTACCACACGTATTTTACGACTCCTTTCTTGGTATCAATAATTTTTGATCGTAGGTACGAATGCCGAATCCCAGGCGGGGACTTTCTGAAGAAGGTCCGCGGCAAAGGCCTGCAGCGGCCCAGGCCGTCTCCGCGCCTGCTCCAATGGCCGTGTCGTCCGTGTCTCCCCCGTCTCGTCATCCACAGGAGTCGATTGAACTGACACCTCGGACATGAAGGGGTACCAATTGAGGGGAAATGGAACACTGGTAGCTCTCAGTGCTGACACTTCTTTGGTTTTATACATTGCATCTTAGATATTCATTTTGGTACAAATCCGGTAGCTGCCTTCGCCCAAACACTTGCGCTCGTTGATAGAACATAAGGTTGTTTGTTACGTCTGGTTTCCATTGCAGAGCATAGTCTTTACGCGTATCATACATTCCAGCCGTTGGACTGCTGACCAGGACTGGACCAGCCGGCATTGGCACCACCGGACCACGGTGCAGCATTTGGGCTTGCACCCCAGCCCGTGGCATTGGAAGTACTTCGTTGTCCTGGACTTGTACTGCCCCACTGACTACTTGCGCCTCCGGACCATGCGCTGGCTGGGGGTGCAGTCGATGCAGCAGGGGGTGGCATACCCCAAGCTCCTGTTTCGGCTCCTGTTCCGTTCGGCTGTTGATCACTGGGTATCATGTCAAGTTCTGGTTGTGTTTTGAGGCCATAGATGAGGTTGGCCAATTTGGTCTGAAGCTCGGCGAGACCCTGTACCAGGGGGCTGTCAGAGGTGAGATTAGAGAATTTCCATACAAGCAGACCTTCATCACGACTTCTTGAGGGCTTAAGCTGCCGTCCGTCTCAACTTCGAAATAGAACTTCGTCGGTTTCGCCGTGTAATCGAATGGCTCGTCTTCTCGCGGCGGGTCTTCCTCTTTGGAGTTGTCGCTCAAAGGCCACTCAGCTTTGATGTCTGTCTCATACCAGTACGAAGTATGCCTGAGTTTATTGTAGGGATCATATTCAAAAGCCACGGCGGAGCATGGGGACCACTTGGCATGCTCTTTGGCGATACCCTACAATGGATAAGGGGCGAAGACGGAGGGAACGTACAACACTAACCTTCTTAGCGGTACACTTGGCTTTAAATTCTTGGCCCTTGCGTATCTTACAGATCAAGACGGGTGATGCGTTTGGATCATCTAGACAATGACGTCGCGGGTGAGCAGAGGAAGGTAGATGAGGCGTGTTGGCTCACTCTTCCCCACTGGATGGCCAAAGTATTCTCCTCGTTTGGACAGCTCCTCTCCCGGGTCCGCTTGCTGCTCTTGGTCCTCGGGGTAAGGAATAACTTCGAGGTGATTACTTGTCACGTTCATCGTGTTGTCGTCGTTACATGAGACGTGAATGTCGAGCATGATGGAACAAAATGAACAGCCTGCAAGACATGTGCAATCCTGTTGGCCATAGATTCAGTAACTTCTCCGAGGGCCCGAAATATGACGAACTCTTGTATATCGTATCGCCTCGTCACAATTTGAGCTTAACAGTGGTATTTGGCCCAGCCGGTGAGCGATGAATTCATCTGGCAGTACAGTAGTATTGACTTCAATTTCAACCATGTCAATAGCTAGGATTGAAAAATTAACATGTGAATTAGAAGACCCCCGATGAACATACCGACTGTAGGAAGGTCTGCCATCATAACCCGACGAAAAGAGTTGGCGAAACTGAACATTTGCTAGAGCCCTGAGGAGATAAATGTGGTGCAAAGACCAACTCACGCAAGGTCAACATTTTCAAGGACGAAGTTGACTTTATCTTTCGCGAGTTCGCGTATCCTGACGGTGGGCTCGAGTTCTTCTGGTGCTTGCATTCTGATATGGGGAGTAGAAATGCTCGATGGAGAGCTATACCTTGTGCTTACAACAACAACAAATATCGATCTCCGAGGCACCTCGCGAGGCGCCTGGTGACTCGTGTCAGGCGTCGACGGCCACTGAGGGGTCCATGTGCATGAACCATCTGTTCACTCTGTGCATTCACTAACTGTCAGAGATAACATAAATACTAAACCACGTATTCTCCTCGGTGAACAGGGTATGTGTCGTGCGCACATCCTTTTTCGGCATGTTTCGCCCAGATATTTGATCGACACACCCATTGTGGCTTTCTGGACGGATTCTCGCTTAAAATGTTCAAGACTGCCGGCTGCACTGGGACATAAACATCACAGCAGCAGCAAAAGCCGTCTGATGCGGCGGATGACTGATTCTTGACCCCCATCTTATAACTTCCCTTCCCACCCTCAAGGCTCATTCCCATCGACCACCATGTAAATGCAGAGTACCGTGACAAGCCGGCGCGGCGAGGTTCAGGATGGAATGGGTGCGAGTTGAGCGGCCTCATTTTTAGGTCCTCAGGGCAACAAACACTCATCTATGCTGATACTAATACTCAGATGGATCTTCCCTACCATCAGGTCCAAGCTCTCACGACAGGAAAAAAAAAACCCATGTTACTGAAAATATATCATAGATATCTGATCTTACCCGTCAAACTCTTCAGGGACACTACTTTTACTGTTCTCTTCTATTCCGTGTATGGTAAGTTCGTCGAACAGTCTCCGAGGCCCAGTCCCTGATCATGTCAGAAAATGGGACTGAGCACAGAATAAGTGGTAGCAGGCATCACTCGGGCGATTCGAGCGCGGACCTAAACGAAGCCAGAGGGCGTACGAGGCCAAGTTCTCTCAACGTATAATGGCCTTGGACTAGTTCCTCTGGCTTCTTCCGACGCATTAGCCACCGTTTGTCAAGTCGTGGTAATAGACGTCAAGACAGTGTATCTGAAGACGAATGCACCTGCCAGGCGGGAAATTATCCTCGGGAACGGCAAGTGGAGAGAGGGAAGGAGAACCTGGCCACGCGCCCAGATGAGTGGATGAAATGATTTATACCCATGCCGGAAACAAAAGAACGGAAAAGGCAGAATGTCAGAGGAGGAGGTTCGGCTGGCGCTCGGTTGGAACCAGAAAGGGGACTAGCATGATGGACTGAATAAGAAATCCCGCGGAAAGCGAGCCCGTCCGCGGGCATAGGAGTCGGTATTATTGAAGATCATTCATTCTGGTTTTAGCGCTTATCCCGATTATGACACTGGAAGGAGAGTTCCGCCGCAGGCTGACAGCGTTCTCCTTGTGGAGGAACCACGTTACGATAAAAGCCCATCCACCAATGTGTATTCCGCCACCACTCGTCCCTCCGTTTCCGCCGTAAAACATGTCGTGGACTCCCGCGCGCACCCTGGCCGAGAGTGAGTGAGTCCTTGCTTTATTTCCACACTCCCCCGCTCACCATCCCCAGCCGACACCATCCTCTGTGCTCCTGGCAATATCCACGAAACCGAAACAACTCTAGTCGATGGAAGACTATACCGCGTCTACAAAAATCTGTGGCCTTCCTGCCGAGATTTCTGGTTGTCAGCCGTCAACCAATTTGCAGATCGAACTTACATTGTCTACGATGATCAGCGCCTCACCTATCGCCAAGTCCATGAACGCGCCATCAAAGTAGCAACTTTGTTCCGCATAGTTTACGGGATACGCAAAGGCAAGTCCCTCCTCCGCGCTGAAATCGCACTCACTAATCGGCATCCTTGATAGGGGATAGAGTTGGCATATGCTCGCGCAACTATCCCGACTACTTGGTCATTTTCTGGGCCTGTCGTACGTCCTTGTATGCGCACTTCCTTCTCGCTTCCGCTCAAGCTCGCCCGTACTAGACCTCATTGGCGCGGTTACCGTGCTAGCCAACGCGTTCGTATCGATCTCCGCTCCCTTCCGACCCATCCTGATCCTTCCTTTCAGGTGGCTGCCTCTAGGGCCTCTGCAGCATTGCCTGACACACACCGGATGCAAGCTAATCGTCGTTGATCCTGAGCGAGCTAGCGTCCTGGAACCAGCATCCCTCCAACTAAGAGAAGAGGCGCGAACAGTGGCGTTCCTTGTCATGGAGGGTCGCAACCGCTCCTGGAAGGGCATGGAGTTATTTGACGAGGTCGTCAACGCCTATTCTGGGCACACCGATTTGCAAGATCTATTAAAAGACTATATTGATCCTGAAGATAATGCGACTATTATATTCACCTCAGGTATTTTCCCCATCACACATACACCCTTTTGATTCCCTATAACACCCTGTTCACAATAGGAACGACAGGCCTGCCAAAAGGCGTTTTGAGTACGCAACGACAATTCTTGAGCAACGTCCCCAATGTGAGTTCGGGTCACCAACACGGTACTTTCTCGCCCAACGCCGCTTCAGGTTCTCGTAGGTGGATTCAGATCCGCGTTGCGAAAGGGCGATCCTCTGCCTAGCATCCTGCGGCCGGGGCCACAAGCAGGAGCTCTCGTCGCCGTTCCTCTATTCCATGTAACTGGGTCTACCAGCTATTCGGTTCGTACCATCCTTCCGATAGCCCTTTGGCCGATTGACACCTTTCTCCAGATGATGGCAACGTTGACGGGCATGAAAATCATACTTGCTAGGAAATGGGAGACGGAAGAAGGTGAGAACTCACCACTACATACAAATCTTGCGTTTGACTCTGTGGTTCCTCACCAGCTGTGAGGTACGAGCATGAGTCCGAACAGTCGAGTTCTTTCTTAACATGGGCCCAGGTTGATCAAAGAAGAGAACGTTGGCGTTGCAGGAGGGTGAGTCTGTCGGTGCTTTTGCCTGTAGCAAGCTCACATCTTGTCGTATGTTAGTGTGCCCTCGATGGTCGCAGATTTGACCGAGAGTTCCCTCGCCGGACATCCCCTTGAGGGCTTACTGTTTGGCGGCTCCCCTACACCAGATTCACTGGTCGGACGAGCTCAAAAGGCTTTCCCTAAAGCCATAATGTATGTTGTCTTTTCGTCCATCTCTCTACTCTTTTCCTCTTACCACCTGGATTTCAGGACGCAGGGATATGGTCTCACAGAAACAAATTCAATAGCCGTTTCGGTATGCATGATCCCTTCAAATTGTCGAAGTTACTCAAAAAGGTTTAGATCTCCGGAGACGATTACATTGCAAGACCCACAAGCACGTAAGGACACTATACATTTTAGCTTTTATCTTTGCGTATTCTTATCAATTGATTGTCAGCGGTTTGGCATGTCCTGTGAATGAGATCAGAATAGTTGGGGGTGGGAAATGCCTTCCTCCCAATGGTGTCGGAGAAGTTTGGTTGTAAGCTCCCGATCTTCTGTCCCGGACTTTTTTAATCGATTTTTCTACAGACGGGGTCCCAACGTTATGAAGGGATACTGGAACGATCCCGGTATGTCCACCCTTTTTTCACTCGTAAAAATTTTCCACGTCTGAAAGGTTATATTTAGAGGCGACTGATCGAATGATAACACAAGATGGTTGGCTCCGAAGTGGAGATCTTGGATATCTCGACGAAGAAGGCTTCCTTTACATCAAGGATCGGCGTCAGTCGTCTTCTCCCGTTCTGCTGACCCGACTAACCACACCATTTACAGTCAAAGATGTTATTATTCGCGGTGGAGAAAACGTGGTATGTCCACTGGGAAGTGTATCGCAGAAACGCTCACCCAATCTCAGGACTCCGTGTCGGTGGAAAATGCCCTGTACGCTGATCCTCGGGTTTTGGAGGCCGCGGCGGTGGGCGTTCCCGATGAGCGTTTAGGAGAATTGGTGACTGCCGTTGTCTCAATAAAGCCTGCCTATCAGGGATATGTCACCGAGGCTACGTTGATGGCCATCGCACGCCAGAGGTGAGTTATTGAAGTTAAACTGTTCCCCATACGGGGAACTCATATGCCATTTCCAGTCTCCCTAGATTCGCTGTACCTGTGATGATTGTCATCTTACATGAACCATTTGGTAAGCAAACGAAGTTAGAGATGTAAAATAAAATACTAACTAGCGGATGCGGATGTGATTTCAGCGCATACACCTTCAGGAAAGATCATCAAAGGGGAGCTACGGAAGATTGCGCGACGGCATTGGCAAGATCGCTGTCGAAGCGGGACCGGACGCGAGCCCCTTGCAAATCTGTGATCATGGACTTTATACGCTATATCGGATTCACCTCTGCTCTCTTCGGCATGCCCAGTTTCGGGTCCTTTGGTTTTGCATATGTACTATACTGTCATGCATTCTTTCACTTTTTTACATCTAGGGTGACTCGTGTAAAGGGTATCGTTATCGTAATTTTTTGGTAATATGTATTCACTGGATTCATCTAGTGTGACCTTCTGCACGGTGTTCTTTCCGGCCATATAGTATCGGGGCCGTCATTCATATAAGTGGGGGAGGTGTGAATTAAAATGGCTGGGACGGTAGTTAATTAAGCCGCTGTTGTAACCCATCGTATACGACAAAGATAATACCGCTACTTAGGACACTTCTCACTACTGTCATGCCACAGCCGGCATAAAAACCACCGAGACCGTGTGTGCGGTACATCCTGAGGGCTGTTTGCCAGAAGGTACTCGGACGTACAGCCCGAGCTATTCGCGAAGATGACAATTCTTCTTCGGTCTGAATTGCACTCTTGACGGTATCCGCTGGGTAGAAAGGTAAAGTACCAGCCCCCCCTGCCGCAGCACCAGCCACTGCAGATTCCCATGGCAGAATGCCCATCACGAGTCCAGTATGAAGAAGGGACTGGTCGCAACTGAGTATGGCCCCATATCGTCTTTTCTGTAGAGCATCTGCTACGACTTCTTTAGTTACGAACCAGGCTGCGCACCCCCCTGTTTCATGGAAGAGCGTGGCTGTTTGACCAAGCCAAAATCCTTTCAGCCCATGACCTGCGAAGATGGAACGAATAATGGAGAGAGAACCGGAAGGCGTTGGAGTTCGTGCATGTATGTACGAGTTCGGCGGAGGGAGGAGCGTTCTAGCCGTGGTTAAATCATGAACAGGTGGTTTGGAGAGTGTAGGCTGGAAGGTTGGGGCAGACGTGATGCGAGTAGGAGAGAAAAAGAGTTTGGTAATTGGGGGAGAAATATGTGGAGTTTTGGGTTGGAATCGAGGTCCATGTGAACGCATGTTCATCATTTGAACTTGCATTCTGCATTTAACAAGCTCTATTGGCGTTCTGGTTTGAGGGACAGTTCGGAGGTCGTTCACCAAGGGTCCGGAGATAAGGTAGAGAGGACGGACAAGATGAAGCTGGTCACAAATCCAGCACCAGCGGCTGCGGCACCCATCTGGGGTATGGTAAGTGATGGTTTAGTTTGCAGGGCATCTCCGTAGCAGAGGGTCCGGATCGCGTTCTGAAATGACGAGTACGCGAGAAAGAGTGCAGCTGTCTGCGCCATAGAGCCTATGAGAGGTGCAGATACGCCCTAAACAATCTTGGGTTGAGTTCGACTCGGGAAATTAAGACAAGGCAGACTTACCCGATAGAGGCCTCGTAATCCTTCCTCCTTCCAGGTCTGGCGCAGGCAATGCAAAGGGCCGTTAAAAGTGAAGACAGAACCTTCCCCGGCCGAGTATAATACTTGAGCTTGCAGCCTCACTTTGGCCAAGTATTCAAATATCTCGGCCACCATACCAGCGACCTACGGCGGATGTTGAGGGTCATTACAAACGCAATGAGCTGAAGAACGAACGCTACCAAATGCTATTTCTTTGCAAGCCTCCGCTGCGGACGCATTGAAGGAGTTGCTGTGGGATTCGCTGGACGATGCATAGTCGTTCATCGTCCCTGTGGAGGGACTTGCTGTGGGCTGGGTAAGGCTTAGGCCTCTGTCATGTCTGCAGTGCCGAGCGTCCTGCGTAATGACGACCGAAATCAAGAGGCCAACCGCAGATCACGTGCACCCTAGCACCCTTCGTTTGCCAAAACACTATGCAGAAAGCACAAGACGACCAGCCCGCGCCCCATCCATATCTCGCACTTTTCACTCAACACCTTGACCAGCTGCGAGACCACGTCGGCGGTGTATCACAGCTCTCCACACCATCTATCATCGGGGGTGTTTTGTGGACTGCAGCGGAGAAGGATGCATTCTTTCACGCTCTCGCCGTCCACTCTCGGTTCCGCCCAGACCTCATTGCCGCCTGTGTTGAGACAAAAAATGAGGTAGAGGTCTTGGAGTTCCTTGCATTACTGGAAAAGGGCTTACTGAAGTCCGTCATTGAGGACGACCGTTGTCGGGCAAAATTACCTTCCGCTCGCGAGGTCTCTGAATCTTGGATTGCTTGGGAAGAAGCCAACGCAGAGAGGTTACGTTTGAACGAGAAAACCTGGACTCGAAGGTCTGGGATAGAAGGGGCTGAAATTCACGGACGTATATTGGAGAACACGGAGTTGACGATGCATACCGAAACTCCGTTTTCAGATACCGGGCCCTTTGGAGGGCTAAGGCACCTCACCTGTGCTCATCTCCATGTTTTGGGAAAGATGTTGAAAGACGCTGCAGATCGACGATCAGGAACTGGCGAGGCTTCCTCGATAATGTCAGTATTTCTCGTGCTGTGGCGTTTAAAAAAAAACTAACGCCTTCTCGCGACAGAGACGACAATCTAGCACCAGCCCAGCCAATAACCCAGACAGGGTCTACTGCTCCGACACGGATATTTCAGTCAAGTACCTCGGTAACTTTGACCTATTCTCTCAAGCCTGATTCTCTCAAAAAATCGGCCTTGTTGCGATCAGATCTTGACCCTTCCGGAGAGGACCCTTTAACTCATCTTCAGAATCTCACTCCGCGGTCTCGTCGTCGCTATCAGAAACGTATTCACATGCGTCAGAAAAGAGCGCAGTTAAGGGGGGAACAGGCAAACATGACCATGGATAGACTGACGACTGGCCCGAGAAAGAAATTAGACGATAATACACCTGAAACTACTGTCCCGGCAATTGCTAGCGGCAAGATGGGATCCGAGATGGCCGCGGATTCCGCTACATCCGAAATGCTCACCCCTGGCAACGATAATGAGCAAACCGAGACAACAGATATGGATGAAGATACAGGGGTCAGTGATCCGTCGATTATCACGAGGGCGCGTCGCCAGTATAAAACCGCTTGGTCGAATTTATCTTGCCACAGTGTGTCCCCAGAAGTAATCACTGCCAGTGGTCTTGATATCTTCAATTATCCGAAACTGGGGAAATTGTTGCAGTACGTCCCGCTCGATACATTACAATGCGCTATCTTCATGCGGTTTTGGCACAGACATTTTATCTCTGGCTACGACTCGAACTTGACTAGTCCAGATGTATCGATCAACGCAGAGATCCTCACCTTACTTCTTGAGATCTTGAAAGATTTTTTAACCCAGGTTATTTCACGAGTGATCATCTTAGAGGGGGAGCACCAAAGGCTTAGAGGTACGACAAAAGTGTGGCGAAAAAATACTGACGAGGTGATTCTCTTGCGCAACTAGCCCTCCCACTGACTAACCGGATAGTGACCAGACACAGAAAGGGATTATCGATCCATCTGCAATTCAGTTTTCGCTGAAGAGCATGGGCATCCTGAAGGCCAATATGCATCAGTATTTCGCAGACCTGTTGGATGAAGATTGCGATCCGCCAAACTCCCACCAAAGCGGGTATGATGATAATGAGCGACTATCCGGAAGACCAAATATCCTCAATCAGCATCCTCTACTCCAGGACATTTGTGTCCCCCACCACCACTATACTCTAGATCGAGCAGGTCGGCAATCATACCACCCTAACGACGACACAGACGACGAGACGCTCATGGATGAGCTAGAGGAAGAAGGGGTATTGGACAAGGAGGATAAGTTGGCTGACCAGAGGTATGAAAGAGCCCTGTGGAGAGAAGTCCCTCCACCTAGAAACAAAGTCCGGTGGACGAAATAGGCTTGCAGTCCTGTGCAATTGCTATTGCAAACCCCGATCTTGTTCCCAACTGTGTTATTGGGCATGGGCTTGAGGTTCGAAATATATACTTGTATAGCCAGTACATGATACCTAAGTACAATCCAGTCTAGGGTACATCACCTCATAGTTTTGTCCTCTCCTTTGTCTTTTCTTCCTTGACCTGCACAATTGCCTTGCCCCAAGTTTCCCGTTTTTCAATAGCCCCAAGCCCGTCAGCAAGCTTCTCAAGGGTGAATATTTGATCATACGTGATTGGTTGTACCTTCCTAGTTGCAAAGAGGCTGGTGTGGAAATAAAGTTAGGCACTTTGAACACAGGGAAGATAAACGGCGCACTCCAAAATATCTCGCCATACCGGAGGAATACGCGAAGGCTCGTGGACTAGAAATTATAAATTAGATATAATTTGGGTAGGGTGAATTACTCACGCCTGTAGGCGCCCCAATGCAGACCCACAAGTGAGATGTTCTTCAGAAGAACGAGATTCATTGGGACCTTCTCAATGACTCCACCCGCAAACCCGATGACGAGGGCACGACCCTTCCAGGCAATGCATTTGAGTGAATCTATATCCTAAGTCGGAAACGGTCAGGCGTACGGACTAAGTGTTAAACATACCATTGATGAGCCCAACAGGGTCGTATATAACATCGACACCCTTGTTCTTGGTTATTTCCAGGACGGATTCCTGCCATCCGGCTTTCGAGTAATTGACAACATGATCTGCACCACCAAAGCGCTTAGCGATGTCGAGTTTGCGTTCCGAGCCTGCTGCCGCGATTACGCGAGCACCCAGAGCTATTGGATAGGTTGCGTAGAAGTGAGAATCAGTTCAGGAGCAGTCGAACAACGGTGGAAAATACCTTTGGCGATTTGTACAGCAGCAATGCCCACACCCCCAGCAGCAGCAGTCACGAGCACCCATTCACCTGTGAAATCACTCGAGCATCAACATCTTGTCAGGTGCAATACGGGTCAACCCCACCCGCTTTGAGTTGTGCCCGGCCAACGAGTGCTTCATAACTAGTCGGCCAGGTGATGTACAGACCTACACATCGTCGATGTTGGTCGTCCTTTAGATTTGGGGAGAACTCACCAGCGCCCTGGTCAAACGTTACATTGTTTGGCAGAGGAAGGAGGCCACTCCAGTCCACTGCCACTTTGTCCGCAAATGATCCCAGCGCCGCACCAAACACACGATCACCGGGCTTGTATGGACAGCCTGGTCGGGCAGGAGAGTTCTGTGCAATCCTGCCTGCAAATTCTGTGCCGAGGATAAAGGGTAGGGGTGGTTTATGCTGATATTTGCCTTGAGCTTGGAGGATCTAGGGCTGGCTATTAGCACGTTAGTATGTGCTTCAGTGCTGCTCACGTCGAAAAAATTGAGGCCAGCGCTATGGACATCAACCAGGACCTGGTTTTCGCCTACCACAGGCTCTGGCACATTGTAAGACAGGGCAATATTGGAGGGGTGAGCGAGATCCTCAATGACAAATGCTCTCATGGCAGCGACGGGAACAAGAGACGGTGGGCGGTAAAGTTGAGCCGATGCCGGTCACACTCGTCATGGGATACTGATTGCCGGGAATTGTAGAGTTGTACAGATGCATATGTGCTAAATCTAATTTATTGACTACAGCGACGCCAAGTACCGAGCAATGCATTGCAGATGCTGGAGCACGCCTCGATACGCCTCGATCAGCTGAAAGCGAAGCCTTCACCTCCTTCGTTAATTGCAAGAAGTAATCGCTGCCGGAGCATTTCATATGAAGAATACTGTGGAAGGTCGATTTGATTAAAACCTGGCACGAGCCTGTGAGGTACTGTCCCCCGTCTGAGCTGAAATAGTTACTCACAGGTATGAGCTTGAGGCAGGCGGTCAGGTTCGCCGTATGCACGGTGGATGGAGAATCTTTGAACCCCTTGAACTCCTTGTAGATCAACGAAGCCACTCAGGGGCACGCGGGATGTTCCAGTGGCGAAGCTTAAGACTTTGGCTCTTTCTTCCCGGTTGAATGACTTCAAAGCTCTCCACCACCAGACGATATTTGGATCGGAACTTGAATAACCGTTGTACTCAGTTGCTGCTCTCCACTCATCAACGTCGATGTCAGGTGTCCCTGAGATCAGGAGTTCGAGTTCCTGCTCGTTGAACTGGGACGGCGTCATTTACGGTGATGCGGAATATTGAACATAGTCTTACAATAGCGATCAACTCCTTGGGTATAATCTCATAGAAGCCATTCAGGAGGTTTTCAATTTGGTCCTTGATGGAGGAATAGAGGCGATACTGGGCTGAAAGTTGGACAAATTCGCGCTTGTTGTCTTGAGTGACTGGAATTGTTTCACCATTGTCTTTCAACGGCACGATACGGTTCACACCAAACTAAGAAAAGGGTATTAGCTCGTCTCAGCTGGTCTCGAGCATTTCCATACCTCATCTGCCTCAACGCTGAAGTTCAGGTCCAGTACTGTGGGGTCATTTTCTAGGATCCAGCAGAGGGAGTTGTAATATTCAGGATCCACCCACTCCACGTCTTTGTAGTCCACAGGTTTTCCAAGTATCTGACGGTACAAACTCTTCGCAAAGTAGGCGTCTAAGAGGCGGCCGTCGTAGATAGCCTTCCCAATAACGCGCCCGACGAATTTAAAGAAAGACAGGTGCTCAGGGTTGACCCACGAATTCTTGTTCGGTTGGTACGTGAGCTTATCGGCAGCACAGGGTTGGAAGAGAGCGTTGTTGGGGTCGAACATTTGCCGGGCCAAGATCTGGAACCACTCGCGTGTAACACCGCCCGCATCAACACCCTCTTCGTCGTAGAACCGTACACTAAGCTTGCCATATTTGATTTGATCTCCTGTCTTGCGCTGTAGGTGTTGGAAGCTGTCCTCAAATACTCGCGCTCGGCGAACATTCAACTGTAGTGTGCCGTAATGTTCCCGAGAGGCGGGTCGACGGTGCAGCTGTTGGTTGAAGTAGTTGCGTTTGTTGTCGAAGTCGAGAACACGTGGGTTGTTGACTAACAGTGCGAACGATCCACTCATAAGGGATGGGTTATTGCGAACCATAACATTCAGCACCTTTCGATGGGAGTCCGTGAACGTAATGAATAGATCTTCCATGGCTTCACGAGGTGTCGTGGGAGTTCGAGGCGACATTGAGCCACGCAAGGCTCGAGGAACAGTGCCCGAAGATTTCGAGCCTACGTATTTGCAAACGACCATCAAAGTTTCGATCAGCGGCAGTAGGACAATCGCGATGTGTTCTGTCTCCGGCTTTTCCTCGATGACAGACAAACAATCTCCAAGGCGCTGCCATAAGGGAGTGAAACGGAAGGATTCGTATATCGCTTGCACTTTATCGATGTCCGCGTCGTTTGCGGCCAAGGATGGTGCCTTAGAGCTGTACATGTAATCTATAGTTTTGAGTACTCGGAGGAGTTTGGCTTGTAATGACGAAGCAGGAGAGAACTTGGCGGCCACGGCGTTCAATCCTTCTTGAGGTCCCGGTAGGGCAATCACCAACTCATCCAGATCAGTGTGAAGAGCATGTCCAAATTCCTCAGTTTTGGAGCGCAGTTCTTGGGCAATAACCTCACGCGCGTCAGGGATATACGACAAATGCTGGATGAGGGCGAGGCTCTGTTGGAATGTACGCCCAGAGCATTCACCAACTGTCAGGATGTTGACAATGAGGCGGAGGACGGCATGAGGAATTTGAGGAGGGTTAGCGAGGAGTATCTTCTCTTCAATGGCTTCAAGAGATGTCTTGTTGTCCTTGTTCAATAGCGCTGTAGCTTGATTAGAAGATATGCCTGCGGCATCATGTTAGCAAAGAAAAAGATTCCCAGGTCGCCGGAACGACTCACCGGTTTGAGCGCTGGCGTTCGTTTGGGTTTCTCCCTGTACAACGGGCGTTTGTGATGGGGCGTTTGATAAGAGTGAAGTCGCCTCCGCGGCTATAACATTTGGCTGGGACGTGTCGGTTTCTTTGGGTTTCAGGCTTGCCAGTGGCCTGGTGACAGTTGCGAGTAAACTGACAAGTGATTCCATGATGGCGGGCGTTCGGATGAGAGGTTGACGGTCTAATAGCCCCAGTAGAAGGACGATTGGGTAGTGGGTCTGTGGTATTTGCTTTTCTTTGCCCTTGCCTTTCTTGCTCGAGGACCTACGGAGGCCAGCAGGGAGCTCATGTTCCGTCAAGAAGAACAAGGATGCCAATTCATTTGCGCTGACGATGTAGGTCAGACTTTCGAGGCAACGTTGGACAACCAAATCAGGAACGGCTTCAATTCGGGCATTCGGCGACGTGAGCGCTGTGAGGTACTCTGAAGTCGCCTTTTGCTTCCCAGCCGACTTGGGGGTTTGGGGTTTTGAGATGTTGCGAACAGTAAGCTGAGAGAAACTCCTGTCGACGGCAGCTAAGTCCCCCGGGCCATCTTGAAGAATACCTAAAAGAACGTTGAACAATTCCGCCCGCGTCTTCGTGTTCTCACAAATATTGACGAGAACCCTGAAGAGGAGGCTCTTCTTCGACACTTGAGGGAAGAACAGCAATCGGACGAGGGCTGCGATTCCAGACTTCTCTAAGAGCTGAATGGCATCGTGGTCGACCGTGAATTTGCGGGATGGAGTAGCAGAAGCCCCGGAAACGTGAGGGGGATTGCGCTGAGTGGGTCTCCGAGTGCTACCTGTAAAGCCCCCAGCTTCTGCAAGGATGTGAGAAGGTAGTGTTTGGAGGAAACCTTCGTTTTGTTCCATCAGAACAGTTTGCCTCAGGGTTGGATCAAGACTGGCAATGAAGCTGGCTGGGTCGATATCCGCGGCTTGTGCAGGCTGGGTCACCGCACTTTCTTCGGCTCGTTGACGTGCCCGTTCCATTGCTTCCTGCTGAATGATTTCTGCTCGTATTTCTGGTGGGAGAGCATCGAGGAATTCCGCGCTAATCTGTGAATCCGCAGGACGCGCGACGGTGGCTGCGCGCTGATCACGGACGTGCTGATTAAGGACCTCTTCTCGCATGTCGTCGGGAAGGGCTTCAAGGAACGTCGGATCAATCCCTGTATCCGTAATGTCCACAGGACTTCCATGAATCATGACCGTGACTCGTGGGGGATTAGAAGTCGAAGCCTCAGTACTGGTCTCCTCAGCGATTCCTTCGTGCGTTTCAGCTGCAGTAGCATCGGTCATCGGTGTATCTTGATCGGTGACAACAGTCTCCATTCCTTGGTCATGAGCAGGAGATTGTTCTGTTGGCGCTACAAGTGCTTGCTCCGACTGCGTGGTTTCTTCGGTAACAATAGCTGCGGAAGGAACTGGCTCCATTTCAGTTTTCGGTGGTTCTTCTTCTTGCTTCTCCGCCTCTGCTTCCTGGTGCACCTTCTCCTCTTCTCTATCGCGAGCTACCTTTTCCTCAGCCTCCTTCTCTGCCAGCTTGGCCCGCTTTCTCGCTTCTGCTGCTGCAGGTAAAAGAGCTAGAATAACGTGATTGACGAGTTTGCCACTCCGTTCCGAAACAAATTCGCCGTTTAGGATTTTGGCTTCCTCTGCCCAGCGCTGCAAAGTCAAGAGAGGATCAAACTCACGACCTTGCCTGGGAGATGGTGTCCTAGGTCCTCTCTCCACACGTATCGCAGCTGAGATGACACCCTGATTCGGGCGGCGATGAAGGCGATCAAAGTTGACCATGTTGCCCATGTCAAGCTGGAACGCATGTGTACCACCTGCTGTGAGAATCTGCTGCAAGAACTGTGTCGAACCGGGACCCATGATATCGTCGAGACTCTGGAAGAGGTCCGCTCCAACGGCAATGTTTCTGTGCGAATGACGAGTTCCGCGACGGATATTGGACGTGAAACGATTCGACTGGTTTGATGAGTCAAGTAACAGAGGATGAGTAATTGTCTCTGGAGGGGGAGGGGGAGCATTGCGAGCACGACCAAAAACTTGAAGGTCTTCGTTATCTGAGTATCCATAAGTCCGGCATCACAGGATTTCAAGACCAAACGCTACCTGGACGACTACGCCGAGAGAGGAAGACTGGCGGTGGATCTCGCCCAGTTGTAATGTTGATGAAAGGCGCTCCGAACGGTAGCCCAGTCTCAGTGTTGAAAATACCACCTTCAAAACGGAGGCCTTCGTCGTCCGACACCATATCTGGGTCCTCTTCTTCATGGTGAATGATTTGAATTGGGACTAGAACAGATTTCAGTGTCATGCCAGCATTTTGTACTGTTTCGTACCTCCATGGTCATCTTCGTCGTCTATGTCCTCCCCGACAGGACTTAGACCATCCCCTGGCGGTGGAACATCCTGTAACGTGTCATGCTCGAGTAAAAATGAGGTGGTGGTGGGACTTGCCTCCCACAAGAGGTTGCCGTCCTCGTCTTCCATTTCATCATCCAAAGGTTCTTCCTCTTCTTCCTCTTCCTCGTCATTCTCAACTAGATCCCGTTCTTCTTCCTCGCGTTCCTCGTGTTCTCCCTCAACATTCCAATCCTCTCCTGCCTCTCCTTCATCTGCTTCAAGCTCGTCCTCGTCTTCGTCCTCATCTGTCCCCTCCGAGGTGTCTTCACTACCTGTACCGTCGAATTCCATTTCCACATCTTCATCATCCTCGTCTCCATCTATATCACTACCCGGGTACTGTCCGTCGTCCATTTCCTAAAAACATCAGACTTCAGTTCCGGGGTGAGAGTAGGCCCAGCACTTACTCCTCCGTACATGCCGAGAGCAGAATTACGATACAGGTCAGGCGTCTCCTCTCGTGCCACATCTTCTGACATATCACTTTCATCTTCTTCTGAGGAGAGAGATGGCGATTCGCTTGCATCGATCCTGGTTTCCGTAGCCTCTTTGTTCTTACTTCCTCGGCTCATCTTGATCGCGATCTTCGTGCTGTAATGGACTTGAGAAAGATGTTATGTCATGCACCAAAAGAACTTACAGGTATTGTAATGGACGAAGGATGAAATCAACAAGGGTGCGAATGTGTGGATAGTTAAGGTCAACCTCGGAAAGAGCGTTGGTCAACGTCGAAACAAAGTTTTTCTCCAACATAATTTTCGCCATATGCGTAGGTGTTTCATCCTGCTGCTTACGATTGGAGGTGCTCGGATTGTTGAACCGAACTGTCAACAAACGATGGCAAAGATCTGCGAATGCCCATAGCTTTCCATAGCGAACTTCAAAGCTCTCGATCGAGGGAATATCCTTGAGACTGCGACTGAGGGTCTCGAGAACGAACTTGCGTACAGCAACGAGCTCTGGCGATACATCCTTGGGCTCATGGGGGGAAGTAGAGGTATCAACGCATAATGAAACAATCATCAACATGGCCCAGTTGCATAGAGAGAGGTGCTGACGATTGGAATCTGAAGGGGAAGGGTTGATGGTACCTGGATTGATGACATCATTGAATAAGAATTGTAAAGTCAGGGACCGAAACTTGTTTGCAGATTCCTTGGCAGACGCTTGATTCCTTTTCTTCGGGGCGAAGGAAAGGAAGGCAATCTTGCAGGCATCGTAGGAAAACAATAGCTCCGTTAAGCACTGCATGAGGAAACAGGCATACTGATACTTGTCCTCGGTATTCCTGGCCGTCTGGGCTGGAGAACATGTGTGTTCGTCGACTTTGGAAGGTGTTACGAGCAAGGTAGATGGCTGGGCCATTGGGGGACTCGCCGGCTGCCCGGTCTCGCCAGGTGTAGTTGTAGTGATAGCGGCTAGATTTACACCACCAGTTGATGTTGATACCCCATTAGTAGCCTTCACAGCTGCCGTGAGCTCTGTGAAAAGTAGGTGAATAACGTTTTCTGCGTATTGACCGTCGATTGGGCTGGGATTAGAAGCTTCCGGCTTCATCTCGATATCTCCAACCTCCAGTTGCTTTTCTTCCTTATCTCCAGCTCCTTCCTGCTTCGGTTTCCCGGGATCTTTCTCCTCGGACTTCAACCCAATCTGAGGACTGAAGCCATAGGGATAGTTGAGATTGCATAAGGATTTAGTGATATCGAGGAAAACGTTGGCGTCTCTGAACGCCATGGCATTACAATTGCGAACGTAGGTGCTGACATCGACGGCATTGTTCCTTGGATGCTGAAAGTACCTCTTGATAGATTCAGAAATAATGATCTGAACCGTGGTGCGATCCTCGACGACATGACGAAGAATTGTGATGACATACGATGATCCTCCGGTAACCTCCGATGCATCAATGCGACGGAACAAGTTTGCTAGACCATCATTCTCCAGGAACTGTTTCACCATCATCCTGTCCTTGGTAAAGTAAACGAGTAGGCGTAGCACAGACAGCAGTTCATCGGAAGGTAGGTCACGAATGGCGAGGAGGCGCAGAGAGAACTCGAAGATAATGTTTCTTGCATCTGTTCGTGGAAGACCGAGCGTCAAGGGCTCGGGATTAATGGCTTCATCCTCTTTGGGGATAACAATGGTACGAGGCTCTTCAGCCAAAATCAGTAATGCTTCAGTCACAAGGAGGTGGGTGGCGAGCCATTTTGGGGGGCTCTCGGGCTCTATTCCAGACAGTAAGAGGACCAGTAGGCTGTCTAGGAGCTCCTTGCGAAGGCTGTCATCAAGGCTCGAAGGCGTTTCACATAAGACCAATGCCAAGAGACGACAACGATTAGCGAGCGGTTGCTCTTGAACATCGTATGCGTAAGGGGAAAACGACTTGACATCATCCACTAGGTCTCGAATAGCTTGAGATTGGTGTGGGCTCGGACGAACGAATGCAGTATGGAGCTCAAATAACAACGATTGATGCTCGTCAACGAGGAGTAAGGCTTGACGGCTGATCAATCCTCGAAGAGGCTCTCGAGCTTCGTCCAGGGCGTTCTTCCATTCCTCAATAGTCTTAATTTCTTCCCTTTGTTGCTCCGGTTCGGTCGGGGGCACAGAATGGCTTGTCTCAGCAGGAGCGGGCGCCACACCAGACACCTCTCCACCTTGTTCCTCCACCTCGGCGGAGGGTGCAGCTTCAACGTCAGCAGTAGCGTCAGATGAGCTCGCGACCGGCAGGGGCGTGTTAGCAGGTTCTGGATCAGGAGGAAATGCAAATGGGTGTGTGAGGAGGAAATCAGTGGCTGCAGTGACGTTGTTACGAGTATGAACCAATGCACGTTCGGCAGCAGACCGAGGGAAACCCATATCCACCAACATCTGCACACGGCCCTCATCTGGCCCAGTTGATCGAGATATATTAGGGACAGCTGCCTCTGCGGTCGTCTCGGGCTTGGATTGCTCGTTTTCTCCATTTACAAGCTCCAGCACTGACCGGACGATGGACTTGCTGACACCGAGGGGAGCTTGAATAAGCCATGGCGCCTCCCAAAGTGGACGTAAAAGAGGTAAAACCTTCAGGCGAAGTCTGACTAGGAAATTGTTCGGGTCGAAAAAACCAGGTTCCGTTTCTGTCTTATCACGGGTGATGAGGAGTAAGGTTTGAGGTGACTCGAACAAAGGCTTCGGGGAGATGATCGGGTGCAGGAGGTGAAGGGCGACTTTGAGACCTCCATATGCATGAATGAGGGTTTTGTTGAGGATATCAGTGCGCTCTTCCTCCCGAATTCCTGTGATTTCCTCGATGCTCTTGGTGAGCGAGGCACAGACCCTTAAAAGCTCGTCTAAACCCCCGTTCTGATGGAAGGCATTCAACTCGACCGTGTGTAAGGTATTGGTGGATGTCCGTTCTATTTCCGAGACCTAAATATATGCACCAGAAAATGATATAATAACCTCACCGTCTACAAAGAGGAGGGTATACAACCCAAGGATCACACTGTAGTACGTGTATAAAGAAGGTGTATCATCTGACGAAAATTAATTTAATAATCGAATCCTTAACGTCGAGGGACTGCCGACATACCAAATTCAGGGATTTGCAGATGTTTCAACAATATATTGGCAATAATACCAGCCGAGTCCAGTATTTGCTTCTTTTGTGATGCTTCTGGGTTACGACGAGCGTGGAACATCTTGACAACCGCTATCACATACGTCAGCCAATTTTTATCGCTTTGGTGGGGATAATCAGGCAGACCTTGGAAAAAGGGCGCAAGCACGTTCGGCACACCATGAGTAAGATACTTCAGAGCAGCAGCATTACGAGACAACGGTGTCTCATCTTGCTTCAGCTTGAAGGCTTCCTCTCCACTGGGAGATCTGGCATCACTGGCGGGCCGGATCCCATTGGCAGTATTTCCTGAATTCAACGAATTGGTAGCTTCGATAAGGTTGGTCGTAGACAAATTTGGAGTTCCATTTAGGGGTGACTGAGTAGGACTAGTGTGCGGTATTCCCTTGTTCGAAAGGGCTGCATTTAACACCATATTTTCCCATATAGTAGCCCGGTGCAGAGCGCCAAGTTCTGGAATGGTTTCACCACCGCAAGAGCTCATCAGAGTCTGAAGTAGCGTTATAGCACTACGGCTATGGGAGTACCCGACAGTGCCGAAGACGTCCGAGAGGAGTGAGGTCCTGATGTGCAAAGTGACGAGGTTTCGAAATTGGGCATTGTGGGCTCCTTGAGTGGTATCTGGAGGGAGTCAAGTTTTGATTATTGAGAACGAGATTAAGCCCGCACCGTTGATTTCCAAGAGTGGAAGCAGCTTCGATGAAGGTTCCAATCCCTGCCAGAAATCCTTTGTGTCCTGTAGTGAATCATGGACGATCTTAGACAGGTAGAACAGAGTCTCATTGGTTGCGAAGTCCACCAACGTGCGCATGACCTGGACAAGGGAATCGGAGGCGACGCCATTAGAGAAATCATAGGGCAGGCACGGTAGAGCTGTCAGCCGTCCTATATATGTCAGGCCATCGGAAAGCGTGATAAAATCTTTGCAATGAGGGGCATGTTGGAAGAAACCTTCAAGAAACTGGAGAATTATGTTGGCATACTCATAGAATGCCTAGGGAAAAAAAGACATACTCGACACAGTACATCAATGAACGACACCACGGTGTTGTCATGTGTTTCCGATGATGGTTCATCAGCGATAGTGAGAATATCTCCTGTAGCGACATCAACCATCTCAGCCTCAGTACTTTTTGCCTGAGCCGCGTCATCATCTTCCATCTTCACATCGGTGTCAATTGCGGCAGTAGTTGTCGGTACCAACTGGTACCAATGAAGGAGGTCGTTTGGAGTCCGATAGTTCCTACCGATATCCTCGATAGCACCCATCGTGGATTTTAAGGAAGTAAAGACGGCTGCCTTCAAAAGTGGATGATGTCGAACAAGCTCATCAATTGCTGTTCCAATGATGACAGCATTTTCCTTGTCGATAAGAACTTTCAGGTGACGTTCAGATGTGAAAATTGTAAAAACGGCAGGGATGATGCTAGGTCGATTACCCAGCTGAGTCTGACCAATTTCATTCAAGCACAGTGCACCGAGTGCATTCGGAATGGATTGAAGGACCTAGGTGCAAGATTAGGCAATTCTATAGGACAAAATGGAGTGGAAAATACCTCAATGGACGGTTCAATACCAGTTTCAATTGCCTTGTAGAACGATTCAGGGAGACCAGCCTCTTGGATGATACCGAGGGATGTAGGCTCATTATGGACGAAAGTGGCCATGATATTAATCGCTATGAACAAGAATGAACATACAAAGAGCATCTGAGGCCGAAAACCCCACATACCTAGTGGTAAGACACTGGGTCCAAACAAACCTCGATGGTCAATTATCTTCTTGATCGACTTTACTAACGACGTATCAATGAGTCCACGTAGGCCTTCAGATGTGCCAGAGGACTGCATCATGCGGTGCATAGTCCTGAGGAGATGCTTAAGAACAGATGAACGAGAGATGGGAAGGTTGCCTGCCGTCATGGCGTTAGGTATCAAACTGCCCTATTGCAATGATCCAGACTCACCGCTAAGATCCTCAACCTTGTGAGTGATACCGTAGTCCTGAATATCATTGTCGATTTCATACTGGACATAGTAACTGAGCACCGAAGCAAACATATGCGACCAAAGAGACATACCTCAATACGGTCAACAAGCACAGTTACGCCACGAGCAGCACAGAACAATGTAAATCCATTCTGAAAGGAATAAAGAACACTGTCGATGAGCTGCAGGGTTTTTGAAACAACTGGAAGGCGATTCGGTAGCCTATTCTCCACGAGCTGTATAAGGAGAGGGATCAAACCAGCACCGACAACCATGTTGACTCCCGAAGTGTGCGTGGCAATCAGGGTTACAAACTGCAGAAGAGCTTCGACGAATGACTGAGGGACACTGGAGGACGGGCTTGCCACATCATTTACTGTCTTCCGGAACAAGGCCATCAAAATCCCGTGGTTTACACCAGCGTTCACAGCAGTTAAAACTTCTTGACACCTGTTGCGATATCTTGTGAAGGCATCCAAGACAGCAATGGCGGCGGTTTGAACGGTGACAGGAACATCGTACTCGACATGAAGAAGCTCAGCCACGTTGGATATGAGATCGGGTTCGTAGAGGAAGAAGGAAGAGGTGGCTTGTGATTCCGAGTGTGTGAGGGCATAGATTGCGATCGCCAGGAGTCTTGCAATGACAAGCTTTTCCCGCTCACCTTCACCGACCCTGTAAAGAGCTTGGCTAACACGGATCCGATTCAGGAGTTCAAACTTCTCTTCCTCCGGGATCCTATATGAGCGTACACAGTCCGCGAGTATCCTCATTGCTGATTGGGACTGCAATGTGGCTTCCGAAATAAAAACACTAATAGGTCCGGTAGAGGCCACGGCTTGGGACTTGGAGGGTGTGATCGGTGGTTCGGATGGTTCGGATGGTTCGTCCTTCTTCTCCTGCGCAACCACCACACTCGCATCCGTCCGATAGAAACTGAACGACACCTCCCGTGCATCGGATGGTAGACCGTCAACCTCCACCTTGCTCTTGCTAGTCACGAGATCTATAAGGTTGATACCATATTCACGTAAGTGTGGCCACCTTTTCGCCAGTGCCAGTAGACGTGACGCCGCAAGGCTGAGCACATGGGTGACGGACGATTGGGAAGAATATTGTTGGGCGGGTCGGAGGAGAACATTGAGAGACAGTAAAACAATGTCGAGGTCAGAACAGAGGAGGAGACTGTTCAGTCGCTAAAACCTTGCATCAGCAAGAACAAGCGAAAGTAAACTCTAAGTGCAGTACGTCGTAAGAGCTGAAGGTCTTTCGATTTGTCGAATTCTCTAGTAGGAGGCGTTGGAAGCGCAGAATTTCTGAAACAAGCGCTTTCGTTTGCGAAGGAAAAGTGACTAATTGCACTTTGTCCAATTCATACTGGTTGATAATGTCCTCGAGGATGGAGTCGAACTTGTTCAGGACCTTGATCCACGCGTTCAGATCGGACCGCGGCCATTTCCAAGACTCGATAGAGCCGAGGATATGAACGAGCTGTTCATCCGGCGCATTCAGAACGCTAGTAATAAACTCCGCGACAGCCGCAGGCTACATTGAGAGCATGAGTGGGTCTGACACACTTGCGTCTACTTGGGATGAAGAAACATACGGGAGTCGCAGCCTTCTTGGATTTGTTTGTGATCTTCATTTTCCGTGACCACAGATGGGTCTGGAGAACGACGACTATATTCTTCCGCTATGTAGAATGTGGAAGGGTAGATGAGAGGAAGATGGTTGATGATGTCGATGAAGGGTGAAGGTATGCTTTGCAGGAAAAGTCTCCAATCCAGGTGAGGGAATTGCTGACGCAATCGTAAGTCCAGTGTCACGTGTCACGCGTTGCGCCGCTAAATTAGACCGCGTTCTGGCAGTCTCCAGAATCTCGACCTCCGATGGTTAAGCGAAAAGCCCAGTCAGACAGCGAAAACGAATCCGAGGCTCAGTTCTCCGACCCAAGCTCCATATCCAAAGCCAAACCTCAACCTGCTGCAAAAAAGAAGGCTGTGGCCGTGAGTGACTGTGAAGTCACCATTGGAGTCTGTGCTGAACGATTGGACAGAAGAAAACAAAGCCAGAGTTCGACGCTGGTACGGGGTCATCAGCTGCTAAAATAGTCAAGAGCAATGCAAGTCTTCCAACCCTGTCCAGCAACGATCTAACTTTTGTTCAGGTCTTAAGCTCAACCGCAATCCACAAGCATGGTGAGGGCGACCAATATATTGATCTTGGCAAGAGGAAGCGGGCAACCGTTCGCTCCTTCAAAGACATCCCGTTATTGGATATCCGGGAATTTTACAGCGCTGGTTCAGATGAGAAACCAGGGAAAAAGGGTATCTCACTGACCACAGAACAGGTCTGGATATTCCATCCCCATTCCGTCTCCGCGTTCTGAACTGTTTGTAGTGGCAAGTCCTCAAAGAAAATTCTGATACTATCGATCGACTTTTCTCAGAACTCTCTAAAGGAAAGAAGTGAAGTCGCACTTTTTTTGCTTTGCCCTTTGCCTACATATGCTGTACTAGATATATTGCTACTAGTCTGATTATATGATCTCTATGGATAGCTCTAGTTCATAAATTACGCTTCCAACAGGCCAGCAGCGGCCTCATGCGCCCCAGCTAAACCCCGCCTACGCAATCCTCTCAACCATGCTTGGACCTTTACACTAAACGCTTGAAGGTCGAGAAATGACTCTATAAGAAGGAACTTGACATGTGATGATTCGTACTTCCTGTGAACGAGAGGTGAGCAACTACCCAAAAACACTCAGGAATCTACGAACCACCATGCCTTGAAATAGTCCCGAAACAGACTAAGAGACAAGATCCCCCTTGTGCGAATACTGTTAATGAGCTGTTTCTGCTCGTCCTCCCAGACTGCGTATGCACAATATTTTGCCGTTATTAAGAAGATGCGAATCTATAAAAGTTCATTGTCAACACATCGCCCATGACCCGTGGACAGGACATCTCTCACGTTGGAATGAGTGGTAGCCAGAGCATTATCCAGGCTCCTGAAAATGCACCTGTAGAACCACACACTCATCACAAGAACTTGGTACATACCGTGTTAAGTCGTTAAGCTTCAGTACCATCAGCACTCGACGAGGCACCCGGCGTAAAACATCAAGCACTGAGAGAATGAGTCCATCCTGAGCGACAACGGCATTACGGATTGCCTCCATTTCTTCCTCAGTCTGGGGAGTCATGTCTATGAGCCCGGATGCTCGCTTGAAGCTCACACCTTCTGTCTTATCCCATGATCCTTTCATGGCCGCCCGCCCTGTAATAGCAGCTTCAAATACAGGATACTGTGATAAAATGAGCCGTCTTCAAAACACAAAGGATGTGCAGAACTCACAAGATCAGGTCCGATATTCCCAACTAGCTCTGCGTACTTTCGACGATCAACATGCATGGACGAGGAAGAATCGTCCATTAGAGATAACCAAAACTTTCCGTAGTTGACTCTCAGCTGGTCATCAAGGTCGAAGTATAGCCCGTGGTCCAGCAGAACTATCTCAAAATTATAGGGAGATCGCGAGTTGAACGGAGCAGGTCGAATCAAGAGATTGCCAGGATGAGGGTCCTGCCGAATAAACCGAGTTAAAAGCACATCCGCTCTCAATGACGAGCAAGCTCACCGCATGAAACCAACCGTTTACAAACACCATTTGGCTGAATATTCGTGCCAGCTCCAAAGCCACTCTATTACGATCGATGCTTTTTTCGGCAAGATATTGAAGATCGTCAACGCGTCCACCTTGAATAAATTCCATGACAAGCACTCGTTTCGTGGAAGAAACTACCCCAGGAATATATAATGAGGTGCGCAACCCCTCGAAATCCTTTGCAGCGCGTGTGGCATTATTGGCTTCATGGATGAAATCCATCTCTTTGGGCAAATTTTGTCGCATTTCATCCTACACAGGAGGTGAGGCTCGAGAGGAGAAGTACGAAGGTGATGGATTCATACAGCGAGCCATGTGAACTCAAACTCGGGGAACCAATATTTGATCCAACCTATCCGAATTATTGGCACGGTGTTGAAGTCCAGTACATCCCGCTCACCCAGGGTAACCTCCACCATTTCCATGTCAATGTCACAAAATTCCGCCAAGTGGGGGTGCTGAACCTACCATAGCCAAGTGTTAGATGAAGCACGCCCTACCAGAATAACATAGGAAATTCTTTACCTTGACGGCAACCTGTTTTCCACTCGGCTTGTGCCTTCCAATGTGTACCTGCGCCAAACTAGCAACACCAATAGGTTCTGGATCAAAATTGTCGAATAATTCCGCGGTCGAGATACCCATATCACTCCTGAAGAGCTGTTCAACATCCTCATACGGCGTTGGTTCACAACGGTCCTGTAATGGCCTCATGGTACTTGTCCACTCCTTTGGAAGAACAATAAGTGATGCCATATGCTGTCCCAGCTTAATGAAAATTCCTGCACTACAGTCAGTCATCGATGCTGAAACGAGCCAATGCATTATAAGCACCTCCGTTAGCCAACAGTGCCTTCAAGACCCTCTCCGCACTTCTTGTATGACATTGTGACACGGCATTCATATATTGACTTTCTGTGTCATAGTGCCGAGCAAATACAAGTTTGTAGTCGATCGCTCCACGGACTGCAGCGCCTGTAGGGGACAGTGAGCACACTCCTATAATGACCAAGATACATACCAGCTACCCTGGAACACCTGGCGACAGCCAAACAGGTATGTCGAAATGGCTGATATTCCTGGTAGGCGACGAAACCAGCCCCACCCACCAGGAGTGCAGATATTGAGTACATCCAAGCTCTGCTCTGAGCATTAGTTTTGTGCACGCGATGATGCGATGGGTAGTGGTGTAGCGGGGTCCTGACCCATCGCGTCTGGCGCGCACCAAAGGCTTCGAGGACGACTGGAGATGAAGTTTGCTGGAGTCGCCGCTGCCAGCCTAGTAGGTTGGTACGGTGGAGGACCATTGCCAACCCAGCTCGATTTTTCTCGGAGATCAGCGTTCCAGACCCGGGCGCTCCGCCTGAAATGCTCCATTCATCCATACATCACACATTTTTCCGGACAATCGAGAGAAGGTTATCTCCACGTGAAACATGCTATACATATGGACAGATATGACTGCCAGATCTCAAACCGATGCACCGCAGATATGTGAATGTGAGGTATACTAGAAATGTAATCTACTCCGTCATTTGCTGCCCCTCTTCATCAACATTTGGGCAAATGACATGCGCTGTGATGACTGTGCGTCCTCGTTCTGGTGCATTGCTTCTGCGTACCTTTCAAGGCTGTGAAAATAGATGCTGCGAAGGTGGGAAAGAGGACCTACAAAAGCTTATAACGCACAAGCTCACTCTCTAGCTCTTCGTTTCTCAGCCGCTGCTTCACTAGCTCATTCTACTGCCGTTGAGCTCGATTCCGGGACAGAATATTCAACTTACTAGAACCTCAACGTGCTCCATGTTCAGTTGTGCAAAGCCGGCCTCTAAGCTTTTGCTTCCACAAAATGAGTCTTTGACATAGGCACGACTGATAACGGCTGACCATTGCTGGGACAGGGCACGATTATTATTACGCAGTTCATCTATTTGGATGGCGTGTTTGTTTGCCTCTCGCTATACGGATCTATCAAAACAGATATCCTATTCCATTGAATAAATCACTCACAATCATGTCTTCATATTCGTGACGATAGCAGTCAAGCATGAAGGCCGTGATCTTCAGCGAGACGGCGTCGCTAACAAATCCATCTACATCGTATTTTGCAGGTTCAGGAAGGTTACCATCACTTCCTAAAACCTGATCTCGTTAGTTCAGAAATGGCACAAAAAGACTGAGCAAATACCCTGTATTGGTCAAGTAATTTATTGTTCAAAAAGTCGAGAATCTCATCGAATTTAAACTTCAACAATCGTTCCTCGTTCTTCTTGAGCAAGGCAATGCTAAACCCAAACATAGCTTCTATCCCGTTCGCCAAGCAGTGATCATATATCCGAAAAACAATTTCTAGTGGGAAGCTAATGGCAACATCAGATATTATTGATTGGTCCAACAGGTCGACCCACCGATAGCTGAACATTGTCAAAAGCCATTGCGAGCAGAACATGCTGGATTTGACTCCCTGTCTGAGGAAATGAACGTGAAGGACGGGAAGTAACTCTTCGATTAGACGGTCAAACTGTTCAGCGAGAATGGGGTTCAAAGCAATGAATATGATCAACAAGGACTGATTACCTGGAACTATCATTTTGTGAATACCGTGGTATGTTACAGTTAATACACAACTCACGAGACGCATCTGCAGTTTGGGCATTTCTGGCATATAATGGCCCCTTAAATCATATACTTGCATTAGGCGCACAAGCAAGGAGAAAGCTTCCTCGTCTGGCATCTGAGGTATAGTCAGAAACGCTTCCGTGTGTCATATCCCTCTTACATTTAGCAGTAGCACAGCGACAACAAAGGGCAGTCCTTGACAGTATCCAACCTGTGAATCATATCTAGTATCAATCTAAAGTAAGAGGGCAAACAGACGACGCCACTAGGCAGGAGCACTCACAGGGAATAGGCTTTGAGAACGTTGAAAAGATTCTCCTGCCCGATGCCCTGTCCATCTGTAAAGAAGGCATGGTGTGGAAACGTTCTTCAGGGAATTCAGTACTTTTCATGACCACAATACAAAGGTACTCGCACCTCCCGAGGTCCCTTGTGATAGATTTCTCATGTGAACTCGTCTCCTTCAATAACTTGATATAGGTACTCTCGAGCTCAAGATCCTTTGATGCTGCCCTGAGTAAAACTATGTCATCAAGGCTTCAAATTTCGGAGATAAGCATAGACAACTGACATGTGTTGCCACATCATACCGCGAAGAGCTGCAGGGATACCTTTTGCGATTGCTTGGGCAAGCACCTCAGGTCGGTCTGCCGCAAAACCTTGGTAGTCTGGTCCATGTTATACTTTGTCAAACTCGTCCGCAACAAAGAACGCTACCTGAGACGACAGCTCCCCAGAAATCTAGACAGTTGTCAGGTGGTGCAACGTAATGGAACCGAAGCACTCACCCCAATCAATTGTTTCCTCCGCTCCCTGTTCCTGTATCGCCTGCTTTTCCTTTTGCAACCGTGAAAACTCTTCTTGCAGTGCTTGCTGTCCATCCAAGCTGATCCTTGTAGAGCGTCTCTTCTCCTCTATGAGAGATAAAGTATGTCCAGAGCGAATGGTAGTGATTGACGCGGACTTTTGATGGGACATGTTCGAATGCGAGATATTAAAGTCCATGTCATGTACAACATCATCGTTACCACGTCCGCTGTTAACGTTCTTCTCCCCTCCTCTAGCCCCGCTGTCCAGTTCGTGGGACAGCGAGCCCAACGCCTGGGGCAACGGGGAGACGGCTGGTGAGGTTGGTTCATATGTTAAAGAAACAGAGGCGAGAGGTGAAGGTGGTGGTGGTTCATCATCGTCCAGAGCAATGTCATCCAGTTCCGATAACGTCGTTGTAATGGACCCACGTTCAGGTAACCGGGTGCCAAATCCGCTGTTTTCTGGGGAACGTAACGAGTCCAACGCGTTCTTCGTGGAGACCATAGAAACGGGCTCGAGTGTTGATTCGCAGAGCGATATGGACATCAAAATAGAAACAAAGATACAAGAGGCATGAGCTCCCCAGAAAGGAGGGCGTAAAGAGCTGGAGAGTAGAATAATGCCTCACGTGATCCCAGCAGTGAGGAAGCCACACCCTAATAACGGCATGCAAAACACCACATTCTCTATTCCTTCGCACCTCTCCCGTGGCCGCATTGGCCCCGTCAAACCCCGAGGTTGGCTTCATCCTTGTTGATTATTAGTGACCCCCACTTCACAGTTCCCCCCGCGTCGACTCGGTATTAAATGGAATTCCTTTTCACTCCGAGACCTTTCGAATTTGACCAATTGCACCTCAATTCTTGTCGCATGTTTCTTCGTCATCATTGTGCAACAGCCTCATCTCGTTCCGGTTTTTATGCCGTGGTTAAGGTCAGATAAGCGCTCGAATTAAATCTTGCTCTCTATTCTGTATGGCGTACTGAGCCCGCATCTCGATTTGAAACCACCCCTGTGACTTTTAACGGTGTGCTTCCTTTTAATCACTGACAGATAGATGGCCAAATCCCACTGCGGAGTCCGGACGATGCGACGGGTGCAACAGCGGAAAATAAGAAGACCAGCATCATAACGTACATCACTCCGCCAACGAATCAGCCAAGACTGAGTACTGAGTACTGAGTACTGAGATCTTGTCTATGTCCGGCTCCGAGATATACGCTCACCCTCCCGCTCAAGGCACACGCTCCACCGTGTGCGCCATCAGAACCCACCCCCCGATAAGCAGGCAGCTATACGCGACGCGATGTTGGTTACACTCGGACGAACAAACGGAGCGTGGAACCGGATCCACCTCCGGAATTTACTTGAACATATACGATGCTATGAGCTCTAAGCCGCCCTTGCCAGCTGAGCTCGCTGAAGAGTGAAACAGGGCATGCATTCAGCGTTGGGGTCAAATCAATTTGATGTTCCAGGGATGATGCATCCAAAATACATAACATTCCTTGATCAAGTTTGTTTGTCGCCAGTCGTGCAACACAGGGACAACTGCGCCGGAAGACGAATGGGGAAATTTGAAGAGTTACGTGAAGTTCGTGCGATAGAAAGAAAACGAAACATATGGCGTTGGTAGTGTGACGATTGACGAACAGTTGTAATGAATGTGGGTAACTACATGATGCAAATTTTCTAAAATACAGCTACAATACAACAATATCCAGATGTGGTGGAAGTGGTCATGATGAGTCGTGGGTGCGGTAGAGAGGATAGGTAAAAGGCAAGGGCCCGGCCGGAACGGACGAGAGAAAAACGACAGGATGAACGAAGATAAGAAGGCAGGCCGCAAGCAGAAGGCGGGCCAAAAGACACAACTATGCTCAAGTCGCAATAATCACGGGTAGATGAACAGCGCTCCTGGTGCCATGGTAAGAGCCCATGAAGTCTGGCGTACTCTGACTATAGCGGTGGTGTCCTGGGGATTGGGCATACCCCATGACCTCTAGACCTAGTCCCTTCTCTCTTGCAGCTTTCACTATCCTCGCCGCATCCTTCGGATATTCCCCGGACGCCAACCCGAAATTCGATACTCTCCTTCCACGAGGTTCTCTTGATAACTCTCTTTCCATCCTTCTTTCCCTCTCGCGCTCACGTTCACGCTCCACTGCTTTCTCGAAACTCGGATCCGAAATATCCGAACTCCTCGCCAACCACAGATTCTCCAACTCCAACAGCCACTTGTCTTCTTTCCATTTTTCCGACCTCTCGTGTGCTTTGACGATTTTCCACCCGAGGCAAATTGAACAATTAGTGCAGAAGGCCTCTTGCATTGTATGTGCTCCCGTGGTCATGAGCTGCACACGCGCTGGAGAGGTATTGACGTTATATCTGACATCGGAGGATTGGCTTGAGTCCAGGTCAAATGTTGGGAAAAATGAACTTACACTTCTGTGAACAAGGAAGCCTTTCCTGAAAACCCGCGGAAAGCACGGGAGCCAGGGGGAACCTGCATCCGACAAAGCATCAGTATTTTGATTCGTTATTATCAGGATCAAACGAAGTGAAGGAGTGTGAGTGACAGATATCACAAAGTGGACGACAGGTGGAGTAGAAGGTTGATTACGATAGATATCAAAGGCAAAAGTGGAGCTTGGGAATGGGGAAAAAATACTCACGGCAGAGGCTGGTAGGAGGTTTTCGCTCGTAGTGATACAATTCATGCAGCTCCGGCAGACGATCAGTTTGGCGCCGTTTCTCGGGATGGGATGACTAGATAGGTCTGGACTGGAAGCGTCTCTGGATCCAGGAATCTGAGGTAGTGGTCTCGAGACCCGCTTACGGGCGTTGAGTGACTTGGTAGGAGAGTAGCTGGGGGATACAGACCCCGGGGAGGAGGCGGGTGAGGAGAAACCAGATGGGGACGGGGACAAGGAGAACACAGAAAAGGGAGGAGAGGAGGAAGGTGAGGATGATGAGGCCGTCCGTATGGAGGAGAGACTGGGCACAGGTGGTAGTCGACGGGGGATCACACTTCTTCCATTGAGATTCTCGAGCTCGTGGTTTGGATACATTGCTGCACCGGCAGCTATGGAATGTGTATGGTGTTGAGGGCTGACAGGGTGGTTGAAGAGCAAGATGTCAGGCTTTTATGGCACAGCTACGCGGAGAGATGGGCCAGAATCAAGGCTATGATGGCCATGGCATACACTCGGATATATATAGGGAGTGGTAGTTACCTTGACTCGAATGTGACGGACCATCATACATCACGAACTATGGACAGAATGATTGGAATATCAAACAGCGATGTCAAAGGTGTTGACGAAATAATTCGAGGCTGTGAAATGCTCGGTGCATCAAAGCTCAAGAGCATGAGGTTCTGATGGACTGAAGCAGATCGAGATCCAAGCAACCGGATCACAGGTCCACCCGGAGCTACCGGCTATTCAAAGGCTGTCCTCGCAGGCCAAGGCACCGGGCCCAGGGAGTTCAGGAGGGCTCCTTGTCTTGTACGCAGAACAGCGAATGCCAATCGTCGACGGATGGCAAGGGCGAATTTCGAGTATTTTTGGCAGTGTTCACACCGATTAGGAGCATGCAGATTCATCGCCACCGGAGAGGCGTCCCTTATCGGGTAGCGCGGCTGCTTGGGCTCCCTGTTACCCTCGACTCCCATGTTGTCTCTCCTTGTCTTTTCAGGCCAGCGAGTCCTCCTTCCGGACGCGGATGCTCCCCAGCCAGCAACACTCGTTATCGACACATTGTCCGGGAAGATCATCAACATCCTCCCTGGGCAATTTGCGAGGGATGATCTTGTTCCACATCTCGCACCAGATACCGAGATCGCTGCTTATATTGAAGCTGGAAATAAAGTTATCCTCCCAGGACTAGTCGAGTGGGTGGTCCCATTCCTGTGAATAAGAACATGTTCGATCATCAACCAGTGCCCATGTTCACCTAAATGAACCTGGCCGAGCCGAATGGGAGGGCTTCTGGACAGGAACCCGTGCAGCGGCATCAGGCGGTGTCACGACTGTCATCGATATGCCGCTCAACTCTATCCCACCAACAACGACGACGGACAACCTCAAAATTAAGCGAGATGCGGCGTATGGCCAGTGTCATGTTGATGTCGGTTTCTGGGGAGGTGTTATTCCAGGAAATCAGGTAATATCTCCCCGTCGGGCAACCCTCATGGGACTTTCTGTTGATCAAGATGTTGGTACACACCATAGGGCGATCTAGGGCCCCTTATTGATGCTGGCGTAAAGGGTTTCAAGTGCTTCCTCATTGAAAGTGGTGTTGATGTAAGGGTATCATGCCGTCCGCAACCCGTTGACATGATGCTGACACCACCCACGGACAGGAGTTTCCGAGCGTAGGGAAGCATGACGTCGAATTGGCGATGCTGGCACTTCAGGTGGTGGAGTCTTCTGATGATAACTCCCGCCCAAGTATACTTAAATCATAGAAACAGGGTCGACCGACTGTCCTGCTTTTTCATGCTGAGCTGGCGAACGAGTCGGGTGGGGCGGATGGCCAACATCATCATCATTATTCGAATGATCCAACGAAATACGCCACTTTTTTACGATCAAGACCGCAGAAACTTGAGGTAGACGCGATCAATTTTATTATAGAGACTCAGCAGAAGCACCCAGGGCTACGGTGCCACATTGTTCACCTGGCTGCAGCTCAAGCACTTCCAGCGATACGCAAAGCAAAAGCGGCAGGACAGAACTTGACCGTGGAGACCTGTTTCCATTACCTTTGTCTCTCTTCCAATGATATTCCTGATGGTCGACCAGAATTCAAGTGCTGCCCTCCCGTCCGAGACCAAGTGAACAGAGATCAGCTATGGGAGGCTTTGAAGGATGGAACGATCGACTTTGTTGTTTCGGACCATAGCCCGTGTGTGGCCGAGCTGAAATGCATTGAAGAGGGTGACATTATGAAAGCGTGGGGCGGGATAAGCACACTCGGGCTCGGTCTGAGTCTCCTGTGGACGGAAGGTCGGAAACGCGGAGTATCTCTTGGCAAAATTTTGGAATGGACTGGTCGGCGCACGGCGGCACACGCAGGAGTTGGCAACAGAAAGGGTGAGCTGAGAATAGGCTATGATGGGGACATTGTTATTTGGGACAGCGAGGCGGTTTTCGAGGTGAGTTGGTCCAGATCTATTTTTGGCTAGGCTCTTAACTGGTGATCCAGGTCACACGAGAGGGGATAAGTTTCAAGAATAAGTTGACGCCATACATAGGACAGAGGCTGACGGGTGTTGTCGAGCAGACATATGTGCGGGGGAGGCTAGTGTATGACCGTGCGGGGGGCGGCGCTACTGTGGACAGGCTAGGGTGTTTTGTGTAATAGTGTAATACAAGGCTGGTTCTGCGCACGTGTGGTCTTGCAGGATTCCACTCTCTCCTTTATCTGCCCCTACCAGGCTACCGCTGCTCTTTATCGGCCATGATACCCCTCCTTTCCCTCCTCCTCATAGCCCGTGTCGCCGCATATATCCCAGCCTCCCCCACAAACTCCGCAAAAGACGCTATTGCAGGCGGCCTCAACATCACCGACATCTCCAAGCTTCGTCTTCAGTGGTATTCCAACGGGTCTGTATTCAGCCTTTGGGGCCCGGCCTCATTCTCACCGGCCTTGTAGTAATTATGTGGAAAACGTCTCATATCAGCTCGCTGGCAATGGCAGCCAAGGCATCAGCAAGGTATGCCGTTGATACCGGCCGTTCAAGTCGACATCCGTTTCGCCTGTTGATATTCCACTGTTTCCCAGGGCATTTTGATTCACTTTTCAGAGGATTCTGTCAATGAATTAACCCCACCGAGTGCGCCTACTTGATCAAGTGTGCTGACAATCCTGACATCCGCGTCCAGCTTCTGCACCCTGGATTGCAATGGTCTCCTGCGATACCAATGCCACTGACGCCTCAATGGAAGTCGACATATTCACTCTGGCACGCGACAAAGGCGCAGTCGCAGCTGTATGTCCATTAAAACCCACCACAAGGTCTCTTGCTGAAGATAGCTATCACTGCCTCAGTTGTTGTATTCTCTGCACTCGCTTGCATGCGTCATCAATCCGGAATATGCTGATCCCGCGACATTCGATCAAGTCTTCGACATTTTCTCTACCCAAAGCAAAACCAGCGCCCACCTCATTGATTATCAGTTTGGTCAATTATCGCCCGCGAACAGCAGCATCACCAAGTATGATTCTCAGCGCCTCAATGACACAGCAGAGGCCGTCAGAGACTCTATTCAGAGGGGCTATGCTACGGAGTCTGGGTTCCTATATGCAGAGTTGCGCGCGTACAACGCTACAGGGGATGCGAATGATCCTGTTGTCACCGATGCCAATGGTGGAGGTTCGAATGCGGGAGGTTCCAGTTCCAGTAATACTGCACTCGCAATGTGAGTTTCGACCTAGTTGCCTCTTGACCCTCACCACCCCACGTTGCGGTGCGGTGGATTATTGATGAATTCCTCGGGTGCCGCTAGGATAATACTCTATGCCATCACTGGCTGCGTGTCTGCCCTTTTCTGCGTTGTGATTATTTCAGGGGTGCGTTTTATTCTTTTCCATTTGATACTCAAACAACTAACAATACTATCATTTTTTGGCCTCCTCCTTCCTCACTCGATGGTCAGGCTATTCGCGCTCTACGGCATCCCGAGCGATATGGCCCACGTGCTAGGATTGGCTTAGATGGTCCTCCACAAGGTCGTGCGAGGGGTCTCACACGGGCTATCCTTGACACCTTCCCCATTGTCAAATTTGGACGAGGGAGTGACGATCGAACGGGTGATTTTGTCGCTAGCACAACGATCCCAACGAAAGACGTGGAAGCTCAAGAGCTCTCACAATGGGATGTTGTAGATCGGATGGTAACGAGTAGTCAAAGTCCATTTTTTAGTAGCCACGATGAAGCGATAGTGACAGCAACTGCAGGCGTTCAATCCACCGAGTCGAGCGACACCAGGGCAAAAGATTCCCGTCCGACCGATACAAGTCCAGGACCCAGTACATCACGAACACCGGATCTTCAGGGAGAAGACCGCGGAGAGGGCCCCTCGGCACCAAATTCCAGGTCCTCGCCACCTCAACAGTCAAATCAACAAGATCTTATCCTGGTCAGACATGACCTGAGCCCAGAGGCCATGGGACGCGAGACATGCCCTATTTGTATCGTCGACTTTGAGGAAGGCGACGATATCAGAGTATTGCCATGTGAAGGAAAGCATCGATTCCATCCAGAATGTGTTGATCAGTGGTTGCTCGAGTTGTCGAGTTCATGTCCTATTTGTCGGCAAGGTATGTCGGCAAACCCTCCTCCCCCTTACACGATCCTTCCTGTCATAATTAAACTTGGTGCGATCGCAGATTTCCTCGCGCTTGCAAGCATGATCTCGTACCAAGATGAGAGAGAAAGTCAAGAGCTTGGTATAGATGGTCTCTATCCCGACTATTCCGGAGCAGAGCACAGGCAATCACATCATCATCGAACATTGAGTCCTCGGCGGTCGGGATTGGGGACCTCCCTGCATGGAAATAACAGATTCTCGAGGTACCTACGCTTCGCGTCAGGTAGACGTCGCAGACGCCAGCAGAGGGAGCAGGAATACCAACAGGACGAGCAGCAAGTACGAGAACAAAGCCCACAGGAAGGATCCAACCAGTACCAGCCACAAGTAGCCGAGGGTTCGACAGCAGCGTATCATGGGGCTTGAAGCTTGAGGTTCGAAACTCCGCCATTATCGCATATCGCATGTTTGTTTTTAATTTTTCTTTACATTCCGCCAAATATCTATCAGCTCCTGTCATCTTATCCCCTCGCTATTCTTGTGGATGTGTTGGACCCCATTCATTTCCCCTTAAATCTCACACCATGCACATTGTAATTCTATATGCACAGTATACAATTATTCTCTATCAATATTTTACTAATCATCTACCAACCTGGTAACTCGCCTTTTTCCCCGTGATTCAGAGTTTGATGTCGCACAATAGCTTGTTACACCTGACCTATTCCTCTTTCCGCAGATAACGGTTCCCGCTATCGTCAGAAGCCCTCACACCTTGAATGACAATGACATCAATTTAGTCGACTACGCTACAAAGGGCTCAGGTGACACGTAAGACACGTACACCTCGTCGACTACGAAATACGGCACAGACCTATATAATATAATGCTACATGAAATTTATAGTAATGTTAGAGGAGGAAGTGGGGTGGAGGTGGGCACAGCAACGAGGGAGGGTAATCGATTTGATTGTTGAACGGGGTTGAAAGGGGGAAAAAGTCCGAGCAAGTGAGCCCCATATTCGTCCTGCCAAATGAATAGAGGTAGTATGGCAATCGTCGGCTACGCGAGTGAGAAGGCGATGTCGCTGAATAGAGGGAAGTTGCAAGAGCTGGTTTTCGTCCATGAGTGCATCAAGGGGGGGAAGAGGGCCTTGTAGAAGAAGGAGCGTGTACATGGCCAGATGTCAGAATCAACAAACATGCTGCGAAGAAGAGCAGATAGTTTGGGATGATCATGGAGGCGCATGTTGAACAGTATAAATGTTGCGTTGACTTGGAATAGGATCATCCATGACATCATTTTCCATCTGGTGCTCTACTTCGGGTATTTTTAAACCAGACAATCAATTAATTGACGGAGGGCCCGATATTGGGCCGCAAGCCTGATTAGTTCTTCATGAAGGCCAAATGGTATCTCTTCAATGGATCTGCGTGCAGGTCCCAGGTGCAGCGGTGCTACCCACCCTCTCAAAGCTCTTGTCAGCGCCTTTAGAATTCGAAAGAGTCGTACATGTACTCGACCCTGAAGCTAAACGGAGTTTATGCCATGCCATTCGGGTATAGGGGAGTTGTCAAAAATAGCTTTGATTGCCTCTTTAGAGGACCAGCCCAATGGAATATGTGAGGTATTGTTAATCTGCGAACTGGCTCTCCCCCGCTCGTCTCACCGCGACAGGCACCAGTGCTGCCGCTTCCTAATGGCCTCCATCGAAGCCTACCCCTCGAAACTATCGTGATGTCAGCGCGGAGAAGAAGACCCAGGGCGAATGGGATGTGTTGGGGAGTCCGGTAGATTATGGTAGTGCGCGATGGATGGAATCGTTATTGTAGTGTACTTAGGCTATTTCTGTTACCTGGTGATGAACGTTCATTAACGTTCATTGGCTAGTTCAAGGGCAGATACTTCGCTGTTGTTGTGGGTTGCGTTGACATCTGGTTTGTCCTGATAATATTAGAATCACCATGCCTCCTGCGGGACAGGAGAGGGGCATCAGCAAGCGAATGCGATGCAAGAACCTTAATCGAAGTTGGTACTGGAGATTTACTAGAGCGACATGGGCAGGAGATATCATGTACGAGTCTTTAAGACCTGAACTTAATTGCAGGGTTTTCCCCCGAGGTTGTGGCTGCCGTGACTCGAACCCCACGACTTTTAAAAGGTTTTGGGTCAAGGCAGGCCTTCCAGTGCTTCTTCGATATCATTCTCACGGTTGCTGGGTCAGAAGGAGACTGTCGGATCTGTTTTTTTTTTCGAGCGGTCCACGGATCGCATGAAACAGGGATACAGTTAAGCCCGTGCGTCGTTTTCTGATGTGATGTTTGAGAATAGTCACTCTCGCGCCCTAGACTCATCTGTCATATAAGAGGTTGTGATCGGGAGATACTAAACATCTGCGCAAATGTCATGACCCAGGAGGGAAGTAAATTCTCAGATGTACAGTCGAAGCCTCTGGTACTCTTCACACATATCCCGTCGTCCATAGGTTTTATGGAAGAGCTTGAACGTTGAGTGGGAGTTTCCGTTCTGTTCTTGATACCGGTCGAGCTCTCGGCGGTGTCACGGGGAGGGACATCTCATGATCCATGATGCAGGAGTGGAAAGATTGATGATAGATACTAACCGGCCGAAACGCTGGAGACCTCGTTCGCTGACCAACTGGACGAAGCGTTTTTTACGCTTTCTGATTTCTTAGCAAGACGCCTAGCATCGGGATAGGAGAGACAACCTCAGATCCTATGCCATTGCTGCTCCCTGGCTTAACTTTCAGGTTAACCATACCAGATAATCGTGCTTACGACGTCATTGACATAGAGAATTTGAGCAACTCGTCTATAAAATCGACATCAAGGGTTTACAAAAATGCCACTCCTCAAATATATCCCGATCGAAATCACAAACCAAATCGGGCGAGTCGCGCCCTTCTGATCTCGTCTAGGCTGGGAGGTGCACTCTGTGCTTCAAGCACGGGAGCGCTGCCCTTCCCCGAGGCACGGACTCCATTGTCCGAAGCCTCCGGTTCTGATTCCCACTCCTCATCGTCTTCCATGTCCATGCTATCTTGATTGATATTCTCGCTCCCGACTGAATTATTCGTATCGGAAATCTGCCCATGGGTGTGAGTTGAAGACTTTTGGTATCTCGGCTCTGCCGGAGACGGATGTTGCCAGCCAGAAGGGAAATTTTCCAAAGATTCCTTGAGCGCGGCTTGCAATTCTGCATCTTCATCATCATAATTGCGATGGTCCTGGCCAAAATAACTGGATGAAGTTGACGGTAGGTCAGCATTGTCATGTGGGGGCGAGCGTTCATCCGAGTTGGGATGATCCTGACGCTCTCGCGCCATGGCCTCGCTCTCAGCAATCGCCTTTTTGAACGCTTCCTCCTCCTCCTCCTCCTCCTCCTCTCGCCTTCTCTGTTCCTGTCGCCGAGCTTCCTGTGTTACGTGATCTTCGGGTGTGAGGCCATTCGCTGACCACAGTTCCCTCTGCGCATATTCCTGCTGCTCTCGCATCCTTTGCAGGAGCACTCGGTTGCGCTCCATGCTGGCTGTAACAGGATCCAAATCGGTATGACCAGGCAAGTTGAGTTCTTGTGAAAACTGGTTGCTTGGATTTGTCGGTGCGGACATAGCATCAATGAGTGGTGGAGGACCAAGAGGGGGAACCGGAGACCCAAAACCATGAGAAAGTGAAGTATAGCCATCTAGGGAAGCTTGAAGTGCCGCCTGAAGTTCATAGTCTTCATCTTCGACGTCAAGAACCTCTGTAAGCTGGTGGCGGCTTTCACTCCTCGAAGCCTGACTCGTGGGCTCAGAAGGGTCTGGGTTGCGTTTCGTGGCATTATGCAAGCCTGATCGACTCGCGGATTGGGGTTCGAGGAGGGTGGCAGCGATGTCGTCTGCTTCGGTTCGTGAAAGAGCCAGCGGTTTTGAAGGGTCTGCTTGTGTAACTGCAAATACAGAGTAGCCTAGAGACTCGATCAGATGGATAACAGCCTCAGGACACATATACTCACCTTCAGCCTCGGCTTGTTGCAGTACCATGTGGAGATATAACTTGCTAACCCATTCTGGAGTCGGCAGAAATGAATTGAGGTTGAACCAGTGTCCTTGACCGGTGTCATCATCGATGTTCGCTGAAGCGGGTCCGAAACGGCGGAGGGCGAACCAGTGTTGTTCCAAATTGAGGATGAATGCCAATTGGGTGCTACGGTTATTTCTGAACGCTTGTTTAGTCAACGGAAAACAACGGAGACACACTGCGGATGATCTTGATAAGAGCGCATAGCATTACTGCGCCATCTCACTAAGCTGGTGTGCTCGAGGTGAGTCAGAGGACGCAAAGATGAAGAGGATTCGCACTTGAGCCCCCAGACCTTGATCGCCTCCTCGATCACTTGTACAGAAAAGAAACCTGAGGGTTCGTTAGTCCGGGCGACCATAATGTGCAGTCTGCTGACCGGTATCATCCATATTCTTGCTATCACCATGTTCGCTTGCTGTGTTGTACTGCTCCTCCAACACATCCAAATTTCGGGCAATCTCTGAGAGATCAGGGGGGGTGAACTAGAGAAGACGGGGAGAGAATCAGGCGAGAATCGGGGGTTCGGAGATGGGGCCTACATATGGACCTTCTGCAGATGGGAGGGAGGGCTGGTGAGTCTGGGTGGATGGGGAGGAGAGTCACGAGACACACGTAGGAGAGAGTTGAGGGCGTGCTGGGCACAGAGCATCGATCCTGATTGCTGCTTCTCGTGGTAGATCAGCGGCACGAGCCTGTCCAGTCGAGACATGGCGAACGGCGGCAGGCCTTATTACCGACACGCGTACGCGGTCCACAAGTCACGTGTCCATGTCCCTTTGGTTCGCACGTCCCTCTGTTCGTTCTCACAGAAGTGAGGGGTGGACCAACCCCGTGTCTTGGTGCTGGGAATTGAAGCCTGTTTTCTCAACCCAGCCGCAAATATATGGAGAAGGGCATCTTCCCTCCAGCTCATGTGATGAACATAGCTGACTTCCAGAAGTCCCAGCGTGGGCCCCCATGAGCACGAGCCGACTATATATCTCTGTATCCCACCATGTATAGCAGACCGCAAAGATGCTCGTACCTTTCATAGCAACATCGCTCATCGCCCTGCGTGTGCTGGCGTTGGCGCCTCATGGACCATGGGACCAGTTCAACTTCGCACCCAAGAACAGGACAAGTCGTCCAACTAGTATCCATTCCGTTCAAGGCGACGTACAGCATGCAAACGCTCTCCTCGGGTCGGGAACAGCAAAATTGTCCGGAAATGGCACTTTTGTGGTCGTGGATTTCGGCCAGGAGGTACATGAAACCACACAGATACAAGTTTTGGTAACTAATAAAATGTTAGGTCGGCGGCCGTGTTTTCCTCGAAATCGTTCAGTCAACTGCAGACTCGCGCCTCTCCCTGTCTTTCACCGAATCGGCCGAATTCATTAGTCCTTTCAACTCTGATGATTCGTGCCGCACCGTATCGTCGATGGACGGCGACGGTGTTCAATCCCTCCCGGCACCCCTCCAACAGGGAACGTTCACACAGACAATTGGCCAACAGCGTGGTGGGTTCCGTTTCATGACCATCGTGAGCAACTCGGATGCTCCAGTCAGCATCGCCAACGTCGGTATACAAATCACGTTTATGCCCCACTGGGACGATTTGCGAGCGTATACGGGTTACTTCTTCACTCACGATCCTGGGTTTCATGATCCCGATTTCTTAACGAAGCTGTGGTATGCCGGGGCGTATACGGTCCAGACGAACACAATCGATGTGCATCAGGCTCGCCAGCAGCCTTGTCCAAGTCCAAAAGGTAACAAGTCAGCTTGCGCTTCAAGTGTGCACACCCTCAAACTTCCTCTTGCATAGGTTGGGCGAATAACGCCACCGGAGGACCGGTCGAAGGGCCGATCTTGGTCGATGGTGCAAAACGTGACCGGTGAGTTTTTTTGTGTATTCTCGAGTTCCAGAGTATTGACGGGAAGGTCTACAGAAATATATGGCCAGGTATGTCAGCTTTCTTAAGCACGTACCATGGTTGCTCAACACAACCTACCAGGTGATATGGGGATATCAAGCCACACGGAGTTGGTGGCCCTTAATGACATCCTCCCGAGTAAGAATGCACTTCTTGTCATGTTCTCGACGCAGGATCCGGCAACGGGCTCTCTACAATATTCTGGCCCTCCAATCAATGCCAAAGGCAGCGACACTTATATCGCCTGGTCCTTGATCGGGACGCACAATGTCTGGTTGTATACTGGAGATATCGACTTTGTCCGAACCGTTTGGGCAAATTACACAAGGGCTGTCGCGTTCTTGGAAGGCCAGGTCGATGAAACAGGGTTAATGAATGTTCCACGGTCATTCTCCAATGATTGGGGGAGGGACGGGGGGCAGGGACGTAACATTGCGGCCAACGTTTTGCTTTATGCGGTACGCTCTAACTCGTTGTGATTTTCCGCCTATCCCTGAAGATTCCCATAGGCTCTTGTAACCGGGTCCGAACTAGCCAATCACGTAGGAGACACCGACTTGTCGAGCACATATACAGCCAACGCGACGGCTCTAAAAGAAGCTATCAACAGCATACTATGGGATGATGAAGCCGGGATGTTCCGTGACAATGATTCATCAGATCTACTTCCACAGGATGGGAACGCTATGGCAATCCTGTTTAATGTGACACAAAACCAGGAGCAAAACAAGGCAATAAGCCAAGGTTTGACGCAATTCTGGACGGATATTGGTCCGTTAAGTCCCGAGCTCAATGACACAATCATTCCTTTTGTCGGTGGATTCGAGGTAAGGACTCGACAGTCTGAGTGAAGCAAATTACCTTAGTCTTGTCCAAGGTCCAAGCACACTTTATCGCAGGAGCGGGCGAAAGAGCTCTTGATCTACTTCATAGAGGTGAGCGTAATCGACTACACACCAACGGAATGCTCACCAAAGCCGTCTACATTTGACAGAGGTAAGCAAGTATTCGGGTATCTTTAAACATCGGTAAACATGCAAATAGTGGGGTTATATGTTGTACACAAACTTGTCGGTCCAGTCCAGTCTGCTTGAAGGATTCACCGCGAACGGGTCGCTGGGGCAAGTTGAACCGGAGTGAATATTTGTGCTTGACTGAAAGTACCGTTCCAGATATCGCTCGGCCGCAGGCTATAATTTTGATCATTCGTACACAAGCCATAGTCATGGTTGGGCGACGGGTCCAACCCCCGCGATGACATTCCACATCCTCGGGATTGGTATCACATCTCCTCAAGGGCAAACGTGGAGCATCACTCCTGTTCTGAGCGGGCTGCAGTCTGCTGAGGGAGGCTTGGAAACTGGGCTTGGGTGGTTCGGAGTGAAGTGGAGTGTTGACCAGGATGTTCTGACTGTTCAGATCTCGACGCCCAAGGGAACGTCGGGGACTGTAACGTTGCCTGGCATTGGGCAGGTGATGGTGGATGGGAAGAGTCGGGGGGGAACAAGGGTTGACTTGGATGGAGGAGATCATGTGTTGACGAGTAGTCTGCATTGACTAATATAGTGACACGTGACTTTGAGGTCATAAGGGTCCTGCTCTCACTTGACGCGCCTCCTGCTCTCTTACCACCTCTGATGGTCCACTGGAACCCATTCCGGTCTTCGTCCCTACTCACATCCCTGATTTGTCTCCTCCTACTGCCAGGCCGGATATATGCAGATGAACCGTCTGCATTTGATTGTCATGTCATCACCGATGGCGCAGAATTCGACTTGACAAAACTTGCTGGCGAACACACTCTGAACAAGACAAGAGATCTACCACCAACGAAGATGGTGGAATCTCTGAGATTTAATCTTTGCGGAGACATACAACCTCTGGAGGGTGTTGCGGAAGGCGACCAGGTGGGTGGCAAATAACTCCGGTGCCTCATGCCCAGCGCAGCCTGATCTCGACTAGTGTCCTAAAGGAACCCTTGCTTGTTTAACAAGTGTGAATCAAAAGCCAGGAGATTCTGACCGTATAGTTTCTGTTATCACGCTTGCTCAGGCAACCTCTGCACGTACCCCAACTGTGGGCTTGTCTGGTTGGTGTTCTAAAATTCCAAGTCCTCTTCCATGTTTGCTGAAGACAATATCTTGAAAATCCAGATCCCAAATATGTTTCCATCTTATTCAGCGGCCCCGATTATTCGTCACCCTCTGAATCCCATCCAACAAAGCAGTCACTGAATGTCACGGTTCACTGTGATCCGGACTCGACCTCTGAGCCGAAGTTTATTTCCTATGACGGTTCGCTGCTAAACCTCGAATGGACCGCCCCTGGTGGCTGCCCTTCCACGCACGACCCGGAACCTCCCAAAGATGACAACAGTGATAAGGATGATGGATCCAAAGAAGAGAATGTTGGCAGTGGGATTGGATGGTTCTTCCTAGTGTACATACTCTCATTTTTGCGACGAATCCGTCCTCATGTCGTTCTTGCGCAGGATACTATTAGCATTCATCGCCTACTTCGGTTTGGGAGCGTACTACAACTACTCAACGTACGGTGCAAGAGGCATAGATTTGATTCCGTGGGTTCATCCTCCCCTTTATCGTTCACGTTATTGATTGAGCTTCCAGACACCGAGATTTCTGGCAAGAGGTTCCTTATATGTTCAAGGATGTCATCTCTCATCTCTGTACATCGGTACACCCACGACGATCATCCAGAGGCGGTTACGTTGCTGTATGAGGCCACTTTTACTACTTCACTTCGATACTACATGGATGATGTTGTTGCGTGAGACGTGGGTGTGTAATACCCTGTTGTCCTCGTGCCGCTCGCTGTGGATTGGCACGGTCTCTGGCCGAGAGCCGGTTCTCTGATTTAGACTATAGGATAGTTTTGTAAGTAATGAATAATGTTCGAGACGATGCTCTGTTTACGAAAATCCGGCTTTGAAATTGACTGGGTTGTTCCAGAAGCTGGGGTAACAACAGGAGTAGACGAGTCATCCCAATCCGGTGCCGTGACATGTTACGTCTCCCTGATTTTGCAAAGACGAGGGCGCCAACTAGGATTATATTTATGGCTCAACGCGTAGGGAACCAACTACTCTCGCTCCCACAGTTTCCCTCACATCCACCAGCTGTGTATCAAGGTCTAATGGTAAAAAAACACTATGTTATTACAATGGGGCTCAAGGTTGGCGTGTTTTACGACAATTGGTATGCCTTTCTCCAACATTTGCACAACTATCCCCATAGTCACCGCTACAGGACGAATATTGCCCCTCTTGTAAAAAATATACAGGGTTCTGTTTGGCAAAGTGCAACCTCTGAACAAGAAGCAGAGGAGCTGTTCGAACAAGCCACCCTCAACGGATATGTCCACATTCTTTCAAACGGCCCTAGGTCACCCGCCTCGCCTGCATCCCGGACGAGCTCAGCGCAGATATCATCAAGTTCAAGCACGAGTAATCCGCAGCACTCAAGACATACCCCCAGGATTGCAGGGTCTCGCTCCGAAGGACACGTGTGGAACCCCGCATCGCATTATGTCCCTGGGCAGTCCGATTCTGGGAAATTGAATCCCAGTCCTAGCGCTTGGAACAAGCCGACCAGCAGTGGTCCCAATAGTTCGAAACCTCTCTCAAGAGCTCATTCTGAACCGAATCAATATATGACCATGTCTAATTCCGTGAGAAGCGGCGACTCTCCCTCGGAGATCTCACATCCCGGAAGCAGAGTTGAACCTTCCTCGTGCATCAGTATCAACGACACGAGAATTCATGCTAGAGTGGAATCGCCGTCGTGGTTGGCGTCGTACCCAGACGAAGAAGAGGAGCCATTCATCACCCCACCTTTGAGCCCCATCATTTCCCCAGTGATCTCATCGAGGTTGTTGGGCCCCGGCATATCCGATCCCGCTTCAACATTTTCTCCTGGCTTCTCTTTGGCAGGTGCCATGACGAAGAAGCCGGCTTCGGATGACGGGGGTAACACGTTGGGCTACCGTTCTCCAAAGCCGGCGAAACAGGTCGCGCCCTCTTCATTCTCGCCTCGAGTGCAGGAGACCCCCCGTGACCTCGGAGGCATAAAGCAGAAGCAGAGGGGATCACCGAAGAACTCATACGAGAATGGGACCAGTCACGAACAGCAGGGCAGCCTTGAGTCTCTCGTTGACCTTGTGAATACAGTTGACCGGCTCGTCAAAGACCTTCGCATCCGCGTCTTGTCCCCTTCCACCGAAATGGAGGATATGTCATTGCCCAGTGACGCTTTAGAGCGACTTTACGGGTTTAAGCGCTACCCTGGTTTGTCGGAAGAACGGAACGGAAGCACCGGTGATATATCACCACCCTCAAGTTCAGGCTCACAGCAGCAACAACGAAACATCACTACATCGTCTACGTCAGGGACAAGAAATACGGTCGTTCCCGACGGCTCTGTCTTGTTCAGTCACAGACGTATGTCCTCTCCGTATCTCGAGTTCCATTGATATAAAAAAATTGCCCTATGCTAGGTGCCCGTTCCACAGCTTCCAAGAGCGCCTGCTCTACGGACCACACTTCGACTTGTAAATATTGTAATGGAACGGGCTATAATGCAGAAGTTGACACCTCGACTCTGGACAGAACGGGGCTAAGCCAGCCAAGCTTCGCGCCCTTCCATTCGCATAGCATCGCTCAGGACCCCCGATCCCCGTTCACAGGCTCTATAAAGCTACGCGCACCTGTGAGGTTTGTTCCATACTCCCTTCATGATGAATACTACCTGATCTTGAGTTGCTCCGAACCTTTAGCCTAGCGACGTTCGGTCGACCTTCCCCGACAATTCAGCCAGAGACGCTTAATGCGAAGACAAGTCCATTAACCATCTCTCCGGCTAGACGGGTCTGAGCTTCAGTTCTCAGACCCCGACGGACCTATACATAATGGCTTGTGTGTCATTGTCGCTTTTGTATCGAAGGCACGCTTAGAAAGAGTCTGGGCGTGAATTTGTATGTTATTTCTGTCCTTTTTTCTCCCTCTTTACCTTTGCTATCGTACATATTTCCTTCTTGTTTGCCTGAGTCCCTTCAGTACCAGTAGTCCGAACTTGGTTTGCTTTGGCCTTGTTGATCACAACCTTGTGACAGTGATCGCGGGTACGCGACTGAGCGAAACTGCAATATCGCAGGATGAATTTGACTGCCGCAACAGCCTCCGCCCTCTTCACTTTCCATCCGACTTCCTACTTCACCAGAAACCACAGCTATCAATGTTCAATCCTGATGAATCTGACCTGACTTTCACTGTGGACGGATCGCGGCTACTCTCCGAATCACCTCTGATGGCATCTGAGTCTGCTTCACATACAGGATCTGCATACGATGATCTATCATTGTCGGATTTGTCCCTACGAGACAAGGACGGGATCATGAGCCAGCCTTTCAGCTTGCTCTCCAGACCGGAACCCACGACACCTCCACAACAGGGGAGTGCATTCCACGACGACGATGATCAGCCCGGGGACGAAAGGGAGGGGAACGAAGAGGTAGACGAAGAGACTACGAAGAGACAGGATGTGAAGGCAAGAGAGGAGAAGCTGCAGAGTGATGTTTTTATCCTCAAAAAGCTGAATGCTTCCTTTTCTGCCTTCAACGAGGCGCTGGATGCCACAGGAAGTATAAACGACGTACGCCGTCTCCGCAGCTTCACACAAGTAATATTCATGCATCCCACACTAGAAAATAGCAAAGCAACTGGCGCAGACGGATGCATTGCTCAACAAATATGTTGAGATACTGTACAGATCTGAGGATGTTGCTCGACTAATATTTGACGAGGACTGGCAAGGGGCTGAAGCAGTCAGTGTTGTCCTGGGCAGCATGTGTGTTTTGGTTGACTAACTTTTTTCAGGATGAGGAGCAACTCGAGCAGGAACGTGAAGAAGCCGTTGAACGTGCGCGTCGAGAGGAAGGAGAACGGAGATTGGCCTTGGAGCGTGAAAAGGAGCGACATGAACGCGAGGAACGTGAAAGGAAGGAGAGAGAGGAACAGGAACGCCTGGAGCAGGAAAGGCGCGCGCGGTTTACAGCACGAGGGGGCTCGAGAGGATCGCGAAGAGGCGTTGTAACGCGTGGAGCAAGGGGATCTGCGACCATGGGTGGTACTTCCCGACCAAGTGCGCCCACCCCTGTCTCGTTGCTGATTGGAGCTCTTGACTGTGCACTTTTTCTAGGTACCATACGGCCGTCGGGTAGTGGTTTGCCTACAAGAAGGCCCACCGGTGGGAGGGGAACACCTCCGGGGTCTACTCGAGGAGTTAGAAAGACATGATGCTGTGTCATTAATATCTATTCACTGTGCTTAAAGATATCTAGGCTGTGACAACTGATGTCACACATAATTTTTATAGCTTCAACCTCGACACACCAATGCCCAGAAGGCTTAAACCCCATGAATCAGATGACTCTGCCTCTGACATATCACAAGGCCATGACGATGTTATGGATATTTCTTCCGCTTTGACCCAGATGAAACCCAAATTGTCCCAGCACCCGGAAGAAGATGACGACCCAGAGGGTTTCTCGCGCTTCATTCAAGAGTCCATTGTGAAGCGTGACGTAAAGGAGGGTACCCAAGTCGTGAAAAACATCAAGGGAAAACAGAAAATGGCCAAGGGGGAAGTCGGTGGAGGGAGCTTCCAAAGCATGGGTACGTTCCTTCCTCGTCTCTCAACAACGGGCAAATAATCACATATGACTGCTAGGTCTTCATCCATCTCTACTGAGATCTCTAACGTTACAAGGATACCGTGTGCCAACCCCTATCCAGCGTTTAACTGTCCCTGTTTTGCTTGCCAACCCTCCACGGGACCTTGTAGGAATGGCTCGAACGGGTTCTGGTAAATCATTGGCCTACATGATTCCTCTAGTCCAACGACTTTGTGGAAAACACTCTACCGCTTTTGGTGCCCGAAGTTTGATCTTATTGCCAACCCGAGAATTGGCCTTACAGATACTGAAGGTCGGAAAGGAGCTGTCGAGAGGGTGGCATTCTGGAAATGGCGATCATGCTGGCGACAGAGAAGGGGAAAACTCCAAAGGTCAAAATCTAAGGTGGGGTCTGGTTGTTGGTGGTGAGGGTATGGACGAGCAGTTCGAGATGATCACAAACAATCCGGACGTGTAGGTTCCCGCTGTTTTCTCCCCATTTTACCTTATGTCGAATAACCTCTAGGATCATTGCGACACCTGGTCGACTACTACATCTTATTGTGGAAATGAGCTTGGACTTGAAATCAGTCCAATACGTTGTGTTTGACGAAGCAGATCGGCTTTTCGAGATGGGTTTCGAAACCGCACTTACGGAAATCATTCACCGCCTCCCTTCCTCCCGACAAACTCTCCTTTTCTCTGCTACTCTACCTAAATCTCTCGTCGAGTTCGCCAAAGCTGGTCTCGTGGACCCCAAGCTCGTACGCCTAGACGCGGAGAGTAAGATCAGTTCCGACCTCAAGATGGCATTTTTCTCCATCAAGAAGGCAGAAAAAGACGCATGTTTAGTTGGTTTATTACGTGACGTGATCAAAGTTCCACTGGCAGAGAAAAAATCGCCAGATGAATCCGAAGCAAAGGATCAGAAACAGAAAGGCAAGGCAAAATACTCTGAACAATTCACTGCGCCCCACCAAACTCTCGTTTTCGCCGCTACAAAACACCATGTTGAGTACCTGACCACCCTGCTGACGACCATCGGGTACTCCGTCTCACACATCTATGGCTCTCTGGATCAATCTGCGCGGACATTCCAGATGGCTCAATTCCGCCAGGGTGCAACAAGCATTCTTGTTGTCACAGATGTGGCAGCTCGTGGAATTGATATTCCGGTCCTCGAAAACGTCGTCAATTATGATTTCCCTCACGGCGCAAGAGTCTTCGTGCATCGTGTTGGCCGTACGGCTCGAGCCGGTCGACAGGGCTGGGCTTGGTCCTTCGTCACCCAAACCGAACTTCCATATCTACTCGATCTGCAGTTATTCCTCGCTCGGCCCCTCACGAGCACCGTTTCTGAGGGCAGCGACCAAGCTTACACCCAGTCGCTGGTCCTTGGTACTTTCGAACGCGAAAAAATTGACGAAGACATGGAGTACCTTAAATCCCTCGACGACGCCAACCATTCCCTCCCAAATCTACGTGAGGTCATGAAGCGCGGTCATGCAATGTACGAACGTAGTAAAGGCAAAGCAAGTCTTCAGAGCTACAAACGCGCAAAAGAAATGTCAAATGATCCGAAGTGGCAGTTGGCCGGTTCAGATTCTGGTGTACATCCGGTATTGTTGAGAGGTATGGGTGCTGTTGAGAGAAGGAAGATGCAAGATGCAAGGAAGGCTTTGTTGAAGGCTGTTAACGCTTTTACCCCTTCGGAGACGGTTTTCGAGGTTGGGAATAAGGTAGGCTCTGCCAACGCTGCATTGATGAGGGAGAGGCGGAAGGCGTTGCGGAAGTCGGCCGCGAAGGTCGTGGTGTGTGCTTCTAATGTTGTTGGAAATGGGGATGAAGATGTGGATATGGAGCCAGGGAGTGACTTCCAGATGGCGGATGAGGAGGACATTGCGGTAAGCCCGATGAGCTAAGCGTATGCACTTTCTAAACCCTGATCTTAGGCTGTGTTCAAGACGGAAAAGAAGCACAGCTTCCAGGACGAGGAGTTCTATATGTCGCATTATCAGAAAGATGCATCGACCGAAAAAGGGTGGGGCTCCCCATTGTTTTTATGGTCTCAGCGTCTGACCCGAAACAGATATTCTTTGGCCGACGGTGTTTCGTCATTTTCTCAGCAAGCACAAGGCGTTACCTTTGACCTTACTGGCGACGACACCATACAAGAGAAGAAAAAACGGCAACTCAGCTGGGACAAAAAAAAAAAGAAATTTATTAAAGGAGATGGAGTTGGCGCAGACAATGTCAAACTCGTCAAGACAGAAAATGGTGTCCAATTACCAGCAAGCTATCGCAGCGGCCGGTTCGAAGAATGGAAAGCTAAGAGCAGGGTTAGTTTACCCAGGATTGGGGAAGCTGAACTTCAAAGGGCTAGATCACAAAATATCGGCCCAGGAGGGCACAAATACCGGCACAACCGGACCCCTGCCGCTAAACCCCTTGACAAGCTTGAGAAGAGCTATGAGAGGAAGGTCAGGCATCTTAAGAAAAAGCAGGACGGTGTCAGCAGTGGAATAGAAGAGGCAGGATCCTCAAGTCCGAAGAATGGCAGGAAGGGAGGGCGATCCAGTCGTTATAGAGGCAAATCATTCGCCAGGGTCAAGTCTGAGCTCAAAACGTCCGACCAGATCAGGAAGCAGAGAAGGGTTATGGAGAATAAGAGAGCCAAAAATGCTCGTCCCAGCAGGAAGAGTCATAGGTGATAGGGCCGTCGCATTACTGTAGAAATTTCGTCTGTAGTAGACAACAATGTAGTCCATTTCATGAAACGTCCGATTACTCCCATTTGGCACCACTACCAGAGATGACCTTGACATCCTTCCCCTTCAAGAGATCTACTCCGACACTTCGCAATGCATTCACGCACCACTCGGGGTACCCAGCGTCGCCAAAGTAATCGGCGAAGAAGGTACGCAGGTAGTCCGGGAATCTGTCCGCAACGATGGCAGCCCTTGCTCTTCCCATTACCTGTGCTTGGAAAGTAATATTATGCAGGGTGGTCGCTGTAGAACATATTGAGTTGAATATGTTTAAATTAAGGGCACGGTCAGGGTAACAAAGAGCGCAGCAAATGACGTACCATGTGCGGCTGCCGTTTCGTGTGTTATGGTATGGTGCAGAATAGCTCTGGGTGTCTTGTCTGTACATGTTGGACAAGGACAATCCTCATCAATGGGATTGAAGTCTCGCGCATACTTGCTCAATTCTATGTATCTCGAATTAGAACCTGGACGCGGGAGAGCGGGACACAGATCATACTCAGGTTCAACGGGCCTCTGTGTGTCAGCGCTACACCGAAACGAGCCGTTCGCGTCGGAAACACACAGTCTGCCTTGAGGGTAATCAAATCTCAACTCCCGGAATTTTATGTAAACCCGAAGGGATGAGACATACCATGTCAACTCCAAGGGCTACGCAGACCAGAAGATCTATGCCGAAGGGATTGTGGTTGGGGTTTGGATTCTGAAAGGAATCCTGGACGAACCTTCCGCAAATCCAATACCCATCGAGTATCGCGGCCCTACATTATATCTCAGAGTTAGCCGAAATTTAAAAAATGCTCAAAGGCTCACGATCTTCGGGCAATTTGTCTGTGCACTGCTTGATGCTAAATGAAATTCTGTCATCGCTGTGTAACTTTGGAAAGTTCAACCTACATTCTCCAGAAGATATCTGACATTCGACACCACAAACTTAATGGTTGCGTTCTGCGGATTCGGCAGAGATCTCACCTTTCTCTTCTCCCCCGCTGAGGCCGCCAACCGCATAGCCCGCGATATTATTCTTGCGTTCTATCATCGTGTCAAGGCAGCGGTGTCTCAAGACAGGGTCAAGGCCCCCCTGCACGATCGCGAAGAGATTCTGTCGGTCCTTTTTACCCGACTTCTCGTGGAAGGCAATACATCGATCGAGCCACCTTATTGATCTTTCCATAGCTTCTTCAACACGAGGCCCAGTGGTCAAACTTGATACTGGGGAAGCCATGGTCTCACACATTAGCATGTGAAGTGCGAGAACTCACCTACGTCATCCAGCTGCATGATAATATCAGCACCTATTGAATGCTGAATAGATATGCTTTCTTCTGGCTTTGGGGAGCACGATCAGGACCGCGGAGTGTTGGGACTTGGATGACGTACTTACGGTGAGCAATGTTGGTTCCCCTGTAAACGGGCTAGTGAACAGAGCTCCTTCTTCTGTAATGGTGGTGAACTTGCTCAGGGAGACGAGTTGGAAACCGCCACTATCCTGCGTTAGCGCGACTGAGCGAGATACAATGTGCACCATAGGGACAATACTGCGCACGGTCAGGAGGTTTCGTTCCCATCCTTGGAATGCGTGTGCGCCCCCAACTTCATTAAGCACCTTTAGTCCTGGTCTGAGGTTGAGGTGGTACGTATTGTTCAGAATTAAAGTGACGCCTAAGGATTCAACCTGTTCTGGAGTCAGACCCTTTATTGCCGCTTGTGTAGCGACAGGCATGAAGGTTGGTAGCATTGTAGGGCCATCTAATACGAGTATAGATATACCGCCTAGACGTTCAACAGGCTTGCGGACTCACGGGCAAGTATCATACGCGATACGCGCGCGTTAGTTGTTGAGCATTTTGCGGTGACCTCGAATTGCATCGAGATTTGCTGGAGACGGCGGAGTGCCAGTGTGTTCTAAAATCCAAATCTGGCAGCGTGATCTCGGAAAGTGATCTCGCTGGTATTTGGTTCGGAAGAAAATGAAAAACAAGGCGCTGGGCAGCCTTTTGAGCCTCAGGTGCTGTCATCGTGCCAGGGTGTCTTTGTAGGGATAACCTGGGAGCCATATTTCCAGCGCAAATTATCTAAACACTGAGCGGAATTCGCGGAGTCCACCAACCCGCACAGTTGAATGTCGTGTCGAGCGTCACACCGAGTGACAAGTACACGTCGAAGCGCGTATGCTACTGACCGCGTCCACACTGCCCTCGACGTCTACTCACTCATTGCTCCGCACATCCAGCTACATTAGTCTGTGCAGCTCAGAGTCATGCACACCCTAGCCTTTTCGGTTCTCGTCGCCTCGGCCTTACCTATCGTTTCTGCTTTCTACTTGCCTGGTGCGGCCCCCACTAATTACCGCGAAGGCGAGGGAGTCGAAGTCCTCGTAAATGCCTTAACCCCTATGTTGGCCGGGAACGATGATCCAAAACTCGTGAGTGATGTTCTCATCATTCCAAGAAATTCACCATAATGCTACCATAGAAATCGCTCATCAACTGTGCGTGAGCAGTGTGAATATCAATAAGGAGACCCCGACCTAATGATCCTTCGACGAGGAACAGATGACTACTATAATCCCAAGTTTCATTTCTGCGAACCTGAAGGTGGTCCAAAGTCCAAGCCAGAATCATTGGGGTCCATCTTGTTTGGTGACCGTCTATTCAATTCGCCGTATGACGTGCGTGACTTCGGGATTTCCTTTGTCATGGAAAGTCACTTATATCTCCGCAGATTAAAATATTGAAGGACAATGCAACATGCCAGACGCTTTGTGTTCAACCCAACGTCACGGGTGATGAGGCTAAGTTCATCAATGACAGAATCAGAGAGGACTATGCTCTCAACTGGCTCGTGGATGGCCTCCCAGCTGCAGAAATGAAAGTAGATGCCCGAAACGAAGACCTCTTCTTTGATATGGGTTTTAATCTAGGGAATAACGACGGCAAGCACCAGGAGTCTCCAGCCCTGAATAACCATTATGATATTGTCCTAAGGTACGACTTCTTGCCCCGGCTTCACTTCTGAAGATTCGAGTCTTCCAGGTATCACCAACCGACACCGAAGACTTACCGTGTTGTTGGAGTCCTCGTATGGCCTTCAAGGTTGGGCCCAATCCAATGTCCATTCACTAGATAGGCTGACAAGTCGATCAGTGTTGGTGGCCCCCAAACCGACGAACCGATCTGTGAATCCGACAGCGAGTTCTTTCTCAGCGAAGATAGATCCCAAGCTGTTCGATATACTTATAAGGTTACCTGGAATGTGAGCGACTAAATTTTGTGTATTTTTCAAGCATGGCTGATAAATACCAGGTATCCGACACTCCTTGGGTATGTTGTTATCATGGGTCCAGCTTCAGCACTCCCGTCTAGCTATGTCCTGTAGGCCACACGTTGGGACAACTACCTGCACATTTTCGACCCTCGCATTCATTGGTTCAGTCTTATCAATTCAATAATCATCGTGGTATTCCTCTGCGTCATGGTCGGCATGATTCTACTTCGCAGTGTTTCTCGCGACGTTAGTCATTTCTCTAGCATATTGCACTCTCACTGTTTTCATATTTGGTCATAGATCTCCCGATACAATGCCATCGATGTTAGCGTACGGACTTCTTATTCGAAGTTCACTCCATTTTTTTATACTTGTATAGGAAGATGTGCAGGAAGATTGGGGCTGGAAAATTGTTCATGGGGAGGTTTTCCGGACTCCCCGAAACTCAACATTTTTATCCATTATGGTTGGTAACGGAGCGCAGCTCATTGCGATGGTCGGAATCACTTTAGGTAGACATTGAACTATCTTACGGTTGAGACTGAAATTGACCTAGCTCCTTTTTTAGTTTTCGCCCTTTTGGGTTTCTTGTCACCTTCTAACCGCGGCTCCCTTGCCACCGTGATGATGGTCTGTTGGTCGTTTTTTGGATGGTTGGTCTGTCACGTTTTGATCTTTGGGTAACGGGCTAATGGTTTTGGGCTGCTAGTATTGGAGGCTACGTCTCTAGCAGGGTGTACGCATCCCTTGGAGGACCCGACAAAAGGAAGAATGCATTCTTAACAGCCACCGTCTTCCCGACGTGAGTGTAGACTGGAGCTTCTTGAACTGTTGATCCCTGATCGTGTTCTAGCGCGATCTTCGTCATAATCTTTATTTTGAACTTCTTCCTCATCACCGCCGGGTCATCAGGAGCTGTTCCTTTCGGTCAGTAGCAATTTAGACCCTCATTGATGGCGTTTTGACAATACACAGGGACTATGCTCCTCATCATACTACTCTGGTTCGGGATCTCTGCACCACTTTCCGCTGTTGGCGCGTATTATGGATCCAAGCACGGGGTATGTGTCTTTTGACTGAACTAACCAGACTTATGACTGCCAAAAAATTCAAGGCTATTACCCATCCAGTTCGTGTCAACCCCATTCCACGCCAAATTCCGCCAGGTCCAAAATACCTCAGACCGTGGGTGAGTGACTAGACGATGCCACCCCGTTTTAACGCTTTTTGACAAGGACGATCGATTAGGTTGCCGCTATCCTGAGCGGCATTCTACCATTTGGTGCGTGGTTTTCACCAGAATTCTATACCTCTTGCCACTCAATAACATATGTCAACCGGCAGGCGCCGCTTTCGTTGAATTGTATTTTGTCCTTTCGAGCCTTTTTGCTTCACGGGCATACTACGCATTCGGTTTCCTTGCTCTTACGGCTAGTGTCGTGGCGCTCACAACAGCTACTGTCACCATTTTGTTCACATACTTCTGCCTTTGTGCCGAGGAGTACAGGCAAGTATCTCAACATCTCGGGGTAGTGATCTTCCATTAAGCACACACAGGTGGCACTGGCGCGCATTCTTGACTGGTGGAGGCAGCGCATTCTGGTTACTTGCATATGGGTTGTTCTATTGGGGCTCCAGGATGTCTCTGGATTCATTCCCAAGCATCCTCCTTTACCTAGGCTATCTTTTCCTCCTTGCCCTTATGGACTTTCTTGTGACAGGCACCATTGGCTTCCTCGCATCGTACTGGGCCGTGCGTCGGCTATATAGTGCCATCCGCATCGATTAGCTGTAGGGTATTACAAAGGTGTTCAATGATTCCGCTTGTCTAGATGATTCATGATCTTTTTATGGAGGTCTTGTCTGTCGCACTTTCATTGGTAACGATCACCAATAGCTTTCCTTTCCCTGCTCGAAGGATTGCTATTCGGCTGTCAATGAGACTCGAAGTCGGGATGGTATACCGGACCTCTGGAACAATTTGATCGTTGAGATAGAGCCCACGAGACAAAATTAGGTTTTTTGCAGCAGCTAGAAGATGACACAAAACATCATTTGAGGGCAAAGAACAGGAATGGGATAGACGCACAGTTAGAATTGACAAGACCGTGTTTCGCGGCAAGCTTGGCTACCGGGATTTCCTGGATTTCCTGAGGATCCAACAATACCAGACGAGGATCGCCATCCAAAGCGGACTTGACGTGTTCAGCTTGGAGGCCTTGATAATCAGACTCAAAAAACATCTTTGTGAGTGTTTGAGCACGTATTACTCCATCATCTGTACGTGATTAAAGGAGATAATGTAAAGTAAACAAGACGGGAGGGAGATGTTTCAGGACCAATCAGTCTTCGAGTTTAAGATAAAACGGCACAGACATTTATGCACCAATTCGGTGACTTCTGCGGCTAACCGTCTTTGTGCACTACGTTTTTCTGGGGCCAGCTTTGGAAATCGGTGAGTGGTATGCGCCCTTGAGTTACTGGGGATTTGATGACTCACTCGATGAGTTTGAATGATTTGGTTGATGGTGGCTTTTGGAAGGAGTGTGAACAGTTTCAAATATTTTTCGACATCATCGTCCGTAACTTTCAAGAAATACTGCAAACAGTGATGATGTCATTCCGCATGGTCACAAGGAGACACAATCCGCGTTTTCGGAACGGAGATCTCACGTACTTGATAAAAGTCAAAGACACTGGTAAGGTGGGGATCGAGCCAGAGAGCATTCCCGGCACTCTTGCCAAACTTTTCGCCGGTGGAAGTGGTAAGCAGAGGTGTGGTGAGGCCATAAGCAGAAGGCTCGGCTGCGGTCATGTTGGATTGAGGTTCGTGACGTCCGATGAGTTCGACGCCAGCGAGAATGTTACCCCATTGGTCTGATCCTCCGACTTGGACGGTGCATTTATGGTAGCGGTGGAGGTAATAAAAATCATAGGCTTGGAGGAGTTGGTAGGTGAACTCGGTGAAAGATAGACCCTGCTGGGATTCCAGTCGGGCTCGGACACTGGATACCAAAGTGAGGAGAGGTGAGAAGTCATCAACGACAACATACCTTTCTCGGTTGAGCATAGTGTTCACCCGCACGTGTTTACCCACATCCCGCAAGAAATCGAGCAAAGTGAATTTCTGATGCCAATCGAGATTGCTGAGAATGGTGGGACTCTGCAGAGGCGGGACAGGGGAACCATGTTCTTGGAGCCGACTCGTGGCGTATTCTAAAGCGCGGCTGAAGAAGAATTGAATGCTTCCTGTAAGCTTGACAACGTTACGTTCGACTTGTTGGATATCAGCCTGTTTGCGTTCTGTGAGCCGCCCAGAGGGATCTCCGACTCGTCCGGTTGCGCCACCTATCTAGTGCAAAGTTGAGACCGGGTATGTGGGGGCGTACCTGCAGCGTACCAATGGAATGATTTGATGGCCCCGAATTTGGAAATGCAGCAGAGTCATGAATGGGAGCAGATGACCGATGTGCAAGGAAGAAGCAGTGGGATCAACGCCAGAGTACACAACCAGAGGTTTGGACTGCAGCGCCTGTTCGAGTGTCTCTGGTCTGCGGGCCTTGTTAGTCGGAGGATGGATGTGTTGGGAGGCGAAGCACCTTGTAACATCCTGGACAAAACCCCGGTAGGAGAGGTCTTCCAGAAGGGACACGTCATGGAAGAGACGATGGATGGATGTTTTATTAGACTGAAAGGAAAGGCGACTGAGGTGGCGGGTGCAAGGGGAGAGCATTGACAAACGCGTCCGAAACCGAAGTCACGTTCTGCGTACAGTGCAGTGTGTCACGTGGCCGCTCGGCAATGTGCGCTGATGGCCTGTTACAGTTCTTGGAAATAAGGTTTGGGAGGACAAGACTGGTGGTTGGCGAAGAATTGGCATCGACATCGACCGCAAGAATGGGCTGTACGTTCCCCGCCCCCGCCGCCCCTCTACTCTGCTAACGCTATTTCTGCCAGCCAACAAACCCCGTGGACTCCAAGCAGCCCGCAAACTCCGCACCTCCCGCCGCGAGAACCGCTGGGTATGACCTCGAGGCTTGTCTATCTGGCTATATCCTGACCATCCAGTCGTATCTCTAGGCGGACAAAGCTTACAAAAAGCGTGCTCTCGGAAACGTCTACAAGACATCTCCCACTGGAGGCTCTTCCCATGCAAAGGGCATCGTACTCGAGAAGGTCGGCGTTGAAGCCAAGCAGCCCAACTCCGCGATTCGCAAGTGTGTGCGTGTGCAGCTTATCAAGAATGGAAAGAAGGTCACTGCCTTCGTCCCCGTACGTGTTACATCCACCGCGACCGATGATGAGACTAATTTGCGACAAGAATGACGGCTGCCTGAACTTCGTGGACGAGAACGACGAAGTCCTTATCTCTGGTTTCGGTCGCAGCGGCAAGGCCAAGGGTGATATTCCCGGAGTCCGCTTCAAGGTAGTCAAGGTGTCTGGCGTTGGTCTTCTTGCTCTGTGGAAAGAAAAGAAGGTGGAGTGTTACCCCATTCACGACCTGTCGCCGTGGTCTGACTGCAAATGCTACAGGAGAAGCCAAGGTCATGATTGGCCCTTGTATTCCTTACCCCCCGTTTCCTGTGATCAATGCCATATGAATTCAGCTGCTGTACTGCCATCCCACTTAATTCTATGAGACTTTGCACTCGCAGTACTGTACCACCAACATAGACCCGGTATTGGCGTAAGCGGCCCTTGAATGTGTGATGGCGACAATCAATCACATCCATTTGTTGTGATAATGTTCCGTTGACGATCCCTGGCCTTCAATTCTTACCCACCACCGACGTCCTAGCACATGCCCGCTCTCGTGCCTCCCCGACGACAGATTCCCCCTCCCCCTCCCCCTCGGGCTGCCCCTGCCAGTACAGAAGCTTCAGAGACCGAGCCACTCGGTCTCGCAGCTCGCATAGCCAAGTTCCAGCTCAACCCCGCCCTACCACCACCATACCCCGGCAGTGGGAGGAAATCGGTTGACGATGGTCATGGACGTTCGTCCGCCGTCGTGATAAAAACACCGTCAAAGGCCTTCGCACTCGTTCTCGCTGGCCTCGACCCGGATTATCTCTCCAGGCTCCTTGCTAGGGCACCCCCACCCGTTCCCGGCAAGCAGTACCAGGAGCTTGGTTACGATCCACCACCGCAACTACCCCCTCGGAGGCTTCCACCGAGACCACCCTCACCTCCACAGCCAGATTACGATCCCACCCCAGATGAGGACCCCAACGGAGCACCGGTGCCAGAAACATATCATTATCATACCCAGGAAGAAGGAGGAGCATTATACCACGAGCACGATCATGACGACAGCACGGGCGGGGAAACGGATTTCTCACCTGGTAGTCTCTTTCGAATGGGGACGTGTATCAAGTGCCACGACTTTTCAGCGGTCGACACTCACGCTGCACTGTTTCCACGCCAGAATGTCAGATCCCTAGACGATCTTGCGCATAACCTCACGGAGCCGTTTATCTATGAGACGGAGAAAGCAAGGGCGATCTTTACTTGGATGCATCACAACATACAGTATGACGCCCAGTCCTTCTTCGCCGGTAACCTAAAGCCCGCAACACCAGGGTCCACATTATCATCTGGACTGGCTGTATGTGACGGTTACGCGGGATTGTTCGTTGATCTTGCCGAGCGAGTGGGTTTGCAGGTGCTCAAGGTGTCTGGACACGGGAAGGGGTTTGGATATAAGGAATTAGCACCTGGAGAACCGTTACCAAAGATGACCACAGGCCATGCGTGGAACTGTGTTCTCATGGATGGTGAATGGCGATTGATAGACGCAACTTGGGGCGCAGGCGCACTCAATGGGTCGACGTACGAGCAGCGCTTCGACCCTTCCTGGTTCTCATCCACACCCACAGAGTTCGCCAGGCGTCATTTCCCCACAGATCCAACTTACCAGCTGATTGCCGATGAACATGGAGGTCCTATAACCTGGGAGGATTACATACTTTGCCCGGAGGGCCCCATTATTTTCAATGATTTTCATCGGCTGGATTTCCTCGTCGACCTTCTGCAGCCTGCCTTGGCCGTTGTCAAGTACGGACAGGTAGCAATGTTTGTCCTGTTCAAGCGATGCGAACATATGTCGAATCTCGACGCTGACAACTATGTTTACATCCTCGCCGCTCCTGGACGGGATCCTATACCACTTGAACCAAATGCAGAGGGAGGATGGAGCCTTGATCATCGGATATACGACCAAACGGAGGTGTCGTTAATGTTTGTGGCAACGGTGGATGGACAGGATGCAAAAGGCATCGGAATCCGAGCGCTCAAAAATGCCTTAGGTCGGAAACCTATGACTTTTGGGGGGCTAGCGAAATGGACAGTGGTCTAGTCGGAGTTCTCGGTCTGATGTACGAAGAATAATAATTATATATCCATAAGGTAGCCGAACACGTCGAGGGCTATGAGTACTAGTAAGATAGTCCTAAAATAAACTACCCAATGGCGACTACGGAAAGATCCACCTTTAACCTTGAACAACCTGCGGCACAGTGATACCTTGTTTTTCAAGGTAGCGGCGGAGATCCGCGATGAGTTCCAATTGTTCCTCGACGGTAAGGCCGCTGACGATAGTCTGTAAAATGGTACCGATTGTAACGTGATGTTCACGAATGAGGCTGCTATAGTAAACATAGGTGAAAACCCCCATCAGGAACCTACCATATCAATTTAGCTCTCGTGCATTTGCCGGGCCCGAATGGGCAATACTCACTGGCAATCCATTCGGTCGGTCATTCCTCCATGCCCTGGAATACTGTGACCGAAGTCTTTGATCTCAAAAGCGCGTTTGAACCCCGAAGCAAAGAAGCCACCGAAAGGAGCCACAAGTGACGCAAAGCATGCCATCAATAGAAGATGCAAGTGGTAAGGAGCATAGGGAATAGCAATTATGGTGTGATCGAGCTTTACTCGCCGTCAGTATCTCGTATTAGCTATCAACCTGGGGGACATACCAAGGTGGAGAGGAAAACAGCGACTGGGCGCCACAATGGCATTTCCCGCCAAACGAAAACAGGGTTGGGTTTACATTGGATGGAGCTCCAAACACTGACTCCCAGGTCACGGACGGGACAGGTCATATACTTGAAACGCATAAAGAGCGTACCCCAGAAAAGTGCAAAAATTAGAGTACTAAAGAAAGCGCCGATAAAGCCTTCGACGGTCTTCTTCGGTGATAGCTTGATTAGAGGGGTGCGACCAAGTGTGATACCCCAGATGTACGCAAAGACATCGTTGCAAATGACGAGGGACGCAGGAACCCAAAACCAAATCAACCCTTCGAGGATGTTGTTGATGATGAAGTGGCTAAGAGTAGTCTTCAGTAAACTGAGCATAAAATATACTGCAAGACCGTACCTCGAGACAACAATCATCAGGAGAGTCATGTGTACCCAACAAAATAATCCGAATTGCTGTTTCAAGGAACCCCTCTTAAGAGACATTACGAAGCCCATGAAGCCAATGACGTAGAGAGTAAAACTGATCATGCGATGATTCGTTACGAAAGGTACGAGTTGGGCATCGGCGAACACTACGTGCTGTAGGTGGAGTCAGCGAAAGTACGAGGGCATAGAACTGGTGGTCGGCACACTTTGAAGTAATAAATGATACTCTCGCCGTACAAGAAATAGTTAGTGACAGCAAAGAAGTACCAGTTCAAAGTCTTGCTCCAAGGGTCTTTGGCCTTGGGGGAGCTTTTGCCTTGGGTTCCGGTACCTGTCGTAGCAAGAGAAAAGAGTGCCGTAACTTCCCGATAAACGAGAGTCTGGCAAACCATGACGAGGACAATCATGTAGACGTGCCCTAAGAGCAGTAATCCTGTAACGGATGAGCCTTGCTCTAACATATAATCAAGAGGCTGCCTTACCAATGAAACCACCAATCATAACCAGAGTCCATATCGTTCGTGTCAGTACGTTCTGTCGTTTCTTCTCTTTTTCCGCCTCTGCAGCAGCTTGTTCTGGAGGTATTGGACTCGTAACTTCGGGTGCTTCGGCCCTCAGCCTGGGAGGAAGCACAATCTGGGGCTCGGGCTTCTCCGTGTTTTTCTGTGGAGCTTCACTAGAGTACGATGCTAGAGCCTCCTCGGATTTCGGGATAGGGTCAACGGGGATGGAAGTAGATTGCTTAGGAGATTTTGGGAGGTGTTCAGCTACGACCTCTGACTCCGTTGGAGGTGCAGGTGTGGGTTCCGGTTGGAGTGCAGAGGGGGATTCAGGCTGTGCGACGGCGGAAAAGGTGGAAGCGGCCGCTGGTGGAGGATGGGATGTGGCAGATCCATTCGAAGTTGACTCCTCGTCGGGTGGAGGGGACGGAGTTTGCGACCGCCGACGTTCCTCCAGCCGTCGCTTCCTCGCCTCTGCTCGCTCCTGCTGCTTTCTCTCGAGACGCGCTTGCCGAGCGGCTTTCTTGAGCGCGGACTTTGAAGGCCTGTCCCCTACGGATGTACTGTCGACTAGTTAGAAATTATGCTAGGGGAATATTCGTATTCAAACACAAACCTCTCTTCAGCGATTTCCTCGTCTTCCTCTCCTGACTCGACGTTAAGAGCAGCAAAGGCAGTCTTTGAGAAGAGGGCGCGGGGGTCGGACTGCTTGCTCATGACCAAGTGCAAGGTTCAAAGGTCGTGTTTGATGGGTTTAAATGTGTGACACGCGACCCGACGCTGTGACGTTCCATAACACATGCCAGCGAATGAATAAATATCCAATCTATCTAGTACTACAGGCTGAATATCTCAAAACTTCCAGTCCGGTTCAACCTCCATAGCCCAAGGGACTTGACACGGTTCCTCAGTCCTTTTTCATCGTGCGAGGGGAGGTTTACTTACATTTAGTTACCAAGGTCTTGGAGAAAATCTTCTCAATCGGGACGCTGTGTATCTGGCACCACGCAGCCGTAATCCTGGCGAAGGGTGAATAACCGAAACCTTTCACATACTCACGGGCTAACGCACCGAGGGTCGAGGTAATTGATTTTACTGAGCGGTGTTCAATAAATATAATACTCGAATTGACGTATGACGAACCTTGTGCCCAATGCAATTTCCTTGGTCTCATCCCGATCAATCATTTGCAATCTGAAGGCTTTGAGCCTCTCTGTGAGCTTGTCAAGCATCTCCTCAATCTTCTCTGTAGACTTTTCGCGTTTGAGAGTTGCTTTCTTCGTTCCGCGTTCCTTGGCAAGTCGTTTGAAATCATCCTCGACGGCAGCCAAGCGCTCCTTGAGGACGCTCTTGTCATGTGGCTTTTTGTTTTCCTCCACGAGCTTCTCGTTATCGCGGGCGAATTTCTTTTCCACTCTCTCAATCTCCTTCTCCTTGAGATGCTCCTCGTGGGTGGCAATCCAATCATCATCGAGGTCTGACTCATCCTGAGCGAACTTTTTATTCTTCTTGAGCTTGGGCTCGATTGAGAATAATGCATGACGGAGCTTCATACGCTCGTATTTCAATCCACGGTACTGAACCCAAGATCAGTACAAGGACCGTCGCATCACGACAGGTGTAAACACACTTTATTCCGCATGCGCTCCATGGACTGGTCGTGCGTCTTGGGTGCAGTCCTTTGATGGTTACACAGAATGGCAACCTCACGGTTGGCCTTGTTGTAGGCATTCAACTTCTCTTGCAGAGTTGCATTGGCGAGTTGATGTTCGTCGAGCAAGCGCTGGAATGTAATTGAGGCGTTGAAAGTACGGAACACTTTTGCTGTCAACCCTTTCATCTCATTGTTGAGATGTTTATTCAAAGAACTCGTCTAGTCATCCTGTCGTTAGAAATCCTTGTTACTAACGTTAGCAACAAAAAATTCTTACGTTCACTCGGTCGAAAAGGCTATCATCGTCATTCTTGTTCTCCTTAAAGATCCGTATGTTCTTAAATACTTGCGGCTCCACCTGTACTTTGTTGTAGTAACGGATAGAGTCTTTACCAAGAAAGTCGAAGATGACACTATCGGGTGCCTCTAACGTCACATGCTCGCAACGGAGTGAACAGCAGCCTACAGTATCGGCTTCGTCCTCGCCCTTCTCGTTTCCGGCCCGAAGAGCTAGCTTGTCAATGAAATACATGGCAGTCGCACGTTGTCGGTCCGCCATCACCTTCGACTTGAGATCGTTCTGGTAATTGAGGCGAATGCGGTCGACATGTTCCTACAACCAGACATCAGGGAAAATCAGGGAGGGAAATAAGCGCTGGAGTATACCTTCAATTCGCGAGCTTTTTCAAATTTTTGCATATCACTCTGTCCTTTGAGGGTACTGCCAGCGGCAAGGAAGACATATTTGTGGCTTCCGTTAATATTCTCCGTCCAGTTAGCCAACCAGGTAACTGTGTTGTCATGCTGCACAGCTTTCCACTTGCCGGGAACATTGGGTATTGGTATGGGTGCATCTTTTCCAATATTCAGGGTGATATCTTCAGGTTTCACTCGCAACTAGAAAAAAATAAGCCATGCACACCCTACAGGGAAGTGGAAAGCTCCAACCTTCAAAGCACCTTTCTTTGGGTGTTCACCACGCCCACGGAACAAACCTGGAGGTTCAACTCTAAAGTTGCCAACCTTTTCCTTGCGACCATCGAGGAAACAATGGGTATACTTGGCTTCCATTTCATCCTTAACCTTCTTAGCAGCCTTCTTTTCCTCTCCAGTCATGGCCTTCTTCTTTGCCTTTTCTGACTCAAAGTACTCGAACAACGGACGGAAATCGCAGAGCTCGAATGAAGTAATCTTGGTACCATCTCGCTAAATAGCTTGATGAGCGACGCACAACACAAAACACAGAGATACGCACTGGAGGATGGTCCTTCATAACCCTCTTCCAGTCCTCAAAGAAGTTCTTGTTGAATACAGCATCTTGTGCATGAGGAGTTTCGAGCATTGCGCCGAAGAAACCGGCCACTTCTTCGGCCTCAGGAGGAAGATCAACAGGTTTACCTATCAACTATCAGACTTTTGGAGAGGAATATAAAGATAGAGACGTACCACTGTATTTCATTCTGACATGAGATGGAAGGGGCTCATACGGCGGGGGGAAGAAAACACCATTGTGTTCCAATGTGGTCCACTTGACCGACCCATCACCATTTGGATTCTCCCACCAACGGAAGACTTCCTCTTCCTCTTCGTCCTTCTTCTTCCCTTTCCCCTTCAGGGGCGAGATGGGCTCCTCTTCTTTCTCAACCTTGCCTCGTTTCTTAGGTTTTGTAACCTCAGAGCCCGATGGTTCTTCCTTGACGACTCTGGCGCGACTCTTGGGCTCTGCTCTATTGGCAATAGGTTTATCATCATCCGAGTAATCGTTTGCGGCACTCTCTGCTTTAACCTTTCGGGCCTTTCGAGCCGCCTTTGCCGCGGGAGGTTTCACGTCGTCCTCTGACAAGGCTTCAGACGCACCGCCTTCTCGCTTGACTTTCTTCTTAGGAGGTTTCTTATTTGTGACGCGTTCTTTGCTAGGACCTCCGTTTCCATTCTGCTTTCTGGCCTTCGTAGGCTTGGCGGGTGATGAAGCAAGGGGGATATCATCGTCGCTTGACGAAGAGTCTGAAATAGTAACTGTCTTCCTCTTCCGAGGGGGGGATGCCTTTCCTGGCTTTCGTGTGGCCTGCGACGTCAGCAGATATACGATCAGTGCCAAGTTGAGTCTGGCCGAAATAATCAACTCACCAGAGGTTGGTCATCGGCTTCGCTCATTTCATAGTCCTCCTCCTCCTTTTTGTGTCCATTCGTCTTGGGCATGCTGGTGTGACTCTTGCCATTGGGCGCGGACTTTGCTGCAAGTGGCCGATCATCGTCAGAAAACATGGCAGAGTCGGTGGACATCGGGAGAAACTGTAAAGGAGAGTGATGTCGAGGTCGAAAAGAGTGTAGAGGGAAGTGTATGCAGGACGGGGATTAAGTAGGTTGTGTATGGGAGACGGGAGACAGTTGACTTGGACCAACGTTCATCAACGCTAAGTTCCGCAGACCTGCCCTAACCTGCCAGATCACGTCTCTGAACCCCCATACCAGGTAACCCATCCACACCAAACACAGTCCCTCTAGTGCCTTTGTAAGTCATCCTCAGCCAACTTGTCTCCATTCCGTTCCTTATAATTGCGGTATCGTCCAGCCTACGATGGCCAACCTTCCGCTTTTTAGAGACCCGTGGGCCAGGAGGGATGTTTGGCGCCAGAGTACCGTCTTTCAGCAACGCGTAATGTTCCGAAGCCTTTTTCCCGGCTTTGGAATTGCCGTCGTCGCCTTCTCTGCCTACGTCCTCGCCGACAACCTGATCTTCAGCTCAGAACACAATGAACACAGACACCACTAGACTGCAACTTGTGAGCTGAAGTTTCGGTCAACGAGTAATCCTTGGACTCATGATTAACATCTTGTCACATGCTTACACCTCCGTGCTAGCTCATTTTTGGTGGATGGTATGGGACAGCTTAGTCGTTACATGTATCGGTATCATAGAGAATTGTATCGGTATGGCTAGGCTGCGCCGGCGGCCGACACATGGAAATCATCTCGATCCTGAAGAATATTTAACCGTTTGTCAGCCCTCTTGGGCTGTGTTCTATCATATAGCGCTGATCCCTACAAAGCATTCCTAATTGGGTTGGGGTTTTTCATACTCCTGAGCGCTTGATTGACCTCCTGACCTCCACCTTCTGTTCACAAGATGCACCCACATATCCCATACGGATGCTGGAAGCGTGACTTCCGAGCTTGAGAAGCGGATAGGGCTTTGTAGTTGTGGGCAAGATTTCTCAAGAATTTCCTTCTTTGCCGAGTTAGATCCAATCAGAGTTCCCGGTCGTCCCGTCCGAAATGCGCATCTTGGACTCTCCCGGCAGACGCAACAGATCAAGTTGCGGCCCCTGGCTTACATCCCGAACATCGGTGAAGTCTGGAGCAGTTTAGAGCAGCTGATAAATGCAGATGACTGAAGAGAAACGACTTCTATAGACTAAGCGTAAAACCCAGTTAAGTGTATGCGACCCGAAGACCTGGCGAGTTGATCGCACGCCCACACGGGGAAACCGCAGTGTTGATTATATCGGATCGTTGGACAAGGACACTTGATCCAATGGGGCACTGGTGACCACGACTTTATCCATGTATGTCGTGTGGCTGGATGGAATGTCGCATTCGGAACTAAGGCCCAGATGTTTCCGAAGGTATCCAGGGTGCAAGACCATGAGGCTGACCCTCGGTTACCTAGTTAATTCCACATCAAATCTTGATTGCGACGATGTAATTGGAGAATCCCAAGTCGAATATCCCTGGTAGGATTCTGGCAAAACTCGCTTGTCCAGCCCGACACTAACCAATAGAGAACTCCATAGGTGTCACTGTCCGAAATTTTCACGGTCACAAGTATGTCATTCTGTGTGTGTGCGTAGCACACTTCGAATCGCAAGGCCATATGCGGTCTGTCACCAAAATCCAGGCCGACGCGCACCTAGGCACATGATCCTAAATCGTCGATTATGCCTGCTCAAGGTCACTCTTGTATAAATTCAAACCGCCCTGAGCTACAATGGTTCAGCTTCAACCTCTTCCCTCCCATTTCAATGTCTCGAACCCAGCTGCCTTTTACCGCAATCATCTTTGATCTTGGAGATGTTTTGTTCCAATGGTGTGCAGATACCAGGACCTCAATCTCTTCTCAAACTCTACGCTCTATCCTCAGCTCTCCGACGTGGTTCGACTATGAACGTGGGCGTCTAGGCGAGGCTGACTGTTATGCCGCCATTTCATCGGAATTCAACGTCAGACCGGACGACGTTCGCCAGGCTTTCCAAGATGCGCGTGATTCCCTCCAGGCCAATCACGATCTCATTGGCCTTATACACGACCTGAAGACACAGTCAAATGGCAGCCTACGGATATATGCCATGTCCAACATCTCTCTCCCTGATTGGGAAGTGCTGCGCACCAAACCTGCGAACTGGTCGATATTTGACGACGTCTTCACATCTGGCGCGGCTGGAGAACGCAAACCCAATCTGGGTTTCTACCGCCACGTTATTGCTGCCACTGGATTACAGCCCCGCCAGACAATATTCGTCGACGATAAGCTCGAGAACGTTCTCTCTGCACGCTCACTCGGCTTCTCCGGCATCGTGTTCGACGATCCATCTTCAGTCAAACGGGCGCTTCGTAATCTCGTTGGGGATCCTGTTCAACGAGGGCGTGATTTTTTAGCTCGTAACGCTGGCAAGCTTGAATCTGTCACAAGGGCGACCTCGAAGCACGAGGCGGTTGTTGTCGAGGAGAACTTCGCTCAGCTTCTCATCCTTGAGGCAACCGGGGATAAGTATGTTGGCTCCACAATAGTACTTTTTTTGCCGTCATGGCTAATGTTTATACCCAGGAACCTTGTCAATCTTGTCGAACACCCCAGAACATGGAACTTTTTCCAAGGTACGGTATATTTGTAATAGATTCGCAGTCCCTGCTAAAAAAACTGGTGTGGGGGTCTCGTCACAGGGAAAGGCCAGCTAACTACAGAAGAATTTCCCTTTGATCTCGATACCACTTCTTTGGGCCTCACTATCCTTAAACGCGGTAGGGACACGGCCGATTCGGTCATGACTGAGATGCTAGAATATGTCGATCCTGATGGGATTATTCAAGTAAGTGTCACATGATCACACATCCAAAACCCCACATCGACCACATGCTCTTCCAGACCTACTTCGATCATCGCCGACCTCGCTTTGACCCTGTGGTTTGCGTCAATGCGCTGAGCCTCTTCTATGCTTATGGTCGTGGGGCCCAACTACAATCCACCCTCAAGTGGGTGCACGGAGTCCTCCTTAACCGCGCCTACTTGGATGGCACACGCTACTATGAGACGGCCGAATGCTTCCTCTATTTTATCAGTCGACTGCTCTCGATCTCGGGTGATCCGGACCTCCACGCACTCGTCAAACCTCTCCTCAAAGAACGCGTACAGGAACGGATCGGCACCGATGGTGACTCACTTGCACTTGCAATGCGTATTCTCGTCTGCGATTTTGTCGGAGTCAGGGATGAGGTGGATCTACGCACTCTTCTGACGTTGCAATGTGAAGACGGGGGTTGGGAAGTGGGATGGATGTACAAGTATGGGTCGTCTGGGATTAGCATAGGAAACCGTGGTCTTGCCACAGCCCTTGCTATCAAGGCTGTCGAAGCTATGTCTCAACCCCAGCTCAGCTTCTACGAATCACCAACACCAACTTTAGTTGAGCAAACTGGCTCCAAACGACGCTCGTCGTTTTTAGGCAAGCGTCCTCGTAGCGGATCGTTCAGGAATTCTTTGCAGTGGCTGCTACAGGGTGCCAAGTTACGCAAATCTCTCGAGATTGGAAGTTGAACGTGCTTGGGATTCAAGGGTGCTTGAATGAATGCATACATGACTTGAATGGTCTAACGCTACGCATGAATTGTTTTTGCTTTTGTCCGTCAACAGTGCTTTCGTTATTTTAAATCGTACCCTTAATTTGTTTATCTTCCTGCTTTTCTCTGTTGTATGTACTCGTATCATTCTAATACGCGGACTGTTCAGCTCTCGGATCAAGTAAATAGGTGTCACCCTAGGTATACAAGGACTATTGGCAGAATCGGTATATATATCGGGTACAGGGAAGGAATGAATCAACCACGCAGATAGCGACGGTAGACGGCATTGTTTGTTTCTTCCACATAAGCGTAATCTAATTTCTGAAGGAAAGCGTCGAAAGCCGGGAAATCTGAAGACGCAACTTGTATGCCTGCAAGAACTTTGCCGAGGTCTGAGTGAAACCGTAAATTTTCGCTAGCATCACATTATCAAGGTTGTGGAGTGTTAGACCGAACTCACCTCCACCGTGGTTGCGGTAGTGGAATAAAGAGATATTCCAGCCTTGATGCAAGCCTGTGAGAAACTTGCGCAGAGCTCCAGGTCGTTCGGGAAATGCTATTTTTGAGGATTGCTTTAGCACATAGCACGGGGTCAACGGGGCAAATATGTGGGGTAAAAAGGGACAAGGTGTTGAGTGTACATACCGAATCGAAAGATACGCTCGTTTGGAACAGCGTGGCAACCACCGACCATATAGCGCGCATGACTCTTCGCAAGTTCGTCGTCGCTAATGTCGAATCCTTTCATATCCTCAGCCTCGAGGGCAGCCAGGACCTGGTGGACTTCGTTCATTCTGTTCGGGGAATCAAGCTTGAATGATAGGAGAACGTGGGCTCTGTCGCCATCTCCAGATCTATTATAGCGGTAAATGAATTCTGTGACTGCACGTGGATGGATAACTGAATGCAGGGCAACAAAGCTGCAGATTCGGGGGTTAGTGCAGGTAAAAGTTTAAAAACCAAGAGATACTTGCCTTCCTGGTCTTTCAGGGATGTCTACACTTAGAAGAGCTTCTCGACCCTCACCAAGTTCTGCACGTTCTGCAACGAAACGGAGGCGATCAAAATTCATATTGGCTCCACTGACGACCGCCACAAATTTCTTCTGTGAGCCTACAAGATTATTCTTGAGGATATACCGTTTTAGACCGGCGAGGGCGAGAGCCCCTGCAGGTTCCGTGACAGAACGTGTATCTAGAGAGGCATTTAGGAAGGGTGATCAGCAATGCCGTTAATACGCTAGCTTTTTCCGGGACGACCCACCCTCAAAGATATCCTTGATAGCAGCACAAATTTCATCATTATCAACGATAACGATTTCATCTAAAAGCTCGCGGCATATTCTAAAAGGTTCGACGCCCACAATCTTCACCGCAGTCCCGTCGCTAAAGGGACCCACGTCATGTAGGGTTACGCGTTCGCCCTTCTCAATACTACGAGCCATTGCATCGCCATCTACGGTCTCGACGCCAATGACTTTGGTGGCTGGACTACCGATACGTTTAACGTATTCTGAGATCCCGGCAATGAGACCGCCGCCGCCGATGGCACCGAATATTCCGTCTAGTTTATCTGAGTGGTGGAGTTGCTTGAGGATTTCCATCCCTACAGTCCCCTGGCCGGCAATCACGAGAGGGTCGTCGTAGGGTGGTACAAAAGTAAGACCATGGGTGCTCGCGAGCCGTGCACATTCCACCTTGGCTTCGTCGAAATCGCCACCATGAAGGACAACCTTTGCACCTAAGCGAGCAACGTTGCGAACCTTGATGGTGGGTGTGGCTTTCGGCATCACAATCGTGCATGGGATTCCCAACCGAGCACCGGAAAGAGCCACGCCTTGCGCATGGTTTCCTGAAAAGAGGAACGTAGGACGATGAGCATACGATTATCAAAGGCATTGTGTGATGTAAGAGAAGAGATAGATTCGATATACGTTACACACACTGACCCGCGCTGCAAGTGATGACTCCTTTCCACCGTTCCTCTTCATTGAGACTAGCCATGAAATTGTAAGCCCCTCGGATTTTAAAGCTGAAGACTTCTTGAAGGTCCTCGCGCTTGAGCCAAATTTCGTTGCCTAGTTTGGCACTTAGGTTGGTTGCAAGGACAAGGGGGGTTTCTTTGAGGATCTCGTATACTTTGGCGTTTAGGATTAGCCTAAGGTAGTCGGGTGTGTTGGATGGCAGGAGGTGGTGTTTGGGGAGACGAGGATAAGGTAGAGGAGAGAGGGGTTCTGGGGCATTGGAGGCGTATTCTAAGGTTGCGAGGGGAGCCATGAGAGGTAATATTGAGTTGTGGGTGGATGAGATGAAATTTCTGGTGCAGAAAACGGCACGTGCCGAATTAGGCCGCCTCGTCCGATGGATGACCGTGGTCGTCCGAAGAATCGTTGGGCGTTGCATGGGTCGTTGAGGTCGTGGGAAAAGACGGGGTGTGGGTGCAGAAGGGGGTGCTGAGGCGGGTTCGAAATAGGGGGCAGTTGGGGAACTGCAGCGCAATAGGCCTTTATGCAATGGCGGCCCATTCGTTCGCACACCCTGGGCTGGACGGATCTTGAATTGTAGGTCGAGAATGCTGTTAGGAGACAGGGATGATTTCGATGGAAGACGGGTGACGACGTGAAGCTCCATCCGAGGCCAGGTATCTGATCAAGTGACAGTGGACTTGAGCAGCCGCGCTGATGGGATGGAGTGCCCGGCGTGGAGCTGGTGGGAAAGGATGTGCATGTTGGTGTCGGGGCTGCTGGCCGGCTAACGCGACGCGGGCTGAGGAGGAAGGGGAATTCGGTCTGTCATGTGATCTCGCCTCTCGCTCTCTGTCCTCCCCATCCTCTCCACTTCCTTCCGCCGTCCATGGCCCAGGCCGCAACAATGGGCCCTCCCCTCTCCCCCAGAGAAATCCGTCGCTCAGGTCGTCGCTCAGCCCCCTCAGCCTCCACCAGTGCCTCAAAGTCCCCAGATTCAGACCTGCCCCCCCGACAGAAAGAAAACACCCAGCGACCCCCACCATCTTCGTCTACCTCAGCGCGCAACAAGCGCCTCAAGGATGACACCGAAGAACATGGCGACGATCGCAAGCATGCCACTACAGCAGCACACTCGACCCCCTCAGCCTCTGCACACCCCAAAGGCAAGCGCAAGAACAAGGAAAAGGACAAACAGACGCTCAGCATCGACGTCAGTGCAGACACCCTCCAGGACCCAGTAGACGACAAGTCGATCGAACCCGTGGAAGAAGAAGAACAGGGCATTACCCGTTGCGTCTGTGGTAGCAATGGTACGTCCCATACGCTCTCTCTCCACATTTCGTGACTCTAATCCATCTTCTAGGAGAGGACGAAACCGATGCTGGCGAATTCATGGTGCAGTGTGAGACTTGCAAAGTCTGGCAGCACGGCCTCTGTATGGGCTATGAATCTGAAGATCAGGTTCATGACGCCGACTATTACTGTGAATTATGTCGGCCTGAGCAGCATGGAGAGCTCCTCAAGTACGTCCCTCGTTGTATCTCCCCACTTGCTCCTCACGATAACCTCCCATCCCAGAAAACTCGCTAAAAAGGCTCGACAGTCATCTGCAGTCTCGCATAACGCGGCTGCATCACGCGTATCCCGGTCCCACTCTCCAACTCATCTCCTCAAGCAACCTTCCAAAAGGCGGAATACCATGAACAGTAGGGATGCTGCTTTTGACGAAAGTCTCAAGGAGATCATCGAAGCTACCGCTGCAGAGGCGGCTGCAGCTCAAGAAAACGCGGCGCGAGAGCAGCCTCCAAGAGACGGTCCCCAGCCAGACGCTGAAGAAGATCCCGAGGTTGGATCTAATAGTAGGAAGAAACGGAAGAGAACAGAAGACGACGCGTAAGCATGGTTTCGCCGGTTGATCATAGTTCGTTGGTTCTTATAAGCAACTAGGCCAAGCAAGAAGCGTACCAGGTCTGCCTCCAGCGCATCGGATCGCCAACCTCCTCCAATCCCCCGTCCACCAACACCTCCCCCAAAAACAACATCTCAGTCTACGGCGACGAACACCAAGCCAAACGCCCGTGCCAAGCGCACAGGACGCAAAAACGTCCCTGCTCCTGATACGCCCGCAGCCCTAGACGGTGATGAAAGTAAGGAAGGCACTATTTTGCTCTCACTATTTTACTCACGTGACGTTTTCCAGCAACGCAGCCTGCTGCCACCACCACCACGAAGCGACACGGGGGTAACAGTCGGTCTAAAGGGGCTGGAGCTGCCAAACGTCCACCCATCTCACACTCGAACTCTCATGGCAATAACAATATGAGCCATGAACAAGGATCGCGTAGAGGCCAATCTCACAACATGAACACCCAGGGCGGCGCTGCTTTGGAATCGACGCGTGCATACCGGAATTCCCATGCTTATGCGGTGTCACAACAGCCTCTATTCACATCATGGGGTCTGCCAGATTATTTGGCGCACCTCGAAGAGATGTTGCCTACCAATACCCCACAGCCTCTAGAAATTCAGTCTGGTGGTGGTGCAACCGGTGTGGGAAGGGACAGTATGGAGAGGACGATGGAGCGGGGTGTCAAAGTTAAATGGCCGAGCAAACGGACGAGCGTCGGTGATATGAACAAGAGAGTTCGGGCACTGGTGGAATGGGTTGGCCGTGAGCAGGCGAACGCGCTAGACCGGGAACGGCGGAGAGAGGCGTTGGAAAAGGCGCTCAAACAAGAAATAGAAACGTCGGGCAAAGGTGTCAGTGGTATCGGTGATGGCGGTGCGATGGCGGTTGATGGAGCTGAGTCCGGTGTTTCTGTGCAGAACCTGGGTCAGAGCAAGCCAACGGCGGAGTCTGAGCAGGAACCGACCAGGGCCGGGTCTACCTCGTTGTGGAAGACCGACGACGGAAAGCCGACGTCGACTATGAAGATGATGGAAGAGTTGATGGAAGAGTTGATTGGGTTCCAGGAGAGATTTGGTCCTGGTGCTAAAACTAGAGAGAGGGAGAGACGGTCGTTGCTTGCGAGTTAGCAGACTTTGTCGTTCTCCCGTCCACCCTCCTGTACTGGTTCTTTCGCTGGAATATTGCTATTTTGTATTATTATATTTTATCATGTCGTCTACATAATTTGCATTTCACAGACCGGTTTGTATGGATATCTATGTGGCCCTGTCGTCGCCGTGTGCTTGGGAAGGACTGCCTTGTTTGGCACAGGCTGTTGAGCCTAACATGGTGCGTCACTGCCATTTGTGTTACATCTTCACATGTTCAGTTCTCGAGCGCCCAGACTTTCATGACGAGATCACAACCATGGCTCCCAGCGACACAGACTTGGAAGCCCATGAGCCACAACCACAACTACATTTCTCGGACTCGGATGAAGAACACGAAGCTAGTGAATTCACCTCAGCCTCGAACTACTCCTCACGCATGGAGGAAATTATGGACGAGGAAGACGAAGAGGAATTTAAATTGAATAGTGATGATGATGATGCAGAAGAAGGGTTCCTCTATACAGGTGTTGATTCTGTCCCAGGAACGGCGCAGAATTACCGGGCACGGCTGCGGGAGGTTTTGGGACAGGATGAGTTGACAGATGAGGAGGATGTGCTCACGGAGACTGGTGAGGGGTCGGTGGTTGTGGACGAGGAGGTATGGATCTTTCGACTGGTGTCTGCACCCGGGCTGAGTGTTGTCTAGCCAGAAACTGTGGCACACGACCCCCGCTCTCCTTCGCCGCCGCGGGTAGTGTCTTCAAGGATTGCCAAACCCTTTCTCCACCCCTCTGTCTCCCGCCTCCGCTCACATTCACCCCGCCCCTCTCACCAACCACAATCCGGCTTCCCCTTCCGCTCATCCTTGCCATCACAGAACATTCCTTCAACCTCACATACACTCTCCCGTGTCTCCTCCTTCTCGAATTCAAACCCCTACTCCCCAGATCCCAGCTCATCACAAGTCCGGGACCACCGCGAAATAGTAAACGCGGTCATACAAAGCTCTGAAAGGGCCGTGTTTCGGTGGACCAACCTACACACAGTTACAAAAGAAGTGTATGCGTCTGCGAATAATACCGCCCGAAAGGCGATGACGGTGCTTGGGGCACAGAGGTTCGAGACACCCACTGTACTAGCTGCTAATGGGTACGTGTGCATTGGGACTTCGGATGGCAAGATTCTGGTGTATGATTTCCATCAGAATTTGAAGTGTGTTTGCGGTGAGGACTTACCTGGTGGGTTTGACCCTACTTCTGCTCTACATTTTTTTCATCATTGCGGCTGGCAGACAACCCCCTCGGAGCTGTCACAGCTCTCGCACTCTCCCATGACCACACATGCGTCGCAGCAGGCTACTCAACGGGACACATCCAGATCTATAACCTCACAAATCCAACAACCCCCATTCGTTCCGTCCCACCAACATCACTCTCCCTCGTTTATTCTGGCCGAAAAGAGGGTCACATCCATGGCTCACGTATAATCAGCATAGGCTTCGTAGCCGGTCGTCACACTGCTGTTGTTTCGGCAGATATCCACGGCCTCGCATTTTACCATTCCCTAGGAAAAGTTCTCTTCGTCGAAGCCCCAGACATCCTACGTATACTAGGACGATATCCTGACCCACAACCTCCACCACATCCGCGTGACAACCGAGTACACACAATTCAACATAGAAATCCTCGCTATACGATCCTCATGATGGCCCCTTTACCGTTGGGCACCTCACCACATGTGACAGACCACTACAATCTTGTGGCGATGCTGACACCGACCAAGTTGGTTGTTGTGGGGCTTAAGCCGAATCCGAAGACCTGGTTTAAGATTCCGAGGGGTTTGGAAGAAGGCGGAACATGGCGCTCGCAAACTAGATGGAGGGGTACTGTGGCGTGGTTTCCTAGTGTCTTTGAGGAATCCCTCCTGCGGCCTGACGCGAATGGTAAGGCTGTCAGCACCAGCGGAAAAGCCAGGGTCAAAGGTAAAGAGAAAGGGCAAGGGCCACCGACTGCCCCTGTCCTCGCATTGTCCTGGGGGCATGCATTGCGAATAGTGAAGGTCGAGGAAGTGCGGGTTCGGCAAGTGTTAAAAAATGCGAAGACGGGGAGGGAAAGGGAAGTAGACGTTGGTGCTGTTGGTTATCAGGACGTCCTCTCCTGGACTGCAGAGGAGGAGATTCTGGCGATTCAGTGGTTGAATTCTCAGGTGAGGTACCCTTGACTTTTCGTCCGCCCTGACGGTGATTCTGATGTACCCCATAGCAATTGGTCATTCTCACTCTAAATGAGATGGGCGTGTTCGACTTGCAGGCGTCAAAGTTAATCGAACAGGTGCAATTCGATGCCGCAACTTTAATGTCACCGACAATGGGGTATATTATCAAAGGGAATACCAATTACCAAGGTTCTATTCGAGATGTCTCGCACAGTATGCGCATTTATAAGGGGAAAATATTTCTACTAGTGAGTTCTGGCTCATGGACTAACACTGTTCACCTTGTTCAAGTATCCCATAGGGTAGAAACGAAATTTGCGTTGGCACTCTTCTAACCTGGGCAGACCGAATATTGTCCCTCGTCGAGGACGGTGACTTTCTTAGTGCCATCGAACTCGCAAGATCCTATTACCTCGACGAAGCACCGGGAAACAGGAATGCTCTCCCTACCGACCCACAGCTCCGCAAACTCGTCATTGGTGACAAACTCCAGGATCTTATGGTCGCATCCGCCCGCTACGCTTTCTCAGAAGACAGGATGACCGACTCGACGCATGTCACGCCAGACGGACGTGGTGTTGATCGAACGGTTCTATTTGAAAGCTTGGTCACGACCTGTTGCCATGCATGTATCCCATTGGACGACACAGACTTCTTGTTTGAGGAGTTGTTCCAGCAGTACGACGACTGTGGTATTTCGGGAATTTATCTGAGGCACCTGGAACCGTTCATGCTCAGTAACGAAATTCGTTATGTACCACCAAGAATAACGCAACGACTGATTGGTTTGCACGAAGAGGATGGGAGACCTGACCTTGTGGAGCGTGTCATTTGGCATATTGATCCTGCTTGTTTGGACATCAACCAGGCTATTCACTTATGCCAGAGACATCATCTCTACGACGCTATAATATACGTCTACACCCGTGCACTACGAGACTACGTCGCTCCAATCGTAGAGCTCCTCGGTCTCATTCGACGAGTGTTAATTCGTCGACGTGCGAAGGTGGAGAATGGGGATAAAGAGTCGGATGATGACGCCTCAGACTCAGAGTCCAGCCTCGAGCCGATGATCTTAAACTCGTACAAAGTCTACCCTTATCTCTCCCACATCCTTTCTGGACTCACATATCCCAGCGGAGAACCTCTTCCCGAAGATGAAGCCTTCCAAGCAAAGAAGGATATCTACACATTCCTATTCTATGGACGATCTAGTGTCTGGCCACCAGGGGAGGGCGGCAAACTCATATTGACATCTGACGAAGAAGGCGGCATTGAACCCACATATCCTTACATCCGACAACTAATCCAATGGGACGCAGAGTCATTCCTGCACTCTCTCGATATCGCGTTTGAAGACGCCTACCTCAACGACGAAAGTCAGAGCATCAACCGGCTCATTGTTGTCCGAATATTAGTCGAGCTCGTCACCTCAGACTCATTATCCCCTGAAGACGCGATATTCATATATATCTTCATAGCCCGGAACGTTCCCAAATACCCTCAGTTCCTCCAGATGGTGCCTAGCGTCCTGCATAAGACACTTGTGAATCTCGCAACAGATAAGAAACCAGAAACAAGAGAAGATCGGCAACTTGCTGCTGAGTACCTTTTGTCCGTTTACAATCCCCATGATAGCGAAAAAATCGCTAGTCTCTTCGAAGCCGCTGGATTCTACAGGATTCTACGGACATGGTACCAACAGGACCGGCGGTGGAATCTTCTATTTATGACATACTTGGACGATCCAGATATTCACCCTTCTACCGCGTTTGAAAGGCTAGATGAAGTTCTAGCGATAGGGACGCAGACAAGTAAAGGTGTAATCCCTCCACTGCTCGTTCTTACAGTGGAAAATTCATTGGAGCGGTTACTCGAACTCGGGGAATCGGAAACTGCATTGTTACTCCAGAAACATCTGCCTCAGCTACATGCTCGTGCATTGGACACGTTCGATGGTTCAGGTGCAGATACCAAGCGGTTCTTATATCTCCAAACATTATTTTCTCCCCTCAAACCTGCCGATAGTGTTACTCCTCCGCCTTCCCTTCTGAACGCAATACCTCTTCATATCCGTCGTATGTTCGTGAATCTCCAATGTCGCTTTCATCCACATGAAACTATCGTCGTTCTCGAGTCTCTGCCATCGAATTTCCTCCAATGGGACGACGTGATCCAGATTTGCGAAAGCAACCAAACTCTCGATGTCGTAATCTGGGCATTAGATGCACGAGGCGAGCCTCAGATTGCTCTTGACAAAGCCGTGGAGTACCAAATAAACTTAGCTTTGCAAGTCATGCAGTTTTTCAGAGAACCCTCCGCTAATTCGCGGGCGCAACTGGATTTCGCAGTAGATTCACTTCGTGTGATCGGTCAAAGAGGCATTGATATTTGTCTGCGGAGATCCCGTATATCGTCCGAAGTTGATGTGCCACTGGAGGATATCTGGTTCACATTGTTGAACAGTCAGATCAATGTGGTGCAACGTATATCCGCATCCCAATCCTTCAGTACCCCAGAACTTGACCAGGAGACGAAGGACCAATATTTGACAGCACTCCGTTCACTGGTCCAAGACACGTTTGGCGCGCTCGTCTCGATCACCTCCACATCAGCTGTATCTTTCCCTCGCCTTTTCAAACGCTTGGCCAACTCGACTACCTCAATGGCCCATTCTCACTACGATGAGTTCCGTACCATTCTAACGGGCATGCTGGAATCATATCGTTCAGATGGCGATATGCTTACAATGACTAAGCACTTGGTGGAGCGGGACTTGTTCGACACAATGGCGAACTTGACGCGGCAGAAATCGCGCGGGTGGACGTCAGATCGAGGTGTTTGTATACAATGTCGCAATTCACTCTCGAAGAGACCATCTGGTCGGAGCCCTGACGCATCCACCGATGTCGGTATTCCGGCTCTCCAAATCGTTCTAACCCGAGCTGGAAAAGCTTATCATCACCAATGTCTACCGGAGTAGTATATATTTGGTTTCAACGTATGAAACAGTGCCTGGGTATACATCGTTAGATTCGGCCGTGGATTATCGGCAGAGAAAATGGTGATACAACCGTCTACACTACCCATCGTCATCCTCTGTAGATGGTATCAACGAACAGGATAACAGCACAGGCCATAGTTTCGACTCACGATCGCTAGCTAAGACAATATCCTTTAAGCACTCATAATTCTCGTTATTCGTCAGGTCAATGTTGAGAGACTGTGCGTCCTTGCCAAATGCTTCAACGTCGAGAATCATTTGAGTCCTTATGCGCTCCTCATCGTGACCATCGTCGTCCTTAGCACTACCGAAAAGAGAAAAGGTGGCCTTCTTTCCCTTCTTGAGCTTCCGTAGAGATTCCTCCGTTTTCCTCATTGCAACGAGGTACGAAATATACCTAGGGTCATCAACATCTATTCCACCCATAAAAGGCACGCGCTGACCTCTGGGTGACGTTGTTGAAGACCTGCTGCGAATACTCGAATGAGTAGGCATCCTTCACGACGCGATCAGGACCATCACAGGATCCAACGGCAAAGAAGGCTTTGAGAGGTCGGAAAATGGCTTGCACAAAATGGCTTGGTTCCGTCGGAAGACGCTTGTTTGACATTGCCCGAAACTGGGAAGGGACAGATCGAACAGGGAGCAGGGCTTCACAGCACCTCTTGGTCAAGATGGTAATAACGTGACTTGATGTTGACTGTGCGACCAACATTGCTTCGGTAAGTACATGTTTTAGGATATCTTCCCGAATGTAAGTAGAGCTTCAAACTGGGAGGTTATCCACTCGCCTTGCGGCGCCTTACCATCCATATTCTCCAACATTTCTGGTGGAAGAACGATACTGATTTCTTGTTGCCATAGTTTTTCAGTCTTGTTTTCCAGCATCTTGATGTCACCAAGTATTGCAGCGTATTGCCGCAATGAAATCTCGTCTGCGGCTACGGCTTCTGTCGAGGATGCCTCGGTAGGTAGATTGGCTGACGTTACCGACCGCAACGCAGAACCACTCTCCCCCATGTTAGCATACGCTGAGTTAAGCCAAGAACCATATCTACCCAGAAGCTGCTTCAGTTAGCCTCTGTGCTAGCAAACTAAATAATCATGCATACTTGTAATGTTAGCCGCCAGAATCTATGACTCAATTCCGGAATGAGGACGTCAGGACTCCAGCATGCCATGATTGCCTTCCACAAAGCTCTCGTCTGCACCAGCGACAAACCAGATCCATCTATTTAGAGCCGGGTCAGCCATTACCACCACTTCTGTTCAGGGATAGATAATGTACCGTTAGTTGTAGAAGGCTCAAGGCGCAACTCGTTAAAAGCATCTTCTACGTCAATGACGATTTCTTTCCAACGGAGCTGGAAATATACGGGCAACTGCCATCGCCTCTCAAATTCCTTATAGAGATCGTGTTCCCTCATGATGTGTATGGCTTTTGCTGAAGGTGCGTGAAGCTCCAAGCATCGCAAGAAATTTTGAGTAGTGTCGTAGTTCTGCACTTGGGTCAGCCCCAGCCAGTGACAACATCCCACGGCCTTACCTTTCGGAGATCATCAGGACGACCAGCCGCAAACACAATACCCCCAATATCATTGATGATTGCACTGGCAATCTCCTCCCAAATCACATAACCCATGATTTGAAACCCCTCTAGATCACTTTCTTGGTTTGGGAAGTCGTTATTGAGAGCCCTGTCTTTGGCCGTGCTCTTGCTGGAAACCTTCTCCGCTATGTCGATGATATCCTTCAAGTCGCGGGCAACAAAACGTAGAATTTGATTATAGATACGAACGAGAGGATCATCCCCATCCTCCATTAAGATTGCATGCGGCGGATTACTGGCAAAATGGGATGATGAAGAACCTTGCTGGGGAGAAAACGCTGTGAAGGGGGTATACGGCGTTCGTAGAGGGTGTCCTGCAGAGCGTATGAGCTCCAATGGTTCAGGGTGGAACGGGGTTTTCGGAATAACGGGGGAATATGGAGCGGTCAAGGCGCTGTGATAAACAGTCTATAGGTACATCAGTGTGAGGCGTTGGTACTCGCTAGATGCACATACCTTCCTTAAGAAAGGCCTGATCACCTCCCGCCTTAACACGTCTTCAGCATCGCGCCATAGCCCCAGAATATCGTACGTGTGAAGGCATTCCTTGAGGTCAAGGAGCAATTTTGCCCGTTCAACTTCAGATAGTCGATTTCCCGGTTTACTATCTCTCATTTTTGTCAACATTGCCGCGAATAGGTGGTCCAAATCAGATGATAAGGTTGATCGAATGCGATCGATACGCTGGAGAGAGGTCACGTATGCAAGATAATTACGCGATATAGTGACACTTTACGAACCCATTCAAGTTCATCCACCAATGCGCAGTTCTCTCCGCGGGCCTTCGAGATATGATACAGCAGTTGCATATATTCTGCCGCAACCCGTGCGATGTGTTTCGCGCGATTTCTCCTGCCTCTACATTGAAGATGATTTACTTTGAATTCGGAGAGTGAATAGGCACTAGCATACTTCTCTTCGTACGCGTCATCATGCGGAGGCACTCCTGATGAATTGACACCAGCAAAACCATCGTCCTGTTCTGGCGAAGCGATCAAAAGCAGAGACTCTAGCCGCGTTACGGACTCCGATATCTTCAGAAGAAGATGTAAAAGCGCCTGGAGAGACGATGAGCCAACAGACCCAAGACTAGAACCAATCTGATTTCTAAGACCTTTTCTTCCCGCAGCGTAGCACGCTTGTCAAGTTTCTCTTGTATAGCATCCTGTATGGTTTGTAGCTCCTTCCCGGATGCCTTTGCGGTTGTAAGTCGGTGGATAAAACGGTCTTTTCGGGTCAACGCACCAGTACCTGGTCCCGCAAACCACCCAAGGGCCCTCGCATTCTCTTCATCCTCGAACCTTCGGTGCGCAAGTCCGTGCTGAGGCTAATGAAAGCCTCGTAGTCATTGTTGATAAGTTGGACAAGCTCTTCTCTCAGAGAGGAGAGATAGTCACGGAGCTCCGCCCGCAGCTCGGGTAAAGACGCACGCGCTCGCGAGAGCAAGAAGTCTTCGATGTTGAACATGGGACCAGTCAGCAGCGGATTATGATGAGACAGAGGTTCGTAATCTGGGAGGTCGGTCAACCGGGCGTCAATGTCCGAAAGGGAGGTCTGAATTTGTCGGCTTGATTCTCGAGCTGCGAGCTCCTCGGCAAGACGCTCGAGTTGATACGGGTCTCTAGTGTTACTTTGCCTGTCATTTTGTTTGGTAGAGGCCATTTCAGGTTGAAGGAATGAGTTCAGAATAGAGAACCATCACTACATCAACCCGGCTCTAAGCCGGTCAAATACACTGATGGCGACACCTGTCCAGGACCTGGAAAGGCTGAAAACACTTCACCAAAACAGAGAGTTCGCCTTGAAAGGAACCTTGAGGTAAAACGTTTCCAGTTATATATAGCAGACCATAGTGCAAGGTGCGCAGGTTGCGACGAAACAGTATTTACAGACTGACGTGCAAGCTTGCTGGTTTCAAGTCTACAGAAGATCACTCACACGAACACGACACATACATATGTGATATGTTCCGCTTATATCCGTTACAACCACTAGTGCTCTGCTGAAGACCCACAGTGCAAACTAGGATACACGAGTACGAGCAGTAAAATGTGGCTAACATTCACCTGGAACCGGAAGGAATGAAATCATGCTTTGCCCTGGTGACGCTAACTCGGCGTTCCCTTGGACTTTTCTGTGCCAGTGAAAAGAAGAGGTGATGATGTGAATCCCTCCAGAAAATCGACCGAACCAGATTTGACGAGGCACCTTGCACTTCCGAACCCGACGATATAATAGAACATAACATAACCGAGCCGAAGAGTGATGTCGACAAGGCAACTATTCTTTTGGTAGCCGTATGAAACGAATCTCAATGAAACACATGATCGGGAAGGCCAGTAGGAATGCAACCACACTGTGTAGTATAAGGAGGTGCCGAACGAAATCCATGGTCTCATGAGTAGATGACTTACGACCACATAACGAGCGCATGAGGGCACATAACGAGCAAACGCTCTAGATGATGTTTTGGTTCCCCGCGCCCGGGCTTAGTCTCATTATAGATATGATCCAGGTATCAGAACCAAAAGTGGTCAAGAAGATCAAAGCTCATAATCTCAGTCAGAGTACGAGGTCTTCTGACCCTGTAGTGTCGACACATTACCATGCCAAGAAAAGACTACTCGTAAGCGACAGGTAGCTTGCTACTTTTTCTGGAGAACTGTGTGTCTGGTTCCGGACCCTGGAATAATGAGATGACCGGAAATGCACAGTTCGCAACTAGCATAATAGTGGCCTTCCAATTACTTTAGCCTGAAACCCCACGAATTCAACGCCAACTTACAAGCGTGATCGCCTGATACCATTCCTCTTGTATTTCTCTAAAGAATCATTCCCTGTGGACTACAAATACACGTCTATCAACAGCCATTGGTTGCACGCATTCAAGTTGTGCACGAGGAATAACAAAAGAGAGTATAATTCCATGATCGTTGAGGGCCATTCTAGATTTGCGCCTTTAAGAACGGACTGTGTTCGGGACAACCTAGCACCCCATGAACCATAATAGTTTCTGAGCCCGTCCTGGACCGGGCCAATTTCAACGGCGACTAATAAAGCTGCGCATGTGGGACTCACTGATGTGCCTCATGAAGCGACCCCGAGTATAACAGAAGGTTATAAGAACTGCTGCAGAAAAGAGCGGATTAAGAACACCTACATGCCAGGTCTTGCTGCCTATGCGGTTGTTATTACTTATAGACTATGCGCATTTCGCTAAGGTAGCCCTCCCTCTGCCACCCGAACGACGTTCAACATGCTCTGTAGATGCTGATGAGTGTATGTGGTTGCACTGTTCCCAGAAGATATCACGTCTGTGATTATATTTCCCTAATTTATCCACATATATTTCAGTACGGAGTCTCATCCATTGCAGACACAAGGGTATCGACCACCTGCTCACGCACGTTGTGCGTGACCGTTTGCAAGTTTGGAAAGTTATCCCAGTACGTCCGGTGCGACTGTGAAGACTACATTATCGAAAGGTGGGCACGAGACCAAGGCGTACCAGTACTCGACCTCGAGGCAAGTTTCTACGATGGTCCGAGCCAACTCAAGTCATGGGTGATCGAGGCTGCGGTGGCTGAAGGAAACTCACTAGCCTGAAACCCGGATAAGTTTCCGCGAACTTCTGTGACTGTCTTGCACTGGTGTTCGAGTTGAACTTCCTCTGGCCAGTAGATAACCCGTCCCGGATGATATACGAAATAGAAGCCGCAGTGCATGAAAGACTCCGCAAGTGAACGCTAAGCGCTTAGAGTTCACTCACTCCGCATCCTTCATTAGTTCAAGCACAAGGTCGCTGTGAGTGTACGACGACATTATAGACAGAAATCATTGTGTATGTCTTGAGTGAACCCTTCGATCAAATTGGCAGTTTCTGTATGGAAAAATCATTCGTCGGTGATGATCAATGATCGATGATCCTCTGGTGGAGGTGCATTCGTGAGTTTAATAATTCCCGCCCGTATCAGCGTTTCAACATACAAATGGACAGTTTTCTGCAGGGGGGATGAAGAAATGAAGAAGGCCCTCTGGGTGAATGCGACATTGCCAGCCCTCGGGGACGTTGCCGCTAAATTGGCCTCAGTCATGAAAACGGTCGTGTCAGTATGTCGGATTCCGCGGCATACTCTTCAAAAGATATCGGCAGAGACTTAGTCACGGGACTGGGTAATTTATCCTCGCTATTAAATATAAGCTAACATAATGGAGAGTTCAAAATGGGGACATACACGGGTCTTTTCAGATGGTATCGTTTGATGAGTGACGGCGAAGATGGGCGCACCATACGAGACAGCATTAGCCCCCTAGTGCTTGAAATCATCCAGACCATTCACCCAGGGTCGCAGATGAGCTGTGGGCTGTTTTGGGTCGCACTCAAGTTCGACACGAGAAGGTAGGGTTCCGGACCACACATAGAGTTGACCTTATAGAAGGTGTGTATATGTAGAACACGGGGTACAAGCTGTGCATGATCCACTAAATGCGCGTGACAATCGTGACGTGACACGCCTGCATGTCTTCCACTCCAACCCCCTCCACCAACTCGTCTGCTACTCCTCGACATGCTCTCACAGCTGTCGAGAAACAACGTGCGCAGCTAGATAAACTACTCAAGGATCCCTCAAAGCCCGCATATGTTCCTCCTCCTCCCAAAGAAAAAAACGTACGCCCTGCGCGCGAAATGATGAAAAATGTGCAGGGTTCTAGTGCTGGCGCCGGTAGCGGCGAATTCCACGTTTACAAGGCCAGCAGACGCCGAGAGTATGAACGTTTGAAGTTAATGGATGAACAGGCGCAGAAAGCAAGTTTCGTTCCTGCCCTTGTCCCTCAAAGCTGATCTAAAAATAGGAAGCCCTCACCTCTGAATTCGAGCGCAAGCGGAAGGAAGCGGAGGAAGCTGCTGAGGCAAAGACTGCGAAGAATCGTGCAAAGCGACAGAAGAAGAAAGAAAGGGCCCGACAGAACCGCGAAGATGCCAGTAAACTGGACGGGGTTCTGGGAACTTATGAAGCGCCAGAGCTACCGGTGAAAAAACGACGTCTCATCAGCGGGAAAGAGCTTCTCTTTAGGAAACCTGGAGAGGAAAGTGGCAATGAGTCAGATGACGGCCCCCAGTCCTACGAACCACTGAAGGCACAAGTGCCACAGGGTATAACTGAACACATAACCCCGGCACCAGTCGCTGAAGAAGCTAAAATTACCATTCACGAGGACGATTGACACTCATGAGAACCCTTACCAATACGCCTTGGTACGAGTCCCGGACGTAGTTCTATTTTGAATTTCGGGCTCTGACAAACCCCAGACAACATATACCCCACACGACGCTTTGTGCCATCGCCACTCTCTGTACACCTAGCTATGTCAAAATCATTTGCATTTTGGAATCTCTGCGGCTGAACGCAGACAGGGTCCTGCGTCATTGGCCGATTGGCTCTGACCCATTTAGCCATTCTCAAATCAGCGGAAAAACCTACTGTGCCCCAATCCACCGATACTATTGTCCACGACTTCTGAAATGTCCGACTCTCCAACGGTATGATCCACTGTCATATGTTGATGTCGCCGCCGAAGCCTGGTTATGATATGTGTCCAAGGGCAACTTGGGGTGTAGCTCCCATTCCCGCCTGTTAACCCGGCAAGCAGAAAGCTTGGCAACTCCACCGAGGACGCTGGATCTTCATCAAAGCTCGTTTGCCGCGCATCTTCTTGAGTTCTCCGTCATCATATGAGACTCAGCTGAACAAGCACCTGTTCTTGAGTCGCTCATCTGAGGTCGTTCCGGGCCCGAAATTCTGCCTCAACTCTCGGTCCCATTCCCACCGCGATCTATTAAACACACAATGAATTATGGGCCAGGTATAAAAACGACTTTTAGTTGAGACAGAAAGTTCATCCACACCGGACAACATGAACATCCTTACAACCCTTGTTGCTGTCATTACTGTCGCCTTGAACCAAGCCAACTTTGTAAGAACGTTTGATTTACCTGACTGCTCCTGTCTCATCACTTTTACAGGCATCTTCTCATGGCGGCGTCATTGGCTACGAGATCTCAAACACCTACTACAAAGGGTATGCATACCCTGCTCAGCTTGACCTCGTTGCTAATAGCACTTGAAGTTTCATGGCTTACAACACTCCTGTCGGTCAGACCTCCATCCAGGTACGGTACTGCTACTGCTGTAGTGTAGTTGACGTCATGTAAACCTCCCTCATCATGTAGCGCGAATGGGACACCTATGATCCCCTTACAAACCCCACCGACAGTTATCTCGCTTGCAACAAGAACGGGGCAACCCTCGGTAGTGGGCAGCTCTCTGCCACAGTTTCTGCTGGAAGCCAAATCACTGCATACTGGAACCCGTGGCCTCACACCATCGGGGTGAGGAGTAGCAAGCATCTCAGGGGTGCATTGAACTGACCAGTCATAAGCCTGTCATGATCTACATGGCCAAGTGTCCCAGTGGCTGCGCTTCGGCTACGCCTTCCTCGCTCTCCTGGGTAAGTCTTGAGTGCAGTCCAAGACGGGCATCATTGTCGGTTAAGCGCCTTACCTTCATTACAGTTCAAGATCGAGGAGGCTGGTTTGCTTTCGGGAACCTTGCCCAGCGGCCAATGGGCGATGGGAGAACTTGTCGCCAATAATAACTCCTGGTATGTGGCTTTGGTCATATCCATCCGTTCATACAGACGATGATCTGTGAAATAGGACCACCACCATCCCTGGAAGCCTTGCTGCTGGTGAATATATGATCAGGCATGAGGTGAACAAGACCAGTGAGCCGTGGAGGTTATATCTTTTCTGACGCAGTGCCATTCTTTAGCTTCTTGCTATCCATACCTCCAACCAGCCTCAGTTCTATCCCGAATGCGCTCACTTGAAGGTTACCGGTGGTGGTGGACCCCAGCCCTCTGGCAGCTACCTGGTGAAGTTCCCCGGTGCATACAAAGCGTAAGCCATTGGGTATTTGTTGTCGCTGGATAAATGATTGAAATGGCCACCTCCAGATCTGACCCCGGTGTCACCATCGACATCTATTCTCAGCCTACCGTTACCAGCTACACCATTCCTGGCCCCGCTGTCTGGAGGGGGTGAGATCTTTGCTGTATATAGTCACATGATACGATCCAGTACTGGACGCAAGTGAAATAAAGTAATTTGGACTTGAGGATGGAAGACACCGTCGACGCTTCGCAAGTCGCGATTCAGCTCGGTGAGCAGCTCGTCAATGCAGTTCTGCAGGGCGCCTCTACAGAGGATATCAAGTCGCTGGTCGAGGCTGGGGCCCCAGTCTGGTACCAAACCGAGGCTGAGGGCATGTCCCCATTGCATGCTGCCGCCTATACCCGCAATCTTGGGCTTGTGCAATATCTAATCGAGAAGGGCGCTGTATGGAATGGAGGCGCGTCCATCCCAGTCGGCTAGCCCTTGTGGGTCGCTAATCTCGTGCAGTGGATTATATGCAGAATACAGCTGGAGATATCGCCCTCTCCTACAATGACACGGAAATCTACGATACCGTTCGCAATGCCGGTATTCGCGCAGGTGCATGAACAATCCATTGCGTCGCATGGGAACGCGGGGAAAGCTAAGACAACACAGAATTACTCCTTGGGTTATTATCATCGCGGGGTAGCTCTACGCCTGACCCCTCTACAAGTCTAATCCTTCGCGAGACCGATGAGACTGCCGCTGGTTCTTCCGAGAATTTTCTTTCGTCAAGGCTGCGTTATATGAAGGATGAGATTGGACAGGACATCTGCTTCATTGACGTGGATGGAGAAGAAATTGGCGTTATGATGGGCTGGGAGACACCTATCATGATGGAGACAGTACAGTCCATTTATGACTCTTTACCCGAGCGAGATAATATCAGAATCCTGAACGTAGGGTTTGGTTTGGGAATTGTAGGTGTATATCAATCACTTGGGAGCAGACTGATTGACGCCGTGATTCAGATCGACCGGTTATTTCAAGCTCTGCCGATGCCCCCAGCACAACATGTCATCATCGAACCACATACAGACGTGTTACAGTACATGAAAGACAATGGATGGGATCAAAAACCCGGGGTCACGGTTCTTCAAGGCAGATGGCAGGATTTTGTGGACAAAGAAGACCTCCCCGCTCTTGGCGTCTTCGATGTCGTCTACACAGACACATTTTCAGAAAATTACGAGGATCTACACCGATTTTTCAAATACCTGCCTAATTTGCTTTCTGGTCCGAATGCTAGATTCAGCTTTTTCAATGGTCTTGGAGCTACTAGTAAGTTCAACCATACTTTGAACTCACACTGGTTGACGACGCGAACAGACCCTTTGTTCTACGACGTGTATACCCACATCGCTGAAATTCACCTTGCTGATATCGGCTTCGATGTACAATGGTCCGACGTTGATGTACGACCCCAGAAGTATGAGGAACGTTGGGGAAGGAGTAGGGAGTACTTCACTGTTCCTACATATCGACTCCCATTGGCATACCTCTCCACTTTACCCTAGTAACCACATAAATTTGTTTCTAGCTTGGATTTGAAATTTGAAATGCGAGTAGATAGTGCCGAGTTGCAACCACTTGGACTAACCATCACCACATTATGCATCATTACCCTGCTATCTCGACAAGCTCGCCTTCACACGTCCCTTCACGCTCACCAACAGTTAGTATGACGATCTACAGTCTTTATATTTTTGACCGGTGCGTCTTTCTACCTCCTATGGCGCTGGAAAGAATCCGAATCAAGGCCTAGTCATTGTACATGCGTCTATTACCAGGACTGGCACCGTACCAAGCGCCCCAAGCCTGCTGCTGAAGGGGACATCTTGCCTGCCGTCTCCCAAGCTGTCTCGCCCGCAGCAATTGCAGATAAGGTGACCGTAAACGTGTCGACATTCAGTAGCCCACGTAATACCCTTTCATCATCAACCGGCATCGTCGTCGCGACAAACGGGAATGCTGCACGTTCCACGCCCCCGCCCCCGCCACCCTCAGTGGTGAATACGGGTCTTCCTTTTGACGAAGAAGCAAAGTTGGTATATGGTGTGGTTCTCTCGTTGAGGAACATGATCAAAAAGTTGGCATGTCGGTGTGTATCCAGTCCGTCCTGCGTTGGACTCCTGTAGGAACTGATATCTTCATAGGGATGATTCCTTCACGAGTTATCGGACCTCTACGTACAAGTTACACCTTCATGAAACGGTCTCGGGCTACAAGTTCATCATGCTAACAGATCCTAGAACCGATCCGCTCCGCTTCGTTCTACGCCAGATATATGCTGGTCCATTTGTGGAATATGTTGTCCGGAATCCTCTAGTGAAAATGGATTCAAAGGAGCATGGCATTGACAATGAATATTTCCGGGCAAGTATCGACAGGCTTGTACGAGGGCTCTCTGTATATGTATAATCCCTGTTCAAACCCGATGTCTAAAATGCACTCTACTTCGACATAAATGGGATCTTGAGATGTAAAGATAACAGAAATCAATGCCGTATGTTGGAAGGAAGAAACATGTCCCCAATTGAAACAGAAATGGAGAGATATCATGTAGGGGATACCTTTGCATCCTGCTTCTCGAACTGTTGTCTTAGCACTGTCATCAGTGACTTCTTCATCTCTCGCTCGGGTGCGCCGTCCCCTTTTTCATCCGGATCGGCAGCGACAGCTTCATCAAGTGCAAGTTTCGTCTCTCCGAGCTTCAACATATCCTCCTCGATCGTGCCGCGAGATATCAACTTGATAACTTCCACGTCTCGTTTCTGACCAATCCGGTATGCGCGATCTTGGGCCTGCTTATCGTTATGAGGGTTAAAATCTTGATCAAACCTGAGAAACTGATGAGGTAGGGAGTGGAGCCACACTAGAAGAGCTCACATAATAACCACGGATGCCGCCGTCAAATTGATTCCCATCCCCCCGGCCTTGGTCGACAGCAGGAAGACAGGAATACATGGGTCTTCGGTGAACTCGTCCACCAATGTTTGCCTAACGTCCACCGGGGTGCTACCAGTCAGGATAAGAAAGCGGATTTGCTTGAGGTTGAATATCGCTTGCAGAATATCCAGAATTTGTGTGAACTGGCCATACGTCAACCTGATACCTAGTGTGGGTCGGCGGCGGACTGACCTGGGAAAATATCAGAACCTTCCTCTCTTCCATTCTATACCTTTCTAGGAGCTTGAGAAGGGTCTCAACCTTGCCAGCCTCAAAGTAGCAATTCGCATCTTGCAAGAATTTTTTTGTCGACTGTCAATAATCAGCATTCATGTTTCAAGGGAAGCATGGTCTCGTAAGCATACCTTGTAGGTCTTACAAAAGACCTGGAGCTCTGCATCCGTCATTACTGACATATCCTCTTTGACCAAGTCGAAAAGAGCACCACGCTTCTTGAAGTTTGGTTCTTTCAAGAGCTGTTTCGCGATGCCCGACAATATGTCATCGGTGAATCGCTTCCTGAATAACATAGGGTGCGAGGCAGCTTTCCGTAGATCCATAAGCACATTCGAGCTATTCTCCATGTAAACCTTCTTCTCCTTGCCGTTAGCCCTCATGGCCTTCTTCTTGGTTCCGGCGCTACTATCTGTTGCGGAATCCTTATCCTCCACCTCTAAGACGGTTCGCCTCGAGCGTTGCAAGGCATCGGTGTAGATCGACATTTGTAAATCAGTCATCTCGCACCATTCGATACGTTCTGATTTCTGGGGGAGGTCTTGAAGAACTTGATCTTTCCGGCGTCGCAAAACGAAAGGCGTCATCATCTTCTTGGCCCTGGATACCCGCTCCTGAGAGAGTAAGGAAATCTTGGAATCACCCTTGACTTTGAAGATTGCACGCATCTCTCCAATGGTATCAGCAAATTGCTCCGGGAGGATAAAGTTCATTAAAGACTGCAGCGTGAATCAGATAGTAGGGGAAATTGACGTGATATTTTACGTACCACCAGCTCTTGCAAATTGTTTTGCAACGGTGTCCCTGTCAAAAGGAGCCTCCAATGTGATCCGAATTTGAGTAAAGATTGATACCGCTGCGATTGGAAATTCTTGAGAACGTGGCCTTCGTCGTAAATGCAACACTGATTCGGGTTAGGAGATATAAGATGATGGAATGCACTACTTACATTCCAATTTATTTTCCGGAAAAATTTCCTGTCTCTGTCATCGCCTTGGGCTAACGTGTATGTCGTTATGAGGACCTCCCACCCTTCATTGCGCCCGTTATCACACATTTGAGTCCCAAGTAACGTTTCCCGAAGATGAGAGCGCTCTCCCTTTCCGGCATAGTAGGTCTGGACGGATATCGAAGGTGCGAAGCGAGCGAATTCCCGGCACCAGTTTTCCAATGTCGACGAGCTGAGCCAGTTTCAGCATCCGAGTATAGCGGTCGGACCATAAAATAGACGCGATGCTTACGGAACAACGACCAAGTGAGGGCCCGTATTGCCTTTTTCCTTTAGATGGGCAAGGAAGCTGATTACCTGAACTGTTTTACCGAGACCTGTGCAGAGATGAATCAGTCGCTGTGATTTGAAGTAGATGGACCACCTACCCATTTCATCAGCAAGAATACAGCTGAGACCATTACAATATAAAAGATTAAGCCAATTCACTCCAAGAAGTTGATATTCCTTCAGTTTGACGTTTGTAGCTAGGATTGATGGCTGCTCGGTTAGATGGTCTTGAGGTTTCTGTGGTCTGAGATTTGTGATGCTCCTCAGACTGATCGAGCCGTCTTGAACATCGTCCGAGAACCCTGCCAACGGGTCTTTCTTGCTTTTACCTTTACTGGGGGGTATACTCCACGATGCGATAGAGGAACGCAAGTGAGCTCCAATATTTTCACACTCTTCCAAGGTTGAGTCAACTGCACCATAACCCTTGAAAATCTCCGTGCACTCTTCGAAGAGCCGCGGACTGATACCCGCAGGTCCTGCCTTTTTCTTCCCCTGACCAAGTTTTATATTGAGATCTTCCACAGATTCAAACGGGCGCAGTTTAATTATAGTGTTTGCTTGTTCGGACGTGCATCCTTCATAGGAGTCAGACTCTGGAATTAGTCCGTCAAGTTGGGCAAAAACATACCTGTCAGCTCCTGTATTCCCTCGCCACTTGTCGTATTCAGGTATTCTAGTGCTCGGGACTCGTCGCTGTTCTCAGTCCGCTCGCGCTTTCTCGTTCTTTCATCGTCACCGGTATTTTCAGCCTCTGTTTCAAGGTCCGAGTCTATTACAAGCTTCTTGAGACGTTTCCGGCGACCGGGAGCGATGACAGGGGTTGTAGGCGTTTGTGACATATCGACAAAATGTGTCCCATCGTTCTTCGGCGTGCTCTGAGGTTTGGTTTCAAGCGCGAGACGGTTGGCGTAAATCATCGACTTCTTGCCTTTCTCCCTGGCTGCCATCTTCTGAGCACGAGAGGCTTCCTCGACTTCTCTTACGCGTCCCACATCTTCTTTCTCTGATTTTTCTGGACTAGAGGCGGAGGGGGACCAAGCAGGGTTCGACATTAGAGCGGTGGCCCGCTGGAAATTGTAACCAGATTGTTGCCAGGCGGCGCGAATACGGGTGAGCGACTCCCCCGGCATTGTCATGTTTAGTTTGATGAATTCGGGGTGGGTAAAAGGATCAGTGGGAGTATCTGTGGAGGACAAAGGCTTGCGTAGTCCGTGAGTGATTGAAGAGCCCACCAGACGGGAGACGTCAGGTAGAGAGTCCTCAGACGATATAGAAGGGGTGTCAGACACTGTCCGCAGTCTGGGACTAGGGCAGTGTGGTTCAATGAGTGGGAGAGATGACATGGATATCGCGTCCTCCGGGTGGCCTCGATTGAGGCGCTTGCGAGGTGGGCCCTCTTCTTGAGTAGTGTCGCGGGGGCTTTCAGTATTCGACCACTGTCGACGCGTTGATGCATGGAAACTTGTGTTGGTAGATATAAATCCACCAGGTGCGCTCAAGCTGTCCGCCGCCATGAATGCCATATTTGGTGACCACACCCTCGCTTGTGTACCATTGGTGAGATGGGCCACGTCATGTACAGTGCGATAACTATACGGTTCATACGGCTGTTGGGGTTCTTCCTGGCTGAGTGGACTGGAATTTGGGACGAGGATATTGCCAGGGGTTGAAGGAGTGATAGGGAAGAATTTCGAAACAACGGTTCCATCGCGAGATTGAGCGGGCGGGTGGTTGGTGCTGGCATGCTGAGCAGCGGTGGACGATGTAGCATTCTGCTGAGCAGCTTGCTTGCTCTTATTGAATCGTAGTTGCTCTAAAGCCGCTTTCTGACGACGGGATTAGGGAAAATTCGTTAGAAAATCACTAAAAAGTTGCGCGACAATCCTGACCTTGTTTGCGGCGGTCTGCACATCAGAGGGCATCTATACCGTTGACAATGCCCGAGTAGACGCGTCGCAATGAGTAAGAGAAGGAAGGAGGAAGTTGCAACCCGTGCCGGGGGGTGGCAAGAGGAGGAGAGGTGCAAAGTTGTGCTAGGCGGGAAGAAACCTTGCCAACTGTGCATGTCAAGCTTCTTACGTCGGAGTCAAAATGTGGCGAAAAACCAGGTCTATTGAATCTCATTCCGTACACAGAACACAACTTACAACGACGAAGAACACATCGAAATCCACGTTCAACATGAACCAGGAATGCTTGGCAACACTTGAGCGGTAGTCGCCACTGGATTAACCAGCAAATAGTGTTGTCGGACAGAGAGCGACAGTCCTCAATACATTCAACTTTCTAAAAACAAGTACGCTAGACCTTCCCAAGCAATATTCAAAGACAGCCTTTCATATGTTTACCTTTTGACAAGACAACGACGAGTAGACAATACAGAACGAACAGCGGCACGTCATTATTACAATGAGAGTCCTCCACGCACTATATTAAATTTCAGTATTCAATCGACACATGCCCCTCAGTTGCCGTGCAAAAGCAAAGGGCCGCGTACCACAAGAACGAGGGCAGCCAAACCAAGAGTTTATGGCTAGGAAGAGTTTATTGAAAACCGGCTGCTCGAAGACGGTACTCTTAGAGTCTTGAACGAAAGTCGAAATCCAACGGCGATTGAAACCAGAACCAAGAACCGAGGAATGTGATGCAGAGACCTGTACCACGAGTGATAGCACAAGTGTCGATGGGAAACTAAGACACCGAGTAAGATGTGATAGTAGCATCCAGTATAGAACTTCGACAGTTGACATAGTAAGGACGAGCCATGGAGCTGAAGGTGCTGTTACATATAAGAATTGGTTGCGACGCACTTGATCACGGTCAATCATAACACCAGAAGAGTATTGTTCGAAACAGAAGCTTAAGCGGCTAGATTTTACATCTCTTTATAATGCCAAAACCGAAGCCGCAGCCAAGGATACCTATCAAGCGGAGGATATGAAGCGACTTTCGGTGAAAGAAATGGTATTTTCTACCGAGTTACACTCTGCCAGAGATCCCAGTCATCAATGTGTGTTTGATCAGTGCATCACAGTCGCTTTGATCCATGGGGGTTCGGAATGCAGGAGATGAAAGAAGCCGAGGAGGGGAAGGCTGGAGTAGGCCACAACACAAGCCTGAGCGCCGATGCCAAACAAGAAGTGGCCGATGTACAGCCATGATACCCGATGGCTAGTAATACCTATCAAACAGGATTGAGGCCGACCAAGAGACGAATTAAAGTGTAACAAGTTGGGGAAAGATTCTGGGAATGGTGGGACATGGTGGAACGGGAGCAACTCCTTCGTCACAACATCGTGACTGATAGACCCAATGTGACTGTTCCTTCTCACCACGTGATCATGAGCTGACATCTGGTATGGCAGTGTAACGCGCAGTAACCCGCCGTACTTCCAACCACATTCCCCCCGAGAAATGCTGCTCGGCTTTGTCGACACTATAGTCCTATTCCTTTCCCTGATTATAAGCTTGCTTATAATTGTGCCATTGACTGGTGTTTTGGTCAGATTTCGAGCAAACTACAACCCTAAAGCGCTTCAGCTCGATGCTGAAGGTGGTGCAGTCCCCCACACAGGACCAGTGGTCAATTCTTACTTCTCCATGTTGGCCAGAGTCTGGAGAATCGAGGTGCGTCTGCTAGTCCTTCAAGTCATAGAAGCTGTGTTGAGTAAAATTTACAGGGTACCTTCGGTCTATATAAGGGTCTAGGTGCTTATGACCACTTGATAACTGACCGGGATAGATCCTCAGTCTGAAATTTCTACAGTGCCCACTACAATCAGCACATTTTTCGTAACAATCGTAATCTTGATCTTCATGGAAACGCCGAAACCCCGGCATGGTAGCTACAGAGCACCTGACACCAATCTCCTAGTATGTCCACCCTGCCACAAGGTTCGAACCTTGGGTTCTGAGAATAAATAGGGCACATTTACTTACAGTATTGGTATGATGCTAATTTCCCTCCCTACGGCTATCATCACCTATCGGTAAGAGCTCCCCCACACCGGGACAACATCGTGTGTATTCATACTTTTGTTAGTTCAATTACGACGCCCCACAAACTCGGCTACCTCGACCTCCCAAAATCTCTCCGTGTCCTTTTGACTCCGACTGAAAGGAGGAGACCTTGGATAATTTACTTGACACCAGGATTGTTGGCTGTTGAGACACTTCACATTGGCATTGTCATTTTCATACTAAGCCCGCTTCACCGACTTCTACTTCCCGCTGTAATCGATCCTCAACTCGACCCAACGGATATCTCTTTGTGGAAAGCTGCCATCTACTTCATTATTGTTGCCCTCGCCACCATTGTTCTCGCACCATTGGAAGTGATCGCTACCCGCCTGGCTATACAACGCAATCATGCATCCTCCGAGTATAATTCAGTTGCACAAGAAGTCGAAGGTGGCAGTGAAGAGACCGTCGAATACTCAGGAACGGATGAAGACGTCATTGGGTTTGTAACAGCTCTTTTATTTTTCCAAACATAAGCCTGACTCCTGTCTCAGATTAAGGCACGAAGGCGATCCGTACACCGGGCTCGTTGACTGTGCCAAAAGTATCATTGACGAAGAAGGCATCTTCACCCTTTATCGGGCGTGGTGGGTTACCCTGTTGGGAGGCTTGGCTAGTGCCTTCACATAAGAATTGCCTGTGTACCGCCCCTCACGCACCCCCGTACCTACAGATTGTTTTATCATACCATATAGGTCTACATTTGTATCAGGACGATATGTTATAGAATCCGAAGGTTCAAAGGCCTAGCAATGAAACATTTGATCAACCCATTCGTCCGTGGATATGTTGTTCGCATTCTTGGGACGACTTTCCGCCGGTGCCTACTGACAAACCTTGGCCTTTACGTCCCATAACAATTGACAACGTTTTAACGCCACAGGACCATGTCCCTTCACTTGGCAAATCAGGGGCACTTCGACCCTCCATCACTAAACAACGCTCGTGGGTCACGGTATTGACCAGTTGCTTTGTCATGGCCAAGATACGCCGTCTAATGGATATCCTCGAGGGCTTACGGTCCAACTTGGAAGCCGACGGCGCACAGGGCCAGTCCCGAAGAGACGAAAGTTCGTGTCGAGACATTGGAGCCTTTGTGCGCACCAAGTGATCACGCAATGTGGTCCTCGGTGTCTGGTGCCACATGGAACTAAGGGGCAAACAAGGGGAGGACCGAGTGGAAGGTTCAGACAGATTGAGCGGCGAGCTCTACAATATCGTATTATTCACACGTCATCGTCCGTGCAGCATATAGCTTATCTCAGTCTTGGCAATCGATGTTGTTTAACAGTGAAAATACGTGCGGCAGGCGGTCAAGCTGGCGCGGAGACGGTGGGCGCCACTCGACATCAGAACTTCGCAGTTCAGTACACAAGGTTCTCGCGATAGTTGTCAATTAATGGATCGGCGACATTTATGTTGGATGCCTGCTCCCTGGCGCAGACACAGGCTATCCGCCGCAAAGAAAACTACCCAAATCGGACAACAACGAGCTTAAATGAGTGGATGCGCGACCACAAGACTGTCCTCGGCTTTTTAATAAAAATACGACTGGATGCTTTAATTGTGGTCCATAAGCTAACAGCAGTCTGGTCCATGGTCCAATCGGCTCACTTCCACACGGCCGCATGGCCATTTCGGCTTGCGAGCTATGGAGTGGTTTGAAATGCGCGCTTGTCAAACCACGTCGGACATGTGTTGTTCACCCGAATTGTCGGATAGTTGGTGATTGTGTGTGCATGTATGTCATCGTTCCTTCAACAGGCAAATGTTAAATTGCTTGATGTAATGGTGCGAAAGCCTGTCTCTCTTGGCTCTGGGCGGTCATGCTGACGTCTTCATACTTCATGTCTCACAAATATCTGGTTTAACGGATCTGACATACGGCTGCTTGCTGACTCCCCGAGATTCTGGTGACGGCAATGTCAACCCAAGAGATCTGTTATTACGAAAGTCGGAATGATTCAATTTCTGCTGCTTTCTCACGACTTGAGGATCCCTCACGTTAAGATCTAGCCTTCCCGATGTCCTGGTAAGTTACAGTACTCGGTTTTCTCTCGGCTCTCTACCCTGAAGGCTGCCATTGGAGGCAACGAATCAACCCCCTTCGATCTACCCAAGCGTTCAATCAGCTTCCTAATCCAAGCCTGCCAAGACTTTGTGCTGCTACAAATACTTTGTACTTCCCAAACCTGTGCCCTCCGTAAGTTCAACAGGAAACCTCGTTGCAATTGTCATGTCTTCCGAAGCTGCTTTCACGCGTAAGAAACGACCAGCCACCGACGCCAATCCCGCACCTGACGGTGACCACCGCAAGAGGTACCTGATCTCTAGACTCACGAAACGTAGTTTACTAATCCTCGTCATCGTAGACGTCGGAACCGGACAACACAGTCGTGCCTCAACTGCCATACTTCTAAACGCATGGTGACGATATATATTTTTTACCCAAAGCGAATCATGCCAAACTCAATCGTGCTGCAGTGTGATAGAAAGCGACCTGCCTGTGCCCGCTGCACCCAGTTGGGGCTGGTGAGTGCGACAGTTCTTATGGTCAATATGACATCTAAACCGGACATAAGACTGGCCTCTGCGTGTATGAGGTTGACGACCCCAATCAACGTTCTGATACGCAGGACGAGAGTGCCAGGCTACTCAAACGAGTGGCAGAGCTAGAAGGTGTTATTCGAGAGGTATATTCCGTTCGCTTCTTCGTCTGTAAGCACACGCTCATTATAGCACACAGTTGAAGAATAAACCTCATCCGAGATGGGTTCAGGCTACCGGCGCCTCGGCTGTTGAACTCGAAAAATGGGCCTCACGGTCCCATCTGAGGGCGAGCAGTGAGGGAAGCCAGGACCAATCAACATCAAATGCTCCTTCGCCACCCAGTTCCCTCTCAGACAAGAGTGAAGTATCTTCACCCAGCGCGTGTTCTACTCGATCATCATCGTTGGCGAAACCCTACCCTCCCCCTATCCTTCTCAACGCCAGCGATAGACGGTTGTCTCAGACCGCATCCTCTTCACCACAGGGGACCCCTTCACCAGCACTGATTACACCTACTGACGAATTTGCACGATCACAGGTCTCTGTTGCTGAGCCCTCTCAGGACTACGACCTGGCCTCTATCTTCCTGACATACCCTGGACTAATGAACTGTGATGCCGCACCCTTCGGGGCGTTGAGCAAGGAGACTATATCTGCAGATTCGTGCTTCTTAAAGCAGAGTGCGGGTCATTGCGGGTGTCTCCATGAGCCGTCAAGTTATAACGTGCTCCTGGAGCTTTCCCTGCGGCTAAGGAAGGCCGCGGATGTACTTGCCCGCTCTACCAACCATCAGCTAGGCCAACAATGTCCTCTGAATCAGCGCATAGCAGAACTGGATATTTTCACCACGTGTGTTTTCTCTTTTTTGTCTTTCCTTACACTCCTCTAAAGTCAGTGTCCGGTGACAGTAATGCTCTGGGAGGTGTTACTACCCCACCAGACGATCTGCCATCCTCCATAATTTCCCGCTCAGATGGATCACAGTCTGCTCAGCTTCATTCTGCTCAGTCGTTCGCGCAACCGTGTCGGACAACTATATCACCTGAATCCCTCCAGGGCCTGCGCTCGTGGGATCTCTTACCCCCCGTTGCAGCTTCGCCAACATCTTGTGAAGATTCTTTCATGACCTGGGAGCCACCCCGGCGATCGTAGAGGTGATTGCAGGGGTTTCGTATCGCGGACTCGTGGAGAGCGAGTTTCGTGTAACTTATTGTATGTCGTGCCTGTTTGTAGAACAATGTAGACTCTTCTGTATCAGTGTCACTCCTTTCTTTGGTTGCATTGCATATGCTGTCGTTGTATTATCTTCCCATTGCAATAAATGAACCGTCGCCTGGAAGTAGCCGTAGGATCAGAAAAGCTAAGGCTTTTTTGTTGACTGCTGTGTTAGTCAACAACGGTCTCAGTAATTATTTCCGTAGGTATTTATCGGCAATAAAGGGTCGCTTAATAACACATCGGTAAAGTCGCCGGAATACACCGTGATGATCTTCTGGATCTCCGACCGCTGCATCCCACCGAGGAAAACACTAGTTCTTGGCGTGGGCTAAGGCTCGGCGTCAATTTCTATAAATAACGCAACCCAGAAGGCCATATCCGCTAGGTGTGGAATGCTCATTCTCATCGAAATGACGTCTGATAGGAAGATGAATAGCTACTTAATTTACGAGAAGTTGTCTGAAAGGAATTTCCTTTCGTTCAAGCCCGTTTTCGTGCACTGCCTTTGCAAAAAACTAAGCCTTCCTCAGTTAACCAGGTTTGAATGTCAGACAAAAGAAGATAATTATTACGAACGCGAGACGCATGTTGCTTAGTTCTCATTGTCAATGGAAGTTGTCTGATACACCCCTTCTGCGTCTGCGATTTTATTTACCACATTTGTCATGCCATTTTGCCGAGGAAGCTGGCAACCGACATGCAACTTGGGAAGACACCCGGCGCACGACTAAGATCAGCTCAGCATGTGGTACTCCACATTGTGATGTTGACTACATTGCTCCGACACGGATAAACTGACAGGAATTCTCATGATGATCTTTCTTTCCCTTGGGGGTTTGTTTACCTCGGGAATGGATGAACCTGGGAATCTGGTGACAAGCTGATTTAACAAGACACGAAGTGTCAAGTTCCGTTCTCTCTCTCCTATCAACAAGTGTCAGCATGGGACCCATACAGATCTCCCAAAGCCCCTTATGAGCTGGCTTGCGCTGGGGCGTGGGGAACTGGGTACGTGGAATTAGTGCTGTCGTTCAGCATGAAGTGCGCGAAGGTCGGTACCGGAGTCATTTTTTTGGTGACGGTTCCCATCAGTTTCGGAATTGTTGTGGGTTATGCTGACACCTTGAAGCGGAGTTTTCCGTCCGCTTATCTAATCAAGCCCAGCTGAGTAAGCCATTCTGCTGTGTCATGTCGTTTCTGGTTCTCTCGCAGTGGGTTATACGCATTGACTCTGTCAAGAACCAAAGTCTGCTATGGCTTCGCATTTGGTGTGTGGATTTTTCTTTCCTGCATTTTCACTTTCTCGCAGTTCTGACTTCGCTTCAGGCAAATATTTTCGGCACAGAACAGGATCGTGTCAATTGTTCCTTCTACTACAAGGTGGGTTACTTTTGCACTTGGTTAACCAGTTATTCATGTTCTTTCTAGATTGGGGCGTGCAGACATGGAGACCGCTGCTCTCGCAAACACATCAAGCCACCTTTTTCGCAAACGATTCTTCTCCCTAATGTGTATCATAACCCTGCCCACGATCCTGTTTGTAAACTCACTGAAAAAGAGCTACAAGAAGGGTTTGATGCAGTCTACGAGGACCTGTACTGCGAGCTTGCCAAGTTTGGGCATCTTCTGGAGCTTCATGTAAGTTTTACCCCAAGAACGTCGCTTATCAGGAGCTGAAATCTTGTCAAGGTTTGTGACAACGTCGGGGACCACCTGATTGGCAACGTCTATGCACGTTATGAGTGGGAAACTGAGGCGCAAGCAGCAGTGGACAGCTGTAACGAGCGTTGGTATGCAGGTAAGTTTCTAGTATTCTAACTCGACCTGTATTAACCAATAATACCGTAGGACGACCATTGTATGCTGAATTATCCCCTGTTACTGATTTTCGTGAAGCTTGCTGCCGTCAGAATGAAAATGGGGAGTGTAATCGAGGGGGATTTTGCAACTTCATGCATCTTCGCAACGCGTCCCCGGAGCTCGTGAGACAATTACGGCATGGACAGCGACTGGAACGGAAACTACACCCTCCTCAGCATCAAGGTGGTGGTGGTTGGGAACCTAGCAAGCGTAATCGGAGTGCTAGTCCTCCGTCACGTCGTGGTCGTGATGGTGAGGATAGATGGTCGAGAAAAAGGGACTAGATCTTCCATATATACATACTTTGTATTACTTGTGATTTCTCGAACGAAGATCAGTGATTGACAGTCCAAGGTTTGATACAGCAAGTGATCAAGCTGGTGGTTCATATCAGCCAACCTACGTATTCTCCACGTTTCCCGCCTTGGAGCAGCTGGGGCCATTGCACAATGAACCTGCATTTCCGGAGATCTAGATCAAATAAAATGTCGAAAGTTGTAAGAGACATGCCTGTCAACGAAAGGCTGGAATAAACGACCCGATACGGACAGCGAGCGTACACGCGCGAAGGACTCAACATAGATGATGCGTGGCGAAGGCAACCCCAAGAACTAGGCAAAAATGGTTAGCATGCAGACCGGTGATGGGAGACAGAACTTACTCTATTGATGATAACCGCGACGTACAACATAGTACAGGTGCCGGGGCCATTCAAAATAAGCACGTCTGTCAACATCTTAGCCTGGGTCTGAAGCGAGAGAAGAGGTTTGATGGTGAGGTAATAGATGCAAACGAGAAGAGACCAAAGTGCGGAGGGTGGCGTTGAGAAGAGGGTCTGGTGTACTCGGCGTGCCCTTGGGATTGTGATAATGATATAATCCCGCCCTGATTTTAGTGTCTGAGGCTGTGTGGAGGAATGAGGTATAGGGAAAGAGATGAGTAAATGTACGGACCCCATGAGATGAAGCTTTAGCCTCTTCTAGTGCGACAGCCTTCTGAGCACTCAAATGATCGCCTTCGCTGAGGATATATCTTCTTGGGGTATAACGCGTAAAATCGAGGGATGATAGAAGCTGTAGCGCTTCGCTAGTATGTCCTCCTGTTCGACGGATAAATCCAGTGTGCAGATGGAACACAACAAAAGAAATGACCTGAACCAAGGAAAACAGCGAGACTGCAGGTGGGCGGTGATGGGCCTTTGGAGCGTGTGCGTGGCGTTCGGGCCAAGGTAACATAAAGGCGATAAGAACACAACGTCAGTATGAGGATAACGGCAATTAGAACCATTGTTTGTGGAGAATTTATGGTAGTTCCGGCTCTGTCGACGGAATAGGTCCCGCTGTCCATGTCGCTAGTGGCCATGTTAAGACGTGTGCATCGAGATGTCAATCGAACACACCATAAACCTGCCTTTGCGAGCTAGTTCGAGTCCTAGTTATGTGCCGTGGTGGTGGACATGGTGAAGGAGGGTGGCCAGCATTGGTCATGGCTAAAGGGCTATCTTTATGCACGTGAGTGTGACTGTCGCACCAGAAGCAATCATCCTGACCATCGAGAACCACAGGATCATCGGTCTGCATTTACGTTTTGAGACTACTGACATATTTCCCGAAGATGAGTCCTGTGTTTCAAGTAGATGCACAAACTGCCGCAGAGTTACGGATGGCTGCTCAAGAATGCTCCGAAAGAGGGCTGATCATTGCCACGAAGTGGTGCGCGTGTCCCGACCCCGCTGTTCTCATACCCAACTGAAGGATTGCCACCAGGGCTTCAGAGCTTCTGCTTGCACTTCCCTTCCAAAAACGCACGGTCTCGGGCGGTTCAGTATCCGGCCTTAACTTTTCAACGTCGACACCAACTAGGGCAAAATCCCTTGAACCTACCGTATCGTTTCCCGATGCTCCTTCCCCGCTTTCTACACAAGTCACGACGCAGAACACTGCACACTCCGGGGAAACTTCTACTCGGCATCTCCATGCTTCAAGACTATCTGGACAACCTGCCGATGAGCACGCCGTAGAGAACGAGCTTGAGCATCAAGACGCCGATATACTGGACACTGCTCGCGCCTTCATTGAAGCAAGGGAATTTTCGCGTGCCATTCATGTCCTCAGAGATGCTCGGAGTGGCAAGGCGAGGTTCATTAAAGTGTATAGCAAGTTCATGGTAAGATTTTTCCCCGCAACTGGATCCGTTGAATAAGTTTCTGATGGAGATTTCAATTCAAAGGCCAATGAAAAGAAGGCTATGCGAGACTGGCACAAGCTAGATAGTAGGTTTTGCTGCCTCCGATATTTAGTGATCTCAATTCGTCAGATAATCGGTTGCAACCCCCAGTTCCAGTCAATAATTCTCTCAACGAACTGCTCGACGAGGTACACAATGCCGAAGATCCGTGGTTGTTATTCTTGTGCGCGCTGCTTTATGATGTTATCCACACATTTCTGACGCAAAAAGGCAGAAGGGCCCTCTTTCTTTCGCGGCTTTCACGCCGAGAAGAAGCAATGGAGTGTGCGCTCCTGTCTATTGCCCGTTTTCCTTGGAATTGGTCCTGTTGGACACTTCTGGGAAGCTGTATCGGTGATGGGGAAGAGGTGACCGGAAGTTTTTCCGCGTATTTGGGTTTCACTAAAGTTCTTGTTTCAGCTATCGTCCCTTCTTCAATTGGTGCCATTAACTTCGGCCCACCCTTTAGTACACATGTTCCAAATCAAAACTCTCAGTGAGCTTCATCAACCAACAGAAAACGAGCTGGCTCTCTGTGATCGCCTCTTGAACCAGGACTTTTTCCCAAATAGCGTGTGGCTGATGAGTTTGCGTGCCTGCGTTCTTTATCACCTACATGGTCAGTCTTCGGCCTTAAACATGTGTCTTTTCTTGACCGAGACTGTTTACCGCAGAATTCGGACAAGCTGAGCAACAGTTTGAGAAGATCCTCGCCATCGATCCCTACAGGATGGATGATATAGATATATATTCGAACATTCTCTATGTAACTGATAACAAGCTCAAACTGTCACGACTTGCGCACGAGTTTTTGGCGTTGGAGAAAGACAGACCAGAGATTTGTTGCCTTGTGGGTGAGTCTGCCGAAAGGTGTCATCATTCTGGTTGGGGACACATTCATAGACTGCCATGTGCAGGAAATCACTATTCACTACGTGCTGAGCATGAGAAAGCCGTGAAGTATTTCCGGAGAGCCACACAGCTTGATCGAACGTACCTTTCGGCGTGGACACTAATGGGGCACGAGTACGTTGAAATGAAAAATTCGCATGCTGCCATCGAGGCCTATCGCCGAGCCGTTGGTAAAGAATACCTGCCCACTGCCCCATCATCCTCGTCTCACAGCTCAATTCAGATGTCAATCGCAAAGATTACAGGGCATGGTACGGATTGGGTCAAGCATACGAGCTACTGAGTATGCACCATTACTCGCTTTATTATTACCAACGCGCGACGGCCTTAAGGTGCGAAGTGGCCCGTTTATTGCAGGAACAAGTTATTTACCTCTTGACATGAAGGCCCTATGATATCCGGTTATGGCAGGCGCAAGGTTTATGCTACGAAGAGATCGGACGGTACAGCTTATTTCCCATGCTTACAGCCGGTTCTAGTTGACAGTCTCGATGGTTATTTTTTAGACGACGAGAAGCGATAGAATGCTATAAGCGAGCACTCATTCCAGCAGATCCCCATGAAATCAATATCAACCTGAAACTAGCCCACCTGTACTGGTCGCTCGATGAATTTCCCGAAGCGGTAGCTTACCACCGACGCGTCGTCGAAGTTTGTCAAGCTGATCGTTGAGTGCCACATACGTTGTGCTATCTTGGCAGATAACCCAACGGTTCCTTTTAGTCCGGCCCATTCAGGAGTACGCCAAGTCTTGCCTTCAAGTGGCGGAGTATCAGATGCGAATTTCCAATGGAGACCTCTATCTAGCCAAGGAATACCTTGAGCGAGTAGCCAGTAGTAATGCCGAAGATGTGATGAAAGCGACTGAATTACTCAAGTTGGTGAAATCAACACTCCAAACCAGAGATCAGAGCAGGGGGCCAGATTTAGGGAATCAGACAGAGGCTCCACCCCTGCAGCAATCAGATTAGGAAGGGCTCAAATCTGGCCTGCATTAACCACCGATTTCTTGGGCTAGCGTGGCACTTTAGTTGTGTTTTGTAGGACATTTTTCGAGCCTTTGCGCACGGTGTTGAGTAAAATAGACTTGGCGCTGATTTCTTGATAGCCTGCCCTGAACTTGACTCATGTCACGGGCTTTCATAGGACAAACCATAATAAATCGAGCAACAGATGTCCAAATCCTTTGGCTCTACTTTCAGTGTCCATACCTTCTCTACCGTGCCTTATTCGCTTCAGGATGCCTCCTATACACCAGAGTCTCATACAACTCAATTCTCCTGGTCTACTGCAGGTCCTTCGTCATCAACCCAACAAGTAGTAACACCACCGCCAAGCAATGGCGTTTCCCTACCTACGTCGGTTGTTTTATCATCCAAAATGGTTTTGAGAAAACGGAAGCGCACAAAGGAAGAGCTTGATGTTGAACGTGGTGCGCTCAAGAGGTACTTATTTGGCTGCCTTTCGAATAACATTTCAATCACCAATGTTTACTAGGTTTTCTGCTCGACTTGCTCAAGATCACACCGCTGTATTGCAACCAGATGTGGACACGCCATTTGTTGATCATGCTGATGTGGTACGGCGACTCTTACCATACCATGTATACCAACAGCCTCGCGAGGAACTTGAACTACTAAAACGGCACAAAGGAAAGCAAAAAGCGGCGAATGTCCATCTGAGAGAAGAGATTGAAGGTGACTCGATTTCTCCCCTCAAACGAGTGTTGTTGAATCTGACGTTCCTCTCTTTTTAGAGACTCGCCTTGCTCTGGCATGTTGTAAGCGCTATCAGAATTTGCGTTTGCGGTTCCGGAACGCTAAAGTTCGAACGGCTTCAGTATGGCACTTACCATGTGGCTCCTTTCAATTTATCACTCACGCCTGGGTTGCAGCGCTCGGCTCCGGATGATCAAGCTTATGTCTTGGCTCAGGCAGTTTTAGAAGCAGACCGTGTTGATGCATCCCTACTCAGTAACGAGCTGAAACTCGCCCGTAGCGATCTGGAACGGCTGGAGCGCGAAAAACGCGTGGCCGCTGCAACGGCTGCAAGGACTCAGTATACCACCACACCTACTGTGGCAACGGCCCAAACACAATATTACCGGCCATATCCATATGCCTATACACAAGCGTATGGAACGCCCATGCCCCCTCCAACGACTACCACTTTCCAAATCAACCCTCCTCCGCCTACTGTTGGAAACACCCGTGCGGCTACCGCCATACCGGTTCAACTCCCTGTAGCTTCCTTACCAGCGTTACACGCGCTGGGGATTCACCCTGTCCCCACAAACTCCATTGTTGAAGGTCAGCCACCCCCTCCGGCCGTCTTACGCGGGTCAACCGCGAATGGAACCATGCTTACTTTGGAGATTAATGTATCTCTCCTTCAGTCTGCTCAGATGAGCGGGTTAGCGATGGTTTTGAATTCGTTGATGTCGCGTACCAGTACTGCGGGTCCCGCGTCCCCAAATGCACCAATTAGAGGTACTATTGGGTCATCTCCAACTGGAAGTCAACACGCCCCATCAGAATCTGCGGGTGGAACCTAGGGTGTCTCTGCCCGCGTCGTCAGCAACGTTATCCTCGGCGCCGAATAATGTCTGACTACGTCACTGTGCAATGGAGTTTTGAAGATTATCGGCTCTCATGTATTCTTCTGGCACTTGTTATGATTTCTTCTCTGTGTTCAATATACTCGTGATCGGGGGATTTACGTTTGTACCCATTTCGTTAAATGAATAATAGCTGGGAAGTATGACTTTACAAAACCAGCTAGCTTTTCACGAGGGCACGTTCTTGAGGCTGTACTGTGAATTCCTTGGGGTGCATCTGCTGTAAAGGCCCGCTGGAGATGCAGGAGAACCCGGTTCGGGCTGGTTCTAGGTTGTGAATGTTTGATATGTAAATTTTGTCACACGCCGAGATTGTCAACAATGCTCTATTTTCGGTTTGGATGGCTTGGGCACCCGAGCGAGGCCTTCTCCACATACACGTTTTCCAGCTCTTCCACAACTTCTGCTTAGGACCTGCGCACTCCCTCCGACAAGATGCCACACCCTGAACCACCTACTGTAAACAACGCCCATTATGTTCCTCCGTCGCCGACGACGTGGAGGCGTGAACGATTGCTACACATTGGTAGCTCTTCTACGATCCGAGCGTCCCCCACGCGGAATGCAGATAACCAACTTAATGGTGAAGATACCACCAACATGTTTTCGCCTGCTGCTGCCGCAGGCGAAGGAACCACGTTACCGCAACCACCCCACAGGCCTTCGTATGGTACCATACCGACGCGAGGATCGAATAAGGCTTCGGCCAGTTTTGCCTCACGCCGGGGTTTATCGCACCTTCCGGGTCTCCAAATCTTACGCTCAAAATCGCATTCTGCCAGCCCCATTCCGTCGCCAACCAACCCCAACTACTCGTTGCTCAGGTCACAACGTCCTATTTCCGCATATGATGCACCTTTAAGGGACGACGTAGACAAAGATGCAGATGCTAGAATCAATGGCGTTCGTGTTTGGTATTCGTCGTTCACATCCATCGATTGGCTCCACGACGCAATCAAGGATTCTGTCCGCTTCGCATGCCTGAGAAGGCGCCGCTCCCTCCGAGCGAGAATCCGACTACTTTTCGACAGGGGCTTAGGGTGGCTGATCGTAACATTGGTGGGCTTCTTCACGGCTCTGATGGCCTTTTTGGTTGTCCGTAGTGAACAGTGGTTGTTCGATCTGAAAGATGGTTACTGTGGCGGGACTTGGTGGAAACCAAAAAGGTTCTGTTGCTTTTTGGCTGAAGGCACGGGGCATCCTCAAACAGAATGGCCCGGTGGTGTTGAGGAACCATGCCCTGCGTGGCGAACTTGGCCTGAAGTATTCTCTCAACAAGGAGGAGCTGGAGGTATGGTGGAGTACTTTTCGTATACTTCTATTGCCGTAAGTCTCTCTACTACCCTACTGCGCGACAATCTGGACATCAGAGTTACCGTCTATAGCTCTTACTCGCTACCACTTCGAGTTTGCTTACGTTGTACCTTACCAACTCGACTACTTTCACAACTCGCAAGGAGTCGGGAGTTCTCAAGCCTGAGTTTGCTGATCCGAGCTTACCAACTGATCCAACTCTTACTCCGAAGCGGAAGGTCATGCACTATGTAAGTGCCCTTATTACAAAATTCAGTATATTTATCTAGTTCACATACAAAATATAGGCTGCTGGTAGTGGCATACCGGAGATTAAGACGATACTGTCAGGTACTAACCCCCTAACCCCCACACACATATACTCATTTTGGGGCAAGGTTTCGTCATTCACGGTTATCTCGGCGGTAGAACTTTGTTCACGAAAGCCGTGGGTTTGGCTTTGTCTGTAGCCTCCGGCCTTTCTTTAGGCAAGGAGGGACCCTTTGTCCACATTGCTAGCTGTATTGGGAACATCATTAGTCGTATTACAAGCAAGTACGAGAACAATGAAGGCAAGTAAGCCGCCATCCGTGAATCCGTTAACTAATATCCTCTCAGCTAAGCGACGAGAAATTCTAAGCGCTGCATGTGCTGCAGGAGTTGCCGTTGCGTTCGGAGCACCAATTGGCGGTACTCTATTCAGTCTCGAGGAAGTATCTTACTTCTTTCCCCCGAAGGTAAAGTCACCCATTCTTTCCGAAACCAGTTCGAGGTTGAAGAGCTGGGCACGCTGCAGGTTATGTGGCGGAGGTACAGAAATCATCATACCCCTCGTTTATCTCGGGCTAATGCTTGGGAAAAGCTTCTTCTGTGCCATGATCGCCGCCATCACCCTCAAGATACTCGATCCCTTTGGCACTGGGAAACTAGTATTATTCCAGGTGACATATGACAAAGTATGTGCATTGAGAATAGTGTGGAAGTAAAACTTAATGAAGTTACTCTCGTCCAGGATTGGCACGCCCTTGAACTATTGCCCTTCCTTTTCCTGGGTCTATTTGGGGTACGATTGGCCGTATAATCGATACTCACACGCTGACGCTCATCAGGGTGTGTATGGTGCTTACTTCTCTAAACTCAATTATCGCTGGAACAAACACGTGCGTAACAAGACGTGGCTTATCCGACACCCTCTTGTGGAAGTTTTATTGGTGCGCCTCTGACTCTCCGAAATTTCTAAGTACGCCGAGTTAATTGTCCTCGTAAGATTACATTGATAACAACTATCTTCTGTTTCCTCAATCCTTTCACCCGAATGAGTGGTACCGAACTAGTCTATAATCTATTTTCTGAGTGTCACACACAAGGCAACAATCAGCCCGGATTGTGTATTGCTGACCGCAGTTCTTTTGAAGAGACCTGGAGCGTATCTCGCGCGATTTTTGCAGCGATGCTCGTGAAGGGCGTGTTAACGGTTGTGACTTTTGGTATCAAGCTTCCTGCTGGTATCTTTATCCCGTCTTTAGGGGTTGGTGCGTGCGCGGGGCGCATTCTTGGTGTCTGGATCCAGTGGATGCAGCACCAAAACCATGGAGCTGGACTTCTACAATCATGCGGAGAGGAAGGAGACTGTAAGTATCATTCTTATTTGGACTGAATCGTAAATAATATGGGGGGAAAGGTATTATTCCCGGCTTGTACGCCATGGTAGGCGCAGCAGCAACCTTATCCGGCGTTACGGTGTGTCTCACTTTTTTGCTACTGAGTAATAGTTCGTTGACCCCGACTAGCGGACCACTGTTTCCTTGGCAGTGATTATGTTCGAGCTGACTGATACCCTCACATATGCTGTACCGGTCATGCTTGCTGTTCTTGTCGCAAAAACCGTGGCCGATTCCCTCGAGCCAAAAGGGATTTACGACCTGGTTATCGAACTGAATCAGCTACCATACCTGGACTCGAAGCACGAGTACCTATGGGGAAATCTGCAAATCAATGATGTGGTAAGACTTCGGTTCCTTGGCTTTACCGAAATATAGCTTAACACTAGGTATAGACATCTCGCGATGTGGATGTCATTAGACTCGACGAAAGGAACACCATCATGAGCTTGGGAGACAAACTTCTTGCTCTAAACATATCAGGAAATGATGACGGTGGATTTCCTATATTGAGGAGCGACCTGAGTGGGGATGGGTTGCGTATGGTCGGATACATCGGGGCCAGCGAACTTGAGCATGCCCTGAGTAAGTGGTACCCCATACCTTACAGAAGGTTAATTGACTGAACTTTGTGGTTATTAGGCATTGTAGCAGACTTGGACGCCGATAACGAAGCCCGGTTCCACACAGCATGCTCACACAACCTTACATCGTCTTCCATTTCATCATTATTAGATGGCCACGCCCGCTCGAGCTCCGGTGACCCTTTCGATTTCAGTATCTACATGGACCAGGTTAGTCTTTCACTGACTATGGTCACGATTTCCCACCTTATCGGGCATGGTTACCCAGGCTCCTTTGACAATCTCGTCGAATTCACCAATGGAACTGCTCCACCAATTCTTCGTGAAGCTCGGGGCCCGCTATGTCGTTATCACTGACATCGACGGCTTATGTGTGTTGTTCGCTGGACCTTATAGATAACCTCCACTAATTGACTGTTTTCTATCTAGACGAAGGCGTTATCGACAAGAAGACTTGGCTCGCCTTCCTGAGCGACCTTGAGGAGAAGTCCTGATAGAAGTTACTGCCAAGGACTTACCAGCCTTTCGTGTCATACATATATACCCGATCAATTTTGTGCTTTCTATCTCATACCGACAATCCGTCCTATAGGTGCCCCTGTAGTAAATGGCGTGTTTGGCTTTATTTACTCTCCAACCTTTCCCACGGCACAATCTGATCAGAAGGCAACTCGACCAAAGACAACGATGGCCACCGCTGGACTTGGAGTTCCCGTCAAGCTCCTTCACGAATCCTTGGGGCATGTTATTACAGTCGAGTTAAAGACTGGTCAGCTCTACCGAGGAAAACTTGCTGAGGGTAAGTGTTGGTCCCCCATCCCCTTTTTGAATGGTCTTGACGAACAGGCGTCACAGCGGAAGACAATCTGAATATATCTTTGAAAGACATCACAGTTACGGGTCGCGATGGACGTGTGTCGCAGCTTGATCAAGTCTATATCCGTGGTAGCATGATTCGTTTCTTCATCGTTCCTGATATGCTACAAAATGCACCAATGTGAGGCACTGCTCGCGCCTTGTGGTGTGCACGAGTTGACTGTGTACTTGATCAATAGGTTCAAACGAGTGGGACCGAATGCGATGAGAGGACGGGGCATTGGGACTGCACGTGGACGTGCCACTATTATGCGAGGTGCGCCCACGACGATTATTTTCCAGTTTTCGTACCCTACATACATTATACCACCTTCACCCTTCAATCTTTTTGGCGATCTGTGTCATCTTTTTACTGACCACATGTTCCTTCACTTTTCAGCCAATGGTAATTATCTCGTCACCAGGAACTTGGCAAATTATTAAATTTCTCTTTCAGCCCGTCGTGGCCGTGGAGCCGTTCCAGCACCCCGTGGAATTAGACGATGAAGTCACAAATTACGCTCCATTCGATCCTGCTTCACCACTCGTTTTTAGGACGATTGGCATTGCATTCGGAATGCTAAACCTGTCTCTACCTGGGACAAGAGATGGTGTATGTCTATTGTAGAATCGAAAGCCAGGCTTTGAACTTTTGTACTTATGCCCTTCCGTATCGTCCACTTTTAGTGAGCAGGTTATTTGTTGATTTAGATTTTTCCGATGTGCTGCACAATCATAATCTCATTATGGCAGGAGTGTAAGGGAGCAAACGCACAGTAACCTACCACCAACCCCTATAACCGATGTCTTCCACCCATGATGATACACTTGGTTTATGCCGACTTAACTTGTAGTTGAATGAAGTTCCGGCGCGTTAATAAACTGACAGTAGTTGTCAGCGTGCTTCCCCTGCGTTTTGGTAGATTGCTCTTGTTTAAGACGGCGTATACTCAGGCTTTATTTATCTCCGACAAACTCAATACAACCTACTAAGGAAGACGTTGTCGAAGTCGGAAATAATACTTATTTCGACACGACGGACGCCGAACACCAGGCTCAAGCACACCACCGACACAGTAGTGAGCCTTGGTCATCACGAAGCTCCGCTACGAACGAAACCCAGGTGAGGTGTATCATATTAGTGTTTTACTTCCTCCCCTACCTGGGAGATTGCTGGCGGTCGCACCACCAGCAGTGCAAAGGTCACACGAAGTTGCTCAAGCGATTGACCATTTTATCAACAACTCACTAACTGCCATTGATACAACCCGTTTTGACCTGGGACCAACGAAGATAGTGCGTAAGCTCTAATGCCTATGCCCGGAGAAAATGGGCCTTCTTGTTGTTGTCCTCCGGTGATATCTACCCCTTCTGGTCGCGGAAAACCCATCATTTCACCCGTCCCTCCCCAGATGGAGCGCTGGCGGATTACCGTGATAAGGTGCTCGTGTCCTATCTCGACAAGCAGACACCCGGTTAGGTACCTATACGTCCCTATTCCTGCGCAGTCAAATTGAAAACTTTGATGCTTGGCGAACGAAAAAGGAAAACCGGTAACCAATGGCATGGACAACAAATTCTACAATGGATCGGAGAAGGTTTTGAACTCCTCCTTACCATGCGGGATGAGTAGACACTGGGAACAGTTGTGGCATCTTCTCTGGTGTGCTCGGATGACATTGCCTTGATCCAAGGAGTACTAGACGGGTGAATACGAGTTACCGAGTATGTTCCAACAGTGTTCCTCCGGTCCGGGTTTCTTTGCTACGTTCGAGGACTCATAGACTACCAACGGCGAGGCAAAAGTGCGGAAATTGCGACGAATAGGACATACTAGCCAAACCAGTGGTCCTCGGACTCGACGTTTGCCGGTAGATCTTGTCTGTAGAAGCTCAAAGGAAGACCGTCTATCTAAGGAGCCACGCACGGGGGCCAGATTTGTTCCTCCACGTTTTTCGCGGTGTCTGCACTCTATGCTGAACTGGGTCAGGGGAACTCGAGACGGCTACACTCCTGATGGACGAGTCCTGGCGAAGGCAAAGTAAGATACGCCGTTTTCCATGTCATATGTGAAATCTGCAATTCTGCGAGACGTGAGAGACTATGCCGCACGGCATGTTCTTGCGGTAATCAAAACATACATCCCACGCCGTTCAATGCCCATCCCCAACTTAGAAAAGGATTTACTGGATAAGGATAACGTAATTATCATCGTCCCTTTATTGAATTTAGGCGCTTGATTGACCATGTGGGAGCCAAATATGGATGGTACGCCAAGACAAGGTTATATGCCAATCGCTAATCATTACTGGAAGCTCGAACCGGTTCATTTCAGCTTGAACAGGAGAAACTCTTGGCCTTGATCCCGTTTCTCAATCAACTTGTCAAAATCCAGATTGTACGAGAGATTAATAGACGTTCTTCGGTGCGAAGAAGTAAAGTGCCAAGGCCTTGCCAAGCTAAAACCTCAAGAGCACAAGAACATCGCCACGTCTTTTACTTCAAAGATATCGTAAGAAGCCGGGTACGAGTTCATAGAATTTTCCGGATATGATACCTCCATCGTTCTCTTGGCACATCATAGAAGGACCTCACTCATTGTAACTCGAGGTTGTGGGACAGCGAGGCTGTGTTTGCGAAGTGGGGGAGAGAATGTTCCGTGGGCAAAACAGGTTTCCCGAGTGGTCTGCAGAAAGCGAACGAAATATCCCACCAAGTCTCTTTATCGTTAGCTTCGGGCCTCCGAATCGGACTCGTCGTAAACAGTCGGATCCTCAGAAACGTTCAGGTGGAGAAGTATATTAGACCAGTAATATTACATCGTCACATTGTCTAAAGACCGACGATCACAGGGTTGGAAGGTCTTGCCCGAGCCAAGAGAATTTCAAACATAGAGCTGAAGGAAGTTGTAGAATGCACACAAGAGGGACGACAGCTTTTTCACGCTAATAACGGGCAGATAACCGATACCGATATGCATGCGGGGGAAACTAAGGAAGCTAAGCCCGAGGTTAAGTGCTTGAATGAGTCGAACATGGGGCACGGTCTGCACAGAGCTCGGAGTTGCTTGGCTATTATTTAAATATTATGAATGGACCACAGGGTGTAAAGGAAGAGAGGTGATTTGGCGGTGACAAGACATCGACCCGCGTTCGATTGGATTGAAACCAAAGCTCCAGACCCCCCGTCTTGTTAAGGAGTGCGTACGTTTGTCATTATCTAACGGTAGTGGCTCCCAACCATGCACATAGCACTCAAGCACTCAGTGTCTGTGCCTCGAGGACGCGGGTTCACTAACATGACTATCCACGAATCCGAGGTATACCGAGGCGAACGCGTGCGATAGGCTCCAACATATCCACTACTTGCTTGAGGCGGTAACTGTATGCAGGGCCTCTCCGAATCTTTCCCTCGGTCTTCAGTAAAAAAAAACCCCGAAGGACATGAGAAAGAAAGTGGATATGAAGTGGATATCTTTCTGGGACCAGCGCAAACATTACATACTACTGCGTGCAACGACTGACGGTGGGACGGAAGCCAAGCAATATGCGAACGTTTCTAGCTTGTCTACAAAAGGTATGACTTCCACAGAGGTTTTGTTAAGATCCATAACTTAAATGCGACGGCAACCTCGGGCTCCTGCTGTCGGGACCGCAGAGAATCTGATTCCTTTGTTCGTCGAGGTTCTCAAACTCAGGTGCTAATCAGACTGACTTGGATAAACCTAGATACGGGCAGCCCGACTTGCGAAGCGAGCCGTAGATGGGCACCACTTGCCAGAGGTTGATGCCTTTCTGGGGGGGTGCTTCTCGGATCGGGAAGTCTACAGAATAGTTCTGGATGGTCCGTGGACGTGGACCTTTGATGTGTTCGCGAATGAAGCCCATAAAGATAGAAGGGAGCCTTGTATTGCATTTAGACAGTTTGGGGGACAGTCTAAAAGAAAAGGAAATGGTGGATTAGCTCCGGATTATTGGTGTTCAAACGTTGATAGGAGAATTTCATAGCGAAAGTTCGATTTGTAATACGGCACAATATGTAAGGAGCCGCTCGGTCGAGCTGGGACCAGAGGAAAGGAATATAGTAATCGCACGCATGTACACTCTGAGATCGGTGTGACGAAGGTTAGGGTGGGGAACGGAATCCATGCGTGTGCAAGGAAAATCAGGAATCAACGTTAATGAACTGCTACGAGATATGGGAAACCGGAAACGGCGATCTTAGTGTATCCGAAGCGGGGGGGCCTAATACATCTCTGGCGAGTACGTTGCTCTGAAGAATGTTCAGAAATCGGAGACACGACCCTTAAAACTCCAGTCGCCACTATCTCCTCCCCAGCGTTGGACTGGTTCGCGCTTGGGTCCTCCACGCTCTCCGGTCTCAGGGTTTATGTCTCCTTCAAACTCTGGCTTGAGGGGCTCACGAGCGTCAGGATGTGGCTGCGGTTCGACGGAAGAATTTTGGGCGAGAGGAGTTTGTGCGATGCGGAGGAGCTCCTCGAACTCGCGCTGCTGTTCGCGAGGAAGGGGGGGAGGGGAGGGCCTGTTAAGGCTGGAGATCGTGCGGTAATACGCTTGGAGGCGTGGTGCCGTAGAACGTTGGGCTGGGAGGAAGATGGAGATCATGGTGAAGGCGAGATAGTTATGTAAGGTGCACGTGGCATTGCGTAATGGCATGGACAGGTCCTTTTCAAGACATCGCCGACTTGGGTTTGGGCACTTCACGGCGGACACTCGCTGGCCTCGAGCTCACTCGCCGTCCACCTCTGCTTCCTGCTCCACCACAGCCGTCTCCTGCGCATGATATATGCAGCCCAACTCGCAACCACTGACCACCCGCCCCTCTCCTATCGCTCTTCCCTCAGCTCCTATTCTCCCTGCACGCCGACTTGTCTTTGCGAATGGCAGTAATCTAGCGCCAGACCACACTCCAAGCGAACCGCCCAGCAAGAAACGCAAGAAAGACAGGGCATGTGATTACTGTCGGCGTCGCAAAATCAGGTGCGATGGCCCTTGGCGACAAGACCAAGTTTGCACCAATTGCGCACTCGGCCACAGGCATTGTACTTATGTGTATGCCTTTGCGTAGTCTTTGGATGCGTATGCCCAGCTCACATCGCTATAGCGAGACATCCAAACCCCGTGGTCCTTCTAAGGCGTACGTGCCCATCGGGTTTTACTGGCTCTTTCTGGACGTCGATAAAATTCAACAGTTATGTAACGGCCCTTGAGGACAGGGTGGAACAACTAGAAGGGATGATTAAACAAGTGCGTCCGATATCACAGAGAACGATAATCACATATGCCACTGCTTCCGGTCTGGTTGTGCGCCCTTCATCGCTTGGAGCTGATGCAGATTCTCTAGCTCCGCCCAGGCACAGATTTCTCTGAGGAACTTGGTCCGCCCGTAATACGAGGCTCCTGGAAAAATGCCACATCCGGTGGGGCCAGGCATCCACCAGGTAGTTCGGTCCCCAGACTCCCGAGTAACAGGTCTTCTCCGGTCTTGACCTTGCCTGACTCGACTGCGATGTTTCCCGAAGAATTTAATTGTTCGACACCTCCGGTTGGTCGTACTACCCACCTGATTTTTCAGCCCCCACGAAATATATCGCAACGCTCTTCCCATACTCGGCGTCGCAGCATGTCGAAGTCTTCAGTCTCCTCTTCATCTTCCTCCTCATCCAATGAATCCTCGGAAGAAACGGTTGAAACAGGGAGGGGTGGACGTCAGAGGTTGACCCTGAGCGCTATGGAAGCTGCCGATGAAACACAGCCAGATAGTCGTATCAGATTTCATGGACGAAGCTCGACGGCTGGTCTGGTGGAAGTCACGCGAAAGTTCAAGCACCTGTGTCTGCAAGAGGAGTACCCTCAACCCGAGGATCACACGGCAACTGGTGGGACAGGCGGTTCGAGTCATAGAACTTATATACTGCGGCCATCCAGCAAACCGGCCAATGAAGAGTTACAGGTATTCCGTCGTCTTGAATTCTGGAGTACACCCAAAGTTCGTCTAGCCTCCTCTCTGGCCTCTCGCGTTCTCTGATCATCGTTAAGTGGGAGCTAGAATGGGAGAGTCACAACATCGATGGCCCTCACCTAATTGCAGCGGTGCTCAGGTTTTTCCCTTCAGATGATGTTGCCAATCGTTTGTTCGATCTCTTTTTTCGTCATACCAATACCTATCTACCTCTTTTACACCGACCGACTTTTGAACGACAGTGGCGAAACCAGTTACACCATAGTAATATCTGGTTTGCAATTGTATGCATATTGATGTTTGCTGTAGCGAGTCGGTGGTATGCTGTCGGGGGAGAGGCAGCAGATGATTCGACCAATGGTGGAGAAGATTGGAAAGCAATTGGATGGAGATGGTTCTTTGTTGCTTTGGATGTACGTTGTATCCGGCCTACATTATCCTGCCCAGCAACTCTATTTGAGGTTCAGACATTCGCAGTAAGCCATCCTATCCTTTTTTTCAGTGCTTTAGGTTGACGGAAAATGTAGCTTATGGTTTTCTTCCTGCGTGGAACGACATGTGGTCCCGTCGGCTGGTTGTTTGTTTCAATAGGTATTAGGAAGGCTCTGGACCGGGGCGCTCACCGTAGAAAAGTCTATAAGAGCAGCCCAAATGCCGACGACGAATTATGGAAACGGGCGTTTTGGATTTTGGTTGCGTTCGATCACATCCTCAGTGCTAGTATGGGAAGAGGTATCGCAGTCAACGAAGAAGAGTAAGTAGATCCTGGGTTTATTTTGACGCCTTGTTTAACGGAAACCACTAGTCACGATCTTGATTTACCCCTTGAAGTCGATGATGAATATTGGGAGACCGGTAATCCAGAAACTGACTTCAAGCAGCCCGTTGGCATTCCCTCCAACTTGGCTTGTTTCACGCAGTTTATTAAACTCGTCCGAATTATTGCCTTCATGACGAAGACGTTGGTGCGTCGCAGGAGTTGTTACTACTCGCTGGATCTGAAATCTCGGCAAGTATCCAATTGACAAGAGCAAAGTATTGTGCGGCTTCGTGAGATATGACTGGACTGGGGAAGCCGTGCAGCAGCTCAAGTTAGCCATGGATGAATGGATCCAAAACGTTCCAGCGCACCGTGCGTCGTGTTCTTTTAACAACCTCATTAGTTCTTGACCATGGTGATCAGTTCGGTGGTCCGAGGATATCATGAACTCGACTTTTGCTCACCAATCATCATCAATTCATGCTCTTTATCATCTCGTTCAGATGACGATATGGAGGCCGTTCTGTGTGTATAACCCTGGTGTAAGTCTTCGACTCAGTGACAAGAAAACTACCTCCGCTATGGGCCATTGCGCGATTTCGATCAGAGCATGCGCGCGTATTTTGGAATCTGAGATGGCATTAGGTATATCTAATATACCTATAATGATTAATAGTGCCCTCGTGTGCGCAGGAATGGTGGCGATGATACTATGGGAGTTGCAGAGGAAGCTAGTCGCCGACGGAAAGGGAAAACTACAGGTCCGAGAGTTCGAGATCGAAGGAACAGGAGTTTATGTCCAAGAACTTCTGGATGATATGCGTGTGTGTACGAGGATGTTGGAATTAACGAAGCTTAGGTGGGAGTGGGCGGAAACCGTGTTGTGAGTAGTCGGTTTACTGATCCAGGATGTCACTGAAATCTCATTTGATAGGAACAAGCTCAATGACGCCCTTCCTACTGATACGGGCGAGAGCTTTGAGAGTCTAGACATCCCCATGCCCTCAATGGATGAGATAAGCAATTTCATGCGCGTCCCAGCTGACTTTGATGACCACCCTGACCGAGACTCGACCTCAACCCTTCGTGATCTCCAAGACGGTACGATTCCATCCGTGGGACATCATCGGACGAATGCCTTTCAATCTAGGTATTTTCGACCAACAGGAAATAGGGACCTCATGCACACGAGTAGTCACGGTATCGGTGCATCAAACCAGACTAATAAGCCTTCATTGTCGAGTGCTCCCAACCAAACCCAACCGAGCCAGAGGCATTCAGGGGTCCTCTACCCTCAGACCTCACGTCCCTCAACACCGGCCTTCCCATCATTTACTCGCCCTCTTACACACGAGCATCATCATAATTTCCACCTCCACAACTATAGATCCATCTCTCGAGCATTTTCTGGAATAGGTCCACGATCCTGGGATTTTCACTTTCAACTGCCAGACCACCAACCACCCACTTTTTATGATCGTTCCCATGGCTCGACAGACCAAGGTTTTACCAAGCAACCTGACTCACATTTGCAGGAGACGGATCGACTTGCTCGCTGCGGGGATACTCGGTCCCCACAGTGCCATGCGTTATCAAGTGACCATTCTGACACTCCATCCATCCCTGGACGGTTTGTCATGGTCGACAAATCAGCGCAACGGCATCTGCACCAACCCAGGACACACACCATGTCTCTGATCAGCAGCCCATTTCCTTCAGCGACGATTGGGAGGGAAATTCCTTGCATCAGCAATTCTTTACGCAGAACATCATATCCGAACTTGAAGAAAGACGGCCAAACCCCTCCCATGGTCGGCCACAGGTTTTGGACGACCGCTGACATCGATGATTCTTGTAAGGGTATTGCCCAGCCTCTCTCTTCGTCTTTACCACGGGTCAATCAAGAACCGTCCACGCTTTCACAGCCGATCAACCAGCTACCGAAACCAAAACTCAAGTGAGCTTTGGTATTGCTCGTGATATTCCTGCTAATTACAATTGTAGAATCGTAGAATGGGATGACAGTATGACATATGCCTCACCGGAGGACAACCACATGAGCAACCGTAAAACCATCCGAACGACGGGATTTCGGCACTGGAATAAACGCCCTTTACCTCCGCCGCGAGAAGATTGTCCTCGGTATACCCAGCATCGATTTGTGAATGAAACACCGATCAACCGTTAACATCTTATTACACTGCTGCGTGTTTGATCGGTATACTTGTTGTCTTGATGCTTTTGTGCTGTCAGTGCTTCCTTCACGTTGGGGTCTCGTCGGAATAATACGATTGTTGGTGGCTAAAATATGCACGGAGAAATGGTATACTTGTTGAAATGCTCTAGGTGATAATAATGGGCGACAGTAGGTCATATGACTGTCACAAGAGATTTAGTAGAAAATTGGATCAATCAGATAAATGGACTGACGCAGGACAGCATTTATACAACCATCATTTTCTGGGTTATTTGTAACCTGGGCATATTTGCCGAAGACGACCTTTCCTCCAGCAGTAACCATTCCCAACTCGGAGACATTGACCTCAATTACGGTGCCTTTAGTAAGGACACCAAGCTGCGTATACATTGGTGATTGTGGGTTCTTCTTAACACCAAGAATTTGCAGTTGGAAAGTTGCCTTGAGGTCGGCTGTGACGACGTGGTCATAGGGTAGACGTAGCAGGACTCGGAGATACATACGGTGCGTTACGTTTGCCTTTTTGTATCGCAAGGCCATCGGACGGATGAATCGTTCCATCTTGACGGGTTTCCGGGTAAAACCTTCGCCAACGAAAGTTGCCTTGGTCACCATACGCTTCCATGATTTATTTTTACTCTTTCCGGTTTTGACGACTTTGAAGATCTCATCCTCTGCGATACCGCGAACTTTTGGGAGAGGGACGGCATACTTGGCAGCCTTATCTTTTCGCTTCTGTTTAATTGCCGTCGACAGGGCTTTTGCATCTTTCTGCCCTTCGCGATCAAGGAGATATGTGGGCAGAGCTCCATCAGGGATAGTCCCCGAGTCTGCCTGCTTAACATTACGTTCATCATGGGCCTTGAGCGTTTTTTTCATCTGGACCTTCTCCTTGTGCCGTTTGGCATGAAGGAGCTTGGCCTTCAAACCAAATGTCTTCTGAGCGAGAGCGGAGGATTTGTGTGCTGCACGAGCTTCGCGCTTCCGTCTGTTTATAATGGTGCTCAGTCAACGTGAGGTCTGTGGATGCTAGTCGTACCTTCGTTCATAGTAATCCAGCCGCCTTCCGTGTCGCTTGATGTGCTCTTCGATATATTCGTTCTGGACTTCTGTGATTAATGCCGGCTTTCGAGTTGAGGGATTACGAAAAGTACCTGTGGCTGTAGAAAAGAAGTTAGTCTATACGGAAATCAGATCTGACTCTGGCGTACCATGGCTCCTGAACGACGATGGCAAATGAAGTTGGGAGCCAAAGACTGGATGGTCACGTGATGGTTATATAACAACGCTCTACGTGTTTCGCGTTTGCAGCGACTGGCGGCGTTCGACATGTGGCAGGACAACGGAAATCCATACGGCGCATCCTCATCCCAAAATGCATACTACCAAGCCCCCATCCAAGACCCGCTCCAGTTCTATGCACCGAGCACAAGCGCACACGACTCCAATGCCTTCTATCCCGGTTCACGTCCTAGCCTGGATGGACAGATGACCCAGGGAAACATTGCCCAAGGAGGCGGTTATGGCGGTTCTATCCACTCTCCAGGTAGCTGGTGGACAGCATTTGGAACTGGTGGATTCGAGGGCGAGCCACCGCTCCTTCAAGGTCGGTCACCCGTTCATTGAAGAAACGCTGCTTCATCCGATATTCATGCTGGTGTCCACGACAGAGCTGGGCATCAATTTCTCGCATATACGTGCCAAATCTATGACTGTCCTCAATCCATTGCAGCGTGTTGATGAACGTATTATGGACGACGCAGACCTGGCTGGCCCAATCATTTTCTTCTTCTGTTTCGGTATATTCCTTCTATTTGTAAGTCGTATATATGAATCCCAAACTCCTGCTAACCTACCACATTAGTCCGGGAAGCCTAACTTCGGTTATATATACGGTGTTGGCCTCTTTGGATCAGCATCCATGTATACGCTCTTGAATCTGATGTCTGACCATGGAATCGATGCATACCGCGTTGCTTCTGTGCTTGGGTATTGCTTACTTCCGATGGTTGGCGTTGGAGCGATTAGTGTCATGATTCTACTCGAGTACGTTCTTCAGGACTTGCTGCATCTGCCCTGCTCACAACGTTGATGTCTAGTGGCACATTTGGATACTTATTATCCCTAATATCTATTCTTTGGTGCACATATGCTGCATCAGGTATCTTCGTGGCTGTACTCCGTATGTCTGACCAACGACTCCTCGTTGCATATCCCTGTGGTCTCCTCTATGGATGTTTCGCTTTACTCAGTGTTTTCAGTGGTACCAAATAGTATTAGTGTATCTGCTACTCCGGATTTACCTAATAAATAATATGGATTTAAAGAGCAGCATACAATATGAAATTAGGCATCTGGAAGATGGGAAACCAGAATTACTTAGTCTTCTACGTACTTGTCGACCTTCAACTGTCGACTGTAAAGCTTCAAGAGAACTTCCATAATCTCCTCGAGCGGCATCGTTGCGTATTCATTCACATATTGAGGTAGGGAGTCCTCCAAGTTGAAACCTGCTTTCTTCATGAAGAAAGGATGCATGACGTCTGGGGTTGCTTCTCCCAACTGTCTCATAGTCAATCGCTGGATACAGCGGTTTCGCGGTTTGTATTTGATACCTTTGCGCTTGCTTGGAGGAATATCTGACGCCGGAAAGGGTGTCGGGGACGATGGCAGAAAGACTGTAGAGGTAGACTCAATTGCTTCCTGCGGGGGTGTCGGAGAAACGGCCGTTGTTGCGGAACGGACGGCCTGCGAGCTGGACGTAGGAAATACTGAACTGGTACCCATTGGAAGGGTGGCTGACCTCGCAGGGAGGTCAAAGGGTGTTAAAGACTCTGGGGCTTTCTTGCGCGTATCTGAAGTCATAGAAGACCCAATTCCAGTGTTCAACGATGTGCGCCATTCAGCAGTAGCTCGCACCTGGTCCATTTCCCGACTCATGTTTTTCCTGAGCAGTGTGAGCCATGAGTAGAGGGCGACATTCAAAGTGATGTAGATGTCATCAATCTCCTTCATGCCCTGCCTTACGAAGCTGCTGTAAAAGTCATACAACAGGTCTCGGCTAGATTCACCGACTACCTCCTTGCTGAACATATGCATCTTCATTGACGGTAACCCGACAATTGTAGCCTCAAAGGCACCCCTAATGAATGCGTCAAGCCACGCTCGACACTCTTCTACGCTTGGGAGTGCGATGTTCGAGGGCTGGTGTTGCGTATATTTCGAGATAATCATCGAAGAGAATGATAGATGTAGATCCCTCTGTGCAGGCGTCTGGTCGGCTGCCACGAGTCTGTCTAGTTGCGCTTGAACATCCCGCGCTACGAATTGTGCCATCTCTGTATCTTCCATGCTCCGGGGGAAAACGACGAGTCGCAAATGATCCAGATGCAAGCTCATGAATTGTTGGGTAACAAACGATAAATTGCTGTCGGCTTCTTTGAACTTTGTTTTGGCGGTCTGCAGCAAAGCTTCAGCAACAGCCGAAAGAGGGTTGTCTGGTTTCAATGAGCGGCTCCCCCTGAAGGCTGCGGACTCCCTGCTAGCACCTTCTTGTTGGGCTTCGAGGTTGGCTTCAAACTTGTTGGCGTATGACATGAGTTTCGGAATGGTGCCAATGGTGACAGTTGCGACTATCTCTGGACTAGTAACGACGAATGAAAGCCGCAATGGATTCTTATGATCGCCCGCCAGGGAGGTTGATGTCCAGTCATCGTAAATTTCGACTTCAAGAGGTTCCGCGCTAGGATATCATTAGCGACCGAGCCTCTCTGAGCCATTGGACTTACTGATAATGAAGCAGGCGTTGTCGGTCTGACTCCAAATCGGCCGTCAGAGGTCCACTGGTCAGCCTAAGCTCAAGCATTTGCCCATCCACTACTTTGAGCAGCTGGATGTCGGTTTTTCTGGTGGTCTGAAAGTGGCAATCACGGACACGGGCACGACCAGACAAGTTCCCCTCAGCCATAATTAGAAGTTCTCCAACATATATCGCCACTTCGTTGCACTGGTCAGTGAATTTAGTCCTCAAGATCGCCTGATTGAGATTCAGGGTGACTTTGCAGATGGATTGACCAAGATCTACTTCAAGATTGGTTTGGCGTATACGCAGAAGCAGTACGGTGATGAAAGATTGCTTGACTGGTGGTAGTGTGACGAATGAGTTGTTAGGGGTGGACTTTAACGGGGTTCTGGCTTCCGATGTTGGTTGATTATTGAAGAGAGGGAACAGGTCTAGCCAAACCGCTTTGAAGCATAGGACATCTTGCAATCTTGAGAATTTGACTTTTCCATGAAATTCGGTATCAAGGGTGAGGGAGACCGAATTTGTATGATGTCCCGAAATCGACACCATCTTTGAAAAAGATACAGAGAATGACAAATTCCGTGCATCGAGTTGAAGGCAATCCTCGCTGAGGAAACCGTGCTTGAGACCAATGGCCAAACCCCCAACTGTTCCCGTGAACGTCACCTGACGTGCACCAGGAGAGACACTGACAATGAAACCGCCGCTCTCCCAGCGAAGGCCGGCGGCAACGTTCACGTCCGGTTGACAAGTGAACTCCAGTTTTGAACGGTCGATGCGTAAGCTGAAGCTGACACGCATGCTTGAAACAGCTTTGAGGGGGTCCTCCCTATCAATGGAAAGCACGCTACTAGATTGCGACAATACAGGCGATTGGATCACCCGCGAGTTGACCTTACGCACACGAGCTTCAATATGATTGACTAATTCGGTGAGGAATGGAAGGAGAGTGGGTCGAAGAACATTCTGGCTAGAATGAACGGTACTCTTGAACATAAGAGTGGAAGGTTCTTGGTCACGGCTCCCACTCTTTTTCTGCAGCATTGGTATCGCGCGATACTCTGCCCAGACAGAGACAACAGGGAGGTTGAAAATTTCAGCTCCAACTTCAAGGATTTGCTCGTCGCTGAGCTCCGTCGCCATCGTAGATAGGGTTCTTTTCCGGTAGAGTCGCGTGGCAGCGCTACTGTACATGCGCACCTTGCCACTCAAGAATATTAGGGATGCAAAGACATTGGAGGCGGGGATGGCATAATGGTGTTCCTCCAAAACCGGTTTTTTCAACTCTTCTTGCTCGGAGAAAGGAGTACGCGTGACGTTGCTAGATAATTGGTCGAGTCGCTCCTTCCCTTGTCGGTAGACATCAATAAGAGAGAAAACGCAGTCTGCAATGGTTGAATCCAGGTCCAGGACGAATCCGCTGACATTGGCGTTAATCCATAACTGACGTGAGTCCGCGCGAAGGACAGAGCGAAGTTGTGCCCTCATGTCGGGGTATACGAGACGGTTCCTCGAATGATGTTTCGCTCCGTTGAAATCGCTCGGTTCTGATTGTCGGAAGCTGCTGCAAATCAGCGACATCACTGATGAGAGGTGCTACAAGCGGCTTACTGGGGGACAAATTGGAAAGCCAGATTCTTCATTGCTGCCTCACCGGTTTCGCCGCGATTGATACCAAAAGTGATTGACGAAATGCAGAACAAGAAAGCGCTGACCGATGCATCCTTGGCACGGTGTCGAGGTGGTTGAATATCCTGATCCAATATGATAGGAAAAGCTATTCCGAGGTCTCTAATCGCTACGCTGATAAGGTAGTTGGAGAGCCATGCAGTTTGTTCGACTTGAACATCGCGGACTTTGACCTCAAAAGTCCTCATGATGCTTTGTGTCTTCTGCTTGAATGCTGCCAGTTCTTGGGCGCGTTGCTCTTTTCGTTCCAGAATCTCAGCCTGGCTATGATGTAAGAGGAGTGATATGGATGACATTCAGGTCTGGCTCACCTGTAGATGATCCACGAAATCGCCTATCTCACCAATGGAACTGGGTTGCATGACTGCATGTGTCTTGGTGATCACCAGCTCAAGGGTATTTCCACAGGGAGAATTCTTTTGTCTTCCGGCGAAAAGTTTGGCGTCAATGATGACGAAGACAGAACGACGGCCGCGATTGAAAGTTTCAGTCGTGGAACCTGTAGATCGAGGAGCCAAGGAGAGGGCCAGGTCTGTCAAGTTGATATCCCAGCTTCCTCCGTTGTCGCTTCGTAATCCACCTCCAATATCTTGACATTCCAAAAACATCGTCGAGGAAAATCCTTCGAAACCTATTCGGAAACCCCGCATTTTCAGAAATCCAGCGAATTTTGATTTGAGCTGGGGCTGAGAAAATCGCTGCGGTTTCGAAGCTGATTTTAGGCGAGTTTCCTGTATTAATGCAACTAAGTCATTGAAGTCTTGACCAAACTTTTGTTGAACGACAAGCATAGTATCCCAATGTGATGGTTTGACTTTGAGATCGAGGTAATCAATGATAACGAGAGTTTGCACCAGACGTCCGTCGTAGCTACCACCGAGAGATAAAGAAGGGAAGGCAAGCTTGACTCGACTATTGGGTACTGCATCCTGTACATTCGCTTTGGTCGATATCTCAAGAGCGGTCGACGCAATCTGCAAACCAAAGGCCACGTTTGAGGAGTTGAAAGGAGGAGGAGAGCGGTGAACATAGGCCACCACGTGGGTGGCTTGCCAAGAAAGCCATGTCCCATGCATCACCTGCAGCGAAACTTCCATCTCGACGATTCGCCCATTGACTTGTAGCAAATGTTGTCTAGAAGAGGAGCGCATTGATGGTGTAGGGGATTGGAGCCTATCAGAAGGAATGTGGAGCTCTGAAAGGGTAGCTTTGAAGGCCTCTTCAATTCCGGGAAGAAAGTCGGCCCGCCATTCTTCCATGAAGCGATACAATTTTATACCACTTCTAGGAACGCTTAGGTGCAACCCACCGAGGGAGAAGATCACCTTGGCGTTCTTCCTCATGTCCTGTTCCTGGCGCGTCACTGTATTGGTCTTTCCCTTCCTGAACTCAAACGCAGCGAGAACGCCTTGGTCTATCCCCGGTTTCATCTTGTCCGCTGGCGAGCGAGCTTGCAGGTAGACCTTGTCAAAAAGTAAACTGACATTCAGGGACTCTTCCCCTTGACCATGTGGGATAGATGCTAGGGCGGCAGCTTGCACGGCCTTCGCACCAACTTCAAAAATGAGGTTAGCAGCAGCAGCTTCGAATCTGAGAGAGTGGAGGAGAACAGAAGCATCGACATAGATTGACGTTGTGTCTTTGTCCGGTTTGTCGCCAATCACTTTGAACTTGGTAGGCGTAGAAGCGACCTGAGATAGGTAGAGACGCCGTACGCGAAGGACTTGTTGGACGAAATCCATGAGATGAGGGTAAAATGTGAAACAGATGGCATCAATGGCTATCTGGACAGAAATCCTTTTGACCGGAAGTGACCGTTTCTCGCGGAGAGACGTTTGAGACATGCTGGCTGGGCTATTGAATGTATGTTGCAGAAGATCCGAGGGCCGTAGTCGTGTATTAACTCGAACATCAAAGATGAGAAATTCACTGCAGGAAGGGCCTGTAGGTGCGAGGACACGTAGACAGGTCTTCCGAAGTTCTACGGAGATGGCTAGTACTCTCTGAAATCCAGAGGTAACGGTTGGATCCTTTGAGCTTTTGAGCTTGAGCAGTGTTTCCAGCAGGGTAGTATCGTGGGTGATGTCTAGGTCTTGATCTAGATTAAGGTATCGGGCTTGCAACGCTGATTCGAAGCTGTCACAGTCGACGGGAATTGGGTTACTTTGATGAACAAAAAGCCGGTTGCGTCCTTCAGGCGGTAAGCTACGCAAACAATTACGGAGATGGAACAGGAATCGGAAGGTAGGATCCGTGCGCAGTCGGTGAGGGATACCCTCTTGGACGAGATAAGATGGTTGAATGGTTGAGAGAGGGTCGACAATGGTCATGTCCTCTGACAGGTGCAATATTTCGTAACTCATAGCTTGTAAAATTGCCCTATCGTGTTTTTCGATGGCACGTAACGTCTTCAAGCCGTGGGAGACCTCATGCCCAAGGGTGATTGCTGCAGCAGTCAAGAGCTCCGGGCCCCGGTGACCGACAGTCGTCGTGAAGTCCGCCCAAGTAAGATGCATCTTGTCCGGCTGTGAGTCAACACCTAGGCCAGTAGCGCGGGATTCGAAGATCGTTGTCTCAGGCGAGGGAGTAGGGACGCTTTTGTTGGAAAGGGTGTCTAGCTGTAGGCATATTGTATGGGCAGAGAATTTTGTTCTGGTCCCGGAATTCGAAACGACGCCGGTGAAGTTCACTTTTTCCATGCACAGGGATATTTCTACCGCAATGTCGAGTTTTGAGGATATTTGACTCTCTTTGAGCTGAGGTACGATTTTCGGATGGCCCTCTTCAGATACAGTCAAATTTTGTAGCACATTAATTGTGATAGCGGGACACGTCGCCTCGAAGATATTTTGGGCCTCCCCTTTGGCTCTTTCCTTCGCAGAGGACGATATGAAGGAGTCACATTCTGCGATCAAGGCATCAATTCTCAGCTCGGGACTAAAACCCTATAAACTATGAGTGCTGGCTCAATACCGATACCTGAGGCTTCTTACAGTTGATGACAATGCTTGTTGCAGATGCACGAAGACAGGGAGCAACAGTGGTGTTAGTTTAACCTCAAGGGAACGCTTGAACCGTAGCCGGGTTGTAGTCAAGCCTTGTGCAGGATCAGAACGCACATCAAGTGGGGTTTGCAACACTCGTCGAATGCCCGTACGGTACACCTGAGAAAGTCTGGAAGAGAAAAAACGACCACGGTCCTAAAGTTGCAGCATGAGAAACAATTATTGCCTGTTGTATCGGAGTGCTTGCCTTGGCTAGGATGAAAGAAGGGCCCTCCCAAAATTCAGGCTCGCTACGACGGAGAGCTGTATACTGTTTGGTTAAATGGGCATAGTATATTAAGAGTGACACATCTCGACTTGGCGCGTGACCTGAGGTTTGTTAACACCTTCATTCAAGGATTATTTTTGGAGATACATACCCTCAAGATCAGTCCATTCGCTATCAGTCGAATCCCCATCTGTGAGGTCTGCGTCATCCGACTCATCTCCGCTCGACATCGGCTCCTCGTCCTGGACGTATATTGGCGTTGACGTACGGGTCCTCCTGATAATTGGGATTAATGCTATCACATGGATACGTGAAAAACGACATACGCGAGTCTCGCATCTCGGTCAGCTTCAGATACCAGCTCCTCTCCATCCGAGTCGGATGCATTGGCCGGCCCCGAGTGTGATAGAAATTGTTTCTGCGGCTGAGGGCGCGTAATCTGGATTTGTGGCCTGCAGAGGGTGGGAAGCCGAGGCTGTGGTATATAAACACCATTTTTGTGTGTGCTAGCACCTATTTTAATGCATCAGTCTGTGGGAAAGTCTGATTTTTGAATCAACCCACCTCCGGTCGTTCGACTGAGTAATCTCGCAGCACGATCTGTCAGCTTGTCCTGTTCACCGACAAAGACACGCTGTTTCTCGATATGTTCTCTGAACCCCTTGGGCGCCCCATATATATCAACATAAAGATCTGTGGCCACGTCTGCAGCCTCCAACCAAGCATTGCGCTCAGCAGACCCATTCAGTAGAACCTTGAAACCAAGGTAAGGGATACGAAGTCCAGTGGACTTGCCGTAGTTCAGCCCTCCAGCATCATTGCTGTCTATTTTAATGCCAGATTTGCAAACAACTTGGAGGGCAGCACCATTAGCTCGTAGGATCGTCTCCACGGGTTTGATGTTGACCTTGTAAAAGGTTACTATATAAGAGGTAAGTTACGACCATCTCATGAGCTCTTAGATATACATACTATCCGGTTCAACAGGTGGCATATATTCTGCTGCAGGAGCATTCGCCAAATCGGCGAAACCCAAACCAAAGGATCTCCCTGCATGTACCAGAATTTGGGCATCGCCAAGAGACATATCAAACTTAGATTGTCCGAGATTGATTTCCCAGATACACAAGTAGGTAGATGTCCGTGGCATTGGTCCGAAAAGTCGATTTGCGACAATATCCACGCCTGAGAACCTGCTTTGAGCAATACTCATGCGGTACGATACTGGGATTTACCATCGATCATCATAACCTTCTGACCATTCTTCGCATGTTCGTAGGAGAGCCTCTCAGAGAAGCGGTGGTCGATATGGCCATATACAGTAGGCGAGTTCAAAGTCATCTCTAAAAGATGCATTTAGTTGTGTGGTGTAGCCCATGAGTGAGCGGTACACTTACCGAGGAAATAATCGTGTAGCCGCAGATGTAGCTGGAGCTCGGGAACAGTCAAGACAACACAAGGTCCCGTCCAAGATGTTTCGTTCGAGGCAAAGGTTTGAGGTGCCTCGATTGCGAGGACACTGGCAGGCATTACGAATGCACCTCCATTGAGCGAAACGGACGAGGTACACTGGAACATGTTATTCTGTGTGGAAAGTTAAGCACCGCCTCTGACCGACTAATCATCAGATGCTCACTTTTCCTTCGCGATATTTGAAGTTAATAGGGTCGCCCACAGGAACATTCTTCCTTCGCTTATCGATATACTCGTAGAGCGTCGAGAAGTGGGTGAATGAACCTAGATAATTATCCCGCAAAACCATCCAATATCGTGTAGACCAACCCAATGATTGATAGACAAAGTCTGATAGCTTGCAAAAAGAATCTCGCTCAGATGAAGACCTTTGAACGCAGGTGGAAAACGTACCTCAATGTTTAAGGTCAGATGGTCCACAAAGTCCTTACGAGTTTCGGCATAATAAAGATAGGATCCATTGAGAACATAGGATCCAACCTTTGCCAGGCGACATCCTTCTTTAGGTATGTATGCAGCTCGTGTGTTCCATCGAGGAAGGGAGAAATCGACAACTAAATTCAGGGCTTTGACGAAGAGTTTGACTGTCGTAGACTCGGGTCTGAATTTGTTGGAAGGGATGGTGACATTTGATTCGATGCGCTCTCCACGAAGAATGACCAGAGCTTTCGGACAAATGATCAAAAGACATTCAAACTGAGCAAGCGTCCGTCATACCATTATCCTCATGTACCAAAGGCTTGTCGATGATATTTTGGTCATTTGCGTAGAGGTTGATCTCATAATGGTGGAGATTAAGGTTGACGGAGTAGACAGTTGGGACCCATCGTTGCCAGTCACTCGGAGGGCCAGAAGCCCAGTCTTTTCCAAGGTCTGTAAACATGTTCATATGGTCTCGTAGTGAATAAAGCACGGGTTGGCGAAACACGACATCAAAGGTCCAGGTCCTTTGATTGTTCCACCTCAAAGGCGAAGGGAGATCGCCATGTATCTGTCGAGAAACGAGTAAATCCCCTGCCAGACAACAAGATTGGATGAAGGACGTACACGACAGGAATCCGCGGCTATCAAGCGAATATCATTGAGGCTCGACGTCACAGAGACATCATCAAGATGAACCTCAAAGACAGCCTCGTAACCAGACGGACCCGCAACCATAGGGAGGACATAGTTTATTGACGAACGATCGCCAACCACAACGTTAATGGAAGCCGGATCTCTCCGTCGAGACCTTTTCGGGACATCAGTTAATCCATCCCATTGCCAGTCCTGCGCCGAGCTTCAGAGACGCGTTCAGCCTGAATGATACCATCCACATACCTTGGAGGACTCTCTAAAAGGTATATGTAGTGTGGTCTCGTTCCTCAACTCCACAAAAATCCTTAGCGCAGTCCATATCCGCTTGTCCCCAGGCTCTAGAGGACGCATCTGTTCCACAGTCTGGTATGTCGGTGGGAAGAAGACTTTCTGTAACTCAGCTCTACAGGATACGTCAAATAGAACCATCGACAGCCACCAGGAAGGCGCACCTCTGCCGGTCAGCCCATGGTCCATATCTCAGGACACCACCGTACACGACAAGCTCGAGAACCCAGTCCGGAGAAACATCACCATTCCCAAACTCATGAAGCACTTGATACCCCTGCTCTTCAACATGCGGCACGTCACCAACAATGTCCACGAGATAAGTCAATTCAAGGGTCGGTGTTTCCAAGATTTTCCGCTCAATGGCGTACTCTAGTGTAGAAAAATCGGCGCCAATGGGGGTTTCGTCGTCCACTACTGCGCCCTGCTTTGGATGTGTTTGTGCAGCAGAAGCTTTAAAATTCCGTTGCCGCTGACGATTAAGGCCATACTTAAGTGTCAAGGAGTAGAGACTGAGTTGTTGCCACATTCTTCGGAAGGAACGATAGGGTAAATATGAGGTGGCGTCTCCGAGTGTCGGATACCTTCGTGGTCATCATCAGGACATTATTATAAGTGCACAATGACGACGCACTGATTGACACGGTCATGAAGCAGTTCGCCGAGAGTCGACATTGGATCGACATAGTGTTCATTCTGTGCAAGTTGGATTACAGCGCTGCGGAACTTGAGTGAGAGAGCCTGCTTGTACAGGTCGAGCTTTGATCTCGCCTACACACAGCTTTACTCAACGCGTTGCCAGGGGAAGATCACCAGACTCACTTGGGTGATGCCGAATGTGCCTTGACAGACGCCAAACTCAGCTACGAGAAGACTGGGCGTTGAAGAGTTCCCGCACGTAATGGCACCCTTGGAGACTTGAATGCCCAATGGAAGAAGGTCTTTGGGATCCAGCACCGGCATTTGGTGCTTGAGCCATGTAAAAGCTTGTTGAATCGTAGCCGGAACTCGTAAGGCGCGTTTGGAGACTGGCGGGCCTCTCGACTCTGCATGACTGATAAGTGTTACCAACTCTTTACGGTATCCCAAACTCACCAAAGCGATTGAGTTTCTGTGAAGACCGATTTCGGTCAGTGGAATGGGATGGGTTCCTGTTTAAGCCTTGCTCCATCTGAGAGAGAATATTCTCATATGCTGTAGTGCGGTTGTAGAGAAACCATTCGAAACCTTGTAAGGTGATTTGGATACGGCATGACGAGAGCCAAAAATTGTCTTGGTCTAGAGTTTATGATTAGGCATGCACATTCATCCCCTCAGTATAGGAAGATACGTACGGTCCTCTCCCTTGACATACAACTCGTCCCCGGTCATGGGCCTCCGAATCCAGTAACGCCATTGAATCTGTGCCTTCACTATCTTTATTGTCTGGTTACTGGAATGGTAGTGGACATCCTTGAGTAATATACGCCCGGTCAACAAGGAAAAATGTATGGAGCCTTGATTGTGCGATGCATGAATGGCCAGAGATTTCCACAAACAAAGGAACTGACCGATTCTAACCCAACAGCTGGAGCCTTCCTGGTTCCAGTATAATATGCGGAACACGAAACCCAGCACAAAACCCAGGATGCGATTCCAGTAGAAGAAGTAGAGAATGAGTGCCACAACGATGCAGATACATGATATAAGAAGCAGGCGGTGAAGCATGGTGTTCCGGGTAGTGGTGGTTCAGGGGAAGGGCGGCATTGGCAAGCTTAATCGGGAAGCTCGAGGCGCTTGTTGAGCCGACCCTGCTTACATCATCGACCACATCCACCATGAAGGCGCAGGCCCAGACTCCCCTCAAGAAATTCGCATATGCCACAACAATTACCTGCTCGACCCAAGCCGAGGCGTATGGCAAATGCATGGCGGCCAGCTACCTGGACGTCAAGAAGGACATGTGCAAAGACGAGTTTGCCAAGTTTGCCCAATGTCTGCGCAGTACCGTGAGCTCACAGTCCCCCCGAACAACACCCACTCATATGCTTCTCCAGTTGAAACGCAAGTGCTGAATGCCAGTCTCAGTGGCCACCCAGCCGGTAGCCACCGCGTCCGATAAATTACTAGATTTGATATTAAAATAGCCTATCCCAAACCTCCCGGAATCCGTCCGCTTCGTCCACTCCTACTTACACCCCCACCACCCTCACTTCGAACTGTGCTGCCATTACCACCTGCGCCTCGTTCTCTTCTTGCCCGCGTGTTGGCACGCATAATCATACGTAATCCTGCGGGGATTGGTAGAGAAGTTGTATTTGGCAGAGGGAGTAGGGAATCTGTGCTTGTGGGTACCGGTGGAGCTGGGTTACGGAGCCGACGAATGACTGGCGATAAGTGTAGATCAACAATACATGGCGTTGAGTTTTTTCTCTGGCTTTTCATCATCCTAGTCTCTTGGGTATCGTGATCAGGGGGTGATGGAGAATCATGCAAGACGAGTGGCGAGTACTCGCCAGAGAACGTAGTCGATGCTGAAGCTTCCGGCAAAAGTGTGTCTGGCGTGTCCACCTCTGTGCTTGTGTAGTAAAGTTGCGCTTCATATGAGATGGTTGTGACGAGGAGCTGCAGGAAAATGATGACCAAGTCCAGAGAGAGGAGCTGTAGCCTTGAAGGAACGTAGGCTGGGAGCACCAATAATCAGGAGGGAATTACGCCCTGTAGAGATGTGACATACACATTCCAATAAAATCAATGACGAGTCCTCGACCTTCTGATGCACCTTGCAAAGTGTGAATCCAGAGTATGACAGTGTTACAAACCAAGATGAGGCCATAAAAGAATCGAAGGGGATATGTAGGATCAAACTCTCTAGGTCTTCCACACTGAATCTGGACGAGCATGCGTGAAAGGTAGATGAACACAGATGGAGACATGAGGAACGACAATGTGAAGAGCTGGTGCACGAGGGTGTCGAGCTGCGGTAGAAGATTGTAGTCAGTCATGCAGTAAACCCTGAGCTTCCAAGCTGGCTCACCGACTGGACGAGGTGCTGACGCTGAGCATAATAGCGAGAGTGCATGACATGTAACTAGTGAAGGAATATAGGACTCGACACGAACTGCGGCGACGAGGCGGCTTGCGAGGATGGGACCCAAAGGAAATGGACTTGAAGTTAAAACGAGCCTCTGGTTGTGTTGCAGGCACGAGACATAACTTGCTTGTTCTTGTGTACTCCTTTTTCGGTCACACAAATGTAGTCGAATTGACCAGTACAATATCTACAGTGTCCCAAACAATTCCACAGAAGATGATTCACAAGTGAGATTCAGTTGCCTCGACGCTTGGATATGGGTAGCGAGGGAGCTCTTCAACCTGGGGTATATGTGGTGTAGTTGGACCCCCAACAACTTTCATCTCCGACCGTTGTCTGGCTGCCTCTGCCTCGTCGGTCAACGTCGGGGTCTCAACATCACACTCCAACTCTTCCTCTCGTCTCCTCAATCTAGCTTTTGCCTCCTCTGAAATCTCCTCATACGTCCAGGTACCTCCCCCATAGCCAACCTCGACACTTGGAGAGGGTCTACCCTTATCCATGAACGTCCGAAACCTGCGAGGCATATGAACTGGGGCAATAGGCGGAGGGGCATCAGCCTCTCGATAAGGGTCATACTCCGTCCCATCGTGGTCATCATATACCCCCGCAGCTCCTAGTGGCGTCAATTCATGTGAGCTGGCGAGGGTAGAATACCGAACTCTCGCAGCCTCAAGTCTAAATGCCTCTTCTAATCCTCGCCTTGTCTGACGATTGTTGAATTTTTCGCTGCTGAGTTGGTTGACATAGCGTGTTACAACGAGTGCACCATCTGTTTCTGGTCAGGGAGCATTTAAGATGAAATAAGTAAGACGACTTACATATCTCAATCAGGAGAACTAGGCTTGCGATGACGAAGAACGTGGTTCGTCCGAAGCCGATGAGCTTCATACACTGTTGCTCTGCTCCAGAGTCATTGCACAACGCCTGGTCCGCATTCCCAGCCACCTTGGAAACCACGACAAGAAACCATATTGCAACAGCGAGATTGAGGATGAAGTGTACATATGTAATGATTGCGTAGATTCGTACGAAGCTCAACTTGCGTACAACTGAACCGACGAGACTAGCCCAACGGTGAGGGTAACTCAGAAAAAGGGTCGAAGATGAGTGCTTACCCAAATATTGACGCTGCAAAGAGGAAGGTCTCAACCAGACCGCCAATCACAAAAGCCGCCTGGACTCCCCCAGCAATGTTAGGTTGAACTGACAACAGCCCTACCTATGAGGACAAACAAACCTATGGATGGAAGCTGGGTGCTCGCCTGATAGTTCATACCACAACGCAACAGAGAGCACAGCCGAGAAGACTATGCCCAAAACGGCCATGCTGATAACGCCCACACGGACAGGAATGCAGCAGCAAAACTTGGTGCGTCCCAGAAGGAAATCTTGATAGCTGAACCCCATGGACACGAACACGAGAAGGGCAAAGAGGATAGTGGTTTATTTGGGGTCGGAGTTGATGAGCATTGAACGATAGCCGCTGGCCACGCTATGAAAGCAGTGTCAACTGTTTCAACACCATCACATCACACCAGCATTGACCCGGCGCTTACCCACATACGGAAATACGAGTTGTGGTTATTAGCGAATGGAAAATGTGTTGCGTCGAGCACTATAGTCGCCACTTGTGGGCGTCTGCGCTGCTTTTACTGGGACCCATGCGGTGCACAGTGCGAACCTGACGCGTCAGAATCGCGACTCGCGATTATTTGATATAGAGGTGGGCTCCAAACACGCGGCAATTGATCGTCTTGCCTTTTATATCTTCCCCTCATCCATCCCTCCTCGTACGCCTTGTCTACCCGCCCTCTCGAAGAACTGGTCGCTGGCTTGGACATACGAACTTTCTTGATCTATGGACTCCCAGCCAAGCAAAATCCCCGATGCCATGGAGGTCGATGATGGCAAGGTCCCCCCGACCAAAAACACGGTCACCCGTCCGCGCGCCTTGTCTGTGCCCTACAACCCTGTTGTAGCCAATTATACTGTCGGCTATGTTTACTCTTCAGAAATGACTACGCATCTTAAGCTTGGCAATGAGCCACACCCCGAACAACCGCAACGGATAGTACGGATATGGAAAATGCTTGTCGAGCATCAATATACCAAGAAGATGCTTTGGCTGCCAATTAGACCGGTTAACAGGGAAGAAGCTTTACTAGTTCATACAGAAGACCATTGGGATAAAGTTCAAGCTATACAATGTAAGCTTGCCCTGCATATATATCGATCTTATGACCCCCACCAAAGAACGCTGTTTTTGTTTAGACATGAAAGACCAACAGATTATTGATTCCGAGGCTTACTATGAGCAATTATCTTTGTATGTCATGGCTGGAACCACCAGAGCTGCTCTCTTGAGCTGCGGCGGTGTTATTGAGGCTGCTTTAGCTGTTGGTCAGGGGAGGCTCAAGAAGTCCTTCGCTATAGTCAGGCCTCCCGGACACCATGCGGAACCCGACGAACACATGGGATTCTGCTTCTTCAATAACGTTGCGGTTGCAGCCCGCGTCACCCAGCAATTGACACCCATCAAGAAGATTCTGATTCTGGACTGGTATGTCCTACCCTCACAACCCAGTTCAGAGATATTAAGACGTATTTTTAGGGATGTTCACCACGGTATGATCAGCTCTCCCGAATAATATATTGCAGCTGGAAGAGACCTCTGTAGGAAACGGTACTCAGCGGGCTTTCAACGATGATCCTTCAGTTCTGTATATCTCCTTGCACCGCTACGAACAAGGAAGCTTTTATCCTACGGGGCCCTTTGGTAGCATGCAATCGTGCGGAGAGGAGGCTGGGCTGGGCTAGTAAGTGACGTTTTGGTGCCCTTATAATGCATTCTAATACACAATCTCTAGTTCTGTTAATATCCCTTGGCCCTGCGCGGGGATGGGTGATGCGGACTATATACATGCCTTTCAGAAAATCGTAATGCCAATTGGCATAGAATTTGCACCGGATTTGGTCATGAGTGGGTCGATTTTCAAATCAAAAATTCCCAAGTGTCTGGAACACTGAATCACGCCCAAAGTATCTGCGGGATTTGATGCCGCTGCAGGCGATGAGCTTGGTGAATGCCTGGTTTCCCCTGCTGGATATGCCCACATGACGCACATGCTAGCCGGATTGGCCAATGGTCGCATGGTGGTAGCTCTAGAGGTCAGTTTGCTACTGAAGACTATCCGATCGTCAGACCTTGACGCACGTTATGCTCAAGGGTGGATATAATTTGGACTCAATCTCGATCTCAGCTTTGGCCGTGACCAAGGTGCTATTAGGCGAGGCCCCTGACCAGCTGCCCCCTATGACAGCAAGCGAGGAAGGCACTGAAACAGTTTGGCTAGTAGCGAAGGAACAGAGCAAGTACTGGAAGAGTGTAGACCCCCGCGCTTGTGAACCTCGAGAAGGTAGCTTCACGCCTTTCGATTTTACCCAACAACTCATATGTCATACAGAGTTTGAAGATATCACGTTTTCAATACCTGGTTGGTTCACCATGTTGAACTCAACAACCTCATGCTAATGTCGCTATCTCATAGAAATACTCAAAGTGCATCGTCAACATTACCTTTATAGTGAACATGGGATGATGCAGATCCCGTTGCTCAGACAGGAGATGGAGCAGCGGTTGTCAGCCCAAGTTATGTGCAGGTAAGTTCCCGGCGCCCTTATTTCCTTCCCTTAAACCTCATTCCGACAACAGCTCGGATTTGTTCACCAACAAGACGCTGGTTGTCTTTATTCACGAATTGTATGCATTCTCCCTCCCTCCCTTTCTTCCCTCTCAGACTGATAGCAACCCTTCAGTGGTAATCTACGGATGGAGCTCGAATCATCGGCGACATGTGATGTAGAACTGGAACGATCCTATTTGGTACGTTGGATCTTAGTTTTCGCACTTGCTTCTGCTTGTCTTAATACCTTTCCCCAGATCGATTTCTCCAAAAACCTCATTGAATGGGTGAAGGCGGACGGATATTCTCTTCTCGATGCCAACCTGTTCCCAAAGCCCCCAATTGTCGTATCTTCTGTAGGTCCCTAATACTTGAGGTTCGGAGCTCGTACTTGAATACTTTTATTAGCGGATGAGGTCAACGGAGGATATTGGGAGAGATACCCTCATCTATATCTGGGACAACTATATCCAGTTCGGCATCCTGACAAGTCTCAAGTTTTAACTCTAACTTCGAAAATTAGACTCTCCGGGGCAAATAAAATTGTTCTCATTGGCCATGGCCCAGGATGCCAGTCCTTGGTGAATTTGATGGACCGACGCTGTGAATAATTCATCCCTTCCTTTCGATCCGTTTGTGCTGAGGGTAATTGACAGCGGCGGGGATCATGAAAATTGTCAAAGCGGTCATCCAAGTGGTGGGACCCCAGAAAATCCCCACTGTGCCCATGACATCTGAAGATATTCGGGGTTGGTACCGGAAGGTTCGTACGCAACTCATCAGAGAGTGGCGATAACTAAAAGCGAATAGCATTCATTCGTGATTGTTCCAACTACACATCCGATTCTCAGTCCTCATACAAAGGCCAAAGATCTGCGAAGGCATGGAACCATCATACCTATCGGTGTGCTGATTTTGGATCTTCCCGATGTTGACATGCTCATATTTTATCAGATGAAACCCGACAAATCAAGCTCATTACGACCGGTCTTCCAGCCATCAAAGATATCGTGGGTCAAACGACTGCGGTTCGAAAACCTATCAACAACACTACAATGACCAACCCGCCGGTAACCAAGGCCATCGCATAAGCGCACTACGTCTTCATTTCACTCGCTGTCACGATGCTATCTGTCCACGTAATTTCGAGTTCGGGTATATGTATGATAATATTTACAATAGATCAATAGTATTTCTAGCTTCGGATATAATGGCAATGGGTTTGCCCTCGAAGCTCAAGAAGTCACCATGTGCGACCGCAACCAAATCGGAATTACCCGTAGTAAGACCCAGGAGCTTTTCAAGATTGGTGGAAGCCAAAGCAAGGGCTTGCTCATAGGAGAGGCGATCCTCTCCCGCTTCAAGCCCGACCTATTATCCTTATTTAGTTACGGTGATAATTGAGGAACGACACGCTTACCCAGCCAGCATCAAAGCGAATGTTTCGTGCACTCCATGACTCTTCAATGCCAATACCAACGGTGACATTGTGGCGGATAAGAGTCACAACAGCATTCTCCTCAGTGAGGGGAGGCCCGGGGAGGATCCTGCGGGACTTCCAGGTGTAGGGGAACGGTCGAACAGGACGTAAAATGACACCAATTCCGGCACCTCCAATCTCCTTAGCAAGGAGGTGGGACTCTGCTGCACCAGTGAAAGTGATCTGGAGGTGGGCCCCAGTGTTAGATTCGACTTCCGTCTTGAGCTTGATCAAGGTCGCCATGATATCTGCATTTTCAACCTCAATGACAAGAGGAATCTCGCCCTAGTGATCATGTCTTGAGCGGGTCGGAGACGTCTACGGGAAGATTGGAGGCTCACCTTGATAACCTTCTGGAAAGCGTGGCCCAAGTCGCCGTCGCTTTCACCGCTAAGGAGACGACGAAGAAGGGCAATCTGAGTACTGACACTAGGACGAGTAATGGCGCCGATGGAAATGTGAAGGGAGGTCACATCCTGAAGGACAGCACCTTTGGAGAGCTTGTGGAATGCTCCAGTCGTAAACGCGACACCTAGACCTGACAAAAAGCCTGTGGATATCGGAGAGGTGATACCGGCAGTCACACCTGAGTGATAGGCGAGCCTGCTCGGAGTGGTGAGAATTCAGCTTGTAGCAGGATGAGATATTATCATACAACGCATCACGAGATGAAAATTGAAGTCCGTCTACTGCACGGATAAGGGCACCGTCGCCTCCAAGAATGCTCGGCACGTCAGACTTGAGGGGATCAAGGACCGTGCCGTCCTTGGTAGAGGATTCACCTTGGATATCCTCCAGAGCCAGAGGACTTCCAAAGCTAGTCAACGCGGGTCTTGAAAAATCGTGAGCACATAGGGTGATATAGGAGTGAGTAGGCTTCAACATACGCGATGCTCCCACCATGCAGATCAATTACCTTGATACGTCCTTTAAAAGCCTCAGCCTCCTTGCCACAGATGTTATTTGAACCGATGCAGATGATTTTGCTGCCCTTGACGAGGACGACGCCCGATCTACCAGCATCCTCAACGGAATAGACCTGCGAAATCTCGTGGTCATGACCACGCATGTGGACTTTACGAACATTAGTGAAAAGGACGTAGTCAGCCACCTCTGGGTGGGGCTCAAGCGGTGGTAGTCCATCATATTCCACTGCTAGCTTGGCCTCCTTGTCGAAGTTGGGTGTTTCAGGAGCTTTCTGCACATGAACGGGTTTGGGAGTGACGTGAGGATTCTTGAGCTGGGCAATGCCGTCGATGAAAACTTGTTGCGGTGTAGCACCAAGGGCTAATGGATGACTATCCCAAATCACGATATCTGTGTGTGTGGCGTTACATGTATGTGCTGAAAAGTTTTCGGGATGACCCACCAGCATCGTAACCTGCAGGGTTCCTTTATTGTCAGACATGTTCTTACCGAAGTGGGCACTTCTCCTACCTGTCTTGATGAATCCAATTCTGTGGTCCATCCCCATGATAGTAGCTGGCGTTGTGGTCACGGAAGCCAAAGCAAGGTTAGAGGACAAGCCATAGAAATGGGCTTGCTGAGCTTCATTGATAAGGTATCTCGAATTGAGAACGTAGTGATCACTCTGAGTATATAAGATTTGGTGTTCATAAGGACTCGACCATGAAGGTTACCAGGACGAACCTTCATGACCACCTGCAGCCCATTGTCTGCCAAGATGCGCGGAGCAAATTCAGAACCCCTGTATGCTTCGCGCTTATACCTGGCATTAGTAGCGAAGAGTGCAATGCCAGGTGGGTGTCCTTCGTAAAGGTTTGCTTCAGCGAATGAGTACGTACGTAATAATCATTTGGCGTACCATAAGCTTTTTTGAGGAGATCAGGAACCAAGTATGTCTCGTGTGCATGGTGGAAAGCAGCAATAGAGAACTTGAATTCGTTCGTGATCTGATGGCCTATTAGTAAATAGGGATAGCAAAGGGGCGCAAATTTTACGCACTCGAACCATGCCGTCCAAATCAACTGCTTCATAGCAATGGTTATGAACCTGTTGAATGTGCTTAATTACGACTAGTTATGCAAATTCCAAGTTCAAATACCGGCCTTGACACGTCCCCGCAACACATCTACCAATGCTTCCCACTGAAGATCTTCGGGGAATAACCCAAGGCCGTCCCACTCCCCGGCAAAGGCTTTATCGCAGTAGGCATCTTGTTCCTCCTTAATCTTGCGTGCAGTATTGTACCTATGATGAGTTGAGACGAATCCTTAAATAGTTGCGGATTACATGTACCCTTGTCTGAAGGCCCAGATGGTATCCATACGGGTTCCTGAATAAACACGACCTGGGGCGAGTTGATGTGAGGGTAAGATTGAGCGGAAACAAACTTACTCGGATTCTCGCCTAGAAACAAAGTCAGTAGACATTAACAAGTTATAACTGTTCCATTCACGTACCGCAAGCATGCCTTGGTATGGGTCAGTCAGGAGTAAACTATACCCAAAGTAGAGACTCACTTCATTTGGCGCCATCTGGGCGGCAGGGATGGATCAGGATGGGTTCCATTGATGGTATAAGGAGGTTCAAGCAGCATCGCGCTTGTTGAACGTTCAGATGTAGGCCTTAGTTTGATGGTAAATGCCTGGCCGCCTAAGCAGAAGGCCTTTAGCTGAATGCTCAGGGCTCAAGTCTACAACTCAAACACACCAATTGCATCGGCGGATCCAGGTAGAATATTCGCTGTTGTGAGTCCTCCAGCAATGGAAAGCTGGTACGAGTCATCGTGAGTATTGAGTCCGTCCAGACTACGGATCCATGGAAGAACCAGCCCCTTGAGTGAATTGGTATCATCAGCACCCTGGAGGTCTGGAGCGCTTCCAACGCCAAGGTGTGAATGCATATCCACGATTCTGCCTCATTGAATCAGTAAAAGCCAGGCTAGAAGCCAGTTTGGCCGCGCACCCGGGTGTCACCCATGCTCCTCCCGCGTCCACCGTAACAAGCCCAGAGATGCCACTCAGATAGGCCGGCTCAATATCCCCAATGGCCTGAATGATTCCCTGGTCTATCAGGATGGCACCCTTGACTACCTCGTGACCAGAGACGCGTCCAGTCCAAACGGTCGCGTTCTTAATAAGTGTTGGGGGGGTGCCGGGTTCGAAACGATCAGAGATGGTCCGCTCGTGGAAGTCCCCGGGAGGGCCCGCAGGAAGGTTGAGTTGGCGACACTGGTTTAAAATCTCGTTGGCATTGCTGGGCACGGTCTGAAAGCGCAGGCCCTGGCCGGTGAAGTGGAGACCGACGACATTGGAGCCGACCAGGAAGGCCGAGAGAGCAGAGGCAAGCAAGAGAAGAGGAAGGAGGGGCGCTCTGGGACGGCGGCGTGGGGTGTTGGGCGGAGGTCCTTTGTCCATTGCGTCTGGGTTCAACCTGCTCGCTCAATTTGAGCCTGATCGGTTCACCGTGTCTATTTATAACTCATGTCCGGCCCCCCCGTTGTCGTCCCAAATTCTGGCAACAATATCCTTGTGCACCCTCTCCAAGTCCGTCTCCGCTTGAGTGGGAAAAACAGTCAACTTACACGCTCCAGAGGAAGAATCCTGTTCTGGACTCCATACGAAATGTTGGCAAGGAATTCGGAGACATCGCCGCCGACTATCAAGTCGGGAGGACGACTGGAGTCTTGTTCCTCAGGTGAACATGCAGCCTTCGATCCCCCGATAGCTCCTTATGACCACCCAGCCTTCGCTATCACCGCCTGCACCCAGAGTACATCCATACACGCATTGAGAAGCTCGGGCATTCATATGATCGCCGTTTCCTCTTGATTCTCTGCGACATTGTGTGTCTCATGCCCCGAGTTTGTCAGATCCACCAACTAACACTAGTCTTTAGACGGAGCACCGGGATCCAATACGAGAGCTCACCAAGGTCGGCCCCGCCTTCCTTTTCCTTCCAATCTAACTCCACCCATAGTCCTGCCTCATCAACAACATCACAATCATCGTCGCCTTCTCGTAGGTTAGCCCACCCATCTGACGTGCTTCTTGATTCAAGTTCATTTCAGCAACGATGAAGCCGCTCACTACCTTTCTATGTACAAGCGATACGAGTCTAAACCGCCAGACATGATCAAAGAACGCGTTGACAAAGACTACAATGCTATCCTCCGCAGCACCCTGACCAGTATACCTAAAGTCAATAAAACTGACGTTGAAACCCTTCGCTCAACATTCGGTGTATGTCGACGCAGTTATGGCTAACTCCGTTGCTGATTCTTAGACACAGAGCTTCGCCAACATCTCGAAAGCAACCTCTGATCAACTTCGCAACCTTCCCGGTTTTGGTCAAGTCAAGGTCAAGAACATCGAGAATGCCTTCAAGAAGCCATTCCGTAACGATGCCACTACCAGGCTCACCGACCTACAAAGTCCCAATCCATCACCCGATCCACCCCATGATAAAGTCAAGGTGACACAGCACCATGTGTCGTCGTCCGGCTCATCCCTGCGACCACCTCGAGAACCAAGCCCTACCTGGGATATTGAGCTAGATTTGGGCGACGATGAGATCTTCGAAGCACCGGGTCCCGGACCTTTGCCAAGGCCGTTCAGCGTTGATCTGGACCTTTGACACGGATGGGGGTGCATGGGGTTTGTTGGTGCATGAGACATATTATATGTATAAACTTAGCTTTATCTACGGCCCAGAAGGGGGAATGCAAGCCAGCAAATTAACTATGTGTTGTAAAGTGGGATTGGGTGGGATTAGGAAAGGGTAGGGTATCATCGACGATCTAGTTCTGGCAAAGAGCAAAGGAGGCACAAAGTAGAACAATCATGTCCGACGGAAGTAGCTCTGGATGTTTTGGTTATTCTTTCTCCGGTACTGAGCGACTGCTTGGGATTGATAAAGAAGCCGGAAGGCTGTTTGGAATAAGATAGTCTTCGTCCGTGATCGATCCAGATGCGCTGCACGGTTATCCTCTGTAGAAGCCTAGATCGTTAGAAAGTAGTGTAGGTCCGGTAAGGAGTGTGTACTTAACGGATTCGGCCGTGAATCTCGTAAAGCTTTTCGTATAGGGAATAGATGAGTGGCTGTTCCTTCTCCTTCGGAGGGCTCTTTGACGGCGGGATCGCACTCTTATTCGATTCCTCAACTTCCATATACCAGGGGATATCCGTAAGAGCAACAGCTAATATGCATGTCCAGGACGCCATATCAATGTAATTGGTAGCTTCATGGATCGCAAATTTGCCCGCAGGATGAAGTGAATCTGTGGACGATACTCCAAGTGTGGCCATGAGGTCTAACAGTGGGGGAAGGGCGGAATACTGTGACTGGAACAAAGGTTAGGTAAATCGGACGACCAGTCACAGCAAAAACATACGGGCAGTAAAGCAGACTTATCGGTCAACATAGAGTGCGCCACTGAGCGAGCGATACGACCCGTGCGGCCGGAGGCACTTGCGAGGAAATCGAGTGTATGTAGCTTATTTCGGAGGGTATAAGGCTGGATCAAACACAGCACCTTGTTGCAGATAGCACACTCCTGCTCCGGGGTAAACTGAATGATCCAGGAAGGGCGAATATACCGAAACTCACTACTTCCGCTTCAACGTTGCCTCCCTCGCCAACAGATTGGCATACCTGGTGGATAGCTTGGGAAACCTGTAGCCTCGTTTCACGAGATACTGAGGGCTCCATGCCAACGAGTAAGAGAACAGTAACAATGTCGGGAATTTCTCTCTGGCGTAGACGGCATACCCTACGTTCAATTAGATAACATAGCTCAAGTCTATTGAGCAAAAACTCACTTTGCTGCTTCCATGACCAAAAGCACCAGGCGCTCAACCACTAATATACGTTCGCTGCTCGAGGTACCATGACGTGGCTCATTGCTGACTGCCCAGCCCAGTTTTTCTAGAACAGAGAGCTGTGCCCCGAGGGCACGGAGTGCAAACAGGATGTGGTGAAATGGGAGGATAAGCCCTACGATTGTGGGGTTGTGCATGACGTTGGATAATAATTGGTAAGCTGAAAAATCGAGGTGGTCGTCTCGATGAGAAAGAGCTGATTGATCCAGTGAATAAAGATCGGTGCCGTCACGTTGGACGCACTCACCCAAATCAGTCAAATATCCAATTACCTTACCACCATCCGTATAATTAGCCAATTCTAACGCGCCACTTTCCAGAACCACATGTACGAGCAGAAAATCACCATTGGTGACTGCCTGAAAGAGCATCCGTAAAACTGGATCTGGGCCCGAATACTCAATCGGAGGGAGCGCATCCTCGCACAATTTCATGTCACAAGGTTCTAAGATATCCCAGAGTTCAACGTCAGCCTTCTCAAGCAGTCGTAAGTGCACCTCTTCGTCCTCGAGTGCTTTGTCACCCTCGAGAATTTCCATAACTTGCCGCCTCTGGTCATCGTCAATGTAAGGATTTCCCTCGTCTTGTTTGGTCGCTGGCTTAGTAGTTTTCAAATTCTTGGGACTGTTATCGTCTTCTGAGTCATCGTTGAGGTTCAGATATGCAAGCTCCCGGAGCCGGGCTTCCCGATCAGCGGACCTCGTCCCGTTTTCTCCGTTCACTTGACGCTTCTCCTTGAGAAGAATATCTAAGGGATTCAGAGTGGACTTTCGTCTTGCGGGAGGTGAAGGCAGGTTGTTGTGTTGGGGATCGGATATCGTCTTTTGCTTGTCGGGCTCTGTCTTCACGGAGGTCTTTCGCAAGTTATATCTTGTGGGCCTGATAAGACTTGGTAATTCTGACGAGCTGCTTACACTATTAAGCCCTCTGCTGGTGCAATAAACCGTCACCCGCACCTTTTAAACATTGCTGGAATTGGAAGGCTGTGTGGTAACTCATCCTCGTCATCCTCATCACTACTGCCAAGGCTTGCGATCTCCGAAAGAGGGGATGAAGGCTCCTGCGCACGAGCATAAGCACGAGCTCTTATGTTCCTGATGATTTGCTCTGTCCTGGCTTTTGCATCCAGGAGCTTCGCAGGCGACGTTGGACGAGTACCGGCGGGTCCATCTGTGGAAGGAGGAGTAAGAATAGATGTGGTGGTTGTGATAGGTCGCGCGGGTGTGACTGCGCTCTCAACGGAGCCACCGTCCAAAATGGACTGTAACTGCGTCCTAGGCTCTACGGCACTATTCGCATCGGTCACCGGGGACGGTAGCGCTTGTTGTCTCCAGTGATCAACAGCCTCCCGAACAGCGTCAGCGTCTTTCTGTTCTGGACGACCTGATTCCAACTCCCTCTCTTCTGACAAGCTGCTTGGCACCAAAGAAACTGTTTCGGAGATTCGAACGGGTGGTGTTGATGTCTGAGAGCCTTTAGACCATCTCGCTTCCACAGGAGGAACTTGTAAGAAAGGAGATGGGTCTAGCATAGCAGAGGACGCGGACTGAACATATAGGGCCGAGCTATCGTCAATATCCATTTTCTCTTCAAATGTCAAGTCGCATAAAATGTTCTTCGGACGTTTTGTTTGTTTTGTTGGTTGAGGAGAGACTATACTCTGGGAACGAAGACGTTTGGTAGAAGGCTGCATGGGGGACGTGACATGCACAGCTCTGGTTGGTAAAGAGGAACTAGCTCCAGTACGCTGGAAGCCGGAGGACATGGCAGCATTTGAGGAGCTTTCATCTCCCTGCTGCGGTTTTGAATGCGAGCTGCGAAGACGTGGGGTTGCGTTCTCCTTAGTGGATGCTTGTTTCGCGCCCCTTTGGGTCGCGACACTGGGACAGGCGGCGCCTGGATTTGCTGACTGGGGTAAGGCCGACTTCCGGGGGAAAAAGTCAGTTATCTGCTTTGTATTCGGACCAGAGGAATTCTGCGACGATTTCTGTCCCTTTGGCATGCCTCGGCACAAATCAAAACAAAAGGTGGGGTAAAGTGGGTCCGACGCGTCAAACGAACAATATATGATCACGTGAGGATCCAGTTCACATGTATGTTATAACAGTGACCAAAAACAATATGTCAACTCTTAATAGGAAGTTCAGGTATCCCGGAAAAGGCTAACCAGCTCCTGCTCGGGTGAGATAACAGCCACGACCTCGGTACCAAACTCAAGTATATCGCCCCCTTTCGTCGCCACCAAGTCCATCCTTGCCGCATCACGCTCGACCCCAAGCAGCCTCTCAATATTGGTGCTACCCATGCTGAAGGCCTCTTCCTTTGAGATTTCACCCCCGGCTTCGATGGCAGCCTGTAGAGGTATCAGACCCATGTACATACAAACATATTATACGTACCCAGGCAAGTTCGAAAGGCAGATTGCGTGTAGACCAAACATGCTGGGAGCCGACCCCAACAATGACCCCGTGTTTGAGCAAAATCGACAAAGCGGTCTCCGCTGTGATCGGGGGTCCTGGCACACTGCAGGGGAGACGTGGATTAACGACTAGCAGACTCATTTATCGGGATAAGAACCACCCACATCCTCCTCTTTTCCCAACTCGTTGGTAGAGGCCTTAATGGTGTCAGGATGATGCCAACGCCTGCCTCTGCCAATTCTTTTGCAAGAAAATGTGCTTCGGTCGCACCAGTGATGGTTAACCTCAAGCTCCGTCTTTCCTCCATTTCGTATTCCGACTTGAGTAATAGAAGTGTTGCAATGATATCAGCACTATGAGCCTCGACAACAAGAGGAATGGCGCCCTATTTGGCCTGATGAGTGTGAACTTGAGAGGCTATGGTCACCCTAACCTGTCTAATTTTGTGGAAGTAAGCACCTATGGTACCAGTTGCTGGTCCGAGCAGGAGACGTCGGAGGGCTGCAACTTGAGAGCTCACACTAGGACGCGAGAAATGTCCAACTGAAACGTGGAGGCCAGCTACTTCCTGAATCAAAGCATTCCTTTCCATGCCGTTCAAAGCACCCAGCGAAAAAGACACACCAAGCCCTCCAGTGAATGCTTGATGGGCTGGCGCACTAACAGCAGATGTCACCTGAACAAAATAAGAAAATACTTCGTAGAAGAAAGCAACGCCCTTACTCCGGAACGATACGCAAGACTTAATGAGAGTATGAGTAAATTAGGACGCCTGAGCGAGTTAAATCATATCTTACAGAGCGCCACGGGTTCCAAATTGCAGCCCATCTGCAGCATGCAGGAGGAGGAAGTCGCCACCGAGGATCTTCGGTACGGGGTTTAAGAGAGAGTCAGGAACCAATCCATCAGTTGTCGATGCCTCAGAAGAGATCTCCTCCAAACCCAACGATGACCCGTACGACACAAACCCAGGAGACACGGAACCACCATCAAGGTCAACCACTATTGTGTCCGGATCGAACAAAAGAGCATCAGTAAGGCATGCATTCTGCCCGCCCAGACACACAATGCTGCCATTCCGAACGACAACCGTACCAAGTTCCACATCACTTTGAGCTGCAAAATGTTGTTGAACACCGGATGCTCCAGGTCTGTACACACTTCTGACGTTCTTGAAGATAGTGGTACCAGAAACCCTCTTCATGAGTTCTAATGGTGGGAGTCCATCATGTTTGACGGCTTCCTCAGCATCCCGGTCGAACTTGGGGACTCTTGGAAGTTTCTGGAAGTTGGCCGATTTCTCAACCTTGATTGAGCCCCGCAACTGAGGGATACCATCAACATACACTTGAGTAGGTGTGGCCCCCAGAGCGAGCGGGTGGCTATCCCAAATAACGACGTCTGAAGTAGTTTAGCTAGTAGTTTCTTGTGGATATGGAATCCTTACCAGCATCCCAACCTAAGGAGATCTTTTAGTTCCGCAATGCAACCAAAAGGCCCGCCCATACCTTCTCGTATGTAGCCAAGTCTATGACCCATGCCAAGCGCTTCAGCGGCATTACTAGTGACAGACGCAATAGCTAAGTTATACGGCAACCCGTAGAAAAATGCTTGTTGGGTTTCATATATTAAGTGCCGTGAGTTTAGGGCAGCCGGATGGTCACTCTGACAGTACAGTGTCAACCAAAGCACCCGAGTTGTCTAAACAAGAGACCACTAACCTTCATCAAAACGGTGATTCCGTTCTGAGCAAGAATCTTAGGTGCGAACTCCGAAGCACGGTAGGCCTCCCGTTTATAACGGGCGATGGTCGCAAAAAGAGCGATGGCGGGTGTTTTTCCTGCATGTTCTTAAACGATCCGACGCCTCCAAATTGTGTGCAACGTACCATATGCGCGTTTGATGACATCAGGGATAAGGTAGGCCTCACTGGCGTGATGAAAGGTAGCCACAGGGAATTTAAATTCGTTGGTAAGCTGTACAACGTTCAGCACTCGTCAATATCAGAGACGTGGATAGACCACCAACCCGAATGAAATCATCAATGTCTACAGCTTCGTAACAGTGTGTATTAACCTGGAGACCAATAAGTCTTCAAACCCAGGTCATAGCTCATTCCTCACTTTGACGCGACCCCTAAGAACATCGACAAGCGCCTCCCACTGTAATTCTTCGGGGAAATGAGGATCGTCAAGCTGCGAGTTACCATTGAGAACACTCCTGCAGAACTGGTCTTGTTCTTGTTTGATCTTGCGAGCTTTCGCATACCTGGCAAGTAAGCGCATTGATTGACGGTACGTCTGCAGATCGAAGGACGCACTCACGCTTCACGAAAAGCCCAGATCGTATCCATGCGTGTACCTTTGAAAGAGTTGCCTTTAAAAAATTCGACCTTCTCAGTGAAAAGGATACAGCGGAGTGACGAGGTTCACATACTTGGGTTCTCGCCTAGACAGAGCCGAATGAAGATTAATTAGGCCCTCGTGGCTGTCCAAAATACGTACCGCACGCGTGTCTTTTTTATTAAGCATATGCTGCATTGTAAAAACCGACCAAACTTACTTCATATGACGCCAGCGGAACGGCAGATTGGGGTCGGGGAATGTATCGTTGATATGATGCGGGGGTTCCACCAGCATGGAAGAGGGTGATTTTTCCTGGGTTTCTCTTAGCTTAATGACAAATGCCTGGCCACCTATACGACAGTGGGTCGGAGACACTACGGAGCATAACTGGGTTGCTCACCTATGGCAACGGAAGAACCAGGTAAAACGAGGGAGGTCGTCACACCGCCTGCTAATGACAGGGGGTACGTCTCATCATGGGTATTGAGGCCATCCAAGCTCCTGAGCCAAGGTTGAACTATCTCATTGGTTGAGTCCCCATCCAACGATCCTCTAAGGAGTGGTAGAGGAAAGTTCCCGATATGCGAGTGAACATCAACCAGGCCAGGTGTTATCCATGCTCCCTTTGCATCCACGACCTGTAGGTCACTCCCGAAAGCCGTCAAGTCCAGCCAGCCCAGTCTCCCAACATTTTTGATGATGCCCTTCTCCATAAGAATATCTCCATAGATGACCTGCGTTCCGTTGTTCCTCCCAGTCCATATTCTTCCCCCCTTTATGAGAACGGGTCTTGTGCCAGACTCGTATCGGTCAGAGCGAGAGCGTTTCCCGAAGCCTGGTGGTGGTCCTGGTTCCTGCTGCAATGCTAGGCATTTGGTCACGGCAATTTGGGTATGTAGGGATGCTCGAGAGAAGTCCCTGTTGGACACTGGTCCTTGCCTAAGCCGCCGATAGAGGATTGGGTATGTGCAGACCAGAAATGCGAGTCCCCACAGAAAGCGTTTGGAGAACATGGATGTTAGAGATAGAGAGCAGTTTGCATTGTTATGTGTTTTCATGAGGAAATAGATGAAAGCAGCGCCGCGGCAACGTTGCCATCGACTCGAGAACCTGAACAAGCGCGTCCCGTGCTTGTTTAAGGTGTTGACGGGTATTTGATTTCTTTGGCTCTTGCTACAACGGTCCTCACTGGTCTTCACACCGCCGAAACACATAACCTGTAACGGAAAAACCCAGGATATGCCACCAAGAAGAGGAGGGGACCTAGTTATTGGCACAGCAGATTCAGACTCAGATATTTCATTTCCGGACGACGATTATGATGCCACCCGGGGCAAAGGCAAAGGGAAGGGCAAGGGAAGGGCGGACAAGAAGAAACCTGAGAAGGGGAAAGGAAAAGCTAAAGACGCAGTGAGTCTTGCGTGCTTTATCGTCGGCAATGGCTCACTCTTATCCAGCAAGCGTATACTTGGGAAGCATCGTATACGCGCTCATGGGAGACAGTACAAGAGGACGAGGCTGGTAGTCTCCAGACTTCCGTAGAAGAACTAATGGCGAGGGGCCGTCGAAAAAGGTCTTGATTTTTTCATTAATCTATACACCGCTGACTAGCGTGCAGACTGCTTGCGCCAGCTGCAGCCATTCGTCGAACCATCATCCGCCATGTTATTCTGCTATTAGACCTTTCGTCTGCCATGTTGGACCGTGATATGCGGCCAACACGATTCGACTTGACGCTTCAATATGCCCGTGAATTCATCCTAGAATGGTTCGACCAGAATCCTCTTGGACAAATCGGCGTTGTGGGAATGCGAGCTGGTCTAGGAGAACGAATCGGAGATCTTTCAGGTGTGCCTCAAATTCTGAATCGCTGTCGGAATGCCGCTAGATTTGATTTAAGGCAACCCACAAGAGGTTATCAATTACATCAAGGAACGACATAAACTTGAGCCTACGGGGGAACCCAGTCTACAAAATGCTATTGAAATGGCGAGAGCAAGTATGAGGTAAGAACATGTCCCATATGTGAGCATACACTGACTGAACACGTCTAGCCATTTACCGACGCATTCCTCGCGCGAAATCATCACTATCTTCGGGTCCCTGACCACATGCGATCCTGGCAACATCCACGAAACCCTCGACACTTGTGTCAAGAACAAGATTCGTATCTCAGTAGTTGCACTTGCGGCAGAAATGAAAATCTGTCGTGAATTATGCGATAAAACGGGCGGTACGAATTACAATTTGTTGCAGCCTGATTCTTAGCTTAGTGATAAATCCCCAAGGGTAGGCCAGTTCGGTGTCGCAATGAATGAAGGACATTTCAAGGACCTACTCTTTGAACTCGTTCCACCCCCCGCTCAAAGGACGCTGGCTCGTACAACAGGCGCATCTCCGAGCAACCCCTCTGCAGACCTAATGATGATGGGCTTCCCAACACGACTTCCAGACGCATCTGCGCCAACGCTGTGCGTCTGCCACGCCGAATTGAAAAGTCAGGGCTTCCTGTGCCCCCGTTGTCTCGCCAAAGTCTGCGACGTCCCAACGGATTGCGACGTGTGCGGGCTCATGATCGTGAGCTCACCTCATTTGGCAAGAAGTTATCACCACCTGTTCCCTGTGAAGCCTTATGATGCAGTGTACGTTCATAAGACGCCCATGACATGGGGCTACTGACGAGTTTTTGCCTGTTTAGATCAACCCGAGAGAGCATGCCTCACCCCTCCGATGCATGTCATGGCTGTGCGAGGATTTTTCCAGCCGCAGTTTCTACTACAGCTAAGGAGGGAATGAGTGCAGTTGGTCGGTATAGGTGTCCAGATTGCCAACACGATTTCTGCTCGGACTGCGATGTCTTCGTACATGAAGTGATACACTGCTGTCCAGGCTGTGGAAAGTAGGGAAAGTGGTATCTGGTAGATTAAATTACGGGCTGCTATTACGAGCCCAACACTACATTTTTTACACTATCGTTAGGTTGCACATACAGACTTTGGGCTTGGTGTGCTAACGACTTGTTTCTGACGATAGCTGCGGGGGCCGTCCGCGTGAGACGGTGCTCTGATCGGACTGCGACGCCATCAAAGTTCGAACTCTGCTCAGTGCTCCAGCGCTCCACTTCCATCCTCATAGACTCGATTCGCAAGCTTCACCTATTCCCTTGTATGGACCCTTCAAACACGACTTCAGACTCTCTTCTAGATGAAATTCCAGTGACCACACGCACCGCCAGCCCAGTCGTCGCATTCATCATTGGCCTTACTATTATATTGCTAGCATCCATTCTGAACGCCGCTGGACTCAATTTGACAAAACTAGACCATGTGCGCGTATATACCTCACTTCGTCGGTGTCGACATTGACAGTTGCTCCAGGTGAGAACAAGTGCAATACCCAAGGCTGCGCGTCGCAAAGATTGGCTACGACCCCTTTGGCTGCTTGGAATGCTATTATACATGTACGCCAAGTAGACCGCCTTTCCTGGATGCCCAATTCACCCCTAGCTGCAGACTTTCACAGTTAATTGGCAGTACGCTTGCGCTGGAGTACATGCGTGCAGGTGAGCACACGCGACTCACCTGTGCACCACCGAACTCAAAACTCCTCCATAGAATATGTCGCGCCTCTGGGCTCCAGCTCCCTAATTTTCAACTTCCTCTTTGCTCGCTTCCTCGTCGGAACACCAGTTACGAGCAATGATATCTACGTGGGTTCATCGTCTATTCCTCAAGTTCTCCTTTCTGACGAATATACACTCAGGGGACAGTTGTCGTTATCCTCGGTGTTGTTGGCATCGTCGCTTTTGGATCCATCAATAGTGGCTTAGCTGCGGAGACTGATGTTGTCCATCTAACCTACCTGTGGCGCCGGGGCGGTTGGCTGGGTTACTTCTTCGTGATGTCGTTCGCTCTGGGTATACTGCTCGTCTTCACGAGCTGTCTTGATGCAATCCTCACAGCTCGCTCCGACATCCATGCATTACCATTCTCCGGAATCCATACCTCACGTCAGAAGAACTCACAGAATGGAACTTGGCTTAAGAAGTTCGGCAAAGTGGGCCAGGCCATTTTGTGGTTGCTCGAGATATGGGACAACCTAATTGGAAGAGTTACGGAACTGCTCGAGATGTGGAGCGCTCCGAAGGATGATAAGCAGATTGCTTGGACTTTGGGTATAGGCTGGGCATGTTGCGGTGGAGGACTTGCTGGAGGCTGCTTGGTCTTTGCGAAGGCTATGTATGCCCTTTCACTTCCTTGTTTGTCCGGTACACATTTTCTAACACACTTGCCCTCCTAAAGTGTGCAACTACTCTCTGGATCCCTTTCCCATCAGAACCCCGGTAATCAGTTCGGACACGCTGCTCCTATCTTTACGATCATTCTACTCTCCGCAACGGCTGTTCTACAAATTATCTGTCTAAATCGAGGCCTCAGGGTGTACGACTCGACTCTAGTTGTACCTGTATTCTACGGCGTGTATACGGCGACAGGGTAAGGATTCTCCAACACATCGGATTCGCTCATACTTATTTCTTGAACTTGACGTAGATTCTTGGATTCCTTGATTTTCAATGACGGGGTTGACGCCTACCAATCCTGGACTCTCTTCCTGATCTTCGCTTCCATCCTTGTCCTGATCTCTGGAGTGGTCCTACTAACTCACAAGAAACCTGAACCCAAGATCAGCAAAATTCAGTCACCATCATCAAGCCTACCCAGACGCCAAATAAAAGCAACCAGTAGTAAGACGAAACTCGCTACAGTGGAAGGCGAAGAGGACGAACGTGAGGGAGAGGATCAAGGTCTTTGGGCTGTAGGTGAAGTGAGTGATGGAGAAGGGGAGGATGAGGATGTTGACCACCATCAAAATCCTATATACCAGCAAGAGTTGCGGCAACAAACCAGAGCTGCAGCACGGCAGGAACAGAGGGCAAGTACTGGTGAGAGAAGCAGCGGAGAAGAAGATAGGTTGATGCGGACTGAATGACGCCCGATGGAAATACAAATGGAGCACCTGCAGTAGTGTTGGACGTCTGGTCTCCAAAACTTTATGATTCATACAAATTTCTGACTATTCATGCATTCAACATCATCACTGAATTGTCCTCATGACTGCACATAGCATTTATGACAGGTTTATTCTTCAGACTTTATGACCAATTACTCTATCTTCGACTGCATAACATCCTAATTGTTTGATATGGTAATTGTTCTTTGCATATACACTGCCTCTTTTGTTTACCTCTCCTGCCCATACATTAGACATTTCTCTAATGAATTTGGGATCCTCCTTAACCTCAATGCAATATGTGGAAACCACATACCTTCTTGATCAATGTTTAGGTGTTTGGCATAGTCTAATACACACTGGTTAATGCATAGTGCCCTTTGGTCAGGTGTTATGTCCGAACCTTGAACCTATGTCAGAGGTTATGACAAATTCCCAGAAGTAATACCACTCATTCCACTGCCACAATCCAATGATACTGTCATCAACTCTCTATTTTGACTAGCCTGGAAATATGCACCATACTTACATGTATGCAACACTGATGGACTCTACTTATGTACCATTGAGAACAACCTCTACAGCACCTGGAATAATGGTTGGAAAGCATGACCTACTACCAAAGAAACTATGCAGTACATCCACCCCTATATGTACACTTATGGTCTAGCACTCGAAGTGCTCATTCACCAACAAGTTGCCGATGGAATCTATTGCATAAAGATGTGACTTAGGGACTTATCACCAGACAATAAACCTGCTGTACCCAGTAGTGACAATGATAACTCTTTCCATCCGCTATTGCGATCTACTCAAGCCTTTGTCGAGTTACTCTAGTCTTACCTCTCCGAAGAAGCAATCACATTGATATCATCATTATCATCCAACTCTGATTATCCTATGGATGCAGTTCTTCCATTGCCACTGTCATTATTATTGCCCTCTACCACCTCATCTTGCATGTCTTATGACTGTAGCTGTTCTGATGAATCTCTATCATTGTTATCCAAGATCTCTGAGGATGAGTAAGTACTCATCCATTTCATTTTCATCAGTTTCACTCTGCTCTATATTTAGTTGTTTTACCTCTATCAGTTTCATATCTTTAGTAGTATTTTATCTTGAGTTTCATATCTATCAGTTTCATATTGTGAAACTTGTTTCAGTCTTGTTATGTATACTCCATAGTATTTATAGAAAAAAAGTAGTTAGTATAAATAGCTAACTGTATTAGGAAGTCAAAGCTTAAGCTTTGATCTTCTATAGGGATAGTCTTCTTGATCACCCAAGAAGAGTTTCCATTGACAGTTGCTGTCAATTAATAGAAGATTGCTTAACTGCTTATTCTCTACTTGCTCTCATCACTCAGAGCTACAAGATAAATGGGATTCCCATTTCTTGGTTGAGCAACAATAGTTTGATAACATTTGCTTATCTGGTTACTTGGCTGAGATAGGTATTAAGGCCATATCCTAGAGGTCATATCCTCTTCAATTGCCCTTGGTAGCTGAATTTGTAACAGAAAGGACTTGAAGATTAGGTATGCTGCATACCTATTAGAGCTTGGACTTGTGAGAGTAGCAAACTTGTATTGACATCTAGCTGAGTAGGAGAGTTAAGCAAGAGTTGTATCATGTTATGATACATGGACATAAATATTCTATTTTGTCATATGTCTCACTTTTGGCTTCATAGTATATATTTTTCCCCTTTGTCATATATGCCTCAGTTCTTGCTATTACAAGACTAAAGTGAGTTGTCCATGTATTCATATAATCTACAAAGCTAACACCTCAGTCTTGTAATAGCAAGAACTGAGGCATACATGACAAAGGGGGAAAATATATACTATGAAGCCAAAAGTAAGACATAAGACAAAATAGAATATTTGTGTCTATGCATTATAACATGATGCAACTCTTGCTTAACTCTTCTACTCAGCTAGGTGTTGACATGAGTTTGCTACTCTCACACTCTCTCTCAAACTGTGCCAAGCCTTAGCTCATGCACAAAATGCTTTACTTTTGGAGAAGGTAAAGCTTTTGTCAGCACATCTGCTGCCATGTCTTCTATCAGGCAATAAACAAGTCAGATTGCTCCATTTTCAACAACCCATCAAATAAAGTGATATTAAATGTCGATATGTTTTGTATGACCATGGAACTAATAGTCCTTTGCAAGTACAATTGTGGATTGGTTGTCAGAGAATAATGTGGTTAGTGGTAACAAAATATTGAAGATCTGCAAGATTAAGGATTGAATCCATAAAACTTCTTTGGTTGTGTATATTGTGGCCATATATTCCAATTCTGTTGTTGATAGGCTAATAATTTCCTATCATTTGGTACTCTATAATATAGCTCCTCTATTAATCATGAAAGCAAAACCTGAAATAGCATGGCAATCTTCTGTCATATTCCCATCAGTATCAGTATATTCCCAAAACTTGAGAAAACCCTTGAGTGACTAAGTGAGCTTTGTAGTAGACAACATTTCTGGCTACATCCTTCTTAACTTTGAAGACCCATTTGGAACCAACAATATTAGCATTTGATGGCCAATCAACTAGCTCCCAGGTTTCTATCTTGGCAAGTATGGTGAGTTCTTCATTCATAGCAGCTCTCCACAAACTCCAATTAGGCCTCAATTTAGCCTTTTGCATATTCAATGGCTCCAATGCCTCCATATTCTCAATATCAATGACCAATGCCATCACCTCTTTTTGATCAGCCTCCTCTACACTACCAACTGCCCAACCTTCAAAAATATCATGTGCCTTTTGACTAGGCAATTTTACTTAAGTTGAACACCTCACTTGCTTAGGCTCAGATAGTGAAGGATTGGGACTCAATGGTGGTGATTCAGCTTCACTACCATCAAGGGGAGTTTCATATGCAGATCCAGTTGGTAAGGACAATTTTTCTGGAATAGTACCATTGGATATCACTGATGAAACTTGATAGATTGTTGTAGTTAGCTTCCCCTCGATTACTGGTATAGCAAAACAAAAATTTCATTTGATTTTGACCTTCTGTGAATCTGGGAACCAAATCCTCAACCTATCTCTTATGTTAGTATCAAACCCAATCCAATATCCCTTCTACACTCAACTACCTAACTTATCACCTGTATCTTGGTGTACTTACACCATTTTACCCTATTTTGGGAGTCCTTTGAAGTTCAGCTTGCCATGATATAATCAACTATATAGTGTAGCATTCTTCAAAGCTTTCATGCCAGTCTGATTCATAAGCCAAACAATATGGTTGGCTATTTCAGTCCATAGATAGTGAGGAAGATGACTTGTATAGAGCAATATTCAAGTATGTTTGAGGATAGTGTGATTTTATTGCTCAGTAACACTATTGTACTGAGGTGTATCATGTATAGTGAGTCTGATTTCTATATTACAATCCTTCAAATAACTTTGGAATTTCTCAGATATATACTTGCCTTCTCAATCCAATCACAAGATCTTGACTTTAGCCCTAAACTGCATCTCAAACCACTTATATGAACCAAAAACCTCTGATTTACACTTGAGGGATTCAATATACATCTACCTTGAGTTATCATCAGTGAACATGACATAGTAATATCTCTCTCATTTTGTTGCTGTCCTTGCAAGTCCCCAAACATCAGAATAAATTTCACTACCAATATCCTTTGTATGCTCACTTATGCATACCTTTGTAATAGGTAAGCAAGTTGCCTTACCATAAATACATGAGTCATATGCAATAGTTGCTGAGCTTTTGGCTTTAGGGACATCTACTCTAGTGATTAAATCATTAGCTGCAAGATGGCACATCATGGACAATGAAATATGTCCAAGTTGTCAGTGCAAAGACTCCAAGGTGGGTGATTTATCAACCACATTAACTTTATCTCTCATATCCCTTATATACTTATATAACCTCTTTTCATTCCTAGGAATTTCTGCCACTCTTTTACCACTACTCCCATGAATAATACACTTCCCATCATGGAATGTGGTTGTGTAGCCATCATCATCAAGTCTTTCAATCAAGACCAGTGTATAACCAGCATCCAGGGAGTATAGTACATTTTTGATGCAATATTGACATAATCCCTCTATTAGGAACACTAAGTTGAATATCACCTTGTCCAGTAGCATGGAATTGCTGGTGATTTGCCATATATAGAGGGCATGGGTAGATAACATGGAAAGGAGGTAAATACATTCTGATAAGATGAGATATGATAGGATGATCCTGAATCAAAGATATCTCTTTGGGTCCATAAACCCAGTTTACTAACCTGACAGATTTTAGCTACTAATGATTGATCTTGAGATTTATCATCATTATTTGTAACAACATTTGCACTAGACTCTGACTGATCTTTCTTATCCTTTTTGTTATTTGTTAATTTCTCCTTTTGTTTCGGGCAATCCTTTCTCTAGTGGTTGGTACTTCTATACAAGAAGCATGTACCCTTTTTCTTCCAATCCTTCTTCTCTTTACCTTTTCCTTTGTCAGTCTTTTCTTCCTTTCCCTTTCCCTTTGATCTTCCCTTAACCACCAATGACTCATCACCCTTTACTCATTGACCTTTTCCCATAGCTTGCCTCAAGTGAGTCCTTGACCACTCATCATGTATAATAGAGATGAGAAAATCTGGATTCATAGGCCTATTAGGAGTGCTGATTTTCTGCAAAGTCAATGTAGTCAAGGCAAAGAATTGTAGCCTATGAGGTAAGCTTGAGATAATTGTATCACGATAATTGTCACTAATTTGAATACCAACAGCAGCAATCTTGGCCCTTTTTGCTTGCATACTAGCCAAGAACATATGAATATCTCTTTTATCAGGATATTTTTGGACCATAAAATCATGATGGATATTTCCTTGTATTGCCATACTCTAGTAAGTATAATCTTCAACTATTGCCCTCCATTATTATTGAACAGTTTTATAGTACAATGTAACAAGTAGTGTTATATCTGGCAATTTTTGAGACAACAATAAGCAAGCAGTATTTTCATTGTGTTCCCATACTTCAATTATTTGGGGAGTCATAACAACAGGTGGCATAGATAATGGTGAAGTAGGAAGTGGGATAGTAGCTGGACTAGGTAAAAGAACTAGACATGGACATGATCTATCAAAATACTCCCAAAAACCTTTTCCTTGGACAAACAGTCAGAACCTGAGCTCATAAATTGTCCAGTTCCTCCCTGATACATCCAACTCCTGGATAATGCTGGGCAGCACAATTTCATTTGTCATAACCATAGTTATTTTGTGAATTCTCACAGTACTAGTAATTGAATTTAGTGCAATGGAGTAGGGCCCATAATCTGTTAAGAGCCAGATACAAATATTCTATTTTGTCATATGTCTTACTTTTGGCTTTATAGTATATATTTTCCCCCTTTGTCATGTATACCTCAGTTCTCGCCATTATAAGACTGAGGTGAGTTGTCTATGTATTCATATAATCTATATAGCTAACTTGTATTAGTGATTTGTATCTTAGATAGTTATTCAATATATCAGTTCTTACCATTATGAGACTGAGTGATTTGTATCTTAGCTCTTAACAGGACTTAAGGGTAGAGGTCAGAAAGTATTATATAGTAGACAAAAGTTAGTCTGAGCAAAGAGAATATCCTTTTGGGAAAGGAGATTAAAGATAGAGTATGCTTATTACTTTCTCTAAATAAAGGTTGATGCTAGGCTATATAGGATGGTAGGAAATGCTCTCTTGGCAAAGAGGCTCAATGACTGAATATCACTACCTCTTGATTTATATTATGTTAAAATATCAAACTATGGAATATTCCCATGTCCACAATCTGAATTTTAATTTCTCTTATTATTTTCTCAATATAAATACAATTAGTTTAGTTAATTGTACCCTGTTTGTTTAGTCCCCAGATCCCACCATTATCATCTGTTTTCACACTATGTCTGGGCCCTGAATCTGTGAGTTTGGCTTTTTTCCCCAACTTTTCACTTGGGGTTGTAGAGCTATTCTGTTACGACCTTAGTCTCTGACTCAGGTTGCAAGCCTTTGGATAAAGGAAAGGAAGTAGAGAAAGGAAGAAGGGATGATACAATTGGTAAAGTATAAGGAATATATCAAGTATTACTACACTTTATATACTAGTGGTGACAGCTAATAATAAGGGAGAGGAGTAAATGAGTCAGATAGGAGGCATAGCCTCTAGGGGTGAAACAGGAAGTGAAATGAGAAGTGAAACAAGTATGAGGGTACATGAGGTGATGGGCGTAAGATAAGAATGGACGGTCTATCTATAGTTCGTAACAATACCTCCCTTTCAAGCTTCATGTCCTCATGATGCATATTACTGTAAAGGTCCTTTGTAAAATAAAGCATACGGAATTTGGGGAAGGTGGGAAGACACGATGCAAGTTTACTCGTTCATAGGTACGGTAGCTCCCAGAGCTCTGGCCAAGTCCTTCTTGTTTCCTCCGATGAGAGGTGCTTTGTCGACATGTCTTAAGCCGATCCAGAGGGGTGCATGAGGTAGTCCTTCTTTAAACAGGAAGTGGGTGTGATTGTTGTATGTGGTATTATCGTTGGTGTGATTGCTTAAGAGCTTGTACACTATGCTCCTCCAGTATTTGTTGTCCTGTTTGCCTTCCGATTTCAACGTGTTGTATCCCTGCGGTGGGTGGAAGGTCATGGGTGTGATGGGGGGTACCACTGTGGTGAGGATAGTTTGGAGATGGACTACTTCTTCTTCGATGTCGGGGTGAAGTAGTTGGTTGGCGGCTGTTGCTTCTTGTGTCTTTTGTTCGCATTTATGACAGATGTGATGTTGGATGGGAAACGGGTCATTACTAATGAGTAGTCGGTTAACGATATGGTGGGAGAGGTTGTCTGTACTTCTTGACTTGTACGTATTGAGTCGTTCGGCTAGGGCTACGAGGATGCTATGCATCCGAGCTCGCATATTGGAGATGACAATTAGTTGCAGGTCGTTGTTGATCTCATATAGGTGTCTCTCCAATTGGTCTCTCCTTCCTTCGTCAATGATAAATTGGTTGAGTCTTGGAGTGGTGTCGGATAGGGTATCCATTATTTTAGATGTGCCTTCTTGGGTTGCTTTCATTGCTGCACCCAGTAGTATCATGGTGTTGACTAGGGTCTCTCCTTCCACGAGCTCCTCATGGCTGGTTCTTTCTGGGACGAGTTCGTCGAATTCTGTGAGGTAGGGGTATGGAGTAAGTTGGCGTTCGGCGGGCATGGTGTGTTATGAAGATAGTTGGCAAAGTCGAGGGTGAAGTGGATACCGCGAGTGATGTGTCGAGTGTAGTGGTCACTTGGAATGCGGGGTCTGTTGTTCATAATTGCTGCTTTTTACCTCCCCTTTTTATAGGTTTCGTCCTCGAAATCTTGCTCATAAACTCTTGTACTGCTTCCTTGGCGTTTTCCAGATTTGCTTCATCTTCCCATGTATCTTCTTCGGATATATATCCTTTCCAGTGTATTAGGTACTGTTTTTGTCTTCCCTTTGTGCAGTGTCCTCGGACTTCATCTACTTCATAGTGTTCCTCATCGTTGATTATCTCGGGGATTGGTAGTGGCAGGGTGTGCTGGCTGTCATACTCGGGTTTGTGATAGGGGGAGAGGAGTCTGCTGTTAAACATGTTGTGTATCGCCCATGTTTCAGGTAGCTCCAGTCGGTAGCTTGTTTCACCTATTTTTTCTTTTACCTGGAATGGTCCGTATCTCCTGTGATCAAGTTTTTTTGTTGGCCTTGTTGTCCTAATATTGTCTGTTTCAAGCCAAACTTGGTCTCCTGCCTTGTACTCGTGTTCTGGTTTTGTGCTATTCCGTTTCTCCATTTGCGTCTGGCTCTGTTGTAGCATCTCGATCGTTTTTTGGCGCATGTCTTGTAACTCTTGTATTCGTTCTGTGATCGCAGGTGCCTTGGATGTGTTTGAGATATCCCCTTTCCATGGATGTCGTCCATATACTATCTGGAACAGTGAATGTCCTGTGGCGCTATGTGTTTTGTCGTTATACTGGAATTCCGCTGTGCTGAGCCATTTTTTCCAGTTGTCCTGCGCATGGTTGATTACGTTTCTGAGGTATGCTTCGACCTCCTGGTTGATGCGCTCTGTCTGACTGTCTGTTTGTGGATGGTATGCCGTGGATAGGTTATGTTAGGTGCCGGTTGCTCTGCAAAGTTCTGCCATGAATTTTGATGCGAACTGTGGACCTCTGTCACTGATAATCCTGCGGGGTATCCCATGTTGTCTCCATATATCATCACGATAAATGTCTCCTAACTCTTCGGATGATAGGGTGGTGTTAACTGCGCGTAGTCTGATCATTTTGCTGAAACGATCAACAATGACAAGTATCACATCATATCCCTCTGATTCTGGTAGTGGTCCTATCATGTCGATTGATATTTCTTCCCATGGTCTGATGGGTATCGGTAGTGGATGGAGATGTGTGGTAGGTCGTGTCCAGAGTATCTTGTTTCGCTGACATGTGTCGCATCCCTTGATGTATCGTTTAACATCGTTGCGCATCTGTGGCCACCAATATGTCCTTTTGAGCAGTTCAATCATTCTGTGCTGTCCCGGGTGTCCTACATCTGTTCTGTGGTGGTGTTGTTGGAGTATTTCTTGGCATAACTTGGCGTTTGGTGGTACATATATTCTTCCTTCGAACATAGGCAATCTATCTGTTTCCCATATCTCCTCTGGTTGTTTCTCCTTTTCCTTTAGCCACTGTGTTTCTCTCCTTTGCTCCTTTCGTAATTGGTGTTTCAGGTCCTCTTCTCCCGATATTTCCCAAATTTGTCTGATCTCGGTGATAGTGTCGTTGAATAAGTGGTTGGGTAATAGTGTGATATCTGTGTTATCTCTGGTGGTGTCCGTTTTCGCTAGTCTTGATAGCACATCTGCTTTTGTGTTTGTCTTTCCGGGTATGTGTTTCAGCATGTAGCAATATTCTTGTAGTTCCAGTTGCCATCTTGCCTGTCGTCCTGTGAGTTGTTGTGGTTTCCTGAAGTATTCTAAGTTCTTGTGGTCCGTCCATATCTCGAATGGTTCATTGGCATCGAGTAGGTACTGTCTCCATGTTTTGACTGCTTCTCGGATTGCTAGTAGTTCTTTGTCATAGATTTGGTAGTTTCATTCTGCCGGTGTCATTGTTCTTGAATGAAAGGCGATTGGGTGCCACTGATCATTCTGGTTTTGTGACAACACCACTCCTACTCCATATCCCGACGCGTCCACTTCTACCCTGTATTGTCCTTTGTCTTGAGGCATTGCTAGTACTGGTTTGCTTGTGATCTTTTCCTTGATCTTCTCAAATGCCTATTGTTGTCGTTCTGACCATGACCATTGTGCATCTTTCCTCTTCAGCTTGTGTAGGGGTGTTGCTATGTTACTGAAGTCTTGTATGAATCGTCGGTAGAAGTTTGCGAAACCCAGGAATTTTTCGACATCTTTTATGGATTTGGGTGTCGGCCATTCTCTTACTGCTTTCACCTTCTCTTCCTCCATTTTGACGCTGTCTTGTCCGACTATAAAGCCCAATATGGGTATTTCCTTCGCGTCGAACACACATTTTGATCGTTTGAAATAGAGTTGGTGCTTGGCTGCAATGTCTAAGAACTGCATTGTTCTTTTCTCGAGTTCTTCCTGTGTGGTTCCTGGAATGACAAAATCGTCCATGTAGTTGACAAGCGTTCCCTTATGTAACATTTCCCAAAATACCGTGTTCATCATCCTCTGAAAGGTCGCCGGTGAATTGCTCATCCCAAAGAACATGACCGTAGGTTCGAATAATCCGCTGTTTGTTACAAACGCTGCCTTCCATTCATCTCCTTCTCTGATCCTGACATTGTTGTATCCCCAAATGATATCAAGCTTGTTGAATACCTTCGCATCCTTTAACCGGTCTAGGACTTTGCCTATGAGTGGCAGTGGCATCTTGTCCTTGATGGTGTGTTCATTCAGCTTTTTGTAATCCTGTACCAGGCGTTTTGTTCCGTCCTTTTTTGGTATGAAGAAGCATGGGGTGGCATAGGGGGATTGTGATGGTCTGATTCATCCTGAGGCGAGGTTTTCGTCGAGGAATTTCTGTAGTTCCTGCTTCTCTGTTATTGTCATTGGGTAGACCTTGGACTGTAGTACTGGGGGTGCATCTCTGGACAGATTTCTCTCGTAGTCCCATACCATGTGTTCGGGTAGTTTGTCGAAGTTTTTCTTGTTGAATAGGTGGGTGTATCGTCGGAGGTATGGTGGTAGATCTTCATCGTTCGTCTGGTCCGCCTTTTTCTCTTCAATGTGTTCTTTGATTGTCCGTATTTTCTTGTTGAACCGTATGTCGCTATGTGATATTTTGCAATCGTCTGGGCATCTGGTGAATCGTATGACGTGATTGTTCCAATCGATCTCCGGGTTATGCTTGACCAGCCAGTTGTGTCCGAGATATAAGTCTGCACTTTCCAATTGTGTTACTAGAGCGTCGATTTGTTCCGTATGGTTGCCGTTGTTTAATACCAGTTGTGCTTTGTCCGTTATTTCTCCTTTTTTGTTTTCTGTTCCGTCGGCATTGATTACTCTAATCGGGGTTTCCAGGGGTTTAGTCGGAATCTGTTCTTCGTCTACCATTCGTTGTGCTATGCACGTGTGGGTGCATCCGGAGTCTACAAGGGTTGTGATTTGTCCTTTTCTTGTCTGGATTGTTGAGTCGAGGAGAAGTTCGCACGTAGAGTTTCGTTTCTGAGGGATCACGTATCGTCTATTGTGGGCTAAAACAGAAACTCTAGATTTATTGGCTCGTGGGTTTGTGCCTACTCGGAGCCTTCGACAAAATCCTCTTTCTCCTCTATTTCTCGTTCATCTTCCTCGTTGATCTCTCTGATATGCGCTTTCTTGGGTGCCCGGCAGTTCTTCGAGATGTGGCCCTGTTTGCCACAATTGTAACATGTTATCTTGGTGTATGTGACTTTCGTCTTCTTCCTGCAGTATTTGGCAATATGCCCATAGAGGTTGCAGTTGTAGCACCTCGGTTTCCCATTCTGATCGGTGTCTGCTTTTTGTCTTCCTATCTCCATGGGTTGTCCTCTACCTCCATAAGTAACTCCGGTGGTGGTTCTGACATCTCCTCGGGTGATGTCCATTGCTTCATACCCTTGTCCTACTGCGAGGATTGTAGTTTTCCATTTGGTGTATGTTGTTGGGACAGAGGTTATCGGGTAGCCTACTATGGTTCGAATGATGTCTGCTCGGGTGTGGCGTTTGAGGAGGAATATTGCATGGGTGTCATCTGTCCCCGCTTGGGCTTTCAATGCCTCGAATTCAATTAAGAAATCTGCCATGTTCTTCTTCCCTTGTTTGAACGTCTCGATTTCTCCTTCTGCTATGGCTTTCCTATTTCCCAAGGAGAATGTGGCTTCTATTTCCTTTGTAAAGTCATCCCAATCTGGTGTTTTCTTGTTCTGGATGGCTTGTAGCTACGTGTTGGTGTAAGGGCCTGCTAGCCCCCCTTTCATTCTTGCCAAAATTGCTACTACCTCCTGTCCTCCTCCGTCTATTTTGTTGAACATCAACCATAAGGATATGGCTCTCCACCAATCATCAAATCTGGTTCTATCTCCATTGAAATATCCTGGCTCTGGAGTTAGGTTCTTTGGGACGTTGACTTCTTCTGTCATCTCTGGTTCTGTCTCTGGTTCGCTGTGTTCATTTCCGTGGGTCTCGGTGATTTCTATATTGGCTGTGGTATCGGCGACTTCTGTGTCAATTTCTTCTTCAGATGGGGCTGGTTCCTCATCTATGCTGTGTTCAGATTCTTTCTCGTAGGTCTCAGCAATATCTATATTGGATGTGTTCTCGGCGACTTCTATGTCGAATTCAGTTTCAAATAGAGCTGTACTCTCGTCTATGCTGTGTTCGGATTTCTGCCATTTAAGGCCTTCAGGGATTTCTGATTCTGTTGATCGTTTGGATCCTGTTGCTACGGGTGAACCCTGGATGTCTGTTGGTCTCGGAGCTCTGTGTCTTCTCGGTGTTCTCGATGAGCTACTGCTGCTCATATACTGTCGTCCTGGTCGGAGGCTATTATTCCAAGCCTAGCTACGAATAGTGGCACCTTTCTTGCAAGGTGAGTCGAATGACACTTTACCAAATGTTACGACCTTAGTCTTTGACTCAGGTTGCAAGCCTTTGGATAAAGGAAAGGAAGTAGAGAAAGGAAGAAGGGATGATACGATTGGTAAAGTGTAAGGAATACATCAAGTATTACTACACTTTATATACTAGTGGTGACAGCTAATAATAAGGGAGAGGAGTAAATGAGTCAGATGGGAGGCATAGCCTCTAGGGGTGAAACAGGGAGTAAAATGAGAAGTGAAACAAGTATGAGGGTACACGAGGTGACGGGCGCAAGATAGGAATGGACGGTCTATCTATAGTTCGTAACATATTCTCTATTATACTCCTATTAGTAAGTACTAACTTCATAAATTGGTTAGTTCCTGAGAACAAAACAAATGTAAATACTATTCAAAATTATTTGAATATTTTTTACATAAGTCTATTTCTTTTGAATCAGATTTACATATGTTTTAAATAGATTTTACATAAGTAACTGGGAACTATGTGAATCCAGACATAGTGTTAAGTCCCTTCAATATATCACTATGTAATTCTAGATATAGTGTATGCTGGTTGCTTTCTACCTGTTTGCTCTTGAGAGCTCTATCCTAGTAGGTGGGCAAGGCTCTTTGTATACTTCAAATAGTATTGTAGTTCCCCAATAATAGGACTAATATTGACTAAGCTATGGTACAAGTCTAGTATACTAGACAACTACCCCAATATAGATGCTACCAAAAGAGGTCTAATACTGCTCTAGTACTCTGGCTGAGTATTATGGATTTGGCTACTAAGAGCAATCAAAGAGGATGTGACCTCTAGAATATGGCCTTAATACCTATTTCAGCCAAGTAACTGGATAAGCAAATATTATCAAACTATCATTACTTAACCAAGAAATAGGAATTCCATTATCTTGTATCTCTTGAGTAATGAGGGTGAGTAAAAAATAAGCAGTTAAGCAATCTTCTATTGATTGACAGCAACTGTCAACAAAAACTCTTCTTGGGTGATCAAGAAGACTATCCCTGTACAAGATCAAAGCTTAAGCTTTGACTTCCTAATACAGTCAACTATTTATACTAACTACTTTTTTTCTATAAATACCATAGAGTATAGATAATGAGACTGAAACAAGTTTCACAATATGATACTAATAGATATGAAACTCAAGATAAAATACTACTAAAGATAAATGTGAAACTGATAGAAAATAAAATAAATAGGTATTTACTTATTCTTAGAGATATTAGATGATGAAAATATGGATTTGTTAGAACAGCTGCAGTCACAAGACATGCAGGATGAGGTAGTAGATGGTGATGATAGTGACAATAGTGGTGATGGAAAAACTGTATTCATTGGATGATCAGAGTAGGAAAATATCAATGTTGCTAGTTCTTTAGAAAGATAGGACTTGGGTAACTCAATGAAAGCTCAAGTAGATCACAGTAGTAGATGGAGAAAGTTGTTGCTATCACTGTTGGGTACAGCAGGTTCATCATCAGGTAATAGTGTTACAACCAGTAAATTGTATACCTATTTTAGGACATGATTCTACTTTAGTTCAGGTTTTTAGTTTGCATAGAGGATTACTTGCTGATTACACTTATTTTTGTTTTAGACCTATCAATCAACCTTTTCTATATTTGTTTTTGTCTGTTTTCATACATCTTATTTTCTTTTACATTCTGATTCCTTTCTACCTCTATTACTCCATACTTCAGTATCACCTATTTTGCTTATCACATCATGTTCTTGTTACTAATGTCATATGATGTTTCTTTTATCCTTTTTCTGTCTAGTTTGTTATGTCTGAACCTCAAACCTATAAATTCCTAGAAGCAATACTACTTGTACTACTACCACAATCTAATGATACTATCATTAACTCCCTACTTTGCCTTGCCTAGAAATATATACCATACCTGCATGTATGTAATACTAATAAACTCTACTTATGCACCATTGAGAACAACCTCTATGGCACTTGGAATAACAGTTGGAAAGCATGACCTACCACCAAGAAAACAATACAGTACATTTATCCCTACATATACACTTGCAGTCTAGTGCTTGAAGTACTCATTCACCAGCAAGTTGCCAATGGAATCTATTATATAGAGATGCAACCAAAGGACCTATCACCAGATGACAAACTCACTATACCTAGCAGTAACAGCAATGACTCTCCCTATTTGCTATTGTAATCTACTCAAGTCTTTGTTAAGTTATCTGAGTCTTATCTTTCCAAAAAACCAACCACATTAATGTCATCTTTATCATCTAATTCTGATCAGCCTATGGACACAGTTCTCCCATTGCCACCATTGTTATTGTCATCACCTTCTACTACCTTGTTCTGCATGTTTTGTGACTGTAGCTATTCCAACAAATCTCTATTGTTGTTATCTAAGATCTCCGAGGATAAGTAAACACTTATCCATTTCACTATCATCAGTTTTACCTTGTCCTATATTTAGTTGTTTCACCTTTATCAGTTTCATGTCTATCTTTAGTAGCATTTTGTCTCATGTTTCATATCTATTAGTTTCATATTGTGAAACTTGTTTTAGTCTTGTTATCTATACTTTGTAGTATTTACAGAAAGGAAGTAGTTAGTATAAATAGTCAACTATATTAGAAAGTCAAAGCTTAAGCTTTGATCTTGTACAGGGATAGTCTTCTTGATTACCTAAGAAGAGTTTTTGTTGACAGTTACTGTCAATCAATAGAAGATTACTTAACTGCTTATTCTCTACTCACCCTCATTACTCAAGAGATACAAGATAATAGGATTCCCATTTCTTGGTTGAGTAATGACAGTTTGATAATATTTGCTTATCCAGTTACTTAGCTGAGATAGGTATTAAGGTTATACCCTAGAGATCATATCCTCTTTGATTGCCCTTAGTAGCCAAATCCATAATATAGTTACTCTGTTATCTTGTCAGTTGACCTTCCAATACTTTTCCACTACTAGTATATAAGTAGTTCTTAGTATACTTATATTCAGTAGTCTAATTATCAACTTAGTCTCTGGCTACCCTCTTCTATCACTCCCTACTATATAAGTAAATCCTTCTACTTATCCACTATTTGTGTCCAATCTCTGTCCTAGTGACAAGTGGTTATCTAAGTGAAGACCACTATAATACTTGGAGGGGCACAACATACAAGCTAAAGCCAGAGTCCTCTGTTCATCTAGTCTACTGTTGTATAAGGACTGTACCTCTGTTAGTAGTATTATACTTAATAGATAGGTCTTTTGGTCACATTTCTATATAATAGATTCCCTCAGTGATTTGCTAATGAATAAGTACTTCAAGTGCTAGACCATGGGTATATATGTAGAGGTAAATATACTGCCTTATTTCTTTGATAGTAAGTCAAGCTTTCCAACAGTTATTCTAGGTACTATAGAGGTTATTCTTAATACTGTATAAATAGAGTCTATTGGTATCATATATATGCAGGTATAGCATATATTTCCAAGTAAGGTGAAGTAAGGAGTTAACAATGATATTACTGGATTGTGGCAGTAGTACAAGTGGTATAACTTTGGGGAACTTATCATAACTCCTAATATAAGTTTAAGGTTCAGACATAACACTGGGAGCATGTTGAGAAAACCTATCCAGCTGAGTCTGAGAGGATCTGAAAGAATAGAGGATAATAAAAGAGAAATTCATAGAGAGAACAAGCTAACCAAAAGAATAGGCCACCCTTCTCTAGTAGTAGCCAGTACTACTTCCTCTACACTATCTCAATTAATAGTTGCATCATAAATTATGCAAATAAAAAATTATAGTAATATTTAAGTAATAGTATAAGCAATTAGGCTTACAAATTGTTGAACAGCACAGTACTATGCAATAACAGACAGATAATCTGACTTACTGATAAGTAGTTAGTAGAATGGTAAAGAACTAGTAAAGAATTGCTGAGAGAGTCAAGTAGAGTAGTAGAGAAGACAAGTAGATTGTCTAAAGAATAAAGGAAATCATGCTGCTTTATATACTAAATGTCTGGGATGCAAAACTCTAAGATCTACAAGTAATAAGTAAGCATAATGAGTCAGTAATAACTATGGAGTCTCTTGAAACACTGCAATTGTTCAGTAGTGTCCAGTAGCATAATGAGAGTAACAGTAATCAGTTAGCTCATAAAATACATAAGGAAGAGGTACATAATGTGAGTTAGAGGGTACAGCCTCAATAACAAATATTAGAGAGAACTAATCTACTGAAGAGCTAGTCATATGGAATACAGTTTAGAAAGCACAAATAACAACACAAATATCTGAGTAATTCACGTGTACTATGCAAATATTGAGGATCCAGTAGGTTTACTTAGGAACTTTGTACTTTCAGAGTCTATTGAACAACCTTTCTATAGCTAATGGAGTTTGGTGACATACTGGATGTTAGTAGGGATAACCCAAACTCTGGGACACAATATTCAGGTACTATGAGATATTTCATGGATTTGCTTTGTAAGCAATATGCAATCCATGCAAGACAAAAACTTCTGACACTATGAACATATGGATCTATGTTCTAAAATAAATCATCTTTTGGGGGGTCAAGCATTAGTAAAAGTGGGTGTAGGAAAATAAAAAGTTGGCCAGGGTTTCAGTATACTATGGCAAACTATACAGAGAATGTACAGTCCAGTCAAAGAGATCAAAATCTCTCATTAGTAGATTCTAAAGAAGTTATGGGTTTATTTGCTTAGATTGTTACCATGACACTGTCTTTGGGCAGTAAGAGTATTATATTAGCAAGAAACCTCTTAGTCAAAGGTGACTGGAGCTACTTGTATACTTTTGATTTGATTTTTGATTTTTGTACATGTAAAGTGTGATTTTTTATTTTTTTATTTTTTTTTAATTCAACAATTTATAAAGCGGTGCTCGATCACAGTCCACGTGTACATACATACAAAGGCAGAACATACAGAATGTTTGGAGCAAGGAAAGTAAACTACTCATAAACTAACCCCATGAGACTCGATGCCATCTGGCGTGTACACTAGAGAGATGTTTGGTACCTAAGTTGAATGGTGGGAAAAAGCGGAGAGAGAGAGAGTGAGAGAGAGAAATTGATAGAGAAAGAACTATCAACTTGCAAACACAAGGGAAAACAACAAATGGTACTAGTGTATGGAGGGGCATTTTGCCCAGACACCACGGGAATGATGGATACTAAATAAAAACTATATAAAATAGTGGACGAGCAGGGAATAGAGAGATAGAGAAATGGAATAGAAGTCCATAACCAGGAAAGCACAAGAAAAAGGAGAGAAGAAAGGACTCATGCAGGTGCAGACCCAAACCTCTGATAGACTTGACGACAATATAATGGGGGTATTAAACTGGCACAGATACGAGGGTGATCATCCCTTCTTTGACTCGTACTACCACCATCGATTTGCAAAACTCGATTCTACGGTACAAGTCTATAGTACAAAGGATACATTCATGCCTGCATTATGCTCAAACCTCTCTCCAAGAGAGCCTACGCCCGACGGCGACGGGGAAGTCTTCGGGAACACACCACGTGTTCCACCCTCCTCCATATTTGCAGCCTCTGCGGCTCTGCCCCCCCCTGGTATCCTGTTCCCTAGGACGCCATCTGCAACTAGGCCATTCGTCCCCACGGACCAAACCTACAGCTCTACTGTTCCCCCGTCGGTCCTCAGCAGCAGGCCGACCACACCGCCGGTCCTTTCGAACCCCCTCCAAGGTGAAGGAGACAAGACAATTCACCGGGTGTCCAAACATTCGAGGATGGAAGGAGACCAATACTATTCGGGGGAGAGCTAGGCTGAGCAGGTCGAGGAAGAACTCAAGCCCAATGTGACGGTCATTGATGAGGAAGATGACAACAACGTGGATTGTGGAGATGGTCCAGAGGAATACTATGAGGATGCTGTCAGAGAGGTAGGTAAAATCTCTGAGTGGGTGAAAGCCTGCAGTACCTACAATATGAGCGGTGATGAGGGGCTGGCTTTCGGGCAGGCCTTCACTGAACTAACGACGACCTTGATTAAAGCGGGATGGCTCAAGGTAGTGGTCGACGAGAAGAAGAATGACCTCCATGGTTGGATGGGGGTCAATTTTGGTAAGATTAATGTCCTCGCTGAGAGTTCCCCCCAGCTGGACATTTCTCCCCTATGCTGCGTGGCCTCCCAAAGCTCCACGCGCAAACCTGACGACGTCTGCATGGAGGTTGTCGAGCACATTGTTACTCCGGGTATCACCGAGGGCAATGAAGTCACTTATTCGGATATCTCTGACGATGACGTGCAGATGATCTCTGAGGCGGAGTTCAAGACCGTCGTGCATAAGAAGAAGAGTGGAGGAGGCCGGAGGTCCAGCAAAGCAGCTGTGAAGACCACGAATACTGACCGGAAGAACCCCAAGGCCCCCACCCTTTCCTCCCCCACCGTGCCTGCCAAGGCCGTCACTCCACTGGCATCTCAGCCTGGCGCCAAGGATGCCAAGAAACCCCAGGAGGGTCCAAGGACCTCCTACACCACTGTCATGGCCAAAAAGGGCAGCAATGCTGCTCCCACCGCCGCCGCCTCCACCAATGCTCGAGACCCTCTCAAACTCTTAGAGTTTGCGAGTAAGTTCCCTAAGCTACCCAATGAGAAGATTGTCACAATGTACGATGCTGTCTTCTTTACCCCCACGAACCAAAAGCCTGTTAAAAAGGCCGGCGTCATTCGCTCCACCCTCAATGGTCCTTTACGCAAGCAAGTGATCATTCCTCTTCTCACCGGTCCCAACATCACCAACTTTGGGGCTATCATCGACTCTCTCAACGCATGCCTCATTGGGCTCAAAGAGAAATTCAGAGGAGTTACCACGGGCGACGTGTCCCTCCCAAAGTCCAAATCGTTTGTGAAAGTCACGGATGTCAGTTATATCACCCCCCGAGGACAAATCCTCACCGAGGCCGATGTAGTCTCCAGCATACGGAGTTTGATCCACTCCGACACCATCCAATTTGCATCGCAACCCCACGTTCGACACAATTCAAAACACTCGGACACCTGTACGGTGTGGTTCGAAATCTGGGACTCTAAGGCGGGGTCCAACTTGGTAAAGATCGAGGACAAGTTCCTCAACATTTACGGAGGGCTCTTCCACATCAGGAAAGCGACCACAAACCCAGGAATACCGTTCTGTGGCAAATGCTGCCGATAGGGCCACCCCCTAGTTTGTTGCTGAGCAAGGCTTTTCACTTGTGCGCACTGCAAAGGGCCACACTCCACCGCCAACCACCGATCATTCACCCATTGTTGCAAGGGGAATGATAAAGCCAACCCGCCTATCGCGGCTACTCCCGCCAGAGAACCATGCCCTCACAAGGCTACATGCTCCAACTGTAGCAAGGACCACCTTGCTACTAACCGAAAGTATCAGTTTTGGAAGAAGCGATTCGACCACGACTGGCATGCGAACAAAGTGCTCGAACTACGAGCCAATAAAGGAGCCCCACTGCCCACCTCCTTCTCATCCCCAGCTAGTCGAAGCCAGACTAACCCTCCTAAATGAATAATGTCCCCGACGATCAAGGCAGACCTCCTTGCTTTCTATTGAGTGAGTTGAAGGTTTGCTCTCATAACGTTGGTAGATCGTATGGAGTGATGGAGACAGTCCTCGTGCATAGAGGTGACGTCGACCTCCTCCTCATACAAGAACCCCCTTGGAGATTTCTCCGAGATATCCCCTCATCTGTCTCCAATGACGGATCGCCCCTCGTAGGAGGCCCAGTTCACCCGGACTGGATGCTCCTTTCATATCCATTTATCACCGAAGAAGTCCTTCAAGTGGGACGCCGACAATACCCTCAACGCATAGTCAACATGGAACACCATACCACACTGCGAGTCCTCACCTTTGCTCACAAAAGGCTGAAACAACTCCGACCTTCCATCTGAAGAGACTTAATCGACTATCAAGACCTCCTGTATGTATCTCTATATGCAGGAGGAGAAGAATTACTGCTGCTGAACATCTATAATGACAGCCGTAACACTGCGCTCCACTTCCTCGAGGAGCGACTCTTTGACCTCCCGCCCTTTCTTCTTATGGGAGGAGACATCAATATTAGATCGGAGTTTTGGGACCCTTCGACGGATCAACATCCGGTGAGTGCGGACTGACTCCTTATGGTCACCGAAGCCCTCAATCTTGTGAGGACAACTCCGTTCGAGGCCAAGCTGACTCGTTATGCCTCGGACCCCAACTTACCAGACACGGTCATCAACCTACTCTTCGTTTCGGGAATGCTACCACACATTCCCTCCCATGCTATCCAGGACAGCGATTGGTACAACTCGGACCATGCCCCCCTACTAATCAGGTTACCTATTCCGCAGATGGATGTCATCATCGAAAGATTGACCATCCCCAAGGATTCGGAAGAGGAAACCAGGTTCCTGATGGATATTGTAGAAGGAATCAAAAACAAGAACTGGCCGATGAATGACGCGGACGAGCTGGAGAGAGCTGTTGCCGAATTGGGAGTTTTGTTTGACAGATCATGGACCCAAAATGTGAAGAAGACCAAGATCACCACTAGATCCAAGACCTGGTGGAACGAGGAGTGCTCGACTGTACTCACTACGCACTGCACGGACCGCAAGAACAAGCGCAAATGGAATGCTTTTCGCAAGACTATGAGGAGGACAAAAAGAGCATACTTCGACAAAAAGATACAAGAAATCTCTGTTAACCGGAAACGCCCGTGGGATCTCATGCCATGGGTTAAGGACCGCGCACTCCCGGCTATGGAAGCCATGCATCACAACGGCCGACCTTGTCTCACATTAGACAATCTGTGGATGGCTCTTGACCAACACTACAATGCTGCCCATGATAGACCAACGAACACGGCAGTTCTAGATGAGCTCCCTCCTCCAAACGGAACGGAGAATAGGACTTGGGTAGACTTCTCTCTCCTTGAGATGATGGAGTTGCTCAAGGATACCTCGAATTCTTCTTCCCCCGGTCCCAACCATATTTCCTGGTCCCATCTCAAACAGATCATCGCCGATGAAACTTGTGCCGGTCTATTCCTCAAAATCGGTAGTGCGTGTTTGAACATTAGACACTGGCCTACCCACTTCAAAAAGTCAATGTCGGTGATCATCCCAAAACCTAACAAACCCAACTACTCCACTCCGAAGGCATTCCGACCAATTGTCCTCCTCAACACATTTAGCAAGCTAATTAAAAAAATGCTCACCAAATGACTCCAATTCGAGGCCATTAAATTCAAGGTTCTCCATCTACACCAATTGGGAGTGATCCGCCAAAGGTCCACTGAGGACGTAGGTCTCTTCCTGATGCACATTATCCAGGGAGCTTGGACGAAGAAGAAGAAAATGTCAGTGCTCGCATTTGACGTGGCCCAGTTCTTCCCCTCCCGCAACTACGATCTCCTTATCGAAATTCTACGACGACAAGAGTTTCCCCCCCAGGTTGCCACGTTCTTCAACAATTACCTCAAGAAACGCTGCACTACCTACCAGTGGAACAACGAGACTTCCCCGGAATACGACGCAGTGGTAGGAGTAGGTCAGGGCTCGGCCCTCAGCCCTATTCTCTCCGCTCTATTCCTTGCCCCCCTCTTACACGTCTTCAACATCCATATGGAGGAACACCGCAACAAATGGGACTTTGATGTCCTGTCGTTCATCAACGATGGCACTCTGGTCGTGCAATCCCCGTCTCTGGAAAAGAACGTGGAAATCCTACAACACATGTACCGCGAAATGGAGCAGCTCATGAATGAATTCGGCCTGGAAATTGAACATGGCAAGTCGGAGATCTTTCACTTCACGCATGCAAGACAAGACTCGAATCCCTCAATTGACCTGGGATCCCTGCTGTTCACGGGTTGCAACCCCCTCAAACCAAAGACCCACTGGCAGTACCTCGGCTTTTATTTTGACTGGACGTTGACCTTTAAAGAACATGTTCGATTCTATTCTGCCAAGGTGATATCCACAATCAAGGCAATGAAAATGCTGGGGAACTCTGTCAGAGGCCTGTCCCCCAGCAACAAGAGACTACTTTACTGTTCATGTGTCATACCGGTGGCGACATACGGATACCAACTATGGTTTCATGATCAATCCCGCACCAAGGGAACTTGTGAAATCCTCAACAAAATGCAATGAAGGGCGGCGCTCTGGATCACCAGGGCCTTCCGGACTTCTCCCACTAGCAGCGTAGAGTCCCTTGTGGGACTCATGCCCATCAAACTTCATCTCCGAAAGTTGGCCAAATGACAATCGTCGAGGCTTCATACATTGGACGATGAACACACTTTGGCAAGATTGACCAAGGAATACCACTCTTCCCCCCACCGACTTCACATCAAGAACTTCACAGAGGTTCAGAAGAAGAAAACATTAGGAGCTGTGATGGACTTTTCATGCCCCACCCCCGAGACTCGGTATATAGAACATTTCAATTCCATTTCTAAATCTATCTGGCCCGGACGTAGGTTACTTAACCATTTCTCTACTAATGTATCTTTCATAGGATTCAACCAGGACAACCCTCACCTCTCAAAGATGCTTTGGGACGATGTAACGATGAACACGACAACAGACGCAAAATCCATCACGATCGGTACGGATGGCTTGGTCCACCCCAATCCCAATCCGCTTGCCAGCCAGTTTACGGCGGCAGCCACTATTCGACATCTAGACAGGGGGAACTCCATTATGAAGAGACTTGGAGGAACTACGTTGACGGACATAGAACTGGTAGTGCAGTACTTAGGTATTACCAGGGTGCTTGCTACTGATGAATATGACCAGGTTGAGCACATTCACGTGTTCACCGACCCCATCATGGCCTCCCGGCTCCTACTTGACTGCTCGCCGCATTCCTGCCAACAACAGTCCATCATCACATTGAAGGCACTCCTGGCTTGGTTCAACAAGTCAGACCGTCACCGCCTTTCTTTCTACCACATGCCGTCGAAATGCAAATACGGGATACAAAAAGCCACTCATGACTGGATCCAAATGGTCGTCTGGCCTAACCGGGGTTGAAACCACCGAGTACCAAACTCGATCGACTACCTATACAAGAAGTCCACCGAACGTGCCATTCACACATGTTCGGGTTCAAGACTTACAGCGGTAGCTCCTTCCTCCACCTCCCAGTGTGAGCAAATGGAACCTCCGCCTTACCGTCACACATCAAGTCCGGACCATGGATACGAGAATGCGGATACCAACCCCAGCTCTTTGCAAGAGCTTGTCGCGCCATCCTATGCCACGCCCCGATTGGAGAGTATCGACTATGATTCTTTCCTAGTGAGGACCTTTCGTGCCACCACTACAACAGTCAAATGGTGCAAACGTGGTCACACATCCTGTATCGATGCAACAACTTCGATCATCATTTCGGCGTCGACACGATCAAGACATTCGTCAACTTCTTGCATTGCAACCCCTCCGCGTTCAGCTTCCCTCCGGAGCCTGACCGCCCTCGTATCCATGCTGGTTCAATTCCACCGTTACATCGTCATCAAGTCCAAAGGAGGTTTGGGTCTGCACCTGCATAGGATCCTTTTCTTTTCTTCTCTTTTTTTTCTTTTGCTCTCCTAGTTATGGATTTCCAATTCATTTCTCTATCTCCCCTCTCCTTGCTCGTCTACTATTTTATGTAGTTTTCATTCAACTTCCATCTCTCCCATGGTGCCTGGGTAAATACCCGCCCACACGCTATGTACCGTTTGATGTTCCCCCTTGTGTTTGCGAGTCAATAGTTTCTCTTCTATCAATTTCTCTCTCTCACTCTCTCTCTTTCCGAATTCCTCTCCTCCTCTCTTTTTGCTGAACATCATAGGTACCAAACATCTCTCTAGTGTATGTACTAGATGACAATGAGTCTCGTAGAGTTAGTTTACTTCTAGTTTACTTTCCCTTCTCCGAACATTCTGTACATTCTGCCTTTGTATGTATGTACACGCAGACTGCGTTCGAGCACCGCTATATAAATTGTTGATAAAAAAAAAAAAAAAAAAAAAAAAAAAAGATATGAGAGTGATCAGGTTCTGGAGGGAAGCTGAATGCAGTAGGGTTGCAATACAAGAAGTTGACAAATGTCTTGATGATGTCGATGCCAAAGTGATGATCAAAGGTATTATAGCAATAGAGAATGTGCAACCTAGTCTGGACCATTTGATTGTCACAGTGGTGGGAAGATAAATCCTCATTGGGGAAGAACCGAAGTCAGTATTCACCAATCGGGGCATAGCATAAGATGGTGCAACATGCTCTTGTGAAGAGCTGTGGCTGATATCCACATTCTCATATCCAGGGACCAGACCTGATATGTGACGGTAGAGCAGAGGCCCCGTTCGCTCATACCGGGAGATAGAGGAAGGAGCTACCACTGTATTTCTTGAAACCGAACATGGCCTGCTATGTGTGAATGGTACGTTCGGCGGACTTCTTGTGGAGGTAGGCAATTGAGTTGGGGACTCAGTGATTTCTATCCCAGTTGGGCCAGGTAACTGTTTGGATCCAGTCATGCATGGCTTTTTGTATTCCATACTTGCACTTCGATGGAGTGTAGTAAAACAAAAGGTGGTGCTAGTCGGACTTGTTAAACCAAGCCAGGAGTGCCTTTGAGGTGAGGATGGACTGCCACTGGCAGGAGTGTGGCAAGCAGTCAAGTAGAAGCCAGGAGGCTGTGAGGGAGTCGGTGAATACATGAATGTGTTCAACCTAGTCGTAGTCATTGGTGGTGAGTACTTTGGTGATTCCTAGATACTACACAACCAGTTTGGTGTTGGTCGACATCATTCCTCTGAGCCTCTTCATAATAAAGCTTCCTCTGTCTAAGTATTGAATAGTAGCTGCTGCCATGAACTGGCTAGCAAGCAGATTGGGATTGGGATGGACCAAGCCATCCATGCCAATAATGATGGACTTGAAGTCCGTTGTCACATTCATCATTACATTGTCCCAAAGTGTCTTCAAGAGGTGGGAGTCATCCCAATTGAATCCTATAAAAGATACATTAGCAGGGAAACAGTCAAGTAACCTACATCTGGGCCAGATAGATTTTGAAACAGAGTTAAAATATTCTATATAATAAGTCTTGGGAGTAGGTCACAAAATGTCCATCACAGCTCCAAGTGTCTTCTTTCTCTGAATCTCCATGAAATTCTTGATGTGAAGTCAGTGGGGGGAAGAATGATACTCCTTCATCAATCTTGCTAGTGCATGTTTATCGTCCAATATGTAGAGCCTTGACATTTGTTGTTTGGCCAGCTTTCAGAGATGGAGTTTGATGGGCATGAGCCCCACGAGGGACTCAATGCCACCAGTGGGAGATGTGCGGAAGGCCCTGTTGAAGTTTTGGACATATTCTAGAAATAGATTATGAAGTCATTATTCTAATAATAGACTGATCTGTTACTTTCCAGTAACTTCATTCCGTAGTAACTTCCTATGAGTTGCTCTGCATACGATGAGAGTCATAAGTACTTGATAGATTATTCTACATAGTACCAATGACTAGATACTACGTTCTGCAGTACTCCGCAGGCACTACGCCGCAGTTAAAGGGAGTCATAAGGAACAATCCATGCAATGCTAGTATTTTATGTAGTATGACTCGCATATGTTACAATATGTATATAAACCCCATGTAGCAGACCTAAGTTCTGCATCTTGTTCAATCGAACAACTTCTTCACAATTGCCTATCTCTTTGAGTGCAACACCTCCATCGATCTAATCGACTTTGACCTCTACTCCTCTGACGTTAACCACTTTATCAATAATATCTGTCTATCCGAATTACCTTTCTACAGGTATCAGATAGAAGCTTATTATCTCGGTGAGTAGACCCTACATTCTCTCCCACTGCGTTTACTGCTGCCCCCAGCAAACAACTCGTTACGGTCGTTCTCTCAACAGGTTATGGGCCCCGGTAGCCTTACCGATGGTTAAACCATTATCATCCCCTCTAACTGAGATAGGATGATAGGGCTTTACCTGACAGAGTTATCCTTGTATTTGATCATTGCTGATACGAGAATTTTCTTCTAGAAAGAAATACACTCAACGAAGATATTATGTCTACTAATAATATCGTCGCTGGTTTACCTAAGCTTAATGGGCCAAAGAACTATGCGTTCTGGTCTAGAAGGCTTCAGGATGCCCTACTCATTTCTGTCACTGGTTCTGACCAGTCCGGATGGACTTTGACAGACCAGGATCTCTCCCCTAAAAATCCTGCCACTTTAACAGAGGAGGATAGAAGGAGAGAACAATTGAGAGGTCAGGCATTGGCTGTTATTAATGGCACCTTACCTGATTCCCTGTTACTCCATGGGCATGACACTCCTGGATTCCTCTGGACTGATTTGAAAACCCGCTTTGGGACACCTTCCCCTGCCATGGTGTATTCAATTCTCCAAAGAATGTTGCGAAAGCGCATTTCAGGGAATCAAGATCCAGCAATGGATCTAGCTGAATTGAGAACAATGGCTTCTCAATTAGAAACAGCTAAGGTAAAATTGCCAGAAGTTCTTGGCGCGATGATCGCTTTGAACGCATTACCACCGGATTGGAATGCAGTGGCACAAACAATATTGGCGAATAATCACGATGTTGTAGATATGACCTGGGAGGTAGTTCAGCAGGCTATAAATGCTGAGTGGTCAAGACGTGAAGGGTCAAGACCTAACATGTCTAACCCCCAAGCATCCTTTGCCGCAACTGCTAACTACCAATCTCGCCCTCAGGGCAATATCCCCAGGACTCGCCCTGGACCACCCTGGAACCGCTTCCACCCTGGAGGCGATACCAGGGCCCAGCCTGCGAGAGGTCCTTGCCACCCTGCCAATCCGAGTGGGTAGCCCCCTCAGCCTTCTCCCCCTTCTCCTACCTGGATTAACGTCCAGAAGAAGAAGAAGAAGCCCAAAAAGCGCCAGGGTAAACCCCAGGCCCACATGGCCGAAGCCATGGCAGGCTTCGCCGCTGCCACGGAACTGGCGGTCCGTCGCTTCACTGGTCTGGGGATGACCCCCTTTGACCTGATGAGGCGCATGGACGTGCCTCGACCCGTTCCTGCTCCCGCTCCACCGACCACTCGTGTACTTGTGAGTGAGAGACCCAAACCTCTTACTTGGGTTAATCCCAAGAAGGTCCAGCAGGCACGAGAGAATGCTCATGCTGAGCTCGAGAAAAAGGTGCGTGCTGAAGCACAAAACTTATGTTTCACCACCTTACTCGAAAACTCACTGCGGATCCAACAGGTGACTACCTGGCGCGACCGCGTCACTGGTCCTTCGCCCATGCAAATGGCGAAGAAATGTGCCCTCGATCGTTATGATCGACGGATGCACGAGGTCTCTCACCCCTGCGCCCAACAAGGACGATCGGTGACACCACCCGGTGTACCTTCGGTTCCTTCTGGTCACCCCCCAGGTTGTACCTGTGAGGGACACACGAGGGTAAGTAAATGGTTCACTAAAAATAGTAACCCCAATATTAACGCAACTCGCGTCCGCTTTTCCTTTCTTTTACCCATTGGTTCACCTTATACCTTATTGGTTTCTCCCAAATTTGGGATGAAAATTAATTTGGTTATGCACCATGTGGTAAAGATCCCAAGCATGGACTCCGTCGCCCGGGGCGACTCGCTTGAACCTGGAGAGGTTCAACCGTTCTACCTTCCTCCTCGGGAGGAAATAGTAGCTCCGGTTGTCAGGACCTACGAAGAGGAGTTTCCTCCTCTTCCTCAGGCCTCCCCTCCTACGGAGCGATTCCAGAGTAAGAGATATTCTCTTACTCAGAAGAACAAGACCGCTGATAGGCATCCTGCCACACTTTCAGTGTTGGTAGACGAAGCCTTCAAACAGCTTGAGAGCGAGAAGGAGGTTGACGACCTCATGGCGCCGGCTCAGGATGTCACCTACGACATCCGCGACCCCAGGAACCCTGCGAACGTCACAGGACCCTCTTCTGGGCCTCTCCCAAAGTCTCCGAAGTCCGAACCCTTTGCTTCGGCACCTCAATCTGAGGTGTCACTCGGACTTTCGTCGACCGACTATGGGAGCGACTTCAAGAAGAAGGGAGGAGCTGGGTACGTGATCAAATCGATCTCAGATACTCTTACTAACCCTGATACACAGTCCTGTCACCAATATGCCGACCGGCCGTCTTCACAAGAAGAAGGGCAAGGGCAAGGGGAAAGGACGTCGGGGGCCGGGCATGTAATTACGATATCGGGATCTTTAGGATCCCATAATAATGTTGTTACGAGCGAATGGATAAATGAGAAGTGTTTTAACATTTCTCAACTTTTTTGTTTCTCCACGCGCATGTCCGATCAGTATTTAAGAGTACCGGATCAATTTAGATCTCGATCGCGAAGCAATGATCAAAGCATAATGCCACTAGAAGAATATAGTGACGTATGGTTATTAGACTCAGGGGCATCATGTCATTACACCCCTTATGCGGAAGACTTTATCAACTTCGAAGAACTCGAAGTTTCGATCCCAATTAAGACAGTAGGAGCACATGGCCCCTACCTTAATGCAGTTGGTCTTGGCGCAGTTATGCTTAAGCATAGAGTCTATAATGGGAAGACTGACAGCGTTCAACCAACGCAGATATTAATATATCCAGTCTTCCTTCTAAAAGGAACCTCTGAACGACTAATGTCAGTGGGACAGTTATGCCAGGATGGCAAAACTGTTAGAACAGATGCCAACGAATCAGTAGTAGTTGATAGTGAAGGAAATGCTATTCTTCAAGCATATCCTTCAGCAAGTCGTAATACTACTTTATATTTTGTTAATACAAAAATTGTACATTTGGAACAAGCAGCTATGACTGCGGACCCGATCGTTGGCTATAAAGTTGTACATGCGAGATTAGGACATCCCTCTAATCGTATCCTCAATCATTTTGAGAAAAATACGATTGGGTTTACTCCGGTGCGGATTCCCGAGCAAAAGCCAGTCTGTGACGGTTGTGCCAAGGGAAAGATGCACCAGAAACCCTTTAGAGAGAACCCTACATGTGCAAAGCGTCCATTCGAAAGAATACACTCGGATTTAGTTGAACTTCCGATTCTTTCTTACCATAAATTTAAATGGGTCATGACCATAATGGACGACTTTTCCTCTCATGGATGGATTCGCTTCCTCCATAAGAAATCAGAAGCAGCAGAAGAAATGAAAAATTTCATTGCCTTAATTCAGACTCAATACGAGACTAAATTAAAATATCTCTGCACTGATAGAGGAGGAGAGTATGCAACTAACGAGTTGCAATCTCATTTGCGCTCATTAGGGATCATACATGAGACCAGTGCACCGCACATACACCAACAAAATGGTCGAGCGGAACGCTTAAACCGAACCCTAATGGATAAAGCAGAAGCCATGCGGCATCATGCTTGTATTCCTGATGGTTGGTGGGAGTTTTCTATAGATCATGCGATACATATCTATAATAAAACACCGGTATCACGGCTCATGTGGAAAACACCTTATGAAGTGTTGAATCAGAAGATTCCAGACATCTCCAAAGAGAGAGTCTTTGGCTGCGGTGCTTATGTCTTTCTCCCAAAAGAGATAAGAGACAATAAACTGACAGCGAAGTCAGAACTCATGATTTTCCTTGGTTGGACATCAGACAGGAAAAATTATCGTTTCATGAGGCACCTAAATGGAAATGTAATCTATACATCTCCAACAGCCGTATTCAGCGAAGAACACTTCCCTAAATGTGTTGGGAAGAAGCAAGAAGAACGGATGAACCAACCATCATCTTCTACTTCTCGAAGTACACCTTCGGAAGTTATTGTCTTTCATGCTCCAGATCCATCTACTGGTTTACCTATTGATAAACCACCAAGCCCTATTCTCCGAACTTCTACCGGAAGTTCTCCGGAAGAAAGGACTTATAGATCTGTACATGGACGAATTCCAACTCCTTTCCCTGAACCTAAAAAGAATAAAGGAAAGGGAAAAGCACCGAATATCGATACTGATGTTCAGGAGGAGTGGGATGGTATTGTGCAAAACATTCTCTTTCCACCAAGAGAAGCACAAACACCAGAAGACGATGACAGTGATGGATTATCTTATGCTGATCCACCTAATCACCCTGAAGGTTCGAACCATCCGCCTTCTCCCAGAAATGATCCGGATGTACAACCATTCATACCCTATACCCCTGTCAAAGATGATCGGGATGCTGATCCTTCTGTATCACGAGGTCACTCAGATCAAATACCGGTTCCCGAAATACCTCAGAGACCGCAAAGAACCAGAAAAGTACCTGAACGTCCAGGAAACTTCTATGGTTCTACCAAGCATCCGACCAAAATACTCCAGGACTATGAGATGTTCCAACCTCCTAAGTCAAAATTAACAAGTTCTACAAGTAGACTTGTTAGACAAATTTGATCAGAGGCTTCTAAACCCAGAATAATTGATAGACGTTCTCAGCATGAAGCTTCTACATTAGAAGACTTATGCAGAGAAGGAGGAGTAGGGATGATCGATTATCTGTGCGCTCAAAAAGTTGAATCACCATTAGTTCCTATTTCTTTCAAGGATCTAAATCGACTACCATCAGAAGAGAAATCTAAATGGTGGAAAGCGTGCTTAGAAGAGTTAAATTCACTCAAAGAAAGACATGTTTATGACTTAGCTAAACTTCCGCCTGGAAGAAAAGCTGTCAAAAATAGATGGGTCTTTACACCCAAATCAGACGGTTGATACCGTGCTCGACTAGTAGCAAAAGGATTCTCTCAGATAGAGAGAATCGATTACGATGAACTATTTTCACCAGTAGTCCGTTATGAGACAGCACAACTCATATTTGCAGTCGCTGCCCTCAATGATTGGGAGATGCTCAGTTTAGATGTTAAAACTGCTTATCTCTACGGAAAACTGGATGAAGAACTCTATATGGAACTTCCAGAAGGTTTCAATACAGGTCGTGGTAATTTGGTTTGGAAATTAAACCGAGCCATTTATGGACTAAAGCAATCTGGACAACAATGGTGGAAGGAATTGACTAAGTTAATGACCGACCTAGGATTTGTCCGATCCAAACTAGATGCTGGAGTCTATTATTACTACGACCCTGAAACCAAAGAGCTTATTATAGCTCTGGTCTATGTAGATGACTCAATGTTCGTCAGAATTAGAGGCTCTAGACTTCTACATGAGAAGCGAGCACTCTTTATGAAGAAATGGGAATGCCAAGACCTTGGTCCAACCAAAGAGTTTCTTGGTATGAAAATTTCGCGAAATCCTATAAACCGATCAATCACCCTAGACCAAATGGATTATCTAGGAAAAGTTCTTGATCGATTTAATATAATTGGAAAGGAAGAAATACCATTACCAAATGGATTTATCTTCGAATCCAATACAGGAAAAGCGACACCTGACTTCATAAAGAGGTATCAACAATTAGTAGGATCGGTTATGTATCTGATGATAGGCAGTCGGCCCGACATAGCTTTCGCCACTGTCAAATTGTCACAACATATGACCAACCCAACTAAAGCGCATTATAATGCAGGCTTACATTTGCTAAAGTATCTTAATGCTACTCGCAAATATAGAATTACCTATAATGGAAGTTTTATGCAAGGCCTGAATGCTTTTTCCGACTCTGATTGGGCTGGTGATCCAATTAGTCGTAAATCTGTAACTGGATATTTCTGTTTATTAGCCAGCGGAGCTATCGCTTGGTTAAGGAGGAAACAGAAAACTGTTGCATTATCTTCCACTGAAGCTGAGTATATGGCTTTGTCAGATTGCAGTTGACAACTTGTTTGGACTGTCAATTTGTTGGAAGAAATTGGTATCCAATCATTGGCCCCTTATCTCTTCGGTGATAATGAGGGTTCAATATTTTGGGCCAAAAATCCAGTAACGGAAAAACGATCAAAACATGTCGACGTCAAATACCATTACATACGTGATTTGGTAGAAGACGGAAAGATTGAAATATTCTCTGTGAAAGGCACTGAAAATCCTGCCGATATTCTCACAAAGAATTTAGACAAAATTAAATTCAATCTATTCCGACCTCGCCTTGGCTTGATGTTTGAGTGATTAAAACTCTATATCAATACAGAGCAAGGAGGAGTGTTGAAGTTTTGGACATATTCTAGAAATAGATTATGAAGTCATTATTCTAATAATAGACTGATCTGTTACTTTCCAGTAACTTCATTCCGTAGTAACTTCCTATGAGTTGCTCTGCATACGATGAGAGTCATAAGTACTTGATAGATTATTCTACATAGTACCAATGACTAGATACTACGTTCTGCAGTACTCCGCAGGCACTATGCCGCAGTTAAAGGGAGTCATAAGGAACAATCCATGCAATGCTAGTATTTTATGTAGTATGACTCGCATATGTTACAATATGTATATAAACCCTATGTAGCAGACCTAAGTTCTGCATCTTGTTCAATCGAACAACTTCTTCACAATTGCCTATCTCTTTGAGTGCAACACCTCCATCGATCTAATCGACTTTGACCTCTACTCCTCTGACGTTAACCACTTTATCAATAATATCTGTCTATCCGAATTACCTTTCTACAGGTATCAGATAGAAGCTTATTATCTCGGTGAGTAGACCCTACATTCTCTCCCACTGCGTTTACTGCTGCCCCCAGCAAACAACTCGTTACGGTCGTTCTCTCAACAGGCCCTGGTAATTCAGAGGGCCATGCGTCGCTGCATCTTGTTGAGGATTTTGCAAGTCCCTTTTATTCATGACTTATCATGAAACCATAGTTGGTATCCATATGTCACCACCGGTACAACACACGAACAGTACAGTAGTCTTTTGTTGCTAGGGGACAGACTATGTATGGAGTTTCCTAATATTTTCATTGCCTTAATCGAGGATATCGCCTTGGCAGAGTAGTAGTGGACGTATTCCTTGAAGGTTAATGTCCGGTCAAAGTAGAAGCCGAGGTATTGCCAGTGGGCTTTTGGCTTGAGGGGGGTACAGCCAGTGAATGGTGGGAATCCCAAATCGATGGAGGGATTGGAGTTCTGCCTCGCACGCATAAAGTGAAAGACTTTGGACTTGCTGTGTTCGATAACTAGGCCAAATTTGTTCATGAGCCACTCTATTTCGCAGTATATGTGTTGGAGTATTTCGACATTCCATTTGAGGGACGGAGATTGCGCGACGAGAGTGCCATCATCCACAAAAGACAGGACGTCAAAGTCCCATTTGTCACAGTGTTCCTCCATACAGATGTCAAAGATTCGAAGGAGGGGGGTGAGGTAAAGGGTGGAGAGAATAGGGCTAAGGGCTGAGCCTTAGCCTACTCCAACTGCCACATCATATTCCAGGGAGTTTTCATTGTTCTACTGGTAGGTAGTGCGGTGTTCTTTGAGATAATTATTGAAGAACCCCACGATTTGAGGAAGAAATCCCTGCCAATTGAGTATATTGGTAAGGAGATTGTAGTTGAGGGAGGGGAAGAATTAGGTGACATTGAATGCAAGCACCAATGTTTTCTTTTTCTTTGTCCATGCTCCCCAGATAATGTGGGTTAGGAAAAGCCCTGCATCCTCGGTGGATCATTGCCAGATGGCTCCCAGTTGGTGAAGGTAGAGAACCTTGAATTTCACTGCCTCAAATTGGAGTCACTTGGCTAGCATTTTCTCTATTAGCTTGCCAAACATATTGAGTAAGACAATCAGCCTGAATACCTTCAGAGTAGAGTAGTCGGATTTGTTGGGTTTGGGGATAATTACTGACATTGACTTTTTGAAGTACGAGGGCCAGTGTCCAAGGGTTAGGCACGCACAGCTGATTCTGAGGAAGAGATTGGTGCAGGTGTCAACAGCAGCGATCTGTTTGAGGTGGGACCAGAAGATGTGGTTGGGGCCGGGGGCAGAAGAATTCGAGGTATCCTTGAGTGATTCTCTCATCTCCAATAGAGAGAAATCAACCCAAGTCCTATTTTCCATGCCAATTGGCAGTGGTAGTTCTTCTAAGACAGCTGTATTAACAGGCCTGTCCTGAGCCAAGTTGTAATGTTGGTCAAGGGCTGTCCATAGGTTGTTCATGGTGAGGTAAGGTCAACCATTGTGGTGAATGGCTTCAGTAGCCAGAAGAGTGTGTGCTTTGACCCACGGCATCAAATCCCATAGACGACGGTTGTCGACTGAGATTTCTTGGATCTTCTTGTTGAAATAGGCCTTCTTCATTTTCCTCGTAGTTTTGCGAAAGGCGTTCCACTTGCTCTTGTTTTTGTGGTCTGCACAGTGTGTTGCGAGTGCATTGGAGCATTCTTTGTTCCACCAGGTTTTGGACCTAGTGGTAATCTTGGTCTTCTTCACGTTGCGATTCCAGGACCTGTCAAATAAACCTCCCAATTCAGTAACAGCTCTCTCTAGCTTGTCCACGTCATTCATCAGCCAGTTTATGTTGTTAATTCCTACCGTGATATCTGTCAGGAATTTGGTTTTCTCCTCTGATCCTTTAGGTATCATCAATCTCTCGATAACAATATCTATCTATGGAATAGGAATTCTAATTAGAAGGGGGGCATGATCTGAATTGTATCAATTGCCTTCCTGGATAGCATAGGTAGAGATGTACGGTAACATTCCTGATACAAACAATAGGTCAATGACTGTGTCTGGTAGGTTGGGGTCTAAAGCGTAGCATGTTGGTTTGGTCACAGATAGAGTTGGCCTCACTAAATTGAGGGCTTCAGTGATCATGAGGAAACAATCTGCACTCACTAGATGTTGGTCTGTTAAAGGGTCCCAAAACTCAGATCGAATATTGATGTCCCCACCCAATAAGAAAAAGGACAGGAGGTCAAAGAGGTGCTCCTTGAGGAAGTGGAGCATGGTGTTATGGCTATCATTGTATACATTTAGCAATAGCAGTTCTTTTCCTCCTGCACAAAGGAAGATGCACAGAAGGTCTCGATGTTCTACAATGTCTCTTCTGATGGAGGGTCTGAGGCACTTGAGTCTCTTGTGAGTGAAGGCAAGAACTCGGGGAGTGGTATGGTATTCCATGTTTACCGTCTGTTAAGGGTGGCACCGGCATTCAACTTGGAGGACTTCTTTGGTGATAATCGGATATGAGAGGAGCATCCAGTCCAGGTGGACTGGACCTCCCATAAGGGGGGAACCATCGTTGGAGATGGGGGAAGGGATATTGTGGAGGTATCTCCATGGGGGTTCTTGTATGAGGAGGAGGTTGACGTCACCTCTATGTGCGAGAACTGTCTCCATCACTCCATATGATCTTCCAATGTTGTGAGAGCAGACCTTCAACTCACTCAGAAATAAGCAAGGAGGTCTGTCTTGATTGTCGGATGTGTTATTCATTGAGGGGGGTTAGTCTGGCTTTGACTAGCCGGGGATGATGAGGAGGGGGGCAGTGGGACTCCTTTGTTGGCTCTCAGTTTGAGCACTTTGTTGGCATACTAGTCATGGTCGAATCACTTCTTCCAAAACTGATACTTATGGTTAGTGGCAAGGTGGTCCTTACCACAGTTGGAGCACATAGCCTTGTGGGGGCATGGTTCTCTGGTGGGGGTGGCCATAATGGGCGGGTCTGCCTTGTCATTACCCTTGCAGCAGAAGGCGAAGGTACAGTGGTTGGCGGTAGAGTGGAGACCCTTGTAGTGAGCATAGGTAAACAGTTTGGCATGGCAATGGGTAAGGGGGTGGTCCCATCTACAGCACTTGGTGCAGAATGGTACTCCCAGATTGGCATTGGCTCTCCTGATGTGGAAGAGTCCTCCATAAATGTTGAGGAACTTGTTCTTGATCTTCGCAATGTTGGACTCCACTTTGGAGTCCCAGATTTCAAACCATACCATACAGATGTCGGAGTGCTTGGAGTTGCATTGTACTCTTGGTTACATTGTGAATTGGATAGCATCTAAGTAGATGGAATTCCGGACACTGGAGACAACATCAGCTTCAGTGAGGACCTGTCCTTGGGGCATGATGTAACTGACATCCGTAACTTTCATGAACAATTTGGATTTGGGGAGGAATACTTTGCCCGTGGTGATCCCTCTGAATTTCTCTTTGAGCCATGTCTTGACAACGTCTAGCTCCGTAAGGGTCAATACCTCCGAGGTGTGGACCATGAGGCCCAGCTTACCCTGCAAGGTGGTGATGACCCTAGTCTTTGACTTCTTGGCTATGAGGCAAGCATTGAGAGAGTTGATGATGGCCCCGAAGTTAGAAATGTTGGGTCTGGAATGATGACCTGCTTGTGCAAGGGACCATTCAGCATGGAGCAAATTATACCAGCTTTTTTGGCTAGCTTCTTGTTCATGGAAGAGGGAGTGGAGAAAGCAGTATCATATATTGCAACTACCTTCTCATACATCAATTCTGGGAATTTGCTCGCAAACTCCAAGAGTTTAGAGGGTTGCACCCAGTGGAGGAGAGGGCAGGGCATTTGCTACTTTTAGCCATAGCCACTGCATAGGAGGGTTTGGTGCCTTTCTTTGAGGGGGAAGATGGGGTTGTGGTAGTCTTAGCAGGGGTAGTGGCCTGCATGGGTTTGGCCTTCTGATCCACGGTAGCTGGTTTCTTGGCAACAGTGGGCTTATTAGTGGTGAGAGTGGGCTTTCGGCCCTTACTCTTCTTTTTTCTGGAGATAGTTTTGAACTCCACCTCGGTGATCATTTGTATGTCATCATCAGAGATACCTGAATGAGTGACTGCATTGCCACTAGTGATACCTGGAGTGACAATGTGCTCAATGACCTCCATGTGGACATCATCAGGTTTTCATGTAGGGCCTCTGGAGGCCATGTGTTGCAGGGGGGAGAGGTCCGGTTGAGGCATTTCCTCAGCGCAGACAGTGATTTTACCAAAGTTGACCCCTATCCAACCATGGAGGTCGTTCTTCTGTTCATCAATGGCAACCTTGAGCCATCCTGCCTTCATCAAGGTTCCCGTTAATTCTGTGAAAGCCCACCCAAATGCAAGCCCATTGTCACCGCTCATGTTGTACATGCTACAGGCCTTTACCCACTCAGAAAACCTTCCAACTTCTCTCACAGCATTGTTGTAGAACTCCTCCGGGCCACCTTCATATTCTGCAGTGTCTTCCTCTACTACTTCAACCTTGGACTCCAACTCCTCTTCTACTTGGTTGGCCCAGTTCTTGTCATTGTTACTGCCTGAGTAGTAGTGATTGCCTTCCGGCCTTACTCATTTGGGTGCTCGGTGGGCGGTCTTTTCCACGTCACTGTTGAGAGAGTCCGAGAACTGCAGGGGGGTTGTCAGCCTTCTGCTGAGTACCGACAGGGGAACGGTGTGGCTGTAAGCCTGATCGGTAGGGATCACAGGTCTAGACATGGACAGCGTCCTAGGGAACAGGATACCAGGAGAGAGCAAAGCTGGAGGGGTTGCAAAGATGGAGGGAACCGGAACATATGTTGTGTTCCCAAAGATGTCCCTATCACCATCAGGCATAGGCTCTCTCAGGGAGAGATCAGAATGTAATGCAGGCATAATGTGTATCCTCTGTACTATAGACTAGCACCATATAATCGACCTTTTGTAAATCGATGGTGGTAGTATGAGTTAAAGAAGGGATGTGTAGAGTGTGATTAGGGACCATTATATAACTTGACTTAGTTATTTAGTTAAGTAACTAGTTGGTTACTCAATGACTTTTACCAGATCTCTGAAGTAAGAGCTTCCTGCCCCTTCTTGATCTCTTACCACCACCTTTCTCTTTTGGATAGGTACTTGACATAGACAAGAGATTAGCTATACTATATCTAGAAACATTAGTACTCCCAATCTACCCTAGAACAAAGAAATTATCTCTGAGTCCTTTTATGGGACTACTACTGGCCCTAGTGACAAGTCCAGATTGCAACTGAAGTGCAAGTAGAAGAGAGCCAGAGTGGCCTCCTCCACAGGATCTACTACTAAACTATTAGGATTGGAGGCAGATATTAAAGCTAGAATAGAGTCCAGTGCCTCTGAGATACTACTTCTTTCCTTTACCACATCATCAACTGAGCCTCTTATTCCTTCCTTGACCCTCCACTACTTCTACCCCACATGCTGTCCAGTTCAGCAGTCAGTATAGGCCATTCAACTGGACCTCTTTCTAGTCTAATATAACCCTACATACTAGTCAGGCCTTTGCCTTACTTTCTCAGATCTGCAATATGGACAATGTCTCATCAATAGACATCTCCTCCACCCTCGATATCTGTAGTGGTTTTCTTTACTACTGTGTTTACTTTGGAATCCTCAAAAGATCATTCCACTTTTCCCATCTTGGGAAGAAAACCTCTATTGCTGCCTTATACCAGGAGGTGGCAGTCCAGACTTTCCCTCCAGTTGCCTCTATCTTCCCACAGCCCCTCTCTCCATCCTATGGATCCACTGAAGTAAGCAGTGATGTAACTATGCTTGGTACTTCACAGCCCTCTGTGATCCTACCAGTCCTTTCTGTCCCTATGTATAATAAGAGCACATCACATCCTCCTCCCATGGTCCCCCCCCTAGGCCCTCACAAGACTCCCATTGCTCAAGACTAGTATGCATACCAGTACCCACTATCCCTATTTCTCCTGTACTAGTGCTGATCAAAAAGTCCTATACTGCTCTTGCAACTACTGACCCTACCACCTTAGTCCATGTAACCAAGGCATTTCCTCACCTCTCCCTAGACCATATCATGGTAGTATACCGGGCTGCTATATTACCTTCTAAATACACCCCCAAAATGTACTCTACTACTGCTGGTCCCAACCACTGCCAAATCCTCCTAGTACTTGATGCTAGGACTACTAATGTTGACTTCCTAGTACTTATCAAAGGTGCTAACAACACCCTCCTCCATGCCAAGTCTGCCCTCTAGGCAGACAGAGCATGCTTTGCTTATGGTGGCATTACTGTCACTATCTCTACTGTCTTCTCCACTGATAAGATTACCCTCATTGCTGATGTCACCAAGCAGCTCCTAGGTCTCAAGACCTCAGTTGCAGCTGCCCTCCCTAGGTCCAAGTCCTATCTGAAGGTCCTGGATGTTTCCTTCAAAGCCTCTGGTACTACTCACCATATTTCAGTTACCAAAATTACTGAGGCACTCAAGGCCTCTTATCTCCCTTCACTCAAACTTGCAGACACCCTGCATATTATGAAGAACTCCTGTCACTCAGACTCAGCCACTATTTGGTTTGATGTCTGGGACTCTTAGTCTAGAGCTGCCACCAAGAAACTTGCTAGCAAACATGTCTATATTGGTGGCTATGAATGTCTCATCAAACTTGCATGTACAAACTCTGGAACCCCCCAGTATAGTCATTGCTAGAAATAGGGCCATCTAACTTCTGCCTGTAGGTCCAAAGGCCTTAAGTACCCCTGATGTGGAGGTCCCCACCAAGTGGAACACCACTGTCTCCTCTTTGGATGCTGTAAGGGTAATGCCAAAGCTAAACCCCCTATTTCTGCCATTCCTGAGGGTGCACTATGCCCTCACACTGCCTACTACTTAAACTGCAGTAGAGATCACACAGTAAATGAGCTGAAATGCTTATTCTAGGCCTACTGCTTCAAAGCTGGCTAGATCTAGGGTTGCTATGAGGAGACAAGAGTTCAGAGGAGAGGGGTGAGGGTGCTGATCAATTGCATTGAGTAGTTCCTCCATTTGTTCTCTACTGTATTATCATTCAGACTTTTTAGTCCACATGTGCTTATAGTTTAATATACTACTTTGTCAATAAAGTTTTTCAGGTATAGGTTGGAGAGCCCTGTATTGTACTTGTAGTAGGTATAGAGGGTAGACTGCATTCAAGCTCCACTTTAAATATTGATGATGCAAAAAAAAAAAAAAAAAGCAAGAGCTCTCACACCTTTTGTTATGATGGCTTTATCCTTACAATTACTTATTGAAATACCAAACTATGGAATATCCTTGCAGCCACAATCTGAGTTCTAATTTCCCCTATTGTTCTTTAGATATACTATAAATACAATTAGTTAAGTTAATTGTACTCTACTTATTTACTTTCCAAATCCTATCATTGTCACCCATTTTTGAGTTCCTTCAATATCACTGATTCCATAGATCTTGGTAAAATTTTCATACACAGTATGAATAATAATTTAAGTTATTTGTTAAAGAGACTCAAAAATAGGTGACAGAGATAGGACTATAATGAATTGTAACTAGTCATTTACTTGTCTATCACTGAAAAAAAACTGCCTGGCCTCAGAAGTCACCCACTTGCTAAATTCATACCTAGTTGTAATTTGGCAACACTGAGTTCCTGAGATCCTCCTCCAGACAGAACCTCTTTTAGACAATTAGAAAGCATAGAAAATCTTATCTTTGTCCACCTCAGTCCCATTTCATGATACTGAGGTAAGTATACCCTTTGGTCTCTTATTGTACTTATGCTAGTATGTTTGCCCAGTGTGCTTCCCTCATTCTAGGTAGATCTTACATTTTATATATGGTCTCATTTTGTGAAACTGAGTATGTTTTTCTCACTATAGATCCCTGCTCCTTGTTACAACATCCTCTAGGTTTTTCGAGGAACCTATCATGAGTTGCAGGTGTGAGGTTGGAGTTGAAGGCTGATTAATGATTGGGATTACTTGACTTACAGTAAGGGACAAAACCCTTTTAATAATTCCACTTCCGGACAATTTCTTAAATAACTCCTGAGCTACTGAAGTGATTGACTCCATATTTTAATTGTAGATAGCCCTACATCTACCCTATGTTATTTATAAATATCATAATGTAATATGAATTTCCTGAGGTGCTATGAATTAATGAATATTATGAGTGCATTGGAAGGATTTTGTCCCTCATAGTCTCTAGGCACATAACTTTGTTGATTGCCTCCAAATAAATTCAAATAAAATCAGGTGACTATGGTAGGTAATGTATAAATAGATGTGCTTACTTTTTATGCAAAAATTAACCCACTACAGCATCATTCCCTGTCATGAAATCTTTTTCTCCATCTCAGATTGAATATATTCTCTTTCTTCTGGATCAAGGGCATTCTGCTTCTAAAATTGCTTCAACTACTCCCCATTCACTCAGTACTATCTCCAGAATTTGTTCCCAGCACAGGCCAACACTTTCCAAGCCCATTGGTGGTCAACCATGCCAACTTTCCTCTTCTAATACCAAATATGCCATATATCTTATTTTCTGGCAAGATTGAAAATACCTCCCAAGCCACAAAATCACTCCAGACAGCCCTGGGTACACCTCTGACATCCAAAACTATTCAATGAGCACTCAGGAGGGCAGGATTAAAGGCTGTAGTAAAGAGATCTTGGCCTAAGCTCTTCAGAGTACAAAGGCAGAAGAGGTTGAAGTTTGCAAAAAGACACAAAGACTGGACTGTGGATGATTGAAAGAGGGTAGTTTGGTCAGATGAGACCAAAATTAATCATATAGGATTAGATGACAGGAAATGGGTATAGAAAAGAGCAGGAGAGGGGCTTACTGATAGGCTGGTAGAAGGAACTATCAAGTTTGGAGGAGGTTCTGCCATGATATGGGGGTATATGCTGTGGCAAGGGCCAGGCTGTTTGCACCATATTGAAGGTATAATGGATGCTGAAGGTTATGTCCAGATTCTGGTATTGAACAGTACAGTACACATAGTAGTAGATAGATGATCTGACTGACTGATTGTATAGATAAGTAAATGGTTAGTGAACTTAGTAAGTTGCTGAGAAAGTCGAGTAGAGTGAGTAGTTAATTGAGTAGATTAGCTTAAGAAATACAAGGGAATATATGCTACTATATATATAGATAATACTAGGTATAATCATGTCAGTAACAATATCAGAGTCCCTTGAAATACTGTGATACTTCAGCAGTGTCCAGTAGCATAATTGGAGTGACAGAGTATTAGTTAGCTCATTAGATACACGAGGAAATGGTGCATAATGTAAGTCAAAGGGCACAGTTTTGATGACAAATATTAGATGAATAATATACTATAGAGCTAGTCATACAGAATGTAGCTATGGTAAGTGCAAATGACAATACTCCTCCTAGCTCAAAGTGCGATATGAATTAAGTACCAAACTGAATAGGTAAATAATTGCGACATTACTGAAATTTAATAGTATCCAGATTTTTTGTACAGATGTCAACAGGGTTCTTCTCAAACTCCACATAAAATAGTTCTATTTTGCCTGTCTTAACAAGTTTACAGATGAAATGCCAGTGAATTACATCATATTTAGATCAATGTTCAATAACTGGGTTAAAAGTCCAGAAGGTTGATTCTAGATTGTTACACATGAGATATGGAGTAGGCTATTCAAACCCAATCTCACTGAGCAGCTGATAGATCCAAATTAGTTGACAAGACGTCTTGCACATGGTGACATACTTGGCTTCTGTGGTTGACAGTGCTATGGTAGCTTATTGGTAACTCAACCAGGAAACTGGTCCATCGGCAAACAAGACTAGGTTGCTGGAAGTAGACTTGCACATAGCAAAACAACCTGCAAAGTCAGAATTAGAGAAGTCTTGAATAGACTTTTGTGATTGCCTATTAAAAATGAGACGATAGCATTGCGTGCTCAGAAGGTAGCGGCATAGGTATAAACTATGCTTGTAGTACTCTTCTGATAGGCTAGCCATCTGCTAACTGAGTTTTACAATAGCATAAGTAATATCAGGTCACGAGCTAATTATGAGGTACATCAGGGACCTAACTAGTTGTTAGTACTTCTGGCAGAACTCAGGGTCAATGGTACCCTTATAGGGCAGGAAGGTATATTCTGCTAGAAGAGGTATTTGAGTTGGACTTGTGGTGATACCAAATTTAGCAAGGACCTTATCAAGGTATGAAATCTGATTGACATAGATCTGCTTGTTCTTCCAGTCCCACAAGATAGTCATGCCAAGAAACTCAGTAGTTTCTCTAAGGTCACAACATTCCTATTGTTCCATAAAGTTTTTCTTTATTTGGTAATAGAAGGGGCACTTCTTGCCTATGAAGACAATATTGTCAATGTAGACAAGGGCAATCATGATCAAGCCAGTCTTTGGACAGCAATTGTGGTATACTCCAGCATTGGATAAAGATTGCTTGAAGTCCATGGCAAGTAGTGACTTTATTATCATGCACTACCAAGCTAAGCCAGCTTGCTTAAAGCTGTACAATACTTTTTGTAACCTCCACACTTTATTTTGTCCAAGTGTGAAGCCTTCTAGTTGTTCCATAAAGATTTCTTCATCTAGATCACTATATAAATAGGTAGTTTTTACATCAATACTTTTGATTTCCCAGTCTTTGACTGCTACTAAAGAGAACAGGAGATAAGAAGTTTCATAGTAGACAACTGGAGAGAAAAGCTTGTTGTAATCGAGACCTTCCTTCTGCAAGAAACCTTTAGCCACTAGTCAAGCATGGCAACAACCATCTGACTTAGTGTTAAAGACCCATCTATTTTTTAACAATATTTATACCCTTGGCAGGGCAGTCTACTAACTCATATACATTGTATTTCCTGAGTGCATCAAGCTCTTCAAGGCATGCCTTAAGCCATTCATTGCACTCAGCAGATAGCAACTTGGCAAGGTTCCTAAACTGGACTAGCTGTGGTAATGGAGAAGTTGTACTGGCCTTAGAGAGGCAGTAATAGATTAACTCCATACTATCTTCACAAATCAATCAGTGAAGCTCTTTCTTACTCAGCTTAAGCATAGGCAAATCAATGTCAATATTCTGCTCACATGCTGGCAGGGGAGGTTATAGCCTATCAGGTGCATACTTATTCTCTTCTGGAATGTGATCACTAAGGTCCAGGGGGGTATTAGGTTGGCTAGGGTTCTAGTATCCTGGTCTAAGCTAACTGAAAGGCTTGTACCTTTCATAGTCCCTAAGGATATCCTTCGGGTATCAGCAGTCACCATAGGCATTTTCTTCTCTCTGTGGAATTTGAAGGGTAGTTTGATCACAGAGTTTTCTCAGTATTTTGATGTCTGGATAGGGAATAAAGATCCCTTCCAGAATGGGTATAGGAGCCCAGTCATTAGCATGTGGATTAGGTGCAGGTGCAGCCTCCTCAACATCATTCTCAATCTTTACTCCTCCTAGAGGCTAAGATAGTATAGGTGGAGAGGGAGGTAGCATCAGATCCTTATAGAATAATCTGGGAGAAAATCCTCTAGAAGAGGAAGAAGGTAGAGGCAATAGAGTCCGCTCTCTAGGACTAGGAGTAGGAGTTTGTGGATGAGGAGGTGGTGGCAGTGGTCCAGCACATGGCATACTTGGACCAGATGGTCTTGAAACAAATCCATCTCTAGAAGGAGAAGGATTTAATCTATCTCAATTGTTAGAATTGCTATTATTAGGCAACAATTGGCCTTATTGTTTGGACTGTAATGGACATCTGGAAAAATAGAGTTCATCAAAGACAGTATAGGAGAAGACAAAGATAGAATTGTTCTACTGATGGCATATAAACTTAAAGTTGCTACCATCATCTGCATAACTGATGAAGATTATCAATTCCAATTTGGGCACAAGTTTATCTTGCTGCACCTCATCAGGAAGGTATATGTAGGCCCCACAACCGAATACTCAGAGATGAGAAACATCAGGTTTCCTTCTGAACTATATCTCATAGGGGGTAACCCATTTCAGGTACTCCATAGGCATCCTATTACAGACATGAGCAGCCATACCAAAAGCAAACCCCCAGTAGCTAGCTAGAAGGCATGCTTCAAGTCACATAGATTGTACCTTTTCTAGAAGTGTTCGATTAAGACATTTGGTATGTCCATTCTGTTGGTGAATATATAGTGCACTTGTTTCATGAAGGATTTCTTTCTCAGCAAAGTAGTCCTTGAGTTCCTGAGATATGTATTCTCCTCCATTATCAGAGTACACTCACTTAATGTGTTTGCCTGTCTGGTTTGTCACCAGTTCAGCATATGCCTTGAAGGCACATGCAGCATCTGATTTATTGCACAAGAAAGAGATGCACATAGAAGAAGAGTAGTCATCAAGAAACATCATAACCCATTTGAACTTGTGATAGGACAAGATGGGGAGCTCCTGAAGATCCAAATGGATTAATTCAAGGATCTCAGATGTGCAAGATGTGTTTTCATAGTAGGTCTTGTTTGGTAGCTTTCCAAGCACACAACCAGGACAAACCTTCTATTCTCTCAGTGGAATCACTGGAACAGATTCTATGTGTTTTGGCACATAACTCAGAGCCTGATCAGATGAGTATGCAAATCTTTGATGCCAGATATCATAGGATGTAGTATTCTTATTAATCAAAGCCAAAGAGTATCAGAGATCTCCATCATGCAAGATACACAATTTTACAAAGTGAACTTAATTCAAAGAAGTGTCCTGGTGACATTGTCTGCTCAGGAATGGTTTACCACAAATGTCACAAATGACAGTCTTCCCATTTGACATTTCTGCAATCAAAGCAGTTTTATCTGTGATGGATCTGGTCAAGAGAAGTCTTATATCTAACTTCGGTATGTGATATACTGGGCGAAGGTACAAAGTATGTCGCTGAACTTTGCTAGACTCAAGTTTTACTTCTGTCTCTAAATAGACAGTGCTATAGGATCCAATAGAGAGTGTGGATCCATCTGCAATCTGCGTCAATCCAAAAGAACCTTTGATAACATCGACAAGATCCCTCTTGTTTGGAGTAATATTGAGGAAGGCACCAGAGTCCAAAAGCCATTTATTGCTCATTTTGCAAGGTCACCTATTTATTGCACATCCACATGCACTACTGCAGCTATGTGTTATTTCACATGTATTCTTCACTCTCAAAAAAAGAGGAGAAAATATTATTTCTGAAATATTTAATTGTGCATAATTATGTACATAGGAGGTCTGGCTATTGATCCAAAGATCTACATCAGCTGAGGTTGCACTCTGTGTACCCAGTCAAGAGTCTCCTTGGACATCAGCAATGCATATGACACTCTTACAACAATCTTTAGATTCATGTGAAGAGCTAGCAAGAATTGGCTTACCTACCATCCCATTGCTTTATTAGAGTAATCCTCATCCTCTGATCCTATCAACACTGCATCTTCCTTGATCATCTTGACAGTGGCCAGAGTTGGGATGCTCATGACCAAAGTGGCTGCCGAAGTGGTGCTGAACAACTCGTCAACCTCTATGATGGAGGCTGGCCTTGGAGGAAAGGCTGGATGGTAAAGGGAAGTGTTTCCCATCTGTTTCTCATAAGAATCCAAGGATTTTGCCTTGGCAGCCATGTACAGAGTAGGGCAGTACCAGGGATCCTGAGTCTTTTTCTCAGCAGAATTTGTCATCCATGAGAGAAGAGATAGTGGGTGAGGTACAGAGAACTGCACCTCATTGATAAGGCCACGAGTACTCTTCTTTAAGTTGGTGGTCAACTTGGTAAAGCCAAAGTTAACTGAATCCATCATATAAGCCAGTTGCCCGGCATTATTTCTGGAGGGAGCTGGTTGTCCAATGTCGACCTCATTGGTATAGCCTTTGCCACTGCCCCTTACTCCGCATTGCCTCTTCTTTTTATCCCCTTCCTACTGAGGTTTGTACTGCTATGGAGGCTGCTGGTACTACTGTGGGCATGACTGCTGCCCTTGCTACTGCTGGGGGCATGACTGCTACTCCTGTGCCTTTCTGTGCTACTACTGCTACTGCCTCTGATAACATAGGGGCATGCTTTGTAGTTTTACACCAAAGAACTTATTGACCAACTGGTTCACTTTGAGCATTGACCAGTGGTTCATTATTGCCCTGTGGACCAAAGCAAAGATCATGGCAGAGATCTGAGTGTTTACCATTAGGAAGGGAGTTATGATGTTCCAGGCATTGGAAATTCCGGAAAGAAGAGTTATTGCCTTGATGATCTGAAGAATAGTGCAATTGCCATTAGTGTCGAGCTGTTCATAAAAAAACAGCAAGCTTGGTGATTGGGCTGGAGGGGTCCTTATATGGATAGAGATAAAAGTGAATCATCTTAACATATTTTGAATAGAGTCCAGAGATGAACTTTAGGCCATATGCAGTACGCAAGTACACCTATATGCTGTTAACATTAGGGAGGTTCCCCTTGATCATCTTGGTAGATAGTTTACTCTTAATGATGGAGTAAACCACCTAGTGCATATGAATGCACATGCCATGTTCAATCATGTTCTGCCCTGTGGGAGGGGAAACGACCATATAGGTAGGGGACTAGGGTATGAATTTGCAACAAGGAAGTCAGCAAAAACTCATCACTGATGACAGAGGTACCATCAGCAGAGACCAAGGTGAGAGCGTCCTACATCCAGTCTGCCCACTCATTACTGGTGAGAATGGGAATGGAGGCAAGAACTATGGTGATAAGAGAAGACATGGTAATCTACAATTGGATATAATTAGCAATCAAATTCATAGGCGATTAGATCTGTGCCACTGTACTGTTCAAGCTATGAACCCTATACTAGGAAGCCTTTCTAAATAGAGCATGAACTAAATAAGTCATGTTAGAGGGATAGGCTAGAAAGACCATACTCTACAGAACTAGTCAGATCAGCCTATTTACAACTTGTTTGCAGTCAGTCATAGCACATGGGGAGCAGGCAATCTGGGGTCCATAACCTATTGAACAGCACAATACACATAGTAGCAGATGGATGATATGACTTACTGATTATATAGATAAGTAAATGGTTAGTAAACTTAGTGAGTTGCTGAGAAAGTCAAGTAGAGTGAGTAGTTAATTGAGTGGATTAGCTTAAGAAATACATGCTCCTATATATACTAAATGTCTGGGTAGCAAACTCTAAGACCTATGGATAATACTAGGTGTTACGACCTTAGTCTCTGACTCAGGTTGCAAGCCTTTGGATAAAGGAAAGGAAGTAGAGAAAGGAAGAAGGGATGATACAATTGGTAAAGTGTAAGGAATACATTAAGTATTACTACACTTTATATACTAGTTAGTGGTGGCTAATAATAAGAGAGACGAGTAAATGAGTCAGATAGGAGGCATAGCCTTTAGGGATGAAACAGGAGATGGAACAAGGAGTGAAACAAGTATGAGGGTACACGAGGTAACGGGCGCAAGATAGGAATGAACGGTCTAACTATAGTTCGTAACAATACCTTCCTTTCAAGCTTCATGTCCTCATGATGTATATTACTGTAAAGGTCCTTTGTAAAATAAAGCATACGGAATTTTCGGAGAAGGTAAGAAAACGCGCTGAGCATTTACTCGTTCATAGGTACGGCCACTCCCAGAGCTCTGGCCAAGTCCTTCTTGTTTCCTCCGATGAGAGGTGCCTTGTTGACACATCGTAAGCCGATCCAGAGGGGCGCGTGTGGCGGTCCTTCTTTGAATAGGAAGTGGGTGTAATTATTGTACGTGGTGTTGTCGTTGGTGTGATTGCTTAAGAGTTTATGCACTATGCTCCTCCAGTATTTGTTGTCCTTTTCGCCTTCCGATTTCAACGTGTTGTATTCCTGCGGTGGGTGGAAGGTCATGGGTGTGATGGGGGGTACCACCATGGTGAGGATGGTTTGGAGATGGGCTACTTCTTCTTCGATGTCGGGGTGAAGTAGTTGATTGGCGGCTGTTGCTTCTTGTGTCTTTTGTTCGCATTTATGACAGATGTGATGTTGGATGGGAAACGGGTCATTACTAACGAGTAGTTGGTTAACAATATGGTGGAAGAGATTGTCTGTGCTCCTTGACTCGTACGTATTGAGTCATTCGGCTAGGGCTACGAGGATGCTATGCATCCGAGCTTGCATATTGGAGATGACAATTAGTTGCAGGTTGTCGTTGATCTCGTATAGGTGTCTCTCCAATTGGTCTCTCCTTCCTTCGTCGATGATAAATTGGTTGAGTCTTGGAGTGGCGTCGGATAGGGTATCCATTATTTTAGATGCGCCTTCTTGGATTGCTTTCATTGCTGTACCCAGTAGTATCATGGTGTCGACTAGGGTCTCTCCTTCCACGAGCTCCTCATGGCTGGTTCTTTCTAGGACAAGTTCATCGAATTCTTTGAGGTAGGGGTATGGAGTAAGTTGGCGTTCGGCGGGCATGGTATGTTATGAAGATAGTTGGCAAAGTCGAGGGTGAAGTGGATACTGCGAGTGATGCATTGAGTGTAGTGGTTACTTGGAATGCGGGGTCTATTGTTCATAATTGCTGCTTTTTACCTCCCCTTTTTATAGGTTTCGTCCTCGAAATCTTGCTCATAAAATCTTGTACTGCTTCCTTAACGTTTTCCAGATTTGCTTCATCTTCCCATATATCTTCTTTGGACGTATATCCTTTCCAGTGTATTAGGTACTGTTTTTGTCTTCCCTTTGTACAGTGTCCTCGGACTTCATCTACTTTGTAGTGTTCCTCATCGTTGATTATCTCGGAGATTGGTGGTGGTGGGGTGTGCTGGCTGTCATACTCGGGTTTGTGATAGGGGGAGAGGAGTCTGCTGTTAAACACGTCATGTATTGCCCATGTTTCAGGTAGCTCCAGTCGGTAGCTTGTTTCACCTATTTTCTCTTTTACCCGGAATGGTCCGTATCTCCTGTGATCAAGTTTTTTTGTCGGCCTTGTTGTCCTAATATTGTCTGCTTCAAGCCAAACTTGGTCTCCTGCCCTGTACTTGTGTTCTGGTTTTGTGCTATTCTGTTTCTCCATTTGCATCTGGCTCTGTTGTAGCATCTCGATCGTTTTTTGGTGCATGTCTTGTAACTCTTGTATTCGTTCCATGATCGCGGGTGCCTTGGATGTGTTTGAGATATCCCCTTTCTATGGATATTGTCCATATACTATCTGGAATGGTGAATGTCCAGTGGCGCTATGTGTTTTGTCATTATACTGGAATTCCGCTGTGCTGAGCCATTTTTTCCAGTTGTTCTGCGCATGGTTGATTACGTTTCTGAGGTATGCTTCGACCTCCTGGTTGATGCGCTCTGTCTGACTGTCTGTTTGTGGATGGTATGCCGTGGATAGGTTATGTTAGGTGCCGGTTGCTCTGCAAAGTTCTGCCATGAATTTTGATGCGAACTGTGGACCTCTGTCACTGATAATCCTGCGGGGTATCCCATGTTGTCTCCATATATCATCACGATAAATGTCTCCTAACTCTTCGGATGATAGGGTGGTGTTAACTGCGCGTAGTCTGATCATTTTGCTGAAACGATCAACAATGACAAGTATCACATCATATCCCTCTGATTCTGGTAGTGGTCCTATCATGTCGATTGATATTTCTTCCCATGGTCCGATGGGTATCGGTAGTGGATGGAGATGTGTGGTAGGTCGTGTCCAGAGTATCTTGTTTTGCTGACATGTGTCGTATCCCTTGATGTATCGTTTAACATTGTTGCGCATCTGTGGCCACCAATATGTCCTTTTGAGCAGTTCAATCATTCTGTGCTGTCCCGGGTGTTCTACATCTGTTCTGTCGTGGTGTTGTTGGAGTATTTCTTGGCGTAACTCGGCGTTTGGTGGTACATATATTCTTCCTTCGAACATAGGCAATCTATCTGTTTCCCATATCTCCTCTGGTTGTTTCTCCTTTTCCTTTAGCCACTGTGTTTCTCTCCTTTGCTCCTTTCGTAATTGGTGTTTCAGGTCCTCTTCTCCCGATATTTCCCAAATTTGTCTGATCTCGGTGATAGTGTCGTTGAATAAGTGGTTGGGTAATAGTGTGATATCTGTGTTATCTCTGGTGGTGTCCGTTTTCGCTAGTCTTGATAGCACATCTGCTTTTGTGTTTGTCTTTCCGGGTATGTGTTTCAGCATGTAGCGATATTCTTGTAGTTCCAGTTGCCATCTTGCCTGTCGTCCTGTGAGTTGTTGTGGTTTCCTGAAGTATTCTAAGTTCTTGTGGTCCGTCCATATCTCGAATGGTTCATTGGCATCGAGTAGGTACTGTCTCCATGTTTTGACTGCTTCTCGGATTGCTAGTAGTTCTTTGTCGTAGATTTGGTAGTTTCGTTCTGCTGGTGTCATTGTTCTTGAGTGAAAGGCAATTGGGTGCCACTGATCATTCTGGTTTTGCGACAACACCGCTCCTACTCCATATCCCGACGCGTCCACTTCTACCCTGTATTGTCCTTTGTCTTGAGGCATTGCTAGTACTGGTTCGCTCGTAATCTTTTCCTTGATCTTCTCAAACGCCTGTTATTGTCGTTCTGACCATGACCATTGCGCATCTTTCTTCTTCAGCTCATGTAGGGGTGTTGCTATGTTACTGAAGTCTTGTATGAATTGTCAGTAGAAGTTTGCGAAACCCAGGAATTTTTCGACGTCTTTTACAGATTTGGGTGTCGGCCATTCTCTTACTGCTTTCACCTTCTCTTCCTCTATTTTGACGCTGCCTTGTCCGACTATAAAGCCCAATATGGGTATTTCCTTCGCGTCGAACACACATTTTGATCGTTTGAAATAGAGTTGGTGCTTGGCTGCAATGTCTAAGAACCGCATTGTTCTTTTCTCGAGTTCTTCCTGTGTGGTTCCTGGAATGACAAAATCGTCCATGTAGTTGACAAGCGTTCCCTTATGTAACATTTCCCGAAATACCGTGTTCATCATCCTCTGAAAGGTCGCCGGTGAATTGCTCATCCCAAAGAACATGACCGTAGGTTCGAATAATCCGCTGTTTGTTACAAACGCTGCCTTCCATTCATCCCCTTCTCTGATCTTGACGTTGTTATATCCCCAAATGATATCGAGCTTGTTGAATACCTTCGCGTCCTTTAACCGGTCTAGGACTTTGCCTATGAGTGGCAGTGGCGTCTTGTCCTTGATGGTGTGTTCATTCAGCTTTTTGTAATCCTGTACCAGGCATTTTGTTCCGTCCTTCTTTGGTATGAAAGTTCCTGCTTCTCCATTATTGTCATTGGGTAGACCTTGGACTGTAGTACTGGGGGTGCATCTTCGGACAGATTTATCTCATGGTCCCATACCGTGTGTTCGGGTAGTTTGTCGAAGTTTTTCTTGTTGAATAGGTGGGTGTATCATCGGAGGTATGGTGGTAGATCTTCATCATTCATCTGGTCCGCCTTTTTCTCTTCAATGTGTTCTTTGATTGTCCGTATTCTCTCGTTGAACCGTATGTCGCTATGTGATATTTTGCAATTGTCTGGGCATCTGGTGAATCGTATGACGTGATTGTTCCAATCGATCTCCGGGTTATGCTTGACTAGCTCGTGTCCGAGATATAAGTCTGCACTTTCCAATTGTGTTACTAGAGCATCGATTTGTTCCGTATGGTTGCCGTTGTTTAATACCAGTTGTGCTTTGTCTGTTATTTCTCCTTTTTTGTTTTCTGTTCCGTTGGCATTGATTACTCTGATTGGGGTTTCCAGGGGTTTAGTCAGAATCTGTTCTTCGTCTACCGTTCGTTGTGCTATGCACGTGTGGGTGCATCCGGAGTCTACAAGGGTTGTAATTTGCCTGCGTCCTTTTCTTGTCTGGATTGTTGAGTCGAGGAGAAGTTCGCACGTAGAGTTTCGTTTCTGGGGGATCACGTATCGTCTATTGTGGGCTAAAACAGAAACTCTAGATTTATTGGCTCGTGGGTTTGTGCCTACTCGGAGCCTTCGACAAAATCCTCTTTCTCCTCTATTTCTCGTTCATCTTCCTCGTTGATCTCTCTGATATGCGCTTTCTTGGGTGCCCGGCAGTTCTTCGAGATGTGGCCCTGTTTGCCACAATTGTAACATGTTATCTTGGTGTATGTGACTTTCGTCTTCTTCCTGCAGTATTTGGCAATATGCCCATAGAGGTTGCAGTTGTAGCACCTCGGTTTCCCATTCTGATCGGTGTCTGCTTTTTGTCTTCCTATCTCCATGGGTTGTCCTCTACCTCCATAAGTAACTCCGGTGGTGGTTCTGACATCTCCTCGGGTGATGTCCATTGCTTCATACCCTTGTCCTACTGCGAGGATTGTAGTTTTCCATTTGGTGTATGTTGTTGGGACAGAGGTTATCGGGTAGCCTACTATGGTTCGAATGATGTCTGCTCGGGTGTGGCGTTTGAGGAGGAATATTGCATGGGTGTCATCTGTCCCCGCTTGGGCTTTCAATGCCTCGAATTCAATTAAGAAATCTGCCATGTTCTTCTTCCCTTGTTTGAACGTCTCGATTTCTCCTTCTGCTATAGCTTTCCTATTTCCCAAGGAGAATGTGGCTTCTATTTCCTTTGTAAAGTCATCCCAATCTGGTGTTTTCTTGTTCTGGATGGCTTGTAGCTACGTGTTGGCGTAAGGGCCTGCTAGCCCCCCTTTCATTCTTGCCAAAATTGCTACTATTTTCTGTTCTTCTTCTTCTATCTTGTTGAACATCAACTATAAGGATATTGCTCTCCACCAATTGTCAAATTGGGTTCTATCTCCATTGAAATATCCTGGCTCTGGAGCTAGGTTCTTTGGGACGTTGACTTCTTCTGGCATCTCTGGTTCTGTTTCTGGTTCACTGTATTCGTTTTCGTGGGTCTCGGCAATTTCTATATCGGCTGTGGTGTCAGCGACTTCTGTGTCGATTTCTTTTTCAACTGGAGCTGGTTCTTTGTCTGTGCTGTGCTCGGATTCTTCCTCATATGTCTCGGCGATATCTATATTGGATGTGTTCTCAGCGACTTCTATGTCAAATTCAGTTTCAAATAGAGCTGTACTCTCGTCTACGCTGTGTTCGGATTTCTGCCGTTTAAGGCCTTCAGGGATTTCTGATTCTGTTGATCGTTTGGATCCTGTTGCAATGGGTGAACCCTGGATGTCTGTTGGTCTCGGAGCTCTGTGTCTTCTCGGTGTTCTCGATGAGCTACTGTTGCTCATATACTGTTGTCCTGGTCGGAGGCTATTATTCCAAGCCTAGCTACGAATAGTGGCACCTCTCTTTGCAAGGTGAGTCGAATGATACTTTACCAAATGTTACGACCTTAGTCTCTGACTCAGGTTGCAAGCCTTTGGATAAAGGAAAGGAAGTAGAGAAAGGAAGAAGGGATGATACGATTGGTAAAGTGTAAGGAATACATCAAGTATTACTACACTTTATATACTAGTTAGTGGCGGCTAATAATAAGAGAGACGAGTAAACGAGTCAGATAGGAGGCATAGCCTTTAGGGATGAAACAGGGGATGGAACGAGGAGTGAAACAAGTATGAGGGTACACGAGGTAATGGGTGCAAGATACGAATGAATGGTCTAACTATAGTTTGTAATACTAGGCATAATCATGTCAGTAATGACATCAGAGTTCCTTGAAACACTGCGATACTTCAGTAGTGGTGTCCAGTAGCATAATTGGAGCAACCAGAGTATCAGTCAGCTTATTAGATACATGAGGAAATAGTGCATAATATAAGTCAGAGGGTGTAGTCTCAATGACAAATATTAGATGAATAATATACTGCGGAGCTAGTCATATGGAATGCAGCTATGGTAAGCACAAATGATAACATCTGGATGATAAACTTTACAAAAGCCTCAAAAAATACAGGAAGAAGAAGTGGAAAGTTATCTTTCAACATGATAATGACCCCAAACACAAGAGCAAGAGAGCCCAAAACTGGCTTGAAGACAGTGGTTTAGAAGTCATGGTGTGGCCTCCACAATCTCTAGATCTTAACCCTATTGAACAGCTTTGGACTCATATCAAAAGAAAGCTGGAGGAGTATGAAACCTACTCTTCAAGTATACATGAATTGAAGACAAGAGTGGATATAGAATGGGGGTATCAGTGTGTTAGAATTTGATAGAGAGTATGCCTAGAAGGGTTCAGGCTGTGTTGAAAGCCAGGGGGGCATATACCAAGTACTAGAGAGTTGATTTTGTGATATTTGACACTGAGGGACAAAACCCTTCCAATGCACTCATAATATTCATTAATTCATAGCACCTCAGGAAATTCATATTACATTATGATATTTATAAATAACATAGGGTAGATGTAGGGCTATCTACAATTAAAATATGGAGTCAATCACTTCAGTAGCTCAGGAGTTATTTAAGAAATTGTCCGGAAGTGGAAATCATTGAAAGGGTTTTGTCCCTTACTGTACTTCAATGGTGTGCATCTGCAACGAAGAGGGTGCTGTCAACTTTGAGAATTAGAGAAATATAAATCCAGGAAATGAAATTATCGGCTGTGGTTGCTCACATATGAAATTGTGTCAATCCCTGTTCCGAAGGCTGGGCCTCGGCCACGACCTGACAAGCACCAAAGAAGCACAGAGGCACTAAACTTACTGCGGTCAAATAACACAGTTTATGTCAAGGTTGACGAACGGCGTCCTCCAGGGTAAAAGGAAGTTCATACTACTCTTAATACCAAAGAGTACAAATGAAGCCAAATGGAACCTGTGAAGTCCTGAGTAAGGTATGTGCGGTGGACCGACGAATGTACATCGTTCAGGTCACGTAAACGGTGGATGAGAAGGATACCGTAGACAATGCCCAATGCATATTGGGTTGAGGGTGGTTGAGATTGAAGCGCTGAGGCCTATTACCAAAAGGACTGTGGCTACGACATGACTTGTGGTGGCGTTGCCCAACATGGTAAATATAGATGATGCTGTTCATGCTGTTCAACACATCATCTCAGCGCCAACTCCAATGATAGAAGGCCAATATCAGCACCCTATCCTTGTTCAATCCAGCCCCAGTGCCGTTCTTCCCCAGGACTTGGTTTTTGAAGTGAACCAGGCGTATTTCCTTCACCTCCTCGCCACAAACCCGGACCGCGTCGTCCCTTCCGGAAAGTCGCTGATTTCCATACTTGCACAAGAGAAACTTAGCCAGAGCGAACGAGATGGCGAGGACCAGAAGATAAAGTTGCAGCAGAGGATCGCCAGGACGATGCATGACGCGTTTTGGGACACCGTAAGCTACCTCTCGCCCTCACTTGGAAATTTATCATTGATTTCTGGTCGCACGATGATCAGGCAGTAGAGCAACTTTCCTCCCCTTTACCCTCAGAGCAGAACATACAGATAAAACGACTGCTCAAGGATATACGTGAGGTCATCTCACCTCTCCTTCCTCCTGAGCATCAGCTTCTGCACGTCCTTTCTCTCCCCCCTGCGCCATCAACTGCTCCACTGTACAGTTTTATCGGCAATTTGAAGGATGTTTTGATTATTCTCCGCCAACGCTGTGCTCCTATCCGGGACAATGAAATCAACGCTGAATTGCAAAAACTGCACGAACCTCCGCCGACAGAACGACCACTAACTCTGAAACATACCAACAATGAACAATTACAGGAAGGAGCGGGAAGGACACCACTGGTGGCGAAATTCATCGCTCAGTCACTCAGGGCTATTTTGACCATCATCGACCACATGAAATACGACCTTCACGATTTTGTCTTAGGTTCTATGACCGAGGAGCAGCTGCGAGCACTGGTGATACGAGAAGCAAAGCTGCAAGAAAGAGACCTGGTAATTAAGCTATGGTCTGTCCATAGTCAGACCACCTGCCAGCGACTCGGGGGAGGAGGGGACACAATCCGGGAACAGTGGCGCCGCTGGTACAAGCAGATAGAAGAAGCAACTATACCACATGAGGACAGGTGGAAATCGAGGCTAATGAAAGCCATCGCAATGTCAGTGCCAGTTTCTTGTATCCCTCCTCAGGCTATCACCTCTCAAACACCAACTGAAAATGAGCTTCCGCCACAATTCTTCTTCTCCGCCCCCTCATTGTACCGACTGCAAGACTATTTGCAGGCCATTGTCATCGCTGCGACATTACGTTCGCTCACCCGATTACCTCCCTCGTCATCCCTCTCAACGGCCTCTACTGTCCAGACCTCCGCTGAAACATTCATGCAGCGGATATGGAGCCTACTGCAGACAGAGCTTGAGAATCCTGTGAACGTTGGGAAACCAGAAGAAAATCCGCTGAAGCTGGCCAACCTGGCTGATGAGGTTGTTCGCGCCCGTCGGCTTGTGGTTGGAACGCTGGACCCCAGTGTAGAGCAACGCTTACGTGAAGCTGTTGAGTGGACTCTGCAACCAAACGACCCGGTGTTTGTATTGCTGCAAAAGAGGTTGATGGATGCTTTACTCAAGGGGCTTGTCAGCAAAGAGGAAGGGCAGCAAGTACCCAATAAACTCAAAACTGGGAGAAATCATTCTGAAGAGTATAGTGGAAAGCGGCTCAAATTGATCTCCGACAATGGCGAAGATCTTCCTGGTGCACACGGGTGGCCACTGCCGACCATCGTGGGTCCGGCGCATCCCATTAAAGGCTTCGAAGACCCTGTGCTAACAAAAGCCATTGACGCAGCTTCTGTAGAGTTAACCAAGATTGTGGGCTGGCTTGAGTGTGTTTGGGGTGACCTTGTTTGAAAGTAGGATTTGATTCCCCGGTCGACACATCGGATAACATTTTGACGGCGATTCGTTAGATCCGGTATGGAGCGCGCTGTGTTAAAAACAACCCACTTTTAACCGACTACCTTCACTCATAGTATTTCATCACCTTAGACTCCAATTCGCTCGCTGGCATACAGGATTCCGAATAGCTCCCGCTATCGCCCACTTAAATGTCTTCGAAGCAAAAGTCAAGCCTGCACCATCAGCGAGGTGATGTCACTGGCAGCGCCTCGCCAAGTATGGCAGTTCGAGTCCAGAGTCACTTATTCTGTGCTTTATGCTTTATGCTATCTGTAGCCCTGGCATTGTCAGTGCGGGAAAGGTTCCTTGGAATAATAGTAGGTGTAGAATGATGTTCTATTACAGCATTCAACGTGGTGTTCATAGACACGCCCGTGGCCTTACCAACTGAAAGACCCGAACCAACGGTGAACCCATCTGTCAAAAGCTAATTCTGGGGTTCTACTCGAACCACAAGGGAAAATTAACGCGACATTCGGCACCATGATGCACATCGGGGGCTGTTTTGCCGCTCGGATGGATCTTGGAAGGTCCATCCGATGTGAATACCTAAGGATATAACCAGGTTAGAATCGTGGGGAATAGGAAGCACGCAGATGTAGACGTACGCAGTGGAAGTAGTGTCATCATGGATATGCGAACGGGCGACGTGCGGAATTAGGGATTCAGTGACGAGCCCTGAGGTCGCTTCCCATGCGATAGCTACTACCACATAGTGCAGTCTTACTTGCTTATAGTTGACGTTCAGCGGACGGTGGCAGGAGGGGGGCTGCCCTCGGTTTGCCACAGCAGCCTGCAGTGAATATTTGAATATTGGCCGATGCGTCGACGTTGCGCAAAGACAGCGACCTATCCGCCGAAAATAGCCTCCTTCCGGATCGGGAAAGCTGGAAAGTGGAAACAGGCGACATCCAACATGGACCTTTCAGCACAGAAACGTCTTGGTGTCTAGGTGCCTGTCACACCACCCACAAACCCGTCGTTATCTATCCTTTCATCCTGCACAACACCTGTTTACTCCTTACGGAATGGGAGGGGGTCTACATTATCATGTCGTGGTCTTCGGTCTCCACCCTGATCCATAGACTGCTTACGGGATGCGGATCTCATCCGAGTCCGTTTTATAAGTGGATGGTTTTGAGGATCTGGAGTTCGACACCGACTTGCACCCATTTCTACTCATAGCGCGTATTTTCATCTGAAGTGCCAATGACATTGAACGAGAACAGCACCGTCGCTACGCAGGCTTACGGAGATCCATCCCCTTCGAAGGCTACGAACGACGACCGAAGCATCTCTCACTTGGCCCCAACTCTACTGTCGGAGTTCTTGAAGTCACATCAAGAGCTGCAGAGCTATAGGTACGCTGTTTCACATGCTTTTTCGATGGTGTGTGGCTGAGCCTCGCGCTCCAGACACGGCGTCCCCGTTCGGGTCGATGGACAGACCCTCAGTCTGGCGGGTGTGGTAGCCGTCGCTCGTCATGGAGCCTCTGTTGCACTGGACAACTCTCCTTCCATCATGGATGCCATCACTAAGAGCCGGAACGTGATTGAAAACAAGGTGAACAGTGGCACCAGCGTCTACGGGCTATCGACAGGCTTCGGTGGTAGTGGTAGGTTTTTATGGCCTGAGGTGATCTTAATTGACCTAGCCTTGTTTGTAGCAGATACCAGAACCGATCAACCGATCCTTTTGGGACATGCTTTACTGCAGCATCAACACATCGGGGTGCTCCCGACATCAGAAGACCCCCCCGAGACGTTATCACTACTTGACCCAAGTACTGCAACTACTATGCCCGAGTCTTGGGTTCGGTGAGCCGGAAGATATCGTCCGAAAAGCTCGTCTTGTGTTAATTCGGCCTTTGTCAGTGGCGCTATGGTTGTTCGCATGAATTCGCTCATCCGCGGACACTCAGGAGTCCGGTTGGTCTCTGCGCCTGCATATGGATAAGCTCTTTGTGCTGACTACTTGTCTTCAGCTGGAATATTATTGAAAAAATCAATGAGGTACTGAAGGCCGATCTTGTTCCACGGGTACCCCTTCGGGGAAGTATTTCAGCCTCCGGAGGTGCATACTATCCTTCGTCTAACTAATTTTAGCTGACAATACACTTTAAATCAGATCTCTCCCCTCTGTCATACGTCGCTGGCACTATTGGTATGTCTTCCTCGGCTCTCGGTATCGAACGCCCTCTCAGTTGTCATATGTAGCTGGCAATCCTTCCATTCGCGTATTCCATGGCTCACGCAAATTTGGTACCCGACAAACCTCTCGTGCACAGGATGCCCTTGCCAAGCATAGCATTGAACCCGTCGTACTTGCCTCGAAAGAGCATCTAGGTATTTTGAATGGAACAGCGTTTTCAGCTTCAGTTGGTGCGCTTGCAGTCCATGAAGCAGTCCACCTTGCACTTCTGGCTCAGGTCTGCACGGCCATGGGCACAGAAGCTCTATTGGGAGCTCGAGGCTCTTTTGATTCATTCATTCATGCTACTGCCCGCCCACACCCAGGCCAGGTTAGCCAGATCTGGTCGCTATACAATGATTTGTCTGACATGTGGATAAGGTCGAATGTGCTAAGAATATCTGGGATCTTCTAGAGGGGAGCCAATTTGCTCATACCCACGAAAAGGAAGTCACTCTGAAGGACGATCAATACACTCTTCGTCAAGACAGATACCCGCTGCGCACCGCTCCTCAGTTCCTTGGCCCTCAGATTGAGGATCTCCTTGCTGCTCTAATCTCGTTGACTCAGGAATGCAACTCGAGTGCGTCTTTACGTATCAACCCGTCTACAAGATACTCATATCCTCTCTTAGCTACGGATAATCCTCTCATTGATGGCGAAACTGGCTACATCCACCATGGAGGAAACTTCCAAGCTATGGCAGTGACCAATGCGATGGAGAAGACCCGTCTTGCTCTTCATCACATCGGCAAGATCATATTCGCTCAAAGTACCGAACTCATCAATCCGATGATGAATAGAGGCCTCCCCCCTTCTCTTGCCGCCAGCGACCCATCCTTAAACTACCACGTCAAGGGAGTTGATATCGCCACTGCCGCATATACAGCTGAACTAGGTTATCTGGCGAGCCCCGTATCTACGCATATTCAATCTGCTGAGATGCATAATCAGGCTATCAAGTAAGGAGGTCTCCCTGACCGGACTGTCTGAAACTAATGTATTTTATTTTATTTTTACTTTTAGTTCCATGGCGCTCGTTTCCGCCCGTGCCACAATTAACGCGATCGATGTCTTATCTATGCTGACAGCGACTTATCTATATAATCTATGCCAAGGTAAACAGATCATGAACTGATCAAATATATGAGGCTAACACCTAGTAGCTCTTGATCTCCGTGCATTGCAGGTAGAATTCATGTCACGCCTGCCAGGTCTCCTTCAAGATGCTCTTCGAATCCACTTCGGATCTGTTATTACTCCCACGGAAGAGGAAACTCTCATGAAAACTCTCGTGCGTGTCATGCAGGAGAGTCTCGACAAGTCTACTACCATGGATAACGAGGACCGCATGCGGGTCGTTGCTAACTCAACAACTTCTCCTCTCGTTAACTTCTTTGCTGAGTCGGGTGGTTGTGATCTCAAGAGTATCAACGAATTCTGTTCCCGTGTTGCTTCCCATGCTGCCGGGGTTCATGATGAACTCAGGAAGGACTACTTGACCGGCTTGAAAGGCTCCGCTCCGGCTTCGCCATATCTCAGCAAGACGAAACGGGCGTACGAATATATCCGAGAGATATTGGGTGTAAGGATGCACGGCTTTGAGAATTACAGTGGCTTCGTGAACGGACTTGGTGTTGATGACGTCTCTGTCGGAGAGAACATATCGATAATCTACGAGGTTCGTACTTCATCCAACTTCAGCCCTCATGACTGAATTGTCTGTGTTGATCGTTTCACCACAGGCCATCCGTGATGGAAATATGCAGAGTGTGGTCGTTTCGCTATTTGATTGAACATGCCTAGGGTCGTGTATATTTCGCTTTCTAAGGACAGATCACCATATTTTTTGTGCTGTATTATTCGTAAGATTGTGGCACTTGAAAAAAGAGAACCGGGAATGCCGATGCATGTGTACACATCACTTTGTCGTCGAACATCATACTACGTCCCTGATTCGAGTTGATTGGGACTCTCAGCTTCATTATTCTTTCCATTAACGAATACCACCAGCGCAACACCAACCACAAGGCCCATGGTCGTAAGCAGCAAGTTGGCCGGCCTCGGATCCCCACCGCACCACTGGAAAGTTATCGTATCCAAGAACGCGGAAAAGAAGTTGAAGAGTCCAGAGATACATATAACCGCCCCATAGACCTTTCCAAACGTTGCTACACCGAATACCTTGGTGCAGTAGTCCGATACAACCGTATAGTAGAACGGCCGATAGACAACGAAAGTAATAACGTTGAGGTAAGCCGCGGGAAGTGAATCTTGGACAAGTCCGAGTAGGCCAATAGAGGTGGTGCACACAACGAGAGTGGAGATGATGGTGGGAAGAGAGAATGTATCGAGATAGACGCCGACGAAAGGCACGGCGACGAGACCGCCGAGTGGAAGGCGATGTCAAAGAAGTTATTGATTGCTACGCTGGCATCGAAGGAGTGGAGAAGGAATTCGTATTGCGGGCGAACGGTGGCTACAAAGTAATTGATCCTCAACTGTTGGGGGAAGTTCACGGATTAGGATATACACAGTGATCGTAGGGACAGAAGAGTACCGACCATCTGGACGACAGTGAATGCTGCAATGCCCCAGAACCAGAAGCTGCTGAGTTGAATCTTGATGTCCTTCCCATGCATAGCGCCATAGACACCCCTATTTCTTGCCTCTACTTCGCTGTGATGGCTGGACTTTCCGAGTAGAGTGTCGGTTTCCCTGGATGTAGTGGGAATCCTAACCGTTTCATCTCCATCTCTCGCCGCATGAACATGCTCGCTGCGATCTACTACGGCCTCGTACTCAAGCTCATTGTAGGCTTTGTAACTCTGTGATGGCACTCCGGGGAGTTGTGTAAGAAAGATGAAGAACGGTACAGCGAGATACACGATAAACCAATTGCGGAGAGAGATGGGCCCGAGGGTCGATTGGTAAATGAGCCTGTAAGAGAGGAAGACAGCGGGACTGGAGTCGAATGCCCCGGTAAGGAGAGAAAGGACGAATCCAGCGTGACGAGGGAAGGCATTCGCGAGGTTCATGCTCGGGATGAAGATGAAGGGACCGGCGAGCGCAATGAGGAGGTATGAGGCTGGATAGGCTAAAGAAATCGTCAAGGACCGAATGCTGTGAGGTCCTGGGAACAGAAGGTCTACTTACGATCCAGAATCTTCAAATCTTTACTTATGGCGAACCCGAGACACCCGAGAGCAAGCAATGCACTCCCGATGAATCCAGCAACCCTTGGCCCATATCGATCTAAAATCAAACCAACAACCACCGCGCACATATTTGTCGCGACGGCAGCAACTGTGAACATCATGTTGAGCTTCATCTCCTGCTGGTAACACACCGGCACGCCCGCGTCAATCTCAGCAGGAGTACATCGATCACTGTACACGCCTTCCGCGATCAGGACTGGTTTGAGCGCAGCATAGCCAAAGACTATCCCCGCCGACAAGAGGCAGTAGATGACGGCGAAGAGGACCTGGAGGACGCTCTTAGATGCTGGGACCTGAGAGACGCCAATGGGAGCGATGGCTTTCGCCAACGGGTCTGGCGAAGAGGTAGAAGCCATGTCTCGTTCAAACACTTGGGGTGCTGCCCTGTCTGGGAACTAGGCGATATTTGAGGCTTTTGTGGTACCGAAGAGCGGTCAGCCCGCGTAGGATAATGTGACCAAACCGAGAGCGCAAGTTCTCGGTGGACGGCCTCTCGGTACACCGTTGATTAAAGCTCTAGATGTATATTTCCTCGGATCCTAGGAGAGATAGAAGAACGGAGAATCGTATGTCCCAGTGTATTTCTCAGCCTCAGAGATGGTGTTTGAATTGAATTTGAGGTCTGTCAGGGGCTCTCCACTCCCACCTTGCGATCTCGAAGCTTGAGAAGCTGAGATTCCGCAAGTGTGGGGAAAAGAGTAAGCGTTTATCAGAACTGCAAAATCGTCTTGAAGTGGCACAAGATGTCAAGCTAGCCTAACAAATAAGTTACGAATACACAAAAACACGATGTAGATCATCTACAGACCACTGACATATTGACGAGGACGGCGCGTCTCATGGTGACACGGGCTCGAACTTTATCCTCACCTCAGCCACCTCTTTCCTTGCCTCCTGCATCGTCTTCGTAATTTTATGCTCCAGTCGCGTGACCTGGGCCACAGACAATCTTGGGTCAACTTTGGCAGTCAGATCGACAAACAGCATGGAACCTGCTCTCCTTGCTCGTAGCTTCTCAACGCCGATCAACATTCGCGTATCATCATCGATGCCAGTCCTCAGGAGAGGTGTCAAGGTCCGCTGAAGCGACTCTTGCTTCCTCCGGGAAACGCCAGCATCAGTCAGGTCTCCCCATGCACCCTTGAGTAGGCTGTACCCTTGCCTAAGGATGACCAGAGACACCAAAAGACCTGTCATTCATTTGATTAGAGAAGTGTTCTTAACCAGAGGGATAATTGCTCACCACCAATTGGGTCTAATGGTATTGCCGGGAAATACCAAGTCCCCAAGATCGCCAAAAGCGCGACCGCACTGGAGTATGCATCACTACGGTGGTGAATAGCATTTGCAAGCAAGACCGGGCTGTTCTCCTGGTCCGCCACGCGTTTTGTGGCCCAATACATCCATTCTTTTACTATAATGCTCATCGCAGCAAACCAAGCTGCGTTGACATCAACTGAATGTACATGTGAGTGCTCGTGAACAGGTAGTTCAGGCGCAATCAGTGTGACATTCTCCACAATGGTGTGCAGCGTCCCGGGAGGAATGGTCGGTAATGTCTCGGTCAACGTTGCCAAGAGTAGATGATACGAATGTACACCAATGCCAATTGCGCCGCCAATCAAAAGGAGTGAAATCGTTGTCGTTCCCAGGGTCTCGAACTTGGCGAATCCGTACGGATATCGTTCTGAGGGTGGTCTTCTTGAAAGGTTCCAGCAGAATAAGACGACAAAGTCACCGAGAAGGTCTAGGTCGCAAAGCATCGAGTCGGCATTCATGTTAGGACGGAGAGAGGGCGTACCACTCAGTGAGTGACCAGCATCTGCGAGGAGCGACGCAGAGTGGAGATACCAGCCAGCTGCACCCTTCGTCACCGTCAAGACGACATTTGAAACCAGCCCAACCAGTGTGATATAGCTTCCTCGATCGCCTACGCAGCACCTAAGTAAAGGACGATGGGGATGGAGACGAATTAGTGACCCACGCTTCTCTCCCCGCAGGGCAGCTACGATATGCTCTGCACCATGCGAGTGCCCATGCCCATCTTCTCCGTTTTGTGAATGAGAGTGACCGAATATTGAATGCGAGTGTGAGTGGTGGTCATGGTGATGGTCATTGTTATGCGTTGCCGTATTTCCGTTGTCCCTCCGCTCGCCCTGTTCTGTGCTTCGTGCACGACGCTGGGTCATGGCGAATGCTTTGTTGCAAAAGAGAGACTGTTTAGACGTGGCGGCGAGGGAGAAAGAAGAATAAAGCCGACGTGGAATAGAAGTGAAATGGGGGTCTGGGTGGAGGATATATCGGGGATGCTTGTAAAGTGACACGTCTGCTGTTCTCAGGGACGTGGATACGAGACGAGACGCTGGTCGCTGCGAGACGGATAGACGCACAGAGCTGAGGGAGGCCCAGGGCAGGGACATGGAGTGGACGTTCATATGTTGTATTCAACCTCCTATATGTACTCTGGTTCACTCTCGCTCACCGGCTCTCCTCCCGGCCCTCGCTGCCGGCTACTATTCTACATCCTAATACATATACTCGAGCATCTTCACTACTTTCTCCAAGTCTACATGATCTGTCCCTCCCAGCGCCTGGCCCGCAATTTCGCGAAGATCACCTCGGGGGACGTTGAGCTCTGACAACGTCGATTGTAACCCCAGGTCCCGAATCAGCCTGTGATCGGGATCAGCTCGGAAAGATGCTCAACGTGCCAAGCTTCACTTACTGATCAATGCACGAGGAGAACTTGAGGATATCGCCCTCAACCGTACCTGTTGACGGTTCATTGATATGCCTCAGCGCAGCCGCAACGAATTCCTTGTTCTCCGGCGTTCCTATCTGGGCCTGAAGCGCAACCGACGGAGCTAGACTCAAACACTGACTCTATCGTTAGCAACAGCTCAGATAACTGTCTTTTGCAAATTTACGGACAGAAGTGATTCCGTGGGGGATACCATATCTGCCGCCTATCTTATGGCCGATGCTATGGGAGATCCCGAGGGCTCTGAAGGATAACTGTTAAGACAAGCATACCCCAAACTGATCCACCTACACATATTTCTTCAGTTGCATTGGCCACAGGCTCATCCACGACGCCAGCTGCAGCTTCTGTCTGATTTCTACAGAGTTTGGGTTCGCTTTCGTCAATGGAAGATACTTGAAGAGTTCAGAGATGGCATGATATCCAAGGACTTTCACTGGAGGAGTGACATGATTGCGGTAGAGATTCTCTGAGGTCATTTCATACATTAGCCGTTTGCGCTTTCAAGTTCCTGAGGCGACTTGCCCACTGCGTGGTCCAGGGCCTTGATCCCAGTTGACAGCCTCAGAGAGCACCATCAATTCCGAACAGCAGAAATCCGGGATTCACAGGGACTCACCATAGACGCTCGGGGGTACCTAACGTCAGCTCAGCATCGAGAATAATCCCCCCCGGAACGAGTTCATGGGAGCTGACAGCGAGCTTTTGGCCTTCTTCGGTCATGTACCCTGCACCAATCTTGATTCGCTATGAACGGCAAGAATTATGTATCCCGTCAAGTAGAGACCCTAACCTGATATTCAGCTGCACTAAGCGTTGTAGGAATAGCGATTTGATAGAATGTGCGTCCACCGTTTTCTTGTTGGTAAAAATACAACAGGGTCTTCGCAGCGTCGATGCAGGAACCTCCACCAACCGATACTATACCATCACAATTATTTTCTTCAAAGAATCGCATGCCATTACGGATACCAGAAATAGGAGAATGTTGTTCAATTTGGTGGAAAGTGGCCCCATATGCATTGCGCTCGCGGAGTATTTCTTCGACTTTCCTTGCTGTGTCTGTCTACATTCGGGTGTTCATTGACGTTTGCTGCACATACATGCGACGATCATACCTTGAACAGGACGCTCTTACTGGTCAACACCATAGCCTTCTTGATCTGTAGTGTCTCCAACAAGTCCGGTAGTGCAGTCTTGGCGCATCCTGGTCCATAAAACACACCCTGTAGGCGTTTATGCCAGGTGTAGTGACCTTGGTAGGTCGTGGAGGGAAAGGTTTCACGATCGATGATAGACATGGGCCGGCTGCCAAATGGGACTTGGGCTACTTATAAGGATGGATGCTGAATGATAACTAGAACGTGATCAGGTAAATAGTTTATCAGTGCCTGTGGGGGCCACATACTACATGATATGATATAATTACAGAAGTACAGTGTTGCGTCATGTGTGTGTAATCTAGTGGGAAGAGCTTTGACGGGGCAGAAGAGAAGTTGGTCTCTCAAGCATGCCATTGGCCGGGCAAGGGTGTGCACCTGGGAGAACTTGCCTTCGAGTATTCGTACACCGGCTGTATCTGTATTGGGGCGCTTGTGTACCACGGAAATAAGGCTCAGGGTCGTCCATCCACGCTCGGAATTGGAACGGAGGAGGCAGGCTAGTCAAGGGGGATCACTGGCCCCGTTTGATGATGCGAAACGATTCCGATTCGCGTAACCCCTTGTCCGGAGGGGACGTTTAGGATGAAGCGTTCAGTGGAACAGGTGGAGGAAGGAGCTGCGGAAGGCGCACGGAGGATCAAAGGTGTCATGGGTAGCACATCATCAAAGAATGTCGGATTCGTTCTGTTGAACTACAGTGCTGAAACGCATCAAGGGAATATGTATATGAAATTACCGACTTCGGCAATCGTACCAAGTAAGCAACCTCGCTCCCCTTAGCTATTTTTCGATGGCGGGTTTCCGCGCATCTCTACCAGTTTGCATGGGATAGATACCACACGATCCGCCCTTACTATCGGACTCATTTTCACTTTCGCGGCGGCGCCCCAAGGATACTCGGGAGAATTTGTGCAGACCAATACATTTATCATCAGTGAAGGTTGATTGATACCGAAGTATGGACAGCTAGGTGTCTATAGTCCCGCTAATTATAAATCTGTTGGCTGTTGGCTGACTGGGTATGGTTGCATTCGTGCTGGGACACAGCACCCTCGCCTTCTGACCGCTGGGGTTGATCAAGAGAGTCCATGTTCGTGAATGCATGTTTGGGGGAACAGATTAACGCTGGGGCGAAGCTGTGCTCAAAGGGTGGACTTTGACCTGTCGAGAGTGTCGTGGAAAGCTACGAGAGGAGATTATCAGCCGTGCATGATACGTGCGGTGATCTGCATCTTGTTTGCCACATGTAGCCTGTGTAGATACTGTCGGTCAAACTCTCACTTGGACGATTATCGCCTCGTTCACTCCCCACAAACCTCAGCACAGCCACGTGTTTGGTTCCCAGCTTTCCAAACTTTCATCCACCCCTTGTTCTCTAGACTCCCAAGTCTTCTTTCTTTCCACACCCACCGTATGTATTCTGTCATCGTGTTCTGTTCTCCACCTCTCATATTCCTATTTCTCCCAGCTGCATCCAACTGCCTTCACAAACCACATCTATGGCCGAGCATGACTCTCAGCCTTCCAAGGCTGAGCAACGCCAGCTCGCGGTCGAAAAACTCAGACGCGCAGCCTCACTTCCGCGAATGAAGGACGGCCGTAGACCCCCGATGCATGTAGAAGCCGTCAGCGAGGGTGAGAAGCCTTCCCCGGACATGTCAGATGAAAAGAAGTCTCCCTCCCAATCACCCCCTCTCGAGGATATCTCGCCCCCTCAAGAACCAGCCAATGAACCCGAGCAAGACCAAGAGCCTACTGAGCCAGAACCAGACCAGGGGATTGAAGACCGAACTGTGTCTCCAGGTCCTACCGGTCGATCAAAACGTCGCTCGCGGTCTCGTTCTCGCTCTCGAGGCTCCAGGGATTTTAAGAATAAGGCTCGCAACGCCCAATCCCCCCTCCCACCAGCAGGCGACTCCTCACAGGAGGACGAGGAACCCCCAGTCCCTATACCCCCATCCGTTGCCCTGCCAGTCATACCCCCACTACTCTCCCCTATACCCCATCATCTCGCCGCATTTCAACATACCCACTTTCTACGTTCCCCTACACCTGACCCTTCTATGTTCTACCCAGGTTTTTCCCCACCAACTCCAATACCTCTTCCAACACTCGAGGCCCTACAAAAGGGCTTATTCCGCTCGAATAGTGCAAGCAGTGCGGCTGCGGGCCGCCGACAGGCTCTGGCAAAGCTCACCGGTGGCGCTGACGTTTACGACCCCTCCCCTTCAACATCGCCGACCCCCCCGCCCTTCAATAACAAGCTTTCACGGAATAACACTGTATCTGGGGGAGAACGAATTGCAGCCCGCCAAATGCTGCTTACACGATTGAATGGTCGCATTGCGAAGGAGGCAGAGGCAGAGGCCAGTGGGTCTGAAGAGAGGGGAGCTCCATCACCAACACCCCGACGGCGTAGACGGCGGTCACGGAGAGGCTCAATTAACGCTCAGGCAGCTAATGCTGGTATTTCTGATTCTGACACTGGTACTACGTCTGCAGATACACCGGTACCACCTCATCCCTTCCACCCTCGTCCACCAGATGCCTTCACGGAATTACGTGCGCAGTCGACAACGCCTATACAGCCCTCAAGTAAGAGCCAAAGTTATGAGCCTGCGGTGGACTCGCGTCCAGTGATGATGGACGCTGCGGGTGCTGTTGATACCAGGGCATTTGAGCCTGCTCGACGACGCAGTGTTTTAGTGGAAGAGGAGGAGGAGGAGCAAGAAGAGGATGGTGACGCTGCGGAAGAGGAATTACAGCAGCAACCTTTATCGCGTCTTAGGTATCCAGGACTGCCTGCAACACCTCCTCGAATGACACCGCAGATGGCTGTCATGCGTGCGCCGCACTCTTCAGACCCGCCCTCCCAGATATCGACTGACTCGGGAACGATACCAGATGTGGTTGGCGTACCAGTTTATCTCAGCCATCGCACTCCTCCCAGAAACGATGCGTTCCCAATAAGTCCATTTACCACACCTCTTAAAGAGAAACCCACTGAAGAGGAAGAGGAGCAAGTTTTATACCACCACAATACCTACCGCGCGAGAACACCTTATTCTGATATTCATACTGATGGTCATGGTAGAGAGATTAGCTGGGTCGGGGAGCCTGGTGTGTATCATTTTCACCTGCGTTTTGCTCGCATACACATACTGAAAAACTCACTAGTCCCTATCATGATCGAGAGTGATTCGGACGATGATGGTGATGGCGAGGAGGCTGAAGGTGTAGAGGATGATGCTATACCCCCACCCACAGTGGAAGAGCCCGAAGATGAGGATCGTGCCTTTGAGGAACCTCTATCACCAGCGTCTTCCGAGGCCCCACAGAAGGACCCACGGTTCTCTCCTCGAGAGTCGACTCAAAGTGTCAGTGTTGGGTCGGAGCGCTCTCCAGAGATAGCCGCTCAGACATCTTCCTCACTCGCTCCTGGACCTCCGATTTCCGCCTCACAAATTCCTGACGAGTCAAGAATGTCGCCGCAGCCATTTCCAGGACGACATTCCGTTACCTCCAGGGTTCGAGGCAATGACAGGTACCCTCTGACAGGAGAGGAATGGGAGGAGGGATCGTCATCAACCAAACGCAATGGCGAACACACGTCGCCGAGTACCTGGGAGAAGGTCAAAGGTGCCTTTGCAAGGGCAGGGCCTTCCGGGCGTCGTTCACGTTCTAACAGCCTGGCTGCGAGGGAACGACGAGACAACGTTGATTCGAGCATCAGCAGGGAAAGTGGTGCGAGTCTGACGAGTGCGAGGAATGATAAAGCTAGTGAAGGATCGGGACCACAACAGCAGCCATCTCCAATACAGGCTCCTCTGTTGAACCAATCGTCTTCGGCTTCGACCTCAATACCTTCACTCTCCCCTCAAATGCATGTTCCTCCACGCGGTGGTGCCTCACCGATCCCACCTGCGACAAGCGCTGATCTGGCGAAGTATCAAAATGTGAAGCTGTTCCCGTACCCTGTGTTCCATCAGAGGCTAGAGGAGCAGAAGCATAGGAGGGTGGGTGTTGGTGCGGCATCCCAGTCATCACCCGATGTTTCGACAGGCATCGTGGATGAGGATCAACCACCACTCTCCGCACATTCCTATAACAATACTCCAGCACAAACACCAGATATCCCGAGGGAGAGGAAGTTATCGCACCAGGTATCGGACTCGAGGTTGTTGCCCAAGTTTAATGGTAGTGGTAATCGTGCACCTGTCAGCCCGTCATTGATGATGACACCATCGACGTCGCAGGGAGAGTACATTGATGTGGGCTCTCCACCGTCATCATCTCATAATGGGAAAGCTGCCAAACCACCGTTACCAAAGACGTTGTCGGGGGTGAGGCAATGGCTGACCAAGAACCACAAACTGTTCCCGCCGTCACTATCTCTTTCAAATGTACAGTCTTCGAGTTCCTCGGGAGGGGCGAGCAACGCAATTCCTGCGGTTGAGCCGGCGAGCACAGAGAGGAGTAAAAATGGGAACAAGAAGCCCTCGTTATCCGATTTGTTCAGGAAGCCGGGAAGTGATGTAGGTGGGGACTGGGAAGAAATCGGAACGACGCCTATCAGCGCGAATGGAGATTTCTCATTCATGTCCTCGTCCTCGCAACTAAGTACTCCTGCGACTATGACAGCCACTGTTACCAGGGCCGTTCCTTCCTCGTCTTCATCAGATTCTAATGGGAAAACGATGCTGCCTTTGAAAGAGAAGACTCACAAGACGGGTTCGCATACAGACTCTGAGAAGACACCGAAAGCGAAGAAGCTTGCACCCTTGGATCTCCAGAAACCAGCATACCTCCATATAGATGATTCCCCTTCTCCATTGTCCAACCTTCCTTCTCGCTCCGATCCCCTCCTTTCGTCGACACCCGATCCTTCGTCATCACTTAGCGATTATCCTCTCCGCTCGACATCACAATCCTCCTCAAATTCATCACAATATTCCATCGCGCCCCAGGGTTCTCTAATCATTGACAGGATAGAGGAAAATCTGGTTCGAGGCTCAAAGAATCCTCCATTCCTGGCCTCCCTCATTGAAGACCCTCCTCGTAAGTCGGTGTTTACATGGCCTGTGTACCAGGTAGTAAACCAGAAGACCGTGAAGGACCGATTTTTGTTCCTGTTCAACGATCTTTTAGTCATTGCGAAACCGAAATTATCGCCCCATGAGAATCTCGTAGACTTCAAGGCCAGTTCTCCAGACCGCCAATTTGTCGTGAAGAATGTAGTGTTATTGAAGGATACACGGTTTACACCTGGACGGACCGATGCCACCTCGAGGAGCCCTTCAACAAAAGAACAACCGCCTGCAAAGAGCTTAGCAGTTAAAGGATTCATGACGCAGTTTGCGATAGACCCGGAAGTTGCAGTAAGGTCCTTGGTGATGAAGCACAAAGTGCTAGAGGATTCGAGGAAGCTTGGACGGTTTATATTCCAGACGACAGAATTGGATCGGGCACGTGTTGGAGAGTACTTATCGAAGAAGACGCACAAGCGGGAGTTGGACGCATACTTGAACAACTTCGGTTTTGTCGGCGTGAGGGTGGACAAGGCATTACGGGCATTCTTGCTCTCGATGAACGTTCCCGTGCAAAACTCGTCAGCGCTGGATAATCTGCTGGACGCCTTTGCCGGCAGGTGGTACGACGCCAACGCCAGATTTGTCGCATACGACCGAAACATGGCGGGGCGGCTCGTGCGCGCGTTGGTTAGACTGAACATGATTCTACATGGAGATCTTGCCGAAACACCTGGGCCAACGGGATACCCAGTGGAAGATCTCCCTGCTAGAGACTGGGTAGAACTCGTACGACGGGCAGACCCAAGACAACTTCTGCCGACAGACCTTCTGGAGGAGCTTTATGACTCTATTCGGCAGGAGAAATTATGTCAAGCACGCTGTCTCAACGCTGGAGGCCCACCCATTCAGCCCATCACCATTCGTAAACCTGTCCCTTCTCGGTTGACGTATAAATCCCAATCCGACCCCATTATACTCCGAATCCCTGCACCCGATTCCCATCTCACCATATACCTTTCAGGCCAAGACCTCCAGTTTGACCCCCCTGTCCTTAGTTTCGCAAAATCGTCGGAGGCTTCCTTCCGTATCATTGGCAACGAACTCGGGCTCAAGACGATGATCATGTGTCGTTCAGGGGCGAATGCTCTCAAATATACCGGTCTCCCCCTCAGCAATACACTGGTCGTAGAGCGGGCATTCATGCGCAACACGTTCCAAATCGCGTTCACTGATCATCGTGAGATGAAAAGGAGATATATGTTCAGCGTCGCTGATCCCGTGTGGGCGCTGAATGTGCGTACGTCAATCGAGCAAGCCTCTTCAGCATTCATCTCCATCCCTTCTGTATCCACCGAAGCGAGCAAATTTTTGAGGGTTGCCCAACAGGTGGCCTTTAATGTCCTGCAACGCACGCTCATCGGGGGCCCCGACTCCGTTCGTTCGAGCAAGCTGCCCACGCAAAATGACCTTAGTCCACCATTGAAGTCTCAGATGAATGGCAACTCAAATGGCTTCCACTATTCTAAGCATGTCCGCTCGAAATCCCGGAGCCAGCTCTATCGTCATAGCGCTGGTCAGAACGAATTGGATCTCAGCTACGATTCGGCCAGTTACAGCGAGTTCCGGGACAGTGACGTTAACGAAGTTGAACAACCTATTGGACCAGTGTGGTCTGGTGAGGAGCTTGTGACACAGTGTCAACAAAACAGCATCATACCCCTGGTATTGTCTCTTCTTCAGATTGGAGTTTTAAGTAAGGAGGCCGTCAACCCTCTGTAATTCTGGTCTTTTTTTCTGGGTACGTTGATCTTTACTACTTTGAGAGTGCCTTGGTTGACGATCACTCCAGCCCAGTCAAATTGCATTCATGTTTCTCGACTCTCTCATTCAATTTATCTGCAAGCAAACTCATCACTCTCATTGTTATACATGTGCTATCTAGGATTACGGTTTTTTTTACTCTATCTTCAACCGATTCTCTCTTTTTATTCCCTTTAATATGTAACTCAGTCATCCGTCAGTCGTTTTGTTATCCCTTCTCTTTCCAGATATCTGGATTCCATGAGTCTTATTTAGTTCATGTCAAATATAAGCACTTGCAATTTCTTGAAGGTGTTCCTTATGTACGCAGTCCCTATCAACTTGTATAATAGATGAATCAACGCCAGCTGATCAATGTTGGGTTGAATTACGCCTGTGACGAGCATGAAACACAGAAAATTAAGACATAAGTTTTCGTTTCGGTGCGCAGGAACGGAAATGACAAGGATCCTGGGAGACGAAGGGCCAAGGGTTTCTGAAGAAGGCAACAAGGCACTCCAGTGCTCCCCATTCGCGAAAGAGAAGGATCTGCAATGCTTTGAGAGGTCGATTCCGGTGCAGCTCTCGTCTGGCGGTGGGAGCCCTGCATAATGCGCATATAGGATCACACGGCTCACAAGGTGGCATTAACCCACTACCTTTGTGATAAGATGGGAAATGTAAACGGCGTGGGCCTCGGGCTTGCTAGCCAAGAAGGGGAAAGTGGTAGATAAGAAATAAAGCTTCCTTTAGTCGCACAATGTGTTTTAATGAGCTTAATGATGACCCCAGGGGGGCACCATCATGGTGGGGTACTGATACGAAGTTTATTCGGGCGACCGTTACCAGAATTCGATGGTAAAATATGTCATACTGGATAAGAGTTCCTGATGATAAGTTGACTGTATGTAAGAGGCGCACAGCACCAGTCGTCGTTGTCGTCGAGGAGGCCACGACGATCAATCAATCCATTTTGAGCAGCAGTTGGGGCTACTTGGTGCAACAAGGCGGCTGGAGCATATATATATTGAGAAACACGAATTGATCAGTGCCGGCATCCATATTTAGGGTCGCTCAAGAATGTGCGTTGTGCGTGTCGAATACACGTTGTCGCAATGTGTTTGGGGACTCAGTAGACAGGGGGGCCGAAATGCATATAACCTGGATCCTCGGCGCTTGAGTTTGGTTATCTTCAAAGCACTCCTGGCGAGCATTTGAAAACGTATCTTCTCCAGAGGCCCACAGACGCTTTTTGCTGGGCTGGGTTTTCCTCTCTTTGTTGTTTCCTCGTCTTATTGAGCGCCTCTGACTATCATGGCTACATATGCCCCTTACACACCGAATGCACCTGCGAGCCACCACTATCGCGGACATTATCAGACATTGTCCGCACACCACTATGACCAACAGATGCGGCGATCCCCATTCCCGCGTGACGGGACACCCACCCCGACTATTCGAGGAAAGCCTGGCCTTTCCGCGCAGGACGATTATCAACGAACTGGATTTACAGACTCCTCGCGCCCGTACCAGCAAGTGTCTCTGACCTACTCTTGGGTGCTCGAGCAAGAGTATATGCGGAGGGAAAAGGAGAAACAGAACAGGAAGACGCAGCGATGGGTTTTCGAGCAGCGCTCGTTTTTCCCCACTGAGACTTTGAAGAGTAAGACTGATTTACAAGCGGCTTGGGAGAAAAAGACACGGGGCCAGTTGTGGGAGGAACTGATCTATCCGTATGAGCTAAAAGCGGACCGGTGGATGAGACAGGAGGAGGAAATCAGGCGCCTGGCGTTGGAGAGGGAGAAGACAAAGGCACGTTATGTCCAAGAGGAACTCAAACGGCTGGAAGCCCGTATGCGTCTCAAACGAGAGACGGAGAGGCAACGAATGGTGGAGGAAAAGCTTCGGGTGCAGATGGAGGCTCGTGAACGAGACCGCAAGGAGCGTTCGAGTGTGCAAAGGGCCATTGTCGATGCATGGAACAGATACGAAAGCGGCTGGCAAACATTGTCCGCCTCCACCACCCCTCTGTGTTTCAAAGATATTCCCTGGCCGACCAACTCTATGCCCGCTCAGCCATCCGATGTCACACCTTCCGCTGTCGTTATGTTCCTTCTCTCTCCTTTTCATTCGCCCAAACAGACACGCAAGGAGCGGCTCCGCAATGCACAGCTCCGATGGCACCCAGATCGCTTCCGCAGGTTGATGGACAGAGTGAAGGAGGAGGACAAGGAGGCTGTTGGAGAGGGTGTTGGAATTATTGCTCGTTGCCTGAACGACTTGATGTCGAAGGAAAAACAAGTCATTCATCCAGTGAGTCCAAGGTTCCTGCTCGCAAAGATCATTGGGACTGACTTGCAAAGTCATGAATAGGCCACCATTGCCGTGTTGGAAACAGGAGTTTTGCAATCAGACACGATGTCAGGTCGGGAGTCTGAGCGCTCACGGTAGTTGTAGAGTAGCATATATATATATATGACGCAGTATTTGCTCTTGTTTCGTTCCAAGGACAACAGCTTTGCGCTCGTTGGTCAGCTAAAATTATGAATTCGTACTCGGATATTTCCTCCGAGTCCCGCCTTCAACACGAAGAATGCTTTCCCGTTTCGCGCGACTTCCTCTGCGTCGGCAGATCCATACTCAAGCAGCACGTCGACATCCCTCTAAATACGTGCGAACAGCCCTCGGGGCGTCAGCAATAACTGCTGCGTACCTTACATGGCGTTCATTCTCGGACCCCATTGCATTGGATAGCTCTGCGACAACGCAACGTGTGTTTCCACTGCCTTTGTGCTAGTCCGCCTTATTCTGACAAACTACGTAGCTCTACAGAAGCCTACAGTATCCTCCAAACCTCCCTCAAGGGCTTCTGTGACATCACCACTGTCAGACTCTACCCCAGAAGCATATCCTGTCCCTAATTCTGGGCCTTCATCAGAACACTCAACACCGAACCATTCCGACCATAACAAGACATCGTCGAACAATCACGTGGAGGACTCTGGTGAACAGGAGGGAGAGAGCGAGGAAAGCTCGTCGAAAGGCGCATCAGGCGGAGCATTCAACCCCGAGACTGGCGAAATCAACTGGGACTGTCCGTGCCTTGGTGGAATGGCACACGGTCCCTGCGGTCCTGATTTTCGAGAGGCATTCTCATGCTTCGTTTTCTCCGAGCAAGAGCCTAAGGGTATTGACTGCGTAGAGAAGTTCAAAGCAATGCAGGACTGTTTCAGAAGACACCCGGAGGTGTACAGTGATGGTGAGTCCAATTATATCTATCAACTGTACTCAGCTCATTGGCGTTCTATAGAAATCATGGATGACGACGAAGAGGAAGAGGCCGTTACTGCTAGCGCTCCCGAGGCTGCACCAGTTACAGCTAGGTCAGGGGAAGGTTCTTCGATACCCCCACAGAAAGGACCACCTCCTACTTCGTTTGGGCCCTCCCACTGAAAAAGGTGCCTCCCTTCGTCCACTGGGCCCACTGCTGTCCTCATATCTTTATAATCAACATCGCCACTCATATCTACTTAATGCCCAGTAATCTTATTACCAATAGACTAAAATTACATGCAGGAATACAAGCCAGAGGCATAGGGAACAAACAGGTCAGCAAATTCAGGGCAAGGATTAGACAGAGTCAGGAATGATCATGAAGCGTTTCTCAATAGTGTTACCCTTCACACTGTAGCCGTTGTTAGAAAATACTTTTGAGCGCAAGAACGGCGCAACGTCATAGATGTCATGCTCCTTTGCCTGCGGAGATACATGTTAGTGGTGAACGCTTCTGATCACACAAAGGCACGCACTCGTTCTTCCAGCTCCGAGAGCTTCACAACCACGAGTTCCGGTTGTTCCAGCTTCGTAAGCTGGAGGTATCTTGCTCTGTCCTTGATGAGACCGCCCAGCAGGAATGCGAGCAGCTCGTCATGGTCCTTGGACTGTGTAAGATATTTGCGGAAACCCTATCCAAAAGCGTCACCTAACATGCAATAAACCTAATATCGAGAAAAGACGTACCCTTTGGAGTGTCTTCTTTATGCTCATCTTCTGGGCGTTCACAAAACTTCCAACAGCCACTTCGATCGCGAGGTCAATATCATCAGACCGAACATATTCACGCAGCGCCATTTTCGCACTGGCTTCCGCCATACGGATCATACTTTCAAGATGACGGACAGTGATAGGATAAGAACCCGTGACCATCGACTCGCGGCGCAAATCAGCGAAAAGCCTCGAAAGTTTCTCCTGGTCCATGTCGTAGAGCTTGGGTCGAACCTTTTCGCGTGCATACATGATATATTTCCGTAATAGGTCCTGGGGAATAGCCTGAGGTACAAAAACGTCAGCGTCCTGACATCCGAAGACGTCATGGGTTACTTACTTCCGCATCTAAAGTAGTTCCAATGTCCATCTCCTCGGTCTCTGAGTCGAATTTAGGATGGCTCCTCAAATGACTTCCAACGACGAAACGCGCAAGCAGTTCGTCCATGATAGGATCCACTGTATCCTTCACAACGCATAGCACATCGAATCGAGATAGGATGGGCTCGGTTAGTTCGACATTTTGTTGGAATGGAATGGTTGGGTTATACCGTCCGCGAGTTGGGTTAGCGGCGGCGATAATGGCACACCGGGCTTGCAAAGTCGTGATAATGCCAGCCTTGGAAATGGAAATGGACTGTTGTTCCATAGCTTCATGAATAGACGTTCGGTCTGCATCATTCATCTTATCGAACTCGTCTATCAGGCAGGTTCCTTTATCCGCCAACACTAGAGCACCGCCCTCGAGCGTCCATTCACGTGTCACTGGATCCTTGCGGACACTAGCCGTCAAACCGACAGCTGATGCACCTTGACCAGTAGCAAAAACGGATCGGTGTGCCGTCTTCTCGACGTATTTCAGGAATTGAGATTTCGCGGTACCGGGATCGCCCAGCAGAAGTACGTTGATATCACCACGAATACGATGTTTATGGTTGATATCCTTCGATACACCGCCAAAGAGGGACAGTGAGATAGCGGTCTTAATGTCTTCGTGCCCATAGATCGAAGGAGCAATAGATTTGATGATACGTTTACGGATCCGCTCATCGCGAGCAAGGTTGCGGATTTCTCGCTCATCCTCTTCGGTCAGTCTGAATGCGGCGAAGAGGTCCTCTTTCTTGTTTACGTGATTGGCTTCAATGACGGTTGAGAAAACGGGAAAACCATTCTTGGCATTGAGGGCGGCATCGAAATTGTTGCGGTAGACACCTGTGACTTCCTACAAAAGCCTTAGAAATGGCCCTGTGAACGGCAGGGACGGACCCACTATTTCTTCTCCCGGTTTGGCACTGTCGATCAGATCCCATAGGAGGATGATTTCTCGATGACGGGGCAGACGTCCAGCGGGAACAGAGCCAGGTGATTCTTGTAGAGTCATTTTTTGATAGTTGCGGTATACCGTCTATAATTATTATTAATGCCTCGAAATTGAGCAGATGAGAGGAAGCTTCACCTGTTCAGAATTGACTGGGAATGGTCCTTTGCTTTCGCAGTTCGGGCAATAACTAATCTTGAGTTCCCTGGTTGCATCCTGATAGAATGGACCAAGAGTTGCGCCGCACTTCGCGCAATCAAATTTTACGTATTTCAGTTGTGGAAACACGCCACTTCGACGCGTCACAACACCAGAAACACGGACAAGGTTATTGAGATGAGAGCGTCTAAGGTCACGGAGGGTGGATGTCAGAGGGAGGTCGGATATGCGGACGTGGACCTCAGAGTGAATACGAGTATAACCAGGGAAATACACAAGAATAGCGCTCAAAGCAACTTCGTCAAAAATTTCAAGCATGGCAGCAGGGGAGTTGGTCAAGAAATATGCCAGAATTGGCTTAGAGGAAGCGAGGTGGGCGTATGAGACTTCGAGGGATTCAGAATTGGCTGAAATATTTGGTCTTTGGTATCAAAAAGGTTTAAATCAAGGAACAAAACACATACTTTCACCAAGATTCCGTATACGCTGGCCATAGACTGAGGAACCATTATCATCGATATATGTCATCAAAAACTGCCGGAAATGCCGCACGATGGACCGGCGAACACGATCGATAGCAATCCATTCAACGATAGATTTCGCTTTGATGTCGCTCAGTTGCTCCAACGGTAACTCCTACCCAGAATGAGTACCTTCCAGGAAGAGGTGCCGATAATGACATACATCTTCGACGCCATCAAAATCATCAATATCCCTTCTTTCATCATACTGCCTCCTGGTCCGCCTCTTCATTCGTGAGAGCTCAAGGTCATCTAGGTCTTCTTCAACAGCATCATCGCTATCCAAAAAGGCTGGAGCGCGACTACGGCGGGCTGCACGACGCCCTTGACCACCCGTACGTTCCAGTCGGTCTCGACGCGCCATCTGTGCTTCAGCGGCTCGTCGACCGGCGGCAGAAATATCTTCCACGTTCTGGTCGTCATCTATACCTGCGTCCGAGTAACGGTCCAAAAGTTCGTTTGGCGCATAATCACTGTTGGCAGTCGTAAGAGTTGCGAGTACAACTCAAAGGTAGCTCGCTCACTGCTCCAGATTGTCGTCGAATAGATCCTCTCCTTCGCCATCCTCGTCGCCATCTTCAAGGTCTCTTACAGCATTACGATCGTCTAGAGAATCGTCCGTGTCAGAGAAAAATTGGGGTGGCGATGATGGTGGAAGAACGCCATCAGAGTCGCGTCGGGTGTGCGTGAGTCGTTGCGAAGGTTGAGTAGGAGAAGAAGGAGGACCGGGAGAGCCTGGTCTCTGGCGTTTTGGGGGCTTGAAATGCTGTTAACAACAAGAGTTTGCATTGAACCAAAGCGGCTTACCATGGCAGCAAATGGAAGGAGTTTGGCTAATAGGTCACGACGCGACTCTCGACGCGTTACAGGTCGGAGCTTGAAACGAAACTATATTACGTAACACTTGACATAGAGTGGAGACGAGGTATTGCAGAACATGGATGCTGTGACACGGGCCGTGCAACGACCTTGAAAACAAAGATATAGTCCCTTCGATGTCTGCACACACACAACTGCGCCCGGGCCAAAGCTACTCGACCGGGCTAGCCTTGAACATTTCTTCTGTGATGGGTTGGGGAAATAATTGCAGAGGTTCACTAGGGTTGCAAGCTCAGAGACAACTATGCAAACACGGGCAGGACCACTCACGTCCGAATATCCCAGATATCCTCACTACTTTTGCTGAGTCTCCTGTGTGCCCACCATTCTGCCCGCCGCGTTATCCAGGCCTCGCGTCGTTCCTCGGGATGGAGTGACTTCAGGGTCATACAAAATTTGAACTCTTCAAACTTTGAGGAGCATTCTGGTCGTTCGCCATATCTGTATACTGATTTGACCTGCGAACGAATGACTGAGGGACCGGGTGAGCTTCTGAGGTTGGGGAGACTTATGAACATGCCTGTGCAAGACAGATAATCATCAAAAAGCCCAAGGCAGCCTGGGATGTCACCAGGAGTGGGATGGAGACGGCGAAGGCGGTCTCCTTCTTGCTTCACTGCCGTTTGAAAGTCGAGTTTTGGCATTTGGGGCGTGGGTCGAACAGCAGGCGGCTGTATGGCGCGGTCATGTGACTAAGGTGATCGGAATCCAGCTTGCAGCGTCCACCCGCGTCCTCCATGGCATACCGTTTCAATAAACAGCCCCTAAGGACCCTGTTCTTGACTTACCAACTCCTGTCAACTCTCCTTGTTCGCATTCCGCTTTGGATACTCCTTGGTATCCCAAGGTCGAGCTATCCCTTTACATCCTCACATCGTCTGCTCACTTCCCTCCAGGTCTCTCCGGCCAAGGAAATCCTGGGGCCTGCGACGTACGGTGATGGTGAACGTTGTGCGTCACCTCTTTGAAGTACAGGGACAGTGAGTAAACACTGCTTTCGGGACACTACCGATCACGTCCCCTGTTTCTAGGTCTGGACCATTGCGCATCTCCCCAGACCACAGAGCCATAACACCGGGGATCGACGTTAATGGGGTCTGGCTCTCACCAGTACCCAAGAATCTCATTGTCGGGAAGCTCAATCAATGGGCAGAATATGCCAACGTCGCATCGGTCCGCATTCCAGCATACTGGATGCACAAGAAGGGTGTCGACATTGATGTCGCCTCTCCTCCCAAGCCCAGAGAGAAAGTTATTCTTGCTCTACATGGTGGCGCCTACATTCGTCTCTCCGCCCATCCAACCGACCCCACTGCTGCGATCGCGCGCCGTCTGCTGAAACACGTAGAGGGCGTTTATCGCATTCTATCTGTCGAATATCGCCTTTCCTCCGCAGAGCCATTCGTGGTTGCACACCCTTTTCCTACTGCCTTGATTGACGCATTGGCGGGCTATATCTACCTCGTCAACGAGGTCGGGTTTTCCCCTTCCGATATTATCATCGAGGGTGATTCCGCAGGTGGTAACCTCGCACACGCGCTCACCCGCTACCTGACAGAATATAGGGGCACCCCGGAGTTGCCAATCCCACCAGGCGCCCTACTACTACTTTCTCCTTGGGTTGACCTCGGAGAGAGCCGCCACAGCACACCAAATAGTTCTTCACTCACTTTCACGAGATCTGACTACCTCCATGCCCTTACTCACCCAGGTTTCAAATACGCTGTGCGCGCTTTTGTCGGGCCCCACGGAATTGAAGCGGCCGAAAGTAACCCATATATTTCCCCCTCTTCCTTGAATCCGGTTCTTGCAGTAGACTTCAAGGATTTCCCAAGGACCTTAATAGTTGCTGGCGGTGCAGAAGTTCTTTTCGATCAAATTTGCACTTTACGCGACAGGATGATCAGGGACTTGGGAGAGGGAAATGGCGGAACCGATGGGGAAGGCAAGGTTCGCTATTTCGAGGCACCCGACGGTGTTCATGACTACCTCATTTTCCCCTGGCATGAGCCGGAAGGGAAAGAGACTTTGGAGGTTATTGCGGAATGGATTACACTTGCTTGAGTACCACACCAACCCGACACCCCGTATTCCCAGCTTTTGTGTATCTTATTACTCTCTGCGTGGAACGAACATGAAATCGCTTGCCATCAATCCCCGAGCTTCTGAATTCCTGAATCATGTTCACAGAAATTATTACGACACCAAAAGAAGACATGGGGGATCAGCGAAAGGAGAAACCGAAAAACATAAGCCAAAAACCAAATAAAACAGGTATGGTGCCCCTTTAGGCTGGGTTGTGTTTGGTATCCGCCGTGGTGGACACACTAGAGCCCTCGCCGTTTTCCGCACCCCTGTATCCTCCGGCTCCATAGTCACTGAGATACATGTAAGTCGCAGGGAGCGCGACGAACAAAGCCCCAACGATGTTGCCAAAGAACGATGCAAAAAGCGATCTGAACCACCATGTTAATACCGTCCGCTATACTAATGAAAACGCCAAGCTCACTTGCGGATATATTCAGCGGGAGTCAGCTAAAGTTGGATGAGCGTCAAGGTTAGAGTGAGAAATCTGGCTACTAACATCAGCGCCAAACATTATCCCCAGCGGGACAGAGAACATATTGGCAATGACTGCAAGAAAAGTTAGACCGGAAAACCGGAAATGATAAAATTCCAATTGATACTCGCCGTGGTCGTAACTGCATGCGACGAAGATCTGGACGCATGTCTCAGGATAAATCATATTATGATATATCAAAGCCAAATACACGTACGAAAATAGGGATCCATGTAGCAACAATCTACGTTTGAAATAATTGTCGTATTAGAACCGCTCAACTTTTCCTGTGTTGCAGAAGACCTGCGACACACCTTCGAGAATGTATCTTTAGCCCCTGCGCCTTGCTAGAGATTTGTCAAATTTGGTCCTCTTCCTGATGCAATAGTACGCCACCACTCGGGTCACTTACCCACACCGCTACAGAAACAAGCCAATTACAACCAATTCCTCGGAGGAAAATCTGGTGCCACTGTGGGTCCTTCGCCTTATGGCTAAAGAGGAAGAGGATTGATGTCCCTGATGGTCCATGACGAGGCTACGAGACTCACATGGCAAACGACCGTATATAGTCTGCGTAAGGTGGCGTGGAAACGATACCGCTATCTAGCACGAGGGTCGGTACGAGGTAACGAAAATGGAGGAGAAACAAGAACTTACAGCGGACAAGAATTGCGGCAAAGAACAAACTCCCAACGAGATTACCGAAGAACACTGCAAGTTTATTAGCCGAAACTCGAGCCATGGAAAGAAGCTTAAGGGTAACGGACCAATAAGCCAGTTGACACCGAGACTCCAAATCGGAACGGCTCGCTTACAAACGGCCATCGGGAAATACTATCCATCAATAAAGAGATGAGCATCCTTGGTGGATGTTGGCTGGCTTACGCACCAACATGTTACTCGTGAGTAGCTCATGACCATTGAGCGAGATCCTGGTAGCCTTGAGCTCAAAATCACGCCGCTGAACCAATGACCCCGACTTACATGATCAATCCGACAGGGAAGACCGCTCCCCCAAGGATCTTGACGATACCGGGGTTGGATTGGGTCAAGCCAGCAGCTCCGCCGGAAAGAATCTCTGACAGGAGGCCCCCGAAAGATAACATGACGCCTCCTGCAAACTGCACACTACACGTAAGCCAAGTCTTTGTGGACAAGACGCAGGAGACACCTACCGCTTTCCAGAAAACGGACTCGTACCTGTCGCGGTGCTTAGCGACGGCATTGTCGACCATAATTTGTGCCACCTCGGCAGGCCTCAGAGTACTCTCGCTATTGGTATTCATTGCGCTGGGCGTGGGTGTGGTGATCTTCGAGCTGCTAGAAAGATTTTGCACGCTGATGGGTGGGAGTCAGTCAATAGGGTCTGTTCGAGTCGGGTTCAAATACCCCGGAAAGTTCGATACGCGATTGGAAGGGGCGAGGTATCAACCATCTTTCTGGACTGCAAGTCAGAGAGTCTGGGTTCAAAAGACCTAAAGATGGTGACCGAATCTTGGGATGATCTTCCGCAACAGTCCAGTCGCCGCAGTCCCTGTAGAACCAAGGGCCAATGATTACACAACTATTTTCGGCCCTCAAGCATGAGTGGAGCATGGGTTTGAATCGGGGACAGCACATGCATGGAAAACGACTGCTTACGGGAATTAACTATCAAGCAGAAAAACCACGCGAAGCCATCTCAATACTGACACGTTGTTGCTGAGAGCATTCGTCTATGGGCGTTCCGATTGAGACAATGGCCGCAAGGAGCACCACCTTCTGCAGAAATAGATACTCTTTGTGCAAAACAAGACCGACTCAAAAACAGACGACGGACGGTGAGCGTCGACTAGGACTGCATTGCCAAGATTCTTCGTTTTTAACCTATAAATAGTTTATTCCCATGGTTATATTAGGCCAAAAATAGACATCTTGTTTCAACTGGATTACCTTCTAGTACCTGAGACCACCACATTACTGGTGAATCTGCCCCACATGCAGCCTTCTCATGTCGGTGCACACGTAGGGCTCTCTATCACAGTCGAGATCCTACGGATTTGTCAATATGTCAAGCGTCCTACCAGCCCTATCTGCAGCAAGTAGCGTACTGAATAACCTCCGGACCGACGGCACAAGCGCCTCTACCCAACACATCTGACAGGACCCGGAGAAGTACTTGCAAAATGGACCGGTGTAATTGACAGACACCCGTTGAAACGGGATGCGTTTCCAAGATCAGCATCAGCTCGACGGAGAAACCCATGACGGTCTGGAGGCTCATGGTCAATCACAAGTCCGAGTTCAATCCAAGCCTGTCATCGGCTGCTTTGTGTAAGTTGAAAGCTACAGCGGGCTCTTGAGGAACCCCGTGGCCAGACTTCTGCGTTAACCCCAATAGAGGAGGTCGCTCGCACGCCGCGTACTTCTAGGACCTTGGGGCCGCTCGATTCCGCTTTCACCGCCAGGGTCTTCCGGCACTCGAGGGGGCGTGGTAAACCTCGTCCCACGTTGGCTGCAACCATCAGCTTCACAGCTACTAAGAACCTGTCATTACTGGCACATGCGTTCTGGGATAGGCAGTACGAAGCCAAAATATATCCACAATTCACACTTCACTTATGCTTGACGTAAGCCATACTCCATGCGTAGATACTTCACTTGGCACGACGAAGCAGAAAGGGATACTTATATACTTGGAAATGCAGTAGTCACGAGTTCGGTGGGAGATTTACATATTATATATAGGACGACGTGGAAACGGCAAGGGTCATGAATCAGATACCCAGCAATGCATACGGAACGAGGTGTGGTACGGAATGAAAATATTCAAATCAATGAGTACGTTCATGGGAAAGCTTACCTCTGCGGCCACCGACGCGAGAGTCTTCCACGTTTTTGTCCACGTTTCTATCCGCACCCCTGTTCCGATGTTCAAGATACTTGGAACTAGAGGGAGAATAATATTCCTGTCGGCGTAGGGGTCCATTGTTCAAGTACCCGGTCCCATTGATGGACCCACCAGTAGCGCCAGGAACGTACAGCGCGCCTCTGTTGTGAGAGCTGCGTTCCTTCCTTCTGAGATGGGTAGGGGCAGGGAATGGTTCGGGTAATCCTTGTTCTGGACCACCAGAATAAAAAATCTTCGGCCGCCATTCTTCTCGTTCATCCATGATGCATGAATTCTTGAACTTCTCAACCAATGCCTCCTTTCCTCTGGTGATGCCGTGTATATATTAGGATTATTTCCGTAAACGAGCGGAGATGATTCTGGACATACTGATAGTTTGCATAGCTCATTTGGAGTACCTTCTCACTTGAAAACATGTTCCTGCCACGAATATGTTAGGTTGAGAGAACCGAGAAAAACATTTCTTGTCAACCGACCATTTGACACCAAGCCTCCGTTTGGCGAACTTCAGCATGTCCTGTACGCGAATGAAATTTACAAATGCATATCCAACATTGCACCCTAACATAAAAAATAAGCGACTTCGAGTATCAACTGTCAGGGGCGGCATAACGGCATACCATTTTTGAAGTCCATCCGAAGATATAGAAAATCAATTTTGCGAGGGCAGACATCGCTTATATATTGAATCAGGTCCTTGGCGGTCATCTTATTGGGGATATTCTTGATCATGACCGTCGTCCGTGTGTCGAGGCCCTCTTCGATACGTATTATGTTCAGGTAATTTCGATCGCTGACACCGGGGCCCGCGGTAGCCAACTTCAGGCTCGCATCAAGATCAGATGGAGGGACTTCGACCGAATTGTTGACAAAGATGTGGGGGTCGAATACAACAGGAGGCCGAGGTTCGACGAAGTGATGAGGCTGGACATGTAATGCAGGGGAGATGGAGGGGAAAACAAGTCCATTCGGAACGAAGTTAGGGTTTGAGTTTAGGTCCGGGTAGCGGTGTTCAGCTGGAAGAACAGGGATAGCCGGTATGAAGGCCGGAGTGAACATATCAAGGTTATTTCCGGTGGCCGGCGCTATTATGCTCGGATCAAATGGCCAGCCTACGTTGGGGAACGGGGCATGAGCATTGTATTCACTGGGGACAGCAAAGATCTGCGGGGGTGATTGGACCGGAAATGGAATTGAATTTGCGAATGGAGGATTGATGTGATCGCTAAAGTGAGGCTGGACAATCAAAGAGTCGTGAGCTTTAGAGGGACAGTAGCGACACTCTGCAATGGAACAAGCTTGTTGGGGCTCCCACTGTTTGGGGGCTTGGCCCAGCTCGGGAGCGTTGTATTCGCTATTTCCGATCGTCTGACCATCAGTTTCATGGGTTCCATGCCAGGAAGTGGAATGAGAATCGGTGAAGTCGAAAGAAGTGTAGAAAATGGTGGGGGAGGAGGCCTTTGATTGTCGATTGGAAGTTCGGGGTGGAGGCGACGATGATGATGTTTCGTTGCCAACACTCACAGCACGAGGTCGTGCGCGGACGGCTCGACCAACGAATCGGCCACGCATCTGAGAAATTTCACCGGCGGTCCCTATTCCGGGCTTAAGCCTTGGGATATGCGACTCGCTCGCGGACTGTTGGTGATTGGACATCGGTGTATCAGAACGCTCCTGGCCTGAGTTATTGCGGGGGACGTCGAGGGAAACGTCCGTTTCTTGGACATCTAAGGCTACACGACCCGAAGTGGTCAGTTTCATGCCAAACATGGTTTGGTCATTGAGTGAGGCATACGCCTCGTTGGCGTCTCGCACATCGAAAAACTCGACGAGGAAGCACTGGTACGTACTCGATGAGCTCTTGGTAAAACAAAGATGTCCTTAAGCATACCTGGTCTCCATCAATCTGTGACTCTGACTTGAAAAGCCGAAGGTCTCCATACGACTCCAGGATTTTGGTTAGAAGATATGCGTCAAGATCTTGCTTGGTCATGGTTGAACCTAGGCCACTGGTTTCTGCGGTACGAGTGTGATCAATGGTTGCGACTGTGAGCGAAAAACCTCCATCGGTCGTCGCGAGAAAATTGGAGTTCCCAATAGTCTATCACAGAGATAAACATGCTAAGTAAAATCTTGCGGACGTGAAGGGCAAGAACCGGGCAGACCTTTACCAGCTCCTCCGCGGTGATGAAGCGGCAACGGAGCCATGCATCTGTACCATCTGTTGGTTTCTCCTCACCAAGGCATCCCACTAATACGCCGTCAGTCCTCTTGGATAACACAATTTTCGCGGCGTATGCGTCTCGGACATCATGAAAAGCTAAAAAGAAGGTCCCCGTGGTCTTCATGTGTCGCAGGAAGAACCCTTTGATGCAACTCGTCTCTTGTATGCTGCCTTCCGTAGGACCCGTTTGTGGAGCATACTTTGAGTTTCGGCGAGAGGAAATATGACTGAGGGCGTCGGTGATGACGCCTTGTAAAGGCATAATGGAGACGGTACGAGAGACATTCTCCAGCTATACAACTCGTCTATCAGCATTAGCCAATTCACGGCGAAAGGATAATTTCTACTCACATAAAGGAACCGCGTGGCCTCGGGTTCCTGTAACTCTTGTAATGCCTTGACCTTGTCCTCCGGCTTTCCATCGGTCGAGTCAGCGCTGGCAGTCGTCCTAATGCTGGACGAAGGCGTGAGAGGAGGGGTCAGCAGATGCTGAGATGTGTCGCGGTCTTTGCGCTGGCGTTTGCGAGTGTGTAGGGGCGTGGTTTTGATAGTGCTGCGGCGGGTGTCGCTGCCACTCAAAGAAAGCTTTTCCAAAGAGGGCACCATGCCATCGTCGTGGGATTTAGACAGTGGGTGTTGTGGCGTTGCGGGTGGCGGGTAGGATGCAGCTGTGGCAGGTTTTTGTGAATGATTCGGATTGCCTGGGGTATTACAGGTCGTTGAGGACATGTCAAGCAGAGGGCGCGAGTGGGGCGGAAACCTATTCAGTTGAATTCAGTCCACATTTTCCAACGAAAGCTCGGATGGGCATACCAAATATTAGGGAGAGAAGGTGAGTGTTGTAAGCGTTGTGGATGTGATTTGGCGAATTCGTGGGAGGCGGGTGCTTGTGACTTGGACACTTGAAGATCTATGCTGGATCGCGATTGAAGGCTAGAGACGGACATTGGAGAAATACGAGAATGAGGAATGCCCGCGGGAGACGTGGGGACGGGTTTATAGAAAGAAAGGAAGGGCGGAGGGGAAAGGGAAGTGGATGTAACAGAGGAGGACAGAGGTGAAACGAGGATAGAATGCCTGGATCGTTAATTGAGTGTTTAATTGACGTCAAAGAGGCCCAGTACTTCCTTGCGTGGAAGGATCAGATAGGAAGGACGCCGGATGACCAAAGTTTTCAGTAGAACGGTTTTCCTCAAGAAGATGGGGAGCATACGCGGATCTCAACACCGACTTCTGATGGTCCTTCGTTGTCAGGTCAATGAAGAGCCAGAAAGACAGCTTGCAAATTTGTTGCACACGCATTTGTAAAGACGCTTTCGCTCAGTTCGGGAAGCTCCTAAAGTAAATCAACATGGGTGCCACAAGGGTATGCAGCAAGGGCAAAAACAAACAGTGAGCCACGGCGATTTGACTTCTAGCTTTGCTTGGGCGAGAAAAGAAACCGGATTTTCATGCCGAGCAGAAAATCAAGGGAAGCGTAGATCCACCGCCAGTGAGGTCTTGACGTATCCAAGTCGGACGAATCATTTTACTAGAATACGGCGGGCCCATCCCAAAACAGCAGTCCAGGTGAGGAAACAGAATAACCAAAAGACCCTGGCTTTGATAGCGCTGGACGCTCGGGGCCACATGCACCTCGTTCCCGAGGATGATGGCTACCTACGTTCCACAGATAAGGCGTGGCACTGGATAAACTCGCTTTCGAAGCACTCCAGACATGTTTTCCCTAGCACCTCTCGCGAGCCAGAGTCCGAGAAAAACAAGGTTAACCTGGCCAAACATTATGTGCAGTATCGAGCTTGGATGCGAGCTGCGTGCGGGCTAGCGGGGCCGTGGAGAGTGGGATCGGGTTTGAAGGGGCTTCATCGACAGAACGAGCTTCCTGCTTGCCTGCCTTCCTGCCGCTGCCTCGGACATTTCAACTTCCATGTTCGGATTCTCCCACGCACGCCCACGTGACCCACACCCAAGTTGGCGCTGCTCGTCGTTTCGAGCTTGCCGGCTGCCAAAATGCCACTCTACCAGATGATATGTGTCGCGGCTCATTTCCCGGAATATGTGAGCAGCCTCCTGATGTTCTTGAGCCAGCTCATACTACACCCAGCACCACATACGCGCACTCGTCCAACAGTCTGCCTCACACATCATGAACGCGGGAGGCGTCGTCCGGAAAATTGAATCCTGGGGCACAATGCAGCTCCCTCAGCGGATGAAGAAGAAGCGCACAAACGCCTACGAGCATATTGGAGAGTACGTGCCCAATTACAGACCCAGTTCACGATCTTCACGTTTTTGTACAGTTATTGGTCACTCCACTGTGACGCCAGCCCTCAAACCCTCCGTTCGCTGAATAATTTCATGCGCCGTGACCCTCGTGTACTACGCTGGACTGTCCTGAAACTGGGAGACCATGTAGAAGATGTTGCAAGACAAGGTCGCAAACTGATGCATAGATCACCGACGTCAGCAGACGTCGTAGACCTTTGAGTGGACCACGTCTTACCATTACTCCAGTTACAACCCCGACTATAAGCATTAGCATCCAATTCTGACCTGTGTCACAGAGCTGATGCGAGAAGCTTGGATCTTTTGTAATATTAATATTACCCTTTCTGCATAGGTATACTAATTTGATGCCATATCCGCTGGAACCACCCCGTCAAGTGGAGTTTTTTGCCCTCACGAATGATATCACAGTTACTAGGTCTTCAATCACCTCAATGCCGTCTAGAGATTCACCAAGTTCTTTGTGTGCCTGCTCACCGCCCGGACCCGTTCTTCGAAGCAGTAGGCCTTGCATTCCTGCTTCTACTGCCCCCTGGAAGTCACTGTATACGCTTGTCAGTGTACAAATGACAGAGACATGTCTATCGTTACCAGACGAGTTCGTCCCCAACGTGGAGACATTCTGTCAATGAGACAGGTTCTCCGTTGTTGACCTGGGCGACAGCACGTTCAAAAATTTGTCGAGAGGGTTTCTCGACGCCTTCTTCTTCACTGAGAATGATCGGGGTGAGATACGAGGGAAAACCCAAGTCTTGAATCACAGATCCTAAGACGCCGGCAATCAAATGCATGTAGAGGGGGACACATCGTCACTTACGAAGGCGAGAGTCACCGTTGCTCACAACAGCTGTCGCCACGCCGAGTTGGTCATGCAAGTACTGTACTAACAATCCGTGCGATATGAGTTTCTCCCATGCCGGAAGCTAGATTCAGCTCACTCGTAGGGATGGAGTCTTCGAAGGCCGCGTAACCTTCGCCAGAACTGAAGCGCTTTAGAAGTTTGGGCACAATCTTAGGCAGAGATGCATCAAGGACTACGTGCAATTAACAAGAGCCAATATCTAGATCATCCTGCCGGTGCATTGCACACTTACTTTGTTCATCAGCTCCTGCGCCTAGAGCTGTCCGTCGAATGACTTCGCCCCACCACACACCTACACCTTGAGCGTAGGCAGGCCTTTCGACCTGTACTTCTTTCAAGGCTGAAAACATTGTCGATCAGTACCGCGACACGACCATCAGCTGAGGGTGGCTTCAACATACCAACCCCGAAAGAATGCTTGATAGAATTGGGGTCTAGTGCGCCCAAGAAAGGTGCAAGCACTTCAGAATACTGGACATGAATTGGACGGCGAGGAATAATGATTGTGTGCAGCGCATCGAAAGTGACGAGTCGGATGGCCATGGCGCGGACACAGCCACTGTGAATGTCTGCTATATGGGGTCGCTCATGCTGTATTTCACCCGCGCGCTCCTGGCTCCCTGCTATCGCAAAGCCAAACCCTAGACGTAAACCGAACATTAAGACATCCCCACCCTCCTTTACGGCGCTTGGCGGGACTCCCTGGTTGCCTTCTGCCACATCTTCCTAGAATCACAAGTTGACGACCCGTTGAGTAGTCACCTGGAATGCACAGCACATATGTATATAACATGGACAACTCACGCTGCCAGTGTTCTGTCAGTCCCGACCGGGCACGCTCCAAAATTGGAGGACAGCAGAGGCCAACACGCCCGAGCGTGTATGTCCTCGATCCTTTTTAACACAACGATACGGAACAATGTAAGTCCTTACCCTGAAGTATGTCATCTCCCACGCACTTACACGCCAGCTATTAGGAGGTCATTAACAAGACGTTGCCGTTCATGCTTCGACGAACTATCAGTTGCTGTCCCAAAACCCTACGACCAGGGTGAGACTTGCTCAAGGATTCGAACATTAAGTCCAGGAAATACACACGAGATTTCCACCCCGACCTGCAGCAGTCCCTCAAACGTGTTAACGATGGGCATCTCATGTGTGACAGTTGAGGTAACGCCACTCTACCCAGCCAATAACCATCCCCTTGTACACGCAGCTGTCTGTGTTACAGATATTCCATTCTGTCTGCTTCTCTCGAACGACATGGCTAAAAACACTCAGAATGTATGTACATATCGCGCCGACCGCCCATGAGATTACGTCGATCATCTTTGGTTCAGAAGTCAAGTTATGGGAAGATGCTCTAAGAAGAAGCGACTTTCAGAAGTGTCTTGTTTTCGAAGCACAACAATCTTCCTCACCTATTCCATATTAGTTGTGCTCGCGTCATCCACATCAACGGCGAAGAGTCCTTTTCGGCCGTTCGCGCCAATACAAAGACCACTAGCCGTTTTCAAGGACTGCCTAATCGTCAGGCGTGAGTGCATTGTCTATTATCGGCTGTCTCTCTGGATCGCAATCGCTGGCCATAAGGTTTTCTCTACTTTTGTCCGCGGGACTGATGGTTGGTATTACGCACTCAGAGGTTTCGCCGAAATAATCCATCCCATGATCGACTCTGCTCAGTTGACAATCAAACTCGCGGAGTCTGATATTGAGGAGATTATAATTGTGGATGTGGTCCTGTGGTAGGCCAGCTTGCGTTCCCGTTTACTGATTTAGATTCCTTATCGTTCGAGATTCAACCGAAAAGAACAGTCCACCCGACACGGTGATTACCAGAGCAGGTACCAAAGATCTAACGGAGTCCCCTCCCGTAATGATGTCAATCCAATAATCCCGGAGGTATACCCGCTGAACTCGTGACTCAGCTGAATCTCCTACTCTCCGGGCTACGTCTGCCTCGCACAAGTAGTCCCATATAATTTTAAGCTACTCCGTCACCCATCCTTTTTCCACTCTAGTTCTTCATTGTCTCGCGAGCCGCCCTGGTTTACATGAAGCGAATTACTGAGTCGGAGTTAGCTCTTCGTTCAAACAGACGACACATATCCACAAACGTGGTCTGGATAGGATCATTCCAATGGCCCCGGTAGCTCAAAAACATGCAAAGGCAAGATCCCAATCACCACATTATTTACAGCGGGTGATAGTACAGCGCTTCCCACCACGCAACTGATACGGAAAATGTTAATTGGTTCACCCTAATTACTACAACAATCAAGGTACCTTCACCTGGAGGTCGTAGTTGGGTTCCTTTTCCATTTGTATGCTACGAAATTGATGTGTTAGCGGACTTATATCTCGTCTGCGTCTTGCAAGTGGAAAAGGATCATGCGCGTTAGGCTGGGACCCGCTCTTCAGGGCAGAGAACACTACTTTCCAACGTATATTTTCTTTGGGCCGTGGTCCCCATTTTAAATGGGTCTTTTTTTCCCTTCTCATAGCTGTGGCCGCACCTGCGCACCTTTCTCCGTGCCTAGTCCTTTCGCTGTTCTTTTGTGCTACGGGTGTTAATGAGTATTCCTCGCCAAAAAGCATGGTGTTCGTATAGTCGTTTTTGGTGGCGCCTTCGAAAATTAGATATTCCTCGGTGTCATGCAGTTTTGTTGGGGTTTGGGTTGTCATGTTTTTTGGGATCGGGCAGCGATCATCGCAAGCCCTGTATCCCTTTCACGAAGTACCATTTTCTGATGGGTGATTCACACTAGACGACTGACCTAAAAACCCCCTCCCCTGAAGGTATTCTACCCTCATTCTGAGTTCATTTTGCCCGTTGTCTGATGTCAAAACTTACCAGGGAGGCGGTGTCGTGGTGTCTGTAGCTTGATGACTTGCACACGACATTGATGATCCAAACGAGCTCGAAGGATGGCAAATACACCAATCGTAGCCGGTGTCAGGGAATGATTTTGTCTTTCAAAATGGCAAGAACGTAATGCCTAGATGAACTTCCCTCTAGCAGCCGAAACGTGGGTTTAGTATGTCCATGTCATATCATCACTTATCTGCATTGTAGGGCCAACAACTCTCGAATGATCTGGGAAGCCCTTTAACGGAGGTTGTTTCCTCATATGCATCCGGTACTTCAGGTTCGGATATGATGTGTCAGCCTCTATGCGTGGTATTCTACGGGCTGTACCCCCGTGTTGATGGTACAATAAAGGAGAGAACAGTAGACACGCGTTTTCCGAAAGACTAATTTGAGGGTTGGCTAGCCACTTAATGTGTGCTATTCTGGGTAAGAAATGAACTGAGATCACTCGTCCTCTTCTACATCTCCGAGCTCGAACATTCCGAAGCGATCTCGTTTAGCCCCAGTAACGGCTTCCTGGAGCCTCTTAAGAACTGGGGCGTATGATTGAAGGTACCTGCAGCCTTTGCGGTCAATGGATGCAAGTCCTTCTCGGACGAGATTGGCATTAATGCATGCATATGGATCTCCAGTCGCAGCAGGATCGGAGGGATCCATCAGGCGTAGATGAAGCAAGGGGCCCTCTTTATGGTCGATATTGGCAACGAGTTTCCGCCCTTCACATAGTGAACGGAAGCGATCTACGGCTTCGGCATGATATTCGCTATCTTCACTCACGAGTTTGATGAAGCTTCAGAAAGTGATCAGTTTTTCATGGGCCTAGCTATTGGGGGGGGGGGGTGTTTCGTACCTCAGCCTAGCATCCTGAGCTTGTCCAGGCAGAGTCCGGAATTTAGGGTCCAAGGGGCGAATGCTGGAGAATGGTATGGTGTCTTGGTTTCCATAATCGATAAATGTTACTTCAGCTTCCCTCTTCAGGGGCGAAGCGCGGCGAACTTTAGCTCTGTACCATGCTCCATCCGAAAACTTCGCCGATACAAGGTCCCCACCTTTTGGTACGAAGCCAGATGGGATGGTTATAGCACCACTGTGGTGTAGGCTGAATTCCTTCATAAGTTTTTCCAGAGAGACAATGCCTGGTATATTGCGGGTGAGATTGGAGCCTACGTTCGTAATGCTATCTCACTCACCTTCGGTGTTAAGTATCTGGACGGAGAAGTTAAGGCCGTTCTTCGTCCTTACATCGCTGATGATAACATCAAGGTACTCGGACTTTAGTGGTGCATCGTCATTTTCTGGTTCGGCCTTTACTTGGTTCTCCGCTTCCTCATCGTAGTCGATCCAAATCTGAGAATGAGTATATGTGGGTAGAGTAATAATGACGAGAGGATGGGAGCGAATTACGTTGCGCCTTTCCTTCTTCGCCTCGGCCTAGTTATTCACGGGTGAGTTGATTAAATTTGATGCTGGAACGAGAATCTACCTCAGCGTCATACAGCTGGCGTGACCAGGCAATGTTTTCCGCAGAGAATAAATGTACGGTGGCCAGCCCTTCTCGAACAAGTTCCACGGCAGCGTTTTCGGTCTTGTTGAAGTAGAGGGCTCCGATGAATCCGCCTGACTTATCAGTAGTGTCGACTTCAAACTCGATATCACGCTGCATATACTTTCGTGTAGCGAATTCCAAGGCTTCGTTTCCATATGGTTCCGTCCTTTCAGAGGTATTGCGAGCCGTACGAGGAGCACGGATACCTGGTATTCACGTTTATACAACTTGGTTCATTTCGAAGCAACTTCGGCTCACCTCCAAGTACTAGGGTCAACACCTGGTTGTCTTTTGGAAGGAACAACCTTTATAATACGTTTACGATATCAGTACTGATCGAATGCATGGGTCCAACTCACTTAAAGCGTGATCCTGCCGCAACATAGTCCACGATAGCCGGAATTCGGCCCAGGCGCTTGAACCCACTCAAAAATGTGTTCGCACGATTGCTCGTCTGGGGAAGGTCAGAAAAGTCGGATTAGGTTGAGCTCGACTGCTTGCCTCTGAGATGTTTAGTGGTTGCTTGGGTGTAGGCACTTCCTTCCCTGAATGAATACTACGGGTATCTGCCAGGGCACTACGAAGCGATGAATGAGTAGATATATTGCATCACGATTCTGATTTCCTTACGCTTGTTCAGCAGCCATTAGCTTGTCGTAATCTGGGGATCTGTCTTCGTCATCACGTTTATGGCGAACAACACCTGCCAACCCCTTTTCGATCAACTGTTCGGCAATATTTCTATCAACAAAGTCACATTCATCAGGTCATACCGGCTATATTTTAGACCATACACACGCATTGTGTCCTCCATAGCGGATTGTCGCACATTCACGCTCGTCAAAATCACCTTCACGTGGGCGAACAAAGTCAATCGTGACCTTGACACGTCTTCCGATTAACTTCTTCCGCAAGAACTCTCGGGCTTCTTGTGCATAGTATGCTTGGCGTGGATCCGACAGTCTTTAAGAGGCCGTCCGTCAGAGGGATCAGAGGGACGATCCAAAGCGAAAGAGAGCTTACTTTGGACCACGGGTCGAACTTAGCTGCAAACGACGTTCTTTTCCGTCCTTGTCGACAACGGAGATCTGGTCTCCACTCCAAACGCGAATGACCGTAGCATCGAAGGCTCTCGCTGGGCCACCCGCGATAGATCCTGTGTGGGATATGCTGGGAGCGGGGGTATTGGCATACAGATATGCACGCCTCTCTTTTGCTATCTTCTCTGCTGCTCGTAGACGTTCCATGCCTCCACCGGCCGCAAGAATTCCGGCGTGCCAATCGACGACACGAGCCAAGCCCGTCTGAACGAGGAGTTCAGCGATATTTCCGGCTGGGTGAAGGACTAGAGGAATTGTATGAGTACCTGCACGTCGACAGTAGCCACCACGACCGACCGTTTCCAATGAAAACAGTTACAGGAGCAGGTGCCGGAGCATTAGCACCAGTCTGGAAAGGTGTAGCACCGGGCGTGGGGACTGACAAAATTTGAGCGCGAACAGATCTCTGGAGGAGACGGGATTCGACGAAAAACTTCGCCTGCAAGAACAGATCAGATCGATCAGGTAGGTGGTTGTTGGTCATACCTCTTCGCCCCATTGCTCGGAGGCTTCACCTTGCTTTGAGGATGAGCGGGGGCACCGCACACCTGCCATTGTGATGTTTGCGAACTGGTGGTCGCCGTTGGGCAACAAGAGTCGGACTCGAAGGTTGCTTCCATCCCGAACCTGTTCAACAATAGCTGGGCTCTGGTTAGTGAAGGTTTAGCTGCCATTGTGGGAGCACTCACCATCAACAGGTTTACCCTTCCACTCGGTCAAGAATGTTTGTGAATCGTCCGGCATTGTATAATGCACTTGGCGGGCCTAACAAACACCTGTGAGCCTTGTCAGCGCACACTCGGCCTCTAAGCACCCACCTGAGGACCGTGAGGGTTCCAAAGGCCCTTTCCAGCAGCCTTGGCCTCACTCTCGCAATCCCTGCGTTTCAGGTCTTCTGGGGTCGGCTCTCTCTTGCTCTCCTTAAGCTTCGCCCAGCCATTTTTTAAAATTTCAGACACGAGATCGACGCCATTGATGTCAGCAGTACCAATGTCACGGGGTGCGTCATCGTTGGAAGGCAGAGAGTGGATAGACGCGAAGTTAACTTCCTTGCCAACAGCTAAGCTCCTGAGGAACTCGCGAGACTCATATGCCCATGCCTAACATGCTGTGTTAAGTATAGTTGAGATGTTCTAGAGACACCCCACCTCATCTTCTCTGGACTGCGTTCCAAGCCTTGGAGCACTCAAGTCAGCCAAATGTAGAACACTGTTGGCAAAGTTCAAAGCGTGAATGATCTCCTGATCAATGTCGGTGCTCACCGTTCCTTCGGGGGTTGTCCCTGAGGGCCGGGACGACCGCGAAGAACCAAGGAATCACCAGAGATGACAGCTAAAGATCGCAAATCAGAGACTGGTACAGGTGCGGAAGAGATATCTACACTTGACGATCTGCACACGGTCATTAATTGTGGGGAGTAGATGCCACGAATGCTTACCGCCTTCAGAGACATTGGACCAAGCGAGAGAGAGTAAGGAGATGAATTTTCGGAGTGCAACGTGTATCACGCCCATGTTCGTGTGCAACCCTGCCCCTTCTCGACATTTCACTATCTGTCATGTGACCATTCCTACTGTAGATAGCATAGTAGATAAAAGAGGTAGAAAATACAAAATGAGCAGAATATCCATCCACCTAGTCTGGGTTCGCATCTATAGCATTACTATGTCCTAGTTGGATCTCCGGAGTGTCCTACACTGTTCCATGCTGGTAAAGGACTGTACCTCATTTGGCTCGCATCCATGCCAGCCTTTGGCCAACCGCGTAAAACCAGCGGCATATTGGCGAAACACTTCTGGAGGCCGAGGGGGTGGGGCTAAGAGAAGTCAGCCGCAACCACTCCTTAGGATTAGGAATGTTGCGGAGTATCCAGGGGTGGCGCTAGCAACCTGAGTCAGTAACTCAACAAAAAGTGGACAGAAGCTTCATCTCCACCTTGAGATCAGTTACGGAAGCCCGGCTGGTCGGATTCTTCTGCAGCATCGAGTCCAGCAGTGATATGACAGCATATCCCTCACTCGACATGTCCTTTGGGTGTCGCCCTCCGGTCGCAATCTGGTCTGCGGTCATGGTCACATCTACCTCCCAGTCCTGTGTGCATATTTGATTGTACAGCACCCATTCGTTGTGATGGACGTTATCATTGGGGGACGAAGGCGCACTGAATGGGGTGTGTCCAAAAAGCAAACAGTAAAAAGTTACACCTAAGGCCCATATGTCTAGCGCCTCCGTAATGGGTGGTCGAACCTTCGGCATGGACGTCTTCTCGCCAACAGTCACAGAGGAACGATTAGACCCGGTTTCTGACATATCATCTCCAGAGTCGTCAAACCAAACAACTTCAGGCGCAAGAAAGTTGGGTGTTCCCAACGTCTTCTGCAGGTCGGAGTCCGGAAACAATGAGGTGTCTTCGGGTGTAGAGGGGGAAGCGAACTGTGGGATCGAGCGCCGGGAGTTGTAGTGGGAGACACCAAAGTCAATGATTTTCACTGTCGTTCTCTCCTTGCTGTATAGCAAATTAGAGGGTTTGATGTCACGGTGAATTATCCCCACAGTATGTACTATCACATAAACTTAGCAGGAGGATTGGAGAATAGGGTCAGTCGATCTACGCACAGTATTCGAGCCCGAGTACTACATCTCTCATGATTCTCCGTGCCTGTTCTAGATGGAGTACCGGTTGCCTGCTTTCGTTGGCCCACTGCACCGGCCCTCCTGAGCAATACTCCATTACTGCATAGTGGATATATCAGCTGGGACCAACAGTGGGCGTTGGGTTACACACCCATGTATATTTTGTCTTGCTGAGGATCATCTATGACCTCTAACAAACGAACAATATTCGGATGACGACATTTCTTCATGATTGCAATCTCCTTCCGAATGCTGTTTTCTGTGCTGCTAAGAGGGTATGGTCGCTCCGACCCAAAAGTCGGTTCGCTTTGTTGGTAATTTCTTCTTAGCAGTTTGATTTTGTCCCGAGGGTTGCTACGTCTGACGATCTTAATGGCCTAGAAAGCAGGTTAGGGGTGGTACTACAAACATGCAGATGTAGAACACGCACCGCTTTCCAGTCTTGGTTGGCCTCAACATGGCATAGGTAAACCTCGCCATGACGCCCCTTGCCTATACGCGCCTCCTTCGAATACTGGTTGATTTTACGTTTGCCCTTCCCAGAGGTCGAAAGTTCGACAGTAATGCGAACAGACTCTGGGAGATCCAATGAAAGATCCCTCTGAGAACTCTTCTCCCAGGCTCTAGATGATTGTGACATAGGGGTGTAGACTGGAGCAGGAGGGACGGGTAGGAGAGGAGTAGAATGAGAGTGTTGTGAGGTTATTCGCGTCCTCAGGCGCCCAAGTGGCGCGAAAGTCCTCGCCGCCTGCCTTATTAGGTCATGGACCATCCACAACCTCTGATCGTCTGATGACCCTGTACAAGCATCGCCAAGGCTTGCTGCATGGCGTCAACGCAGTTCGGGTGTCCTGGCTCTGGGGGCCATGAAGGTACAAGAAACTACTTCAGTATTACACGTGTCTGCTCTATGCTACCAACGTTGCAGGTGTCTACATACGCCGATAACCAAACCGGTCCATGGTCTGTCATCATCGTTTGCACTGGCAACCTGGGGGTAAATCCAATATCGGGGGCGAGTACATGATGCTGGATACAGCACAAAATGCGCAGTGATGCTAGCGGGATGCATAATTATAGGATAGCCAGATGAGGGCCGGGTGATCGGTAAAACAGGAGCTCGCTGTGGACCTCCGGTCTGGACATTATCCATTGTAGCGTATTTTGATAGCACCAGCCTTATTGCGGGTTTCAAGAGCTGGGAGCACAGTCAGTACCGTATTTGGGCCACGGACTTGACATTACCTTTCCATTCCTCGGCTTCCTCGCGTTGTTCGTAGTCGAGCACAAGTCGCTTCAGTTGTTGCTGCTCAACCTTGTCCTGCAACTGGGCGCTGCGCGTGTGAACGGCAAGAGCAGAGGCAGCCGGGATAGCAAGTTGACGAGCCTATAGGAAATGAGATTCTCTCTGTCACGGTAGCATGGGGATACTCACAAGTTGCTTATTGCCGCGCTTCGTGATGACGGTGAAGTTCATTATCCCACTACCCTCCACATCCTTAAGATCACCCTCCTCCTCGCCATCATCAATAGTTTTTTTCTTTCTGAGCGCTGGCGGGAGAACAGAGGAATCCCAGAGTGCCAACGCTGTTCTTTTGTCAAGCTTTCTCGATTCTGCAGACGTGTCCGTAACAAGTTTAGCCAGCTCCCTCGCAAACTCTGCGTCAGCCTCTTCTGAAGGCCCAAAATTTTCCTGTTTGTTATTGCTCGTTGACAGAATAATCTCCTCGTCCGGAGAAGGTGTACGTTCGCCAACCTACGTAACCTTAGCATACATCTCTGCCAGGACTTGCAAGAACACGCACCGGAGATTCATGGAGGTCTTCGTCTTCGTCCACAGCTTCGTCCTCGCCATCATCTTCGTTCGAGAGCTTATCAAAGTCGTCATCGCCGCTTTCTTCTCCACTCTCATCTGTGAGCCCTGTGTGACAGGATCAGAGGTAGTCGTTCGTAATGATGAGTGATTCTGACCTGCGGCTTGATAAGCAGAGTTATACATCTCATCTACAGCAATGGCCGCCTCTTCAAGATTCTTTGCCATTTGGATCTTGGGTCGCACCGCCTGTCATTTGGAATTAAACGCAGTCTTCAACAAATGCAGCTGAACTAACCTCCAACGAGTCTGACAACATGAAGTCGACATCTATAGGAAGAGGTTCCTTACAGAGAGTATAGTACTTGGTCAAGAATCAGTAGAGTCACTAGAAGAGAAGAGAACACGGCAAACCTGGAAGAACGTCAAGAAGTTGTCCAATTTCTTCTTCTGTGTGCCACGATCAAAACACATCCCGCACGTATCCAGAAGCGCGCACACAAGTCTGACACGGAAGAAATCATCTGGCATGTCTAGTGTGACCGCCTGATTGGGAAATGGTCGCCCATCCGCTGCGTATAAATCTAAGCGGAGGTCAACACTAATGGCATGGCCGGACTACTCACGATGCCCAAATGTGACGATCGACCATAGAGTATCGAAAATAATACTTGAGCTAAACATGCGGTAGATGTATAGCTCTCCTAGGAATTTGACAGTGGCTAGTCTTCTCTGATTGGCGCTGTAGACATTCTGTTCGAGACCTCGCCGGATATCTTCCAATATTTGGTCAACGACAGAAATTGAGAAGGCCGGGCGATAGCGCTGCAAGTCATATGTCAACATTGCTAACAAGGAGATATTGATGTACTTGATTTTCCAGGGTTTGGTGAAGACTTTGTGCAGAACCAGCTTCACTTCTTCGTCGTCCCAGTCTAATTTCCGTATCAGTTTGAGGGCTTTGTCGATAGTCTTTTTGGCAAGGACATCGTAGATGAGGTGACGAATAAATAATTCCATTGAACTCCGGTGTTTCTCTTGTTTCGGGGCACGCTCTGGAGGGTTGCACTGGCACGAAACTCGGTCAGGTGTGTCAAAACTGGCTACCAAAGGGTTATACTTGATAGTAGGCGTTCTCTAACATGAGGATCTGGCGCTGATCAAAATGCTGTATACCCTGCTTGCGCCGCATTAACTCGAGCTGAGAAAAAGACCGGTAAGTAAGGAGTCTGCACACAGGAGAGAACCGACCATTGTGCTGAATCGCTCGGCGGTTTCTTCGCTTCTCAACAAAAAACGGCCACATCCTTCTAACAACATGGCAATATTATCTATGTTGGTGCCGGTGAAGTCATCCAGGCATACTTTGAAAACGTGAAGGATGACATGAGACGGAACGACTCGGAATTTCGTCAAGTGAGAGAGAAACATGATATTCTGAGTTAACGGTCGTCAGGCACGGCAGAGCTCAGCAAACAACAGAAGCTTACTCTCATCCTGAGTTCTGCAAGCTCCTTCACCACATTCTTCTTCCGTTGGAGGTAACGGAATTCGTCCTCTAGCTGAGATCGACAAAGAAATGAGAATGGGGGTCGGAACTGATGTCGGGGACTACATACAAGAGATATGAGATCCGTGCCAATGTCGGGCATATATTTGTTGAGGGTTGCGACCAGTCTGGAATAATGCGGGAGTAAATCAGTTCGATTTTTCGGAACTTGGCTCAGAGCCTGCAAGGCGTGTGTGAGTAATGAGTGCCTTGGCTTAGGAAATGATGGACGGACCTTAACCAGGCGCTTCCTCGCAGCCTTGGAATTCAGGAAAGCGAAATCAATTGCCGCTTGATCAATGAGGGCGCGGTTGGTCGCATCTTGGAGTCGTACGAGTAAAGCCGTCAGAAGCTGGCCCGGTCCTTGTGGTGCAAGGTGAGGAGAGAGAGGAGGTGAAGAAACTTTGGGCGATCCTGGAACGGGAGTACGAGCGCTAGATGGTTTCAAAATGACGACAGGAAAGTATAGATAGTGGCTTACTCACTCATTTTCCTCACTACCGGATAACACTTCCACGGCATCATTAGCCCCAAAGTGCTGGTCGTTTTGTAGTTTGTGCAGTTCTTCTTCAAGCTGGCGAAATTCTTCTCTCTCTTGCTGCATGCGTTCCTGTTCCTTGTCTTTATCGCCATCGTCTGCCGCCTCAGTCGAACGGTCGATACCCAAGACGCTGCTTGGGACATAATCCTTCAAATCTTGAACGTCTTCATAGAATCTACGCTCCTCTTCGTCCTCCCATTTCCCTCCTACGACTGCCATATCGTCAGAATCATGGAACAACGATCCGTGCGTGGATCCAATTTGTATTGACTCCGATTTCTGTGAAGCAGTTGGTAGACTAGGTAGCTGGAGGTACAACAGTTCTGACAGTCTGAAAACGACCTCACGATGCTAATCCAACAGTAAGTAGTCGTATCACTCACGATTGGCAATTGGTGAGAACCTTCTCGTATCCTTTAGTCATCTTCTCATAAGCTTGTTGACGATCCTCAAAAATTTCGCCAGAACGAATATATGCTTCATGATTTCGTTTATCTTGATCTTGGAGCCGCTGCAGACTTCCGGATAAGTCGTCGGCGGGCGAGGAGCAGAGCATGAAATTACCTTGTGTTCGATGACAAGCTTCTTGCTGACATTGTCAAAGTAGCCTTCGCACATTCGTTTGAAACGGTCGCGTATATCCTGCTCAACGAGTTCCTCTTCTTCTTTCATGATGGGCGGAAAGTACGAAGCATCATCGTTGTCATTGGAGTGAGCACCGGAAAGGGTCCCAGGTTCCGCGGTGGCAGGAATTTGTTTGTGCGTGGCTGGAGCCACGATACCGAGGAAGGGTCGAGAATATGATTTCAAGAAAGTGATCAGAAGTGGTAGTGAAGACAGACTCGGGTCATTTGAAAGCTGGTGGTTGGGGTAAGCAGCCGAGAACGGTCAAGGTGACACAGACTTACCAGCTCCTTGACCGCCTTCATGATCCATTCTCCGCCGCTCCTTCCGGGGCTGTCCCGAATGACACCTACTAATGCCAGCTCCGAGCATATACGAAGGACTGGACGTTGCCGTAGCACCCGCACGCTGTCTTCTTTTTCCCTCTGTTCTGCCGTCAGACCGCCGAGGCTTGCTCGGGAGGGTGCAGCAATCGCAGCAGAGAGCGAAGATATAAGAACAGGGCTGAATGTTTTCAAAAACCGGCGATGTAAGTGAGAGATGATCTGCACGAAAAGTGAGTATCGTTGCGACGAAGGGGAGTGGGCATACTTCAACTGCTCCCCATACATCCTTCTCTGTCTTGCAGCGCGCGATGCCCTCGACAACTGCCCCTGCTATTTCGTCTATGTATTTCTCCAACGAGAGCGACTCGAGGTCCTTCATGATTTGATCCCTGTTTTCTACTGCCATAGACTGGCGTATACGCTTGATCAGAGTGGTATGCCGTTTAAGAGAGGAATCGAGTCTGGAGACTTCTGCACCCCGCGATTAGAGCTTGTCAAATACCACAGCTGGTGCATACCCTGTTGACCGGGATTCATGTTTAGTTCCTTGAGCTTCACGCGCTTCTCGTATCGTGCTCTTTCATCGTCCATTTTAGAGGAGTGGGACCCATTGGGAGCCGGGTCCATTGTAGTCGAGGGATGAGATATGAGGTCCATTACATAACTCCGCAGAACAGCATCGAACCGACTCATTGTCGGCCCGCTATACTTGCCATGACGCGCAGCCAACAAACACCACCTTTTCATGGACGATATTGAGGACTACTTCGACGACGATCTGGTACTGGATGAACAAACACTCGCTATATTAGACCGAGAAGAACGAAAGTACCTCTCCCAGCAACGACAGCCCGTAGTTACGAAGAAACTGAAGACACGCGACGGATGGTCGCCTGGTATCGGCAGCCGAACGCGAGAAGGTGACTTTGAAGACCTCCCAGAAATATCAGTCACCGATGATGGAAACTATGGGTTCACCGATACAATTCCAACTTCTGGGCATCTCAATACAAGCCAGTCAAGGCGCTCATCGCATTTCCAACCATCTATTCCCCCTCCAAGGCGTACTACTCACCCCAAGCAACGTCAATCCACTTCTATCCCGAACCCAACCCCTCTCCGACAGCAAAGCATAGACCAGACTCCGTCCGTCCGCACTCGTCTAGCTGGAGTGTTCGGTCAATCCGGCCTGGAGAAACAATTCGCAGAACTACAAGCACACCTTCGCGAGCTCAATAACGAGAATCAGAAATTTCAAGACGCCTTGAAGGAGGCGACAGAAGTGAGATATGCAAAAGAGGGAGAAGTCTCAATCCTGCGTAAGAACATAGAGAAGGTGATGTTTTATATATCGCTGATATCGGTCTCTTTCTCCCTAACGTCATTCAGACAGCACAAAGTCATGCTGCTGAAATAGCTAAAATAAAAACCGCAAGAGAAGAAGCAGACGCCAAGCAAAAGCAGATGGAACACCAAATGAAGGAAGAAATGGAAAAATTGAAAACCCAATTCATTTTCAAAGTAAGCGTCCTGTTTGACCGACGAGCAGCCTGTAAATAGCCATCTTCTCCAGCAACATGAGCTGGAAGCGTCGGTACGAAAGCCTCCTACCTCAGTACGCGCTACCAGGGTAATGAAAAGTATACCCGCAACGCCTGGCCGAGTTCCCAGCCAGATCACCGAGTGGGCAACAAATCAAGGTACTGGGGCTAGTCAGCGACTTGACAATAGTCCTCGCAAACACCCGTCCCCCAAACAAAGTCCTCGACAAACGCGTAATGGTCTAAAACCCCCCGAAATCGTCAAGAAATCTACATTTCTACCTGGATTTCAGAACTCCTTTATGACCACACCATTGAAACTCGGCTCGAAAGCCATGACCAAAGGGAAAGGAAGAGATATCGGACGAGAAGCATCCTTCGAAATCCAGACCCAACTCACCTCACAAAAAGCTGCCCCTCCAGGTGCTACTCCAACTCATCGTCACCCTGTAGATAACTTGAATTTTTGGGCAAACCTGAACTCGATGTCAAATCCCGATGACCCACTCCCGGCCGACGAGGACGGGGACGTCATAATGCTCGATGAAGTCAGTGAAGAAACGGCTATTGAGGTCGAACCCATCGAACCTCTCAACCATAAAGCTGAGGTTGGTTCAAAGCTCCCCTATTTTTTTTTCAAGCTCTCAATGCTAAACAGCTATGTCGTATCATCTTGACGCACACACATCCACACGGGAGTGAGACCACCTCCCAGCTATTGATTGGACTAACTTTCTCTCTGACTTTCTCGAACATCCAAGCAAAAGAGTGTACCCAGGCGTGTCAAGCAATCTTGATCGCGCTGTCGAACCCAGTCAACGATTCAGATTATCTTACTTGTGCTCATCAAGTCACGAAATACCTTCTTCTAATCCTGCGAAGCTTACTGACTGTCGACCCTGTACGCCCTCCTACTCTTATCCTTGTCCTGATCTTGATGTATTATAGTGCTTTCCATTGACTGCTTTGTTGAATTTACTCTACTTCCTCACATCGTCTCTACCAAGCCTCGGCAAAGTTCTCTTGGCCCATGATGCCCAAGACAGCGAAGACTCATCACTTCTGGTAGCAATCTGTGATCTAGCAGAACGCCTCGTCGCATCATCTCCAGATACCACGAAAGCTTGCCTAGGAGAAATGCTATCCCTCTTAGAGACTCTTCTGTGTAACATACCTGATGAGACAGTCCCAAGGTCAGTCTTGTCTATTCATAGAAACGTGTACTGATGGTCTCGCAAGGCTCGCTCTTATACCCAAGCGGATGAATTCTTTGGTCGCTTTACTCAAAGTATCGTGGCCATACGGGCTAGTGGAACCTCTCAGTCGTGTACTTCTCCTCCTTGCTACGCGTGAGACTCGTTCTCCTTCTCATACTCAACCTTGAACTAAGTTCTTCTCACAGATGGTTCCATCTACCCACAGCTCTCAGCACCAACAGAAGATGGCAACCTGCAGGAGGTACAAAGCTTCAAAGACTCTCCACTCGTCCATGGTCTGTGCGTGTACCTCTTGGAGAGTTTGGACGATGGTCCCAATCAAGTATGCTGCGAACTACCCCCAATCGATCTTACTAATTCAGTGTTTGTGGCTCGGATAGAGTGCCATCACTACTCAGAGCAACCTAATAGGGTGCCTAGCCCAGATATCCTTAACGCAGGCTGAAACTCTTGCGGAATCTATAATAGTAATACCGACCGTGGTCTACTTCGTTGCTCATCTCGCTACGAAGCTGTGGAATGACGATGAAAGATATCTTCCAACATTACAGGCACGCCTGTGAGTCCTTGGGTGAAAACACACCACATATCGCTCAGATTTTCTCTTGCACTGTCCGCAGCATGGTTCGGTCCATCAACCAGGGACTTTTCCTTCTCCACCACCTTGTGCATTCATTGGATCCAACCTCACGTCTACATGAAAAACTACAGCACTCTCCTCACCGTAACCTCAACAATCTGATGCATATGTTCGTTGTCAGCTTTGGTCAACTCAGTTACTGCGACGCGCCCGACTGGATTGACAGAGAGGGAAAAGCAGAGCTCGAAGGCCTCGTCGGTATGCCAAACATCCGTACAGCCCCTTTAACCAGCTGATCTATTCATAGAACCCGCACGTGAGCTGTTGGATCTTGTTGTAGACGGTCCGGAAGGCGATAGCATCTGGGCCGCCTACCAAATAGAACCTGATAACGAAAGTGAGATAGATGAAGAAGAGAGGGAAGCTCGATTGATGGAGACTGAGGGGCAAACTTAAAGTAATATCAGTCCCGGTTTACATTTGCTTCCTCCTTAACTACTCATCTGAACAGGATATCATATACTCCATATCGTCCTTCATGATACGCATTGTCATCTATCCTCGACCAGCTGCCGGCCCTCAAGTGCAGAAAATAGTACCAATCGAAATACCTTCATAGGGACCGAGCTATTGAGCCTATGTTGAGTGCATTGTCACCTTCAAGCCGGCTTCGCACTTACGTGGTCTAAAATGTTACCTTCGAAGACGTTGGGCACCGTTTTTATGGTGCATTGATCGTCAGTCGCATCATCGTCCCCTATTCAAGGTGAGCTGAAAATCAGAAGCACGGATGACACCCTCCAAATACCGCATACCTGGACAGGAAACAGCATTTCCTGGGGAGATTATATGAATCTCCCCAGCAGGGTGACCATAACCCATGAAACGACCGGGCACTATGGGAACGATGTCTTTTTCGTTGTTGATGCGCTTGAAGCCGGGGACCTGTTCAGAAACGGAATCGATCAGAAAATTGCTCGATGAACCCTAAAGGTATCTTTCAGTACCTTCGTATCCACGAGCTGAGCCCAAGTCGGATTACCAACTCGTGGCGTTCCGTACGTGAAAGCTCGGATGTTAGTTGAAGAAGGCAGGTTCAGAGTAAAGAAAACAGCGTCCAACTCTGCCAATGCACCGCCCAGCGAATGACCAACCTGTTCTTCAAGTTAGATGGTCACCATACGGCCAAAGCGGACCTAGTTACACATGTGACACTCTGAGTATTATGGGCCGCCATAAGACGCTTAACTTCGGTTAGGGTTTGCGAAGCCGTAAGAGCGTGCTCGTTGCGGAATCCGTCGTGGACCTGAACACTTGAGGAGACACCAGGGAATAACGAAGTGTCCAATGGATCCATCAAGATATTGACGTCCGTCAAATCAGAGATGCTAGCGGATGCTCAGTTCGATGTTACACCGAAGGCTAGGGTTGACTCTTACAGCTGCGTGGGATCTGTTCCCTCATGTGCCACGACCACAGTGTTTTGGGTTGGCCAATAGCCAACAAAGACTTTGTGGTTAAGGTGAGTCAGTATAGGTTCACAAGTATACAGTTCCTGACACTTACATATCTGAATAGAATTACCATCCCCACCAACAAGGGTAGGTTGGAAACCTGAGAGAGCACTGCATGCTTCTATAGCCAACTCAACATTATCCGGGGTGCCTAATGTGTTCTAGGCTCACCTCCGCAAGACCAACTCTTCAGAACGCTTGTGGGGCAATACGCTGCGCGAGCAAATTGCGTAAAAGGAGCAAGACTCGAAAGGTCAGAGGAAGACAAAGGCGCCACAGCACGTTTATCCAGTCGGGCTGCAGGAGCAGCCGCCACCGCGGCAATAACAGCGGAGAACAGGAGGAAGCGGCCTATCATCGCTCTGGCTTTGCTCGTCAAGTTTAGATTATCATTTGCCGACCCCTGACACAACCCTTAAGTACTCCCGCTCAGTGGAAACCAATTCACTCACTCTGTGAGTTCGTAGCTCGCCATATGCCTCCTTATGGACTGAGAATAGCTTCTGAGATATTTTTCGACCATGTACGCATGGCGAATATGATGTTTTGAATATGAGGGAATTGAAGTCGGCCCATTTAATCACAGGCACTCTACATGAGATTCTTTGCCCTGTGTTCATGGTTGACTCAATCAATTCGCTTGCACACCCCCGCATGGATTATTACCCCACGAAGCGTACCGCGGGGTAAGAGTTATTGGCACGGGATTCCATTGGTAAGAGGTGAGTTTGGGTCTATTGATAGACATGTCATACGAAGCTAAGGAGATGATGTGCAACAAGGACATAAACCTTTGATCACCAGTTCAATCAAGGGAACTCGGGTGGGAATAAGTCTCATTTTTTCTCCTGAAAAGATCAACAACAGCCGTCCTATCGTGTTTCACGGCTAGCGCATGCAGCCTCACTCGCAAGGAATGCATCCCTGGCTTGTATTCATGTGCGCCTCGAGCAGATGGCTCACTGAATGCTGTCGCAATATATGTCGCCATGAAGATAGGTTGTCAGATGTGTATCATGTATCTATGATTTGAGGATCCCATGGCGGCGGGAGGTTTGAACGCAACTGGTGATCGGGTCGCACAGTGGGATACTCTACAATTAGATTGGGAGGTCTGTCACAAGAAAAGATTTCGCAAAAGTGCTACGCCGGATATAGCCCACAAATCAGTAGTGTTTTCGCAGTTGCGTCGGAACTTGGAGGATTATCGGCACCCAAATCATCGTGGAATGGGGAAGAGGGCTAAAGCGGCACTGGTCCTGTGATTCCACCTCCGCCAATGCCACGAAGTTATGATTATTGTCTTCCAGCTACGGTTGCTATCGTGATTACAATGTACACTGCGTCACTGGGTCCCAAAACAATAATAGCAGTACGTATCATCCTACGTAGATCCGTAGACTCGACCAGCAAGTTTCGTCAGCCGGTGTTGATACTCAGTCATGCGTGTAACACGAACTTGCCGTTGTTTCTATGCTTCCCCTTCCGGCGGCAACATCGTGGCTGTGTAAGCATTGAGTGTTACACCTGCCACCTGGAGCAGTAAACTTTTAGGTCTGGCCGGTTTATGTGCAGACAATAGACGTTTTCGAGTTTATATTGGGAAGCGACTGGACAATTGTCCCGTTCCAGGTAAGGAGTCACGTTGGTCGACAAGGTTCAGTATGATGATCAACAAAGAGCTGTGGGTGTCAATCAGACTTATGATGTTATCTCTGATTCCGATTACTACTTATATTCAGCCTCACTGTCGGCATTCCACAATCAGGCTGCTCTGGCGTAACACACCAATCACACATCCCCAAGCCGTATACTTTTTTCTTAACTCTCGTATTCGCCACTCTTCCTACTTCCAGTGATACTCAGCACACGTTTTCCATGAGCTCCAACACTTCCTCACTGCAAGGCCGTCGTAAAGGTCCTAGACAACTTCCACGCCTTCCTCTGTCGGCGTTTACGCCACCAAACACTGGAACCTCGGACAAGTTCCCTTTGGCACCCAGCCCTAGCACAGTCCATCCCGAGAAAGTCATCGACGCGCACGTTGTCGGAGACCCCATGTTGGATAAATGGCAGAAAGAAGCTGGCGAGACACTTGGTAGCTGCGTTTGCGGTGTCGTGCTATCGGTCCCCCCTGACAGGGTAGGCGAGGTGCCCAAAGAGTGAGTCTCCCCGCTTTTTTGATGTGGCGAGGTTTGCTGAACGTGTGGGTTGGGCGATCAGGATAGGACGTATCAGAGCCATTTCTACCGCAATTTCTTTCGGTCTAGAAGATCTCGCATCCATATCTACGGCAGCCGAAGCAGCCGGGAGGTCTATTGTGCCAGTGTCTTTTTTCACTGTCTTCTCCAGGTCGACCCCTGAAAGTATTTCCGCCTTGCGGGAAGTCCTTCAAAAAGGCCGGCCTGTCGACATCGAGATCCAGACGGGCACGACGGAGGCCTCCTTAGAGGGTCTTGAGGAATTTCTAACTCAATCTACCAAAGACTTGAAACCACCTCCGATCATTTTATGTGAGTGGAGACTTCCGGTGGTCGTGGCTTAGGGTTTAGTCTCATGGACGTCTGCAGCAAACCTTCTCCCACCTCCCCATGATTTTAACTTGCCGATCGTGAAGTTGATGAACCACCCAACCTATCACTCGTTCCAAGCGCAAATAGCCGCGCTTTCTCTTTTACCATTTGTTTATGTCAAATATTTACCCCCAACGTGGGGTGTAGCTACACCATCAACTCCCCAGCCCGGCACAACGGCAGAAAGTTCAGGGGCAAAGGAACAGCGGGAATGGAAGCGAAGAATCAAAATGTACCGTGCGTGTCTTCCTATTATGTCTTTGTGGTGATGATGTTGGTTCTGATGCATTCTCTGTATCAGTTGGACCTGTTATGGAGGCGTTTGGATTCGAACGAATCATCTTCGGATCGTCGTCTCCGAGAGCGTCACAAGCATTGTCCAAACCCGGAGATTGGTACAATGTAGCTCGGGAGTCGCTTGCTGAACTTGGGGTGGAGCAGGAATGCATTGATAGTGTATTCTCACTTAACGCTCAAACTGTATATGGAGCCGAATGATTTCGCAGATTAGCGGATATATCGATTGCTTTGTTCGCTTGACCATAAATGGAAGGTTGGCGCTTTACAGGAAAGGAAAGAAACAGCATGCAACCCGCCAATCACGGCGCAGGCAAGGTTGGGACGGCTGGCAATAGAAAAGAAACGTGGACAGCATGTGTCTGTGAAGAGAGGACAGGCCTGGGCGTACAGACAGTGTCCGGACATGGATCAGAAGGGTAAGGCCGGTGGGAGTTGTGGGCGTAAGTATGGTGGGTGTGTGTTGACAGGCTATATCTGCAGTGCCTGCCACGTGACAGCCAATTGGCACGCGTAGGCCATCTCCCCAACTTGTGGGTCCTCCTCACAGCCATATCTTGCAAGGTATCGGCCCACCTTTCTCTCGGTCACCCCGTCCTCCCGTCTCTCTTCCTGTCATTTCTCTTCCTTGTCTTCCTTCCAGTCCATGTCCCCGTCCCCCAGCCTCGCACAAGACAGAGCGCCCAGGGAACCCACCAATTCGTCGTGAGTTCAGATCATGCTGCGCCCACAGCCATCGGCGATAACCTTTCATGCAGAAGCAGCAGGGAATCCAGCCCTGAGCGCGTGAGTCTTTCACAACACCCAATTCAATCAATCTAACAGCTCTTATAGGTTGTCTCGAGAAAGCCGCGATCTTTCTCCCCGGAGTCCGAGTCTGGCGACTCTGCTGCGCCGCAAATAACCGTTCGTGACTCGAGTCCTCCGCAAGACCAGCCGGTCATCCGCCAAGGACTAGCATTTCGCAGTATCACGACCAAAAATATCACCACTTACGAACCATCTGTGAAAAGGGGGGGCGGAACTTTTCTTCCTGGACAAGAAGTACAGATGGCAGCTGGGGGCGCACCTACCTCGGCTGCAAGTCCTATCGTTCCGGGGCCTCCAATGTCGTCAGCGAGCCCTACACCAGGCCCTCCAGCTTCATCTTCGAATCCAGCCACTCCGTCGCCCCATTTGTCGGCAATGAGCACACCATCGGATAAATCTGCTGCACCAAAAGGGACAAAAAAAGCATCCAAGGCAGCAGCCAAAAAAGTCAAACAAACAGACGATACTACATTCACTACTGGAAGATTCCGTCTCTCCCAGTACAGTGGAATGCCAAATGATGGACAATCCCTTCCTGGTCAGGGCACTTACGCTTCCGTTTATAGGGCACCACTACCACCGGTCGAGGTGACACCACCTGGAGTTGGACCCGAGCCCTCGTCCTCTCCTGCTACAGCTTCGACTGTGGCCCCGATACCAGGCACTCGAATCGTAATGGCCGATGCATCCCCTAAAGCTACAAGACGGGGTTCAAAATTGCAGTCTGTTCAGCCAACCCAGGAAGAATCTGCCGATACCAGTCCTACCCATTCTAAACTTCACTCAGCATACACTATCCGCCCTCCTGCCCCGTACCCGAACCAATCCACAGCCATATCCCCACCGTCTAAGAGTGTCCATCGTGTCTCTATCCCCCAGCCGCCTCCTTCGGCAGTTTCCCCTATAGCGTCCTATCCTGCAGCGCCCCCTACTGGTTACTATCGCCGGAATTATGAGCAAGGTTCTCAGTTTCTTTCCCGGTCTGATTCATCACGGCCTCCACCCGTTCAAATGACTGATCCGCGTAATGTTGATACAACCATGGCCCCTCCCCCTGCCGAAATATCCATGTCTCAATCAAAGGGCAAAACAAGAGAGCCGCCGGGATCCCAGCGTGTGTATCAGGCTCTATTTCTCAGGCGATCGATTCTCACGGCAGTCTGTTAGGTCAACATCATCACTCTGAGCCCGCTCGGCCCCCAAGGGGAAACGTTCGCTTGGTCACCGCCTTGATTGAAGACAACAGGACAAATCCCCCGGATCATTTGTTGGCTGAGGTTTATATCCGCTGTTGGAGTGGCAGCAGGCCAGACGAGCTCTGGTGTGATGCCAAAGATTTGGTGAGTACGGCAATCGCTGTTTTTCGGTTTTTGTTCTCGTTTGCCACTTGAACTCATTTTGCCGTTAGAGCGAGGAACTTCAGGCGAGCGCTTCCAGGATCGATGGTGAAGGCTTTTCCCCCTTGGTTGGCCTGAGGTGTCATTCACCTTTTTTTCTGCGATTTTCCAGGTCCTGCCAAAGTTTTCACGCAACGTGGAGCCTACAGACAATGTTTTCTTCGGATAACTGCTGAACAGGAAGATAGATATAATTCAATGAACCTCGCTTTAGCCTCCGATAGGACTATCCCCATTTCTGTCGAATATGTAAGTACCAAATCCGCCGTGATTCTTATATAACTGAACTTTGGGGATAGTGGCCCGGCGCTCAAGTCAAGTCTGGGAGTACAGCAGATTGGCGGATGCCTTGGCACTCCTCCCCAACCCTACCTCAGGCTCACATAGATACTCAATCTCCTCAGTCCCAGTATCACCCCTATCCACAACATCAGCACTCCACACCGCCTCAGCATCTTCAGTCTCAGCATCACCAGTCTCACGCACAGTCCAAGGCCCAGCCTCATCATCCTTACTACAGCTCGCAACCTCATAATGATGGAAGACATGTAGTGGAATCCTCCAGAAAGCGCCAATCTTACAACGAGCATGGTTCCTTAGATTATCCCCCAAAGTCTCCATTACGCCGTGTACCGTATGGAACCCAGGCGAGCGGTCACGCCGATCATGACCCCAGATACGAGACGCCTTCCATCTCTCGTAATCCTTCATCTGCATACCCTCGCAAAAGGCATGTTACAGACGCATCGTCTCCTACGGACGATAACATGCAGGGCGAGGGTGTAATGGACACTAGGCCTGACTACAAAATCTCAGGCTACGATTCATCTCAGTCTGAAGATGTTCGACAGGTAGTTTCAGAGATGATTGAGGAGGTTATGAAAATTGATGTCACTGTTACTGAGTATAACCGCTTACTCCAGACTTCTAAGTTGACCAACACCATTCTTGCGTACAAGATGGTGGAGGAAATTTACAAGAAATACGTGGGCCGTCTCTTGCCGGTCAAGGGAACAGGCAGCTCCCACAAGATAACAGAGGTGATTATTCGTCGATTTAGTTATAGCTACAACTAATCTAGCTCTGTAGGTGGATATTGCCAAGGGCCTTGGCGCCGAGGACCCCCGCAGATTCATCTCGGAGTGTCGGGAGACACTCTGGCTTCTCGAGTTATATGGCGAGAAAGGCAAACGTGGCGAAAACCCAAAAGTACTTGAGATGCTCAACGACAATTATCATTCAGACTTTAATTCGAAGCCCATCAAACAGCTCCAAAAACTCTTGAAAGAGACAGATGCCCAGTGGACGCGAGAGCATTCAGAGGGCCCCCCCGGAGGGAGCGATAATTCACGGTCTACGACGAGAATGAGCTGATCTTATTTTGCTTTCTTATATGTGCCTGTACTGCAATATTTTCGTGTTTTGTGCATTCTCTTGCTTTGGAACGTTCGTGTCGTATTGCTCTCGTTCGCTTTCTCCGGTGCAATATTAATTGCTATATGGATTGAAACTCCGACTGATTTGTGATCACCCTCTGTCGCGAATGATATGGACGCGTCCCACATCTTTATCAGGACCACTTAGCCATGTCGTCTAGCATCGAGCTCATAAACCCCAAGGCCGAGAGCGTGCGGCGTGCAGCAGCCCTTCTGGTATACTTATCCCCGTTCTTTTCGCTGTTCGAAATTTAATATGCTCCAGGTAAACACTACTGGAGCTGTGGGCCTCGCGAATGTGGTCAAGGGCAACTTAGGTCGACCAGTTCATTTTCGTGTCTAGGACAAGAGCTGAGTAAATAATAGGTCCGAGGGGTACATTAAAGATGCTAGTAGATGGTGCTGGTCAGATCAAAATCACGAAGGACGGCAAGGTTTTGCTATCCGAAATGCAGATACAAAATCCCACTGCAGCCATGGTCGCCCGAACCGCTGTTGCTCAGGACGATCAAGTTGGGGATGGAACCACATCTGTCGTGTTACTGGTTGGTGAATTGTTGAAGCAGGCGGAAAGATATACATCCGAGGGCGTGCATCCTACGGTCATAGCAGAGGGATTCGATTTAGCGAAGAAGGAAGCCTTGAAGGTGCGCCAATCATAAATCGTGACCCTAATACCGTGCTGGAACTTCATGATGCTTTTCAGTTTCTGGATCAGTTCAAGGTGCCTACAGAGGCGGATCGTGAAACTCTGATCAGTATCGCCCACACCTCGCTCGCGACGAAACTAAATGCAGCATTGGCGAAGAAGTTGGCGGCAGATGTCGTCGATGCGGTGCTCACAATCCGCCCCTCACTTCCCCCAGCAGGTGATCGTTTCGTAGATTCACTGCGATGAGATATTAATGCAATCATTAGACTCTTTAGATCAGTTCCGTACTCCCATAGACCTCCACATGATCGAAATCATGAAAATGCAACATCGGACCGCATCTGAAACACAATTAATTCGAGGCCTTGTCCTGGACCATGGTGCCCGGCATCCCGATATGCCCAAGCGAGTCGAAAACGCGTTCATCCTTACCCTCAATGTCAGCCTGGAGTATGAAAAGACGTATGGAAATTTTCAATTGCCTCCGAGTGCATCCGTTTATCATTATGTTGTTTAGGGAGGTCAATTCCGGCTTCTTCTATTCTTCGGCGGAGCAAAGAGAAAAACTCGTGGAATCTGAGAGGCGGTTCACAGACGCCAAGGTCAAGAGAATTATCCAACTTAAAAACCTGGTGTGCGATCAAGCCGTCGACTCGAAAGAGAAACGCAAGAGCTTTGTGGTTATTAATCAGAAAGGTATCGATCCAATGAGTCTTGACATGTTCGCCAAGAATGGCATACTTGCACTTCGGAGAGCTAAGCGCCGCAATATGGAACGGTATGTACATGTGCTCCAAACGTAATATCTTGCTCTGAGCTTGATTACAGACTACAACTGCTTTGTGGAGGCTCTGCACAGAATTCTGTGGACGATCTCACGCCTGATGTGCTTGGGTGGGCTGGCCTCGTGTACGAACACATGCTCGGTGAAGAGAGGTACACGTTCGTTGAGGAAGTCAAAGATCCCAAGTCTGTGACGCTACTCATCAAGGGTCCCAACGCTCATACCACGCAACAAATCCAAGACGCTCTTCGTGACGGTCTACGCGCTGTCAAGAACGCGATCGAAGACGAGGCGCTAATTCCTGGAGCTGGCGCATTCGAAGTAGCTTGCTCGGCCCATTTGAGTGGAGAAGTGAAAAGATCCGCAAAAGGCCGGGCAAAGATGGGTGTGCAAGCATTCGCAGACGCCCTACTCATCATTCCCAAGACGCTCGCAGCCAACGGCGGATTTGATGTGCTGGATGCGGTAGTCGCTCTACAAGTGAGCATTGACGCCCTTTCTGTGCGTATTTCTACTAAACCCTCATCAGGACGAACAAGCTGAGGGTAACATTACCGGCATTGACCTCCAATCTGGTGAACCTTTCGACCCAACGGTTGAAGGAATCTGGGATAATTACAGGGTCAAAAGACAGATGTTACACTCATGGTAAGAGGGCTCCGCGGTGTTTCTTTTACCGACACTCATGGACTCATGGCGTACATAGCTCTGTGATCGCCATCAACTTGCTATCAACCGATGAAATCCTCAGAGCCGGTCGAAGCTCGCTGAAACCAGAGGGTGCTCAGTAAAAAGACTAGCTGTTAGAGTAATATGGCACCTACGTGTGCTATCACCAATCTAATTTCATTGTCTACATGTCGGCAAATGTGGGTTGTCATTAGTAACCATGAACTAAATATTACACTTTGTGTGGGTATTGCTTTATTGGTTTGAAGGTAGAGAAGTAACGGAGAAGTCCAGCCTGCAAAAAGTAACGATAATTGGGCTAATAACAATAAAGATACACATTGAAAAAAAATAACCGATCAGTAAGCTAGAGGGTGTGAATTATTAACAAGAAATATAGAAGAACGGCCAAAGGACAAAAAGAAAAAGAGGCCATGCATTCATACAGCCATAGACTTAGGAATCGGATATGTCGGAATATGCATCGTCCCAACCGGCATGGATGAAAGTCGGCTTGGTAGTACTTGTATACGCATGCGAGCAGAATTGCATAGGTTTAGGAACGAGATGATGGGGTTTGGAGACAACGGGGTAAACATGAACCAACTCCATAGCCGCTTCGTCTTCGGAAGAAGTATTGGATGGAAGGCTGAAGTTGTCGGATGCCGGACTTGGTGGTGTCGACGTGGATTCCGAGTTGACCTGCGATAAATATCAGACCCTACCAGTAAGCATACAGTAAGTAACATACCTCATTTGTAGCTAGGCCATATCCAGGTGCGTGCATCGACTGCACCCTGCGACCAGCCCGTTCCGTCACAGGCGCCTTCCTGCCCACATTGTTCGATTCCCTAGAATCATCCTCCAGGGGCGATAGAGAAGTGGAGGCCCATCGGCGTTTAGCAAACGTGAATGGAGAAGGCTTGTATGTCAATGGAGCGCGGGGCAAGGCGGGGGCAGACACGGGGAGGCTCTGACCTTCATGTTCAATGTCAACAATGGTTGCAGAGGGTGGTGATAGATGATCTTCGGGTGTCTCAGGGCCCTGCTCGTCTTCCGACGATGACAGTGACAGTTCATCACGAAGTACGGGATTGGCCCAAGCATGCAAAGCAAAACGAAGAGGATTGGGTTTGGAAACTAGGCTGGCACCTTTGAAGGTTGATGCTCGACGGGGAAGAACCTTCTGAGGAGGGAGGGATTCATCCTCACTCCTGTCTGTAGTCAACAGTGCTTTCTTCTTGGGAGATTCCTGACTGTGGGTTGGGTCTTCGTTCTCTCTCTTTTTGCGAGGGGAGGAGCGGGTAGGTTTAGGTGGGTCAGGCCTCTCCTTGCGAAAGGGAGAACCGCCATCTCCGACGGCAGCGGCCCTTGCAGCTCGTTGCTGAGCTTTCAGGAGGGTGTCTTTCCTGCCAAACCGACCATTCGTGTTCCGAGGCTGTGAAAACGCGGATTTTCGAGGGATCTGTATCGCAGTTTCTTCAACCTTGACGATAGGAATGGAATTGAGGAGTTTATCGGATAGCCGCGGTCGTCCTCTTTTACGTCTGACGGAGTCGGATGAATCGGCTTTCTCCGGGGTCACCTTGGAAAATGGTGAGGGTACTTTGTCGGAAATCCTGGAAGCAGAGAGAGTAGTGTTTGTCGGGTTTTTAACAGTTTGCTTCAGCGTGACCACAGCTGATGACACAGCATCACTCTTCTGACGTTTAGAGGCGGGCTCTTCTTCCCTCGAGTCTTCCCTTCGAGAACGCTTGCCGGCAGACGCGGCGGCGGCAAGTTTGCGGTCCAATACAGGAAGGGTTTTCGTAGTCACGCGCTTATTGAGATCCGAAGGAGTAGATTCTTCCCTTGGTGTGACCAAGAACGCAGCTCCATGGGTAGGCAACCGGCGAGGCCATGGCTGATTGTAGATCGCAAAGTGACGCAGGCACCTGTTGTGAACGAGGTTGGCGATGTGCGAAATAATCCTTCTAATGCACGACTCACCTTGGACAATCCTGCTTCTTCTTTTTCTTCCCATTCTCGAGACCAAGACCCCAAACGACTTTCGAATCCACAGAGATAAGAGGCAATATATTTGTACACGTCGCACAAGTAGGCAAAGGTTTTCCATCTGCACCCCGGGGAATGTCGGGTTTGGGTGGCGCCTTTCGTGGTTCAGGTGCAATGGAAGCCCCAGGACGCATGCGCAACACGCGTGTGTCAACATCTTCCTTTTTGACCTGGACGATGTCGCTCCCAACCGTCGACAGGCGGCCTTGCTTGGGTGTTTCGACTGGGGTCGCAGATTTGGTTGCCTTGCCCTTACCTTTGTCCTTCTCCATGGACAACAATGCCGATGCGGACCGAGTCAGCCGCTTAGAGGGTGTGGTAGGTGTGATAGACTCCCGCGACGATTTATGTTTATCTTGACTGGAAATCACCTCTTGAACCTTCTGGCGGCGTGTTGAAATAATGGAGCGGAAGGGAGTACAAGAATCGCTGCGGGGACTAGCCTCACCGGCGGAGGAGAGTGAGCTGAGGGAGGAAGAGAAACGACCAAGGGGCTCAGGAGCCGGGGTCAAAAGATCACGACTGGTGCAGGGATCGGGAGGTATAGAAGGAGTGAGCGACGTAAGTTCGGAGGCAGTATCGATTTCTGTTGTGAGCTCGATTTCGCCATCAGCTGGAATGTCCTCAGCATCCGCCAGTGGGATCGTGTTATCCTCCTCGTTTTCGCTCTCGTCACTCTCTTCCTCCCGAGTGACAATAGCATACACTCCTCGCCGAGTCCTTCGTTCATTGACATTCAAGGGAACATTTGGCTCAGGTTCAGGTCCAGATGTTTCCGAATCAGAATCGCTATCAGAGTTCGAACCGGAATCGCTGGGCTCCCCGTTTTCGTCATCCTGTTCAGGAGCATAACCACCTCTATCGTTCTTTTCACATGTTTCACAGAGGCAGTGACGATTCTTGCGACCAACTTAGAGGGACGGACGACATCAGTGAACATATGGAGTATAGCTGATCGCGCTACGCACAATAACCGTCGCCATAGTGTGCCGTAATCTCGTCCCCAATGTTGATAGGCCTGAGAACACGAAACGTGATATATCTTCCTTCGCGAAAGAGCTCACAGTTATTGTTGCAGTCATGCTGTCATGGGGTGCGTCAGGTAACCGAAAACGTAGAGAAGAGTGTGCATACATTGACAAATCGGGCTGGACCCAAGAAGAGGTGGTTCTTCTTCATAGATTTAGAATGAATGACACTAAAGTCCCGCCTAATGTCACCATTACGCATGCCTGCCCTCTTGAGGTCTCGGTCCTCCTCATCAGTGAGATTAGCCATCGACCCCTTGAGCTCGGTGATGACGGTGCCTGGGGCCATAAAACGGGTAGCGAGAATACAGAGTTCCGATTTTCCCGTCTTGTGAGAGTAACGAGACGTGTGGGCGATTTCGATGGAACCTGAGGGGTGGTAGAGTTCAAAGTATCGCGAAGCGTGGCTGGAGGCATATTACGAAGTGTGAGAGGCGAATTGAGGAGGTGCGGGAAAACCGAAAGAACACACGTGGCAAATGCATTAATCTGCTTTTGGGTGTATGACTTGAGGTAGTAACGGAGGGCAGGAAGTCTGTGGGGCAGTGGGGAGTAGTGAAAAAGGCAAGTTATGAGAGGGGAATTGGAGTGTTTGTGGCGGGGCCAAGTGACAAGGGACATACCGGAGGAGGTCATCGACTGCTTGACGAAGGGCGTTCTGCAAAGTACCCTTGGAAAGGACAAGCTAAAAGGGTAGGGAAACAAAAAGAAAGGGGGGGCGCGTTCATAGGATCAGACCGACGCGAAGAGCGGGAATTAGGCTGGCGAGACTCACGCGTCGTACGATCTGGAGCAGTTCTTGAGAGTCGGTCTTGGGCAAGCGCCTACCAGGGTCCATCTTGTGAACGTAGAGGGGGACTGCGCCAGTGCCGAGTTTCTCAACGAGGAGATGGCTTATGAAATCGTCGTCGTTGGAGAGGTCGCGCATGTTCATGACTTTGGTGGGACGCCAGACAAGGAGAGCGGGGGCATTGGGGGGATAGTGAGTCGTCGGCGCCATCGACGACAAGGCCGAGGCTGGGAGAGCGGAGGGGGAGGTGGTGGTGGTGTGGAGAAGAAGGGAGAGGCCCAAGCAACGGATGAAACGCTTGGCAGTCGGCGATGGCTGGTTTCCCTCGTGTTACGTAAGCCCGTCCCTTCATCTCCCCACGTCATAAGACCAGTGCAGTTTCAACCTCTCCATCTGCCAGCCACAGCATCCTTGTTCGCTACCCTGCACCGCACCACATCACCGCCCATACACGTCCCCGTCCTTGAAGCTGGATCACTCCACTTTTCTTAACAGGCTCACCACACCGGTCACCTAAAACTTCATCGCTCCATCAAACATTCGACCACCACGGCTGATGTGTCGGTGCCCAGACACACCGGCTTCCGAATGGGACTTGTCGGTTTAGTGCCTCGCCGTTCAGGAGCACAGATCACTCAGCCTACTATCCGCGCGTTTGCCCATCCCAACAAACCCACTACCCGTCTGATCAACGTGCCACGAGATGTCTGGTCTGCGGATTGACGGCGAAGAGACTAGTTACGGGTTTTCTGATCTACAGGTACAAACGTACTTTCTTCCCATATCGAGAGGGATCTCCATTCCCTCTTGGCCTGCAGGAGAAGCAACGGTGGCGCATACAGTCTCCGACATGGTCACAAATACACAAAACCTATACCTCCCCGTTAACCACTTTGTTTATCCAGTGCCCTTCCGCCTCCCCATGACGCGCACTCCGTTTATTATACCACATCATGATTGTGGCTGTGTCGCATTGTGTGCCCATCCGCTGCGCAGTTGCAGCCACTGTTCAAGTCGAACACCTGTTTTTAAACACCTCCCCCCCCCCCCCCCCCAAGAAAATTCCCATAGCAGTCCATGTTGAACCAGGCTTTTGTTTCTTCTAGACATCTGGCCAGAACCGTGACAGTTACAGTGCGGCCCGAACACTTTCGATCCGTGATGTAAATTTCCACGAGCGCTCCTCATTCATGCTTCTTTAACGACCTGTCTCGTTTAGCGAACGCTCGAAAATCACAAAGTTTCTGGTACCAGACACACAAATTGGACGCTGTAAACCTTGCGCGCATGACCTCTCGCTTAGCTCTGTCCGCCTAGTACGTCCCTCAGCGATCTTCGATTCTGCCACAGCCTCCGCAAATAACGCACCTCCACCTTAATACGGACATACCGGCACCATCACTCACCTCAAATTTTAATTCCCAAGACGGGTCATCGGTTCGCAATCCGAACGCTTACTATCGCACGACGAGCTCAGGGCCGCTCTATATCATGACACCACCAACTCGATTGTGCTGGACGACCTCGAAATCAGACTTCGCTGAGCTTGATGAACAACTCTTACCCCCGCCACCAACGCATCAATGCCACCGGCGAGCACGATTCTCCTATAGGGCGATAACTGATTGAGTTGGAAGCGGGGGGGATATTAGACACCCAAATGGGATAACTGTTCCTTAACTTGTGCTCGCTATGATGCCAGCTCGCATGAACGTGATGACACTTCGGCTAACTTCTGGTAGCTGATAGATTGTGCAGCTCGTGTATTCCAACGGAACTGGGGCTACGCTAGACGTAAGATTTATTAAACAGGCGGATGCCACTGCGATTAATGGTATGCATCACAGCAACCAATTCAGGAAATTGTATGCCCTTTTTCGGACAATTTGGAACTCTTGTTAGGTGGTCGGTACACGTGCGCCTTTACGGACACCTCAGGCAGTGGCACACGCATGCTGGGTAGCACGCATACGGCAAAAAAATGGCCCCAAAGCGCCAAACACACAGACAAGTACACATATGAACATACAAATCCAACTGGATCACCATAAGGGGGCCTTGACACTACATGGGAGAGAGAAGTCAGAGAAGCGAGTGACGATGCGTAGAGAACAGTACAAATGAACTCGGGGTAATATGCCTAAAGGATAGGAATAACGCGCGGGAATAATTGGTATCACAAGAAGAGAAGGGATTAAATACGGGAGAAGTGGATGAATGGGCACCTGTGATTATACCGCGAGAACCGTCAGGGCTAAAGATTATCGTTACAAAATCGGTGGAAACGCCAACCGGATCACCGTCCAAATACCACTCGACCGAGACTCCTCCCTCTCCGTTCGATGTTATTTCCGTCCACGCTCGGACGTGGACTTGGGGTTCCTCGGGCTTCAGCCTTATTTCTTGCCCTTTTATCGTCATCTACACCAGGAATTTCTCCGCATCTCGTTAGATGATGCCAGAATAAGACGTCCCCGGGTTTTAATGCTCGAGACGTCGGCAAGTCTTTTTGTTCCGGCGGCACACCAGAAGACACGCTTGAGATTGTGACATTGACAAGAGGGGGCGGACTGGAGTCAGGGTTGCGTGAAGGTGAAGGTGTGGAGGAAGATGCGGTGGTAGATGGGGTAAACCTGCGGCCTGTGGAGCGAGGACGAGGGTACGAGTAATATTGAGGTGGAGATAAATCAGAGGATGCGAGGGCCGCAAGAGGGTTTGCCTGCTCGAGAGTTGGAGTCGGAATAGACTCCAAACCGGGTGAGCTGTTGCGAGGGTACGGCCGGGGTAACGAAACATGAATATCCCGCGGGTTCGTTGGTTGTGGCAGGTCCGGAGATGTGGGACCAGAACCCGCGGTGACGCCGGTGGGTTCGTAGGGGATCACACCCGGCTCGTCCTGGATGTAGTGCCGTTCGATCCCAACTACCTCTGTGGAATGGAAGACGAAGCGATGACCATTGGTAGCACGGTTTGTCGCAGAAATGGACGAGGTACAACGGGTGCACTGGTGGGTGATGTCAGAGACGAAGGCGACGTAATAAACCAGACGTACTGGAATGACGATCATGTAGCCGATAGTGTTGCCACAGCCGTGGCAACACAGGGTTTGTGTGAGGCACTCACATGTGCGTGGCGGGACGGTGGAGGAGGTTGGGCGACAGGGGGATCGACAGCGGAGAGCGTCGGGGTTGGCAGAATAGGCTGAACAGTTGACGGGGAGAGCGTCTGAAGAAAACAAGGAGACATTTGGTCTAAGGAGAAGTACGGCCTAGGAAGAGAGATGAGCAGAGGGGGGGGGGACGAGGAAAGGGGACGACCTTCATGGCGCGGTTTGTGAGGAAGGTGCCGCATGAGCTGCAGTCGAGGATCCAGACCTTGTGTGCGATGGGAGGAGGGGGAGGGTGGGGATAGGGATTCAGATGGGGCTGGTGGTAGTATGTGTACGCCATGAGAGAGCAGCCAGCGGTCCGGGTTTATATGTGACCGCTGACTAAGCGCTCTTCCCCTCTCCCGCCATGAACCTCGCCACCCTCACCCGCTCCCACTCCATCGTTGCTGCCAAAAAACGCGTGAAGCGCCAACAGATCCCTGAAATCATCTTTGATGACAATGCAAGAAGGTGCGCCGACGCCTCCCTCCGCCCGTCCCCCCTGACCTCCTCCAGCGAGTTCCTCACTGGCTTCCACAAACGCAAACTCGCAAAGGCAGACGCTGCCCGCAAGAAGGCCCAGGAACGCGAGAAACAGCTCCGCCTAGAAGCTCGCCGCGAGGTCGATCGCACTGCTCTCCATTTCGTTCCACGCGTCTCTGACTCTATTTGTAGCAACGTCGCGCCCTCCGCGAACAGGCCATCGAGAACGCCCACAAGGTGGAAGGCGCATACACCTCTATCTATGGTACGTGCTTCCTCATCTCCCGTCTCTATACCATGGTTTAACACAAGCCAAGGGCAAGAATCACAAGACGAGGACGAGGAAGAGTGGACAGGCATCAACTCATCTCCCACCCACGACGGGCGACGAGACGAAGCATACGAGGACGAGCAGGTGCTTACAACTGTCACCGTTGTGGAAGATTTCGACCCCGATCCCATCCTTCATAGGCCTCCCAGATCTCCCCCGCACTCGAAACCTAGCAAGGAATCGAAATCAGACCCAGGAACAGCGCCACGTCCGAAGAAATCCACATCTCAGAAGATACGCTATCAGACAAAGGAAGCACGCAAGGCTGAACGTTTAAAACAGCTTGCGCGTGGAACCGAAAAGGCAGAACGCGCTGGTGGAAAGGCCGCCCGCAAGAACCTTTCCAAAAAGAAATCAAGGGGATGAAAGCCCGTATCGTGGGCTGTCATCTCACACCTACTATAATATTAGCATTCAAAGGTCGGCAGAAATCGTGAGCCTTGTGGTGACTTGAGGTCGGATGTTGCCCGACTACACCAAACTAGCGCTGTCTAAGCCCGTTCCCGTATTCTTCCCCATGAGGCTGAGGAAGGACAGTGATATCTCACCCATGGATTGGTTTTTTCCCGCTGGCAACATCTCTGCCGCCGGTGACATTCCCGAAGAATACATCTAACTGCATGATTTGGTTGAAGAATCACTCTCTCTTCTGATATGGGCCATATGATGTTGTGACATCCAAGCAGACGCACCAAATTCAATGAAGGGGGTAAACGAAGACATCAAATTTTCATGAATCAGAATGCATCAGTGATTTCAGCTTTCATTTGTGGCCACTGAGGCCTGAGGTTGCGATTAGAAACCAAGATGCCGATGTAGACTCGGTAATAAAAGGCTGCGTCTGATGGTCCATTGACTTGGGCGAGAAATACCTCCACTCAATGGCTAATATGTGCCAAAAACCAAAAGCATGGGTTTCCTGGGACAACTGTCGATTGGATAAATCAGTGCATTGCATGAGCTTCCTCCCTGTTTCTGCGGGAACCAAAGCTGAAGCCCCGTGAGCCAGTACTTCCTCGTTAAAGCCGACAGCCCTCCCGAGGTTTGCAGGAGCAGTCAACCCAAACGCCGGGACACCGAACACCAGTACAACCTAAATATGTAAAGAAGAGCAGACACCACCGGTGGAATTATGGCGCCTGGAAAGTGCGGAAGTGATATTTTCCCATTCTCCTCAGCGAATACTATGTGTACTATATGTGCGTCATTTCTGTATGGGGCCCATGTGACGGAGAAGAGCATCCGATTCCCTTCTGGAACATGGGGTGAGAGTGAGGCCAAAGGGGCCGAAGACGGCAACATCGAGTAGAAACTCGGCGGAGATGGTAATCACAAAACCGCGAAGTCCACCCCCAGCGCCTGGCCAGAGATCAAAATCGTGGGTATTTCGGGAGAAGATGTCGTCCTCCTACCACGTGAGAATGAAGAACCAAGCCCTTGTGAGAAGATACAAGCTCGTTCCGTGAAGCAAGAAGTGTGGGGTTTGGCCACTCGACAATACGACATTGTGCTCGGAAGAAAGGCCAGTGAATTACCACGGTATCCGGTGATGAGCTCGACCAGGATGCAAAAGTAGCTGTCACGTGACACGATGCGTGACTGTCCACAGCGCCATTCACGTGTTCCTCGTGTTCTGCCAGCCTGGCCACACACCTTCCCCAGCTTAGACGGCGACAATGAATTCTCTATATACTTCTGGTGTACGACAGACAACTTCTCTTCAAGCCGACCTAGAGCGTCTACGGAACGGGGATGCCTCGGCCTCCTTACTTGGTGCGCCAGTTGAACACATGAATTACTGAGCAAAAGGCGAACTCAATTCTGTTAGGACAGATATCTGCTTCTCTTGCTGCCATGAGTCGGACAATAGAGGACTACGATGCCATGGCGAAGCGAGAGATGATTAAAGCCAAACAGGAAAAGGCGCAAATGTATGCAGTGTCTCACCTCTGCAATTCGACCATCTGACGATAACCTATAGGCGCGTACAAAAGTTTCGTTCGGACTACACGGAATTTCGAACACAATTTGAAAAGCTCAAAGCAGACGCACTTGAGCAGGTGTGTATACACAGCGGGTGGCTTCGGCATCGTGTTGACTGTTACCTTACAGCAAGCAGCATCTCAACGAGCCGAACTCATCTCCAGCTCGGCGACACCCAGTACTGCTTCCGACGCACGGCGACGATTTCAAACATCAGCTCCGACACAATCAACACTCCATCCTGACCTTCGGCCTTCAAATCAGTCAGACACCATTTCAGAATCACCTTTTCGTTCCGCATCGCCCTATGGCAATTACAATCGAGAATTCCGTGCATTGGACGAACACAGCTTCATCCAAAACACAGATAACAAACTAGACGAGTTCCTCGCCCAGGGTAGAGAGGTGTTGGATAATCTAGTAGATCAGAGAAAGATGTTGAAGGGGACGCATAAACGGTTACTGGATGCTGCAAATACTCTGGGTTTGAGCCGACAAGTGATTGGGTGGATTGAAAGGCGAAGGTGTGTTTAAAACCCACCTAACACGGCACATGCTAATCTTTGTTTCCCCAGTACGCAAGATATGTATATCTTCGTCGGAGGTGCCATTCTGACGTTTTTCTGTTTCTATATTATATGGTATTACCTGGGTTGATGTACCGCTACTATCACGGGCTCGTTTATCTATTCCCAACTCCTTATTGGGACTTTCGCGACCAAGACCGCCATGTAGAATGTACACAACTTAATCACAATCTCGAGATCAGTATACCCAGACGAGATGCAGTCAGTCCCTTACCGGCCACAAGTCCCAGGAGCCAGCTGTCCGGGAGTGTCATGCCAACCCTCTGTAGGACGACGAACCAGCCTCCTCGTAGTCCCAATGGTCTTATTCAGAACCACTTCACCAATTTTAGAACCCAATTCTTTCGCCTCCCCCACCACTGCTCGAGCTGAGACTGCGGCCTTAAAACACTGGTTACTGGCGCTGTAAACGAGACACCAAGGCATGACCACAGGTGCCTTGGCATACCGATGGACTCGGAGACTCTCCCCGGGCTTGGTAATCCGCCAATAGGATAGGGAAGATATACATCATAGTTGGGGTTCAAGGAGCTCACAGCCAACAAGACGATTACGTTACGGCGGCTTGCGAATCATTCACAACGACAAGGTCAACCAAACCAGCTTATGGTAATACAATTGCTAAATTCGGAGGAAACCAGTTCAAGCTCCCGGAAACCCCGCCTGGTAACTCTGCACTGGAGCCTTGTGTACCGTGTTCACGGTTAAAAAATTCCTTGTGGTAGCAGTGGACGTATGGCACGATGCAACCAAGGGCGCTCCATAAGAAGAACCATAGACGCTCGCAGTCGATCTATTCATATACTTATGTATCAGACCGCTTCCATATTCCCAAGTCGCAGTCAGATAGAACTTTTCGTCCACAACGGAAATTTGGATACCTCACATTCGGCCAATATGGCTTGCTAAAAATGCATACTTACAGATGGGAAAATTGGCGTGTTATAGTGCCCAGGATGAAGTCAGTTTCATACATGATGACATTTGAATGATCTTGACTCCCACCCAAATACAAGATCCGAATCACGAACAGCCTCAATAGAGATCAAAGCCCTCACAAGGGTCCCACTCCCCCTTCCAGCACTGAACCACCCAATATCAGCCGTCGGAATTTGAGGTATCCTCATTTGCTTGCCATAGGCTACCGCCACTTGCTGACGTCATCCAATCAAAAAGGAAGCGGACAGCACAGAGGGCCCATACGACCACTTTAACCTGGTAGGACCGTATGTTGGGGCTGACTTCGGCGCCTATGACACAATCTGGAGGTTCCGGCTATTTTCAGAAAGTATACGTTGAATCGAGATATAGCAACAAGCGAACTGCACCCAGAAGGTGTAGCTTCGGGGCAAAAATTACCAGCCTCCGGATGTGAAAACAGAATGGCAGAATTCATGTAGGAATGGAATGCTGTGAGCACTTTCATAAGCGTGCCACAATTCCTGGCTTTCCACCGAATTGAAAATATCGATTAGGAAATACCAGCCACACTTCCTCACCAAACCTCCTTGCAAGTCTTGGAGAGAGAGACCCGAACCGTTCATCATAAGAAGGGAGTGCAGGAGAGCTGGTAGGCACGGCCGCCAGAACTTCCAACACCGAGAGAGCCTAATGGCGCTGCAGTAGATATAATCCCTGAGTCAAGTGACCTAAAATTCGGTTTGCATCTTGATATACGCCTCCAAAAAAAGGTAGTTCGAAGCTTGTGGGTCGGCTCGAGGTAACGGCTCAACGTTCCTGGGCGGATCTTGCTTTCGGTAGTGACTGTCAGGTGCAGGTTTCGTTCTAGCCGTGCCGGTAAAACCGAAGGGCTAGACACAAGACAGGAAATAACCTCACCCAAGTAGGGTCATACGTAAAAGAAACTCGGATAGGGTGGATACTGTATTTGCGATTACAATTTCAGCATCTACGGTTGGGTCGACATTGGAACGAGGCGAAGAAATCCAGGGGTTCAATGGAGCGCTCGTGGACACAGGGAGTCAGCCGCGCTCGAAGCGAGAGAAAAGGTTTGATGGGAGGAGATGGGCGTGTGTGGCTTGTCGATAAGTACCAGACAAAATCAGGTAGATGTTGGAGATCAGGTCCAAGGTAGGAAGGTAGCGCAGTAGATTCTCGCTTCTCTCCCCAAGACACCAACCGCCCGGATAGATTGTAACAGATATTAATTGGGGCCCCGTTTCCCCTATTGGTCCACGGTAGAAGGGCTGTGGAAAAAGACATGCGAGATCCCATCCTGCAGGGACGGAAGAGAGAACTTAATTCCCAACATGGTCACAGTGCAGGTCAGGGGTCTGAAGCAATTCGGCATCCCCGGCAAGAGAACAAAATCCGGGCACCAGATGCGAATATAAAGCCACGAGACAATCCATGCCACCATTCAAGACCTTCGCCTTACCCTCATCCGTTCCTCCAGCCAACTTTCGAATTCGAAAGTGTGGGGGATACGGTGCTCCCACTTCCTCGGCCCTTAGTGGCTGCATTACCTCTCAGAATCAGGGCAATATACGACGGCCCTGTCCCTTCAATTGTTACTTGCTTCCCTATTCGTGGCGCTGCTCTCCAGTCGTTCGCGAAGATTCATGGCCCGTCGTCGTTCTCCCATGTTGCACTCGATCCACCCTTCGACTTCGAAGAGGTCCCAGAGGGCATTACCATGGGAATGGAGGATGTGGGCCATGATCAATCACGCCAACTCTGGAGTTGGGGACCACGATGACCAGTCCTCCATTCATCGTATACGGTTATTTGATCCATCAATGTAATCCATAGAAGTATTGTATTGAGAAAGTTGTGATCGCAACCCCCAAAGCCTCCCCCGAGATGGCATTCCTCTTTTTACTGAGGTGCTGCCTTATGAACGGTATTATCAGGGCACTCACATGAAAAAGGAATGCACTTATGGATAATCGGATTCTGCAAGACCAGGCCCCGCCCCCTTCCAAGTCGTCTCGGTCCATGGGCCGACAATCACTTGAAGCCCTTGAAACGCAGCCAATTCCAAGAAGGCAGGGTAGCGGGCCACTTCAGAGCAGTAGTCCTGCAATTGCGCGCATTCTCTCGATATACCGGCCGATCCAAATCCATAAAATGCAGCAAAACCCTGCCACCAGCTGCCATACAAATTCGGTAGGTTGTATACCACGTCCTTGATCACCAGAACGATTTCCGCGATCATCTGGGATCTTTCTGGGTCACATTGCATAGGAACATTCGTTTCCCTGGCCTAAGCCTAGCCGTCGAGCTCCTTTCGGGTTCTCTATCCATTTTCGTTCTCGTCCCTCGCCAGCCGTCGAAACTATATACGGATGACTGTGCTTCTAGTAGCTTCCGTTCACTGCAGGCCACTTGAACCGAGTAGGATGGGAGGTAGCGATCACTTGACGAGTGTTGAGTACAGAGTAGCCACGACAGCGAGGGGAAGTCTGTGGAAGCATCAGATAAGAACTGCATTAATACAGATTCCTGTTGCCGGGGGGTACACTCCCGAGTGGTGAGGGCAAAATCTGGGCTTTAAAACGAGTCGTGCTGCAGCAACGGGGCTTCATCCTACAGTGGGTGAAAAGTCAGGTTCTGGGTGGGGCTGAACTCTACCTCTTCTCACTATATCAGGACGAGAGCCAGGCCGGCGTGGTAGCGAAATTCAGAAGGGGTATACGCTGTAGGATTTCGCTCGGTGATGCGCGGTTAAAAAATGTTCTGCGCTCGACAAAAGGGCAAGTCCTTCGTGGCACAATGTTACAGTATTTCCGATTCATATTCTCCAGGCAGCACTACTGGCTACTGTGCTGTTATTTTTTGGGAACTGTACCATAGTTCCGTGGTCTTGGTATGAGATTCCTTCCGATTCTTTCGAGCTTTCGCTAAAAGGGGATTCGCCACGATACATGTGTGTGGCCATCAAAACTTGGGATTGTAAAAATGCATTCGCAGGGTTCAGTTAGACATTCGGCTACAGGGGACTAGGATTTATCTGTTACTCGGGGCGTATGGCTGCTCATGTTTGGTGCCCAGGCGGCTACGGTCAGCATCGATCTCCTCCAAGTGGCTCGGATGGTTGATCTCGGAGATTGAGGGCCTCGGCGTAGCCCCGTCCATGTAACCTTTCCTGCCGATTTCTTTGACACGGTGGAAACTGAAAAGCCAATCTTTGGAAAGCTGAATATCAGCTTCGTTCAGTATCTGAGTCCCCAGCATCTGCCCAGACAGTATGTGCTGGTAATATGTGCCTGTCTGCGCAGTTTCACGATGTCAGAGTATCCCAGTAGTCATCGATCATCGACGCCTCATTCATCATTGTTTGGTAGAGTAGGATAAAACAATGGCCGCCCCCTATATATTTACATAGTACCATAGTCTTTCGTTCATCATTCACTCTTCACACCAATCCCAGCCTCCGCCGTCATTGATCGTGTGCACACGACTACGATGACTCTTGCCCAAGGTTGATGTGACCAAGATAGATTTCATTCAAGTCTCATATTGCACAAACTGTACTGTTGATGGATTCAGGAACCCCCGAACTGAGAATACATTGTGTGATAAGATGCTCAACACAGCGACCGGCGTGACTACGAATGAAACCACAGGGCAATTTATTGCCGGAGAAAAAGAAGATGGAATTCTATCTATGATATTTACCGTCTGATAAGATGCTTAAGTATGGGAGGGACGGAGGGACGGGACTGATCACTCACGTCATGCCGCCATATCCCATTGCGGCGCCTGATTCCGCAAGTTTTCGTTGCCTGAACGCCTGAAAGCAGCCGAGGATGCATCAGTAATTGCACAGTACAGGTAGTTGATGTAGAGTAAGAACCTTGCGGTACTTCGTGCGTTCATAGGTAACGAGACCGACGACGATGAGAGCAATCACTGAGATACCGGCGAAAACGCCTAGACCGATCGGGAGGACCGAAAGTTTCTTTCCTGGCATGCTGAAGTTGCTATTCGATGAATCTGCGGCTGCGGCTGTTCCACTCGTGGCACTCGAGGTGCTTGAAGGTACGTTTGTTGATGAAGTGTTATTCTCAGCTCCAGCGGAGGCAGTGGTCCCAGTCGACTCTTGAGTTGCCGATGTCGAGAGTGAGATGATGGTTGCACCTGAAGAGGTGGGAGCTGGAGTAACAGTCGAGATGGGCTATAGCTAGTTCAGCCCACGGGAGTCGACCGAACAAGTTACTCTTACATTGGTTGAGACAGCTATATTTGTTTGTGAAGTTGATGGTGCTGCCGAAGTAACTGAAGCAGAACTGGACAAGGGTGTCACGGTAGATACAGGCTATCGAGACGTTAAGTTATCAAGAGCGGGAGAGAAATACGGCTTCTCACATTAGGAGAAACTACTCCTGATGTTGATGCTGACGGCGCTGCCGACGTGATTGACACAGAACCTGATATGTCGGAGGGACTAGGAAGAGTAGAGCTTGATGCACCAGAGGAGCTAGTGAATGCAGACGTAGCGGATCCAGTGTCGAACGGGGTTGAAATACCAAAGGTGGATGAGCTACCGAAGATTGAAGATGTCGCTGACACTTGCACAGGGGTGGTGGTGGAGGATGTTGCTGAGATCTGGGCAGAGTCGGTGACGGGTGTAGTCGAAATGGAAGTGCCAGAGGCCGAGGAGGTGGTGCTCGTTACCGAGTCCAACTGCACGGTGCAAGTCTTGACTTCCTGAACAGCTTGTTGCCCATTGTTGTCTGTCACGGGCGTGAGCACAATCATGCATGTTTCGGTTACTGGACCATTGTCGCTGGGGTGCCGTTTAGTTTCCAAGCGAGGAAGATGGCTGGATAAACGTACGTCATTTTGGTGGTAACCGTGGTCAGAGTCTGGCTCCCATTTTGCTGACGAGCGCCCAAAGGCAAAGCATAGGTGGTGGTCAAGAGGAAAGAGTATAGAGCGGCAAAGAGAGCGATTTGTGTTGGGCACTTCAGGAAGAGCATGACGATGAGGATGTGGTAAGTGATGCAGAGCCCGATTCCAGCGGTTTCTCGACGAGTAAAGGGGTGTAAGGTATTAGAAAAAAGACTGGAAGTGCCCTCGGGGCGGAATCGTTCGAAGGAAAAGAAAAAAGATAGAAAAGAAGTGGAAAGGACGATGAAGGAGACAAAGACAGCCGATCACCATGTAACGGGCTCGCTGGTCCTCACAGTCCTCCATCACCGGATTTCAGACTCCGCACACCCATTGTGCGGCCGGCATCGGCCCTGGCAACAATCCTGCCAGTCTCTCGACAACCATCCACCGCCAGCATCAAGACGACGGGACCGTTTCATCAACAGTTCGTATCCCACACTTCCCAGAACACATGTATGATTCGTAAACTCTGTCAGCTGAACTGGTAACTACCGCATGCCTCCTTCAACCGCCTTGTATGCTTTCCCTCCCAATACTCGCCTCCGCCCCCGCTGCCACCAGCGCACCACAGCCCCTATTGCACTGCCCACGCTCTGCGATCCCCATTGCTCAAATGCCAGTGAAACTGCTACATTACCTGCTGCCACAGCCAACAGCGTCAATTTTGTCCGCATCGGGAGTGTCATCAGCGTCAACAAGTCTTGAAGAGGTCTTGGGGGTGCTACAAGTACCAGTACATTGAAGGCTGACAAAACAATCATCGAGAACATCAGCCAGGCTATTTGATACGTGTCAGAGACTCCATCACTGATGCTTGTTGTCTGCTTTTCACGCACCGTTTGTCCACATGGATTTACGATACGGCGGACCGATGCTAAACACGGCAGCTACGAGGATATATTGGAAACAGGAGATCAGGAATAACACCGTATTTTCGTAATTTGTTGACTCGAGGTTGTTGCCTTCTGAAGAGGGATCATTTTCCGGGGGAGGTGTATACCTGCACAATGTTAGAACTGCACCATTTACGTGGACACCTGAATACCATGGTTGTGTTCGTATCCACAAGTATCCCCACAGTTGGAAACCACTTGTAATAAATATTTGCCCAATAATGCTAGCAAGTACTTTTTTCGAGACCAGGCTCGCTGTAGGACGCTTTGGATAAATGCGTGGGTATGGCAATGTACGGCCCACTGGACAGAAAGGAGATATCATGAGCTCATATAAGCCGTATCATAACAACCAACCCACTGGTAACAGCAATTGGTATGATGATAAAAAGATCAATATAGAGGAACTGATAACAGAATACCTCGTTAGTCCAAATTTGACACGTTTCGGGAATAGGCGTACGTACTTGGAAGTCTCCAAGTGAGGAGGCAAAAGAATATAGAAGCGTCACGGAAGTGAATTGAATTAAAGAGTATAGGGCCCTGGGAGTATTAGGAACCTGTGCACAGTAACTCGAGACAAGTACTTACATGTATTTGAAGCAACTGAAGCTCGTGACTAGTGCAGCACGTCCTTCCTTGATGACCTCGATCACACAGCTTATGTCGGGGGTCGTCGTCGTAAATGGCGCGGCAACGCTGGCTTCTGCTTCTGAAAGCGAGATCCCAACATCCGCTGCTTTGAGAGCCGCACAATCGTTCGCTCCATCACCACACATGAGGACAGTGTAGCCCAGAGTTTGTAATCTCTCAACAATTTCGTTCTTTTCGTCAGGTGACATCCGAGCAAAAATTTGTGTTTTAACGAGCATCTAAAAAGTGTCAGGCTCCTATTTTGTCCTCTGGGGGAGCAAATACTTACGCGCTGCAACGTCTCCAAAGGTGCATAGTTGATCATCCACCGGAACACATCCCCACTCACTACAAGAGAGTAATCTTGATAATTGATCTCGTCAGATTCAACGGTATGATGGGGAGGTGGTGTCAATGGCTTGAGACTGTATGGATCAAGCTTCCATAAAGGGTCATCCATAGAGGTCCACTCTATTTTTGACGAAGGTAGAGAGACGTTGCCTGGGGAAGAACAGTGAGCTCAAAGAATTCAGGTTCACCGACGCGGATACCCACCTCTACTGAAAGATGGTGCGAAGACATGGGCAGCCTGATTGATCAAAGAAGATTCGCGGGCAACGCTAACAGCCGTCAACGGATTATCACCAGTAATCATCCTGCATGCGAGGTGGGCTGTTCGCAATTGCTGGATGGCTGGCGCAGTCCCTGGTTTCAATCTATTCTCGAAGATGATCAGGCCAAGGAAACGCAACCCAGATTCTGCTTGTTCGCTTCAGACGCGGAATCATGAATAGTCTCTCGACAACTGCACTGTGCGGAACTGACCGTTTCATACGCTGCGCCTTCAACCATGATAAACCTTCAATACTCTTCCCGGCCATCGCGATGACACGGTAACCGCGCCTAGTATAGTACGACAAGAGGTCATCATAATCATGGGGAACTGGTGATGCGCTGTTAGCAATGCATATGGAATTAAAGCCGAGTGAAACCATACAGGACTCCTTTGCGCAAATGTCGGCCATGACTTCCGGAGCACCCTTCGTATAAATTTCCATACTAGTGCTCTTCAACCTCTTCACAATGACGCTCATCCTCCTCAAGGAGGATGCAAATTCGAAAGCCCGTATCACGCCCAATTCAAGGAAGTGAGCATGCTAACGTCATAAATCTTAGTTATTCATTCTGTATGTCAGCGGGAACACGAACCTTTGCAGCACCTTTGAGCGCATCTTCCAATCGAAACTGTGCTGATCCAGGCGGTCTCACAACAGTTTGCACGAGCGCGGCCTGCTCGATAACCATGCCTTTTGACTTGATCACCCCAGTTCCAGATACACGGCCCTCTTCCAAGGTCCACTTCGTGAACTCAAACATCTTCGCATCCAACGGATCGCCAATAATCTCATTATCGACAGTCTTCAATGAATGGCAGGTGGCAAGTGCATGTAAAAACGAGGCTTTGCTATTGCCGAGTGGGAGATCGTGGACGTCCTCGAGCAACTCGCCGAACATCTGCATGTTACGCTCAAGACCACGCACACCAAGGATGTCCAGCCCGTCTTCGGTGAGGGTCCCAGTTTTATCGAAACAACACACGTTAATTTTTCCGGCAACGTTGACTCGGCTAGGTGCAATACAGTAGATGCCCTGTTTGCGAAGGCGAGTGAGAGCAAAACCGGTTCCGATGGCGAGAGTGGCAGGCAAAGCAGGTGGCACGACCACTGTAATCAGATCCAAAGCCCGGATGACTATAGTCTGAAATGGCACCTAATATCCATGGATTAGTACTAGGTGGCGATGTGCCCAATGAATGAATCACCCTCATTTGAACGAATTGTACTGCGCTGTAACAGAAACCGATACCAGCAATACCAGCCAGAACCTCAATAAAACGGACGGAGTCACGATAAAACTTGAAACCTATGGGTTTTGGGAAAAGCATGGACCGCACGAGCGCTCCTTTGGTGGTGCTGAACCCTAGCAAAAGAGAAGTATTCCTTATAAGTCCCCTGGTGATGATAGACAAGTAAACACACCCGTTCGAGCGACAACCCCAGTTGCAGGTTTACCGATCCCATCTTGACTATATGATCCCCGAATCCTGACGATCTTTGTCCCCCCATACAGAAAACACTTTGGATTTTCTTCCTTTTCCTCCTTCCACATATTTACGTCATCATCTTTCATGGGAACCTTGCTGACAGGCACACTTTCGCCGGTTAACATACTCTCATTCACGATAGCATCACCAACGAGGAGGAAAAGATCAGCTGGCACCATTGAAAACTGCGAGTCTGACAGGTTGACGACGTCTCCGGGAACCAGATCCATAGAATCAAGTTCAAGCCCTGTTGGGTGTCATTACGCCTTCAGGACTCAGGGGTATGTGATACGTACACTCTCCGCCCCGGAGTACGACCAATTTGCATACATATCGAGATATTTCACGCATACGGACAATCGTCTGGAACAACCGTCAAAGCAGACTGTGGTTAGAGGAGAAATCTACCAACCTTACGAGTCTCGACGAGCGTTGAGGTTATGCTCACGATTGATATGAGAGCAATGCAGAAGGCATAGTAATAGTAATCATCCAGAGACCAAAGAATGATACTGGCAATTTGGAAAACATAAAACGGATGAATGATCTTCCAGGTCATTAGAACGTGGTGTCATGGGCAAAGTGAAGACACACACCTCGTCGACCAACAGTGCAGGTATAGATTTTCCTTCGATGTCGATTTCATTCTTTCCAAAAAGGATTTTGCGTTGTTCAGCGATACCACCCAACAATCCACCTTGAAGGGCGCCCGCACTTGTCCATGCAGGGTCACGCCATTCCCTTGTATGAAGATTTAGTAAAATCGCCACCACGTCAAGAGAAACCTTACTTGATGGTGTTGAACAAGCCAGTTCGAGGGTCAAGGGCATAGCGGGTATAACGGTAGTCGACGACCAGCAGTTTCTTCAGAACGCCTCCCGGGAAATCCAGGTGCTCGTCGATCTTTTGCTCCAGGGTCGACCTATACAACTCTGTACACTGGTCAACCGACACATCGAGGGCAAATACGGTGGATATGTGATATTGATAGTCTAGAACGCGGATGGGAAGTAATGTAATCGCCCTGTAAGCCGACTTGGCCTGTATAAGTAGACGGATCAATGAGAAAGTGTCGTGATACACACCTCGACGACAACAAATCCATTGGTGGAGTCGATGAATGCTTTTTCACTGGCAACCCAACGTAACCATAAGCGGGGGAACCAATGTCCAACCAATGCTAGGATGCCAAGGGATAGAACGCAGCCAAGCTTCCACAACCATGCGCGCCACCATATGACCCCATACCCAATGAAGCGGATTGTGCTGTCTTCATCTGCAATATGTATAGTTTGCCTGCTAGGAGGACCAGGAGGTGGAGCATGAAGGAGTGTGAATGATACATCCATATTGATACGCGCTTCACCGTTGAAAACAGAGTCCATGGTGAGGAGGGGTAGGTTCTGGGGTGGCTGGGGCGGAGTTGAGGGTTCTGAGTCGTACTGCATACTTGCTGATATGGAGGCATTGTCGCCCATGATACCCACAGGCTCCTCCTCAGATTCATCTTCTTCGGCGGAAGAATATCCCCAACGCTCGTCCACCTCCTCATCAGTGTCCAGTACATGTTCTGAAGCACCGGCGGTACGCCAACTTCGACGACTGCCCCGTGAGTGTAGGCTTGTTGAGGACCTTTGTGAGATTGAAAGTCGGCGATGCTCTGATTGTTCGGCGGTGGTTGGACGGCCGAATAAGTTTACAATGTTTTCAAAAACAGACTGCCGTTGCGGAGAAGACAATGGTTTCTGGTGTTTCCTGCCCCGACTTCGCCCACTTCTTTCTCCATCACTCAGGAGAGAGGATTCCTCGTCTGCTCCACCCTGGTCCATGTCGTGGACCATCGACTGCCGCGAAATCTGACTATCCCTGCTCGAACGCCTATCCAACCAACGCCGAGATCCAAGAGAGTCATGGCTCTTCCTCCGTGTACGTGACCAGTTATCGCTGCTCCTCCTCCCGAGCTCCAAATTGGACATGCGCGACACGCTGCTGGGGTTCACAGAATGTCCCGGACCAGAGAACATGGCACCACCCTCTTCATCGTCAAAATATGAGCTGTACTGGGAATCCCTGCGCGAGCGTTTGGTGTTGGCCACGGCTTCGTCGATGTCGATTGCAGATGCTCCCTCTGTGTAGTCATAGGTGGTATAGTTGCTTGGTCCCGCGATGGGCGACATCTCATAGGGGCCACCCGAAACGTCTGGAAGAACGTTGTTGGAGGAAGAATGCAGCTTGTCAGCGAATGGAAATTGAGCCCGAGGTGAGCAAAGATGAGTTAGGCGTGGACGGGTGACACCGAAAACGGTCGAGGAGCCGAATTAGGCTGGCATGCATCTTCGAGGTTGAGCGCTGATCACCGACGCCCCTGAGAGAAAATGTATTTTCGGTTTGTTGACTGACCGACCGGCCGGCGTCTTGGTGTGACCGGAATCTCCTGCCCTCGTATCTTGTGTTCCACCCTATCATGTCCTACAACAACGTTCGCACCACCGCCAAAACCCCCGACGAAACATACAAAAACACCCTTGCACGCATCCAGAAGATCCAGTCACACCTTGACAAAACCCCACGCGGCTCCAAGTTGAAGGGCAAGGTCTGCGTCATTACTGGTGTAGGGTCGCTGAAGGGGATTGGGTATGTGCTCTTACACTAACCATTGTAATACCACTGATCCCTTCAGTCGTGCGACCGCTATCCTCTTCGCCCACGAAGGTAATGGACCGATTTGCATAGTGACGGCCGTCATGCATGATGTCTGACTCCGGACAGGTGCAAAACACTTATACCTGATCGATTTCGATGGAACAAACCTCCCCAATCTCAAGGAAACAATCGAGAAGAAATATCGAGACGTGAAGGTACCCATGGGCAATCCTTCGCTCATCACTATTACTGAGGTGTGCACCAGGTCACCGTACAACAAGCTGATGCAGCGGACGAAGTCGCTGTCAAAGAGATCTGTGAACAGGTAATGAAGGAAGACGGTCATCTCGACGTGTTCTTCGCAAACGTATGTCCGGATCCACTGTCTCTCAGGATACCAACATAAAAACCTCATCGGACAGGCCGGCTCTGCTTCGAAACAACCGCTTCATGATACTTCCAAAGAGCTCTTCATGGAGACCATGCGGGTTAACGCCCTTTCGTGAATGAACGACGCCATATTGCCATGAAGCTCTGCTAATTTCAATTTCAGGTGTTTCCTCGCTATCAAGCATGCTTCAATCGCAATGCTCAAGCCCAATCCGGCGGTGGGCAAGGACCACAGCGGTGGTAGCATTATCCTCACGGCTTCCGGTAGCTCCCCTTTCCTTACGAAACACCAGAAGCTCACAACAACCCACAGTTGCTGGTATTCGTTCTGGCGCTGGTACAATTGACTGTAACCATCGCCTTCCCTATTTCGAGCTTTTAAGTCGCTGACGTTCACAGATAGTGCAAGTAAGGCTGCGTGAGTTTTTGATATAATGTTGTCGGTCGGTCCGCAGTTGTGCTCATCTCAAGAACAGCGTCAACTCGATGGCTAAGACTTCTGCGTATCAACTCCAGAAGACTGATGTTCGAGTGAACTCTATCTGCCCGGGGCTCATCGAAACTGGTATGACTACTTTCACCTTCGATTACGCCCGTCAGCGTGGAACAGCTAGTAAGCTTGGCCAGCTGAACCCTCTTGGTCGCTTTGGCGTTCCCGAAGGCAAGCCTATTTCCTTCCCTCAGCACCGGGAACGATAAATTTATTATCCCACCAGAAATTGCCAATGCTGCACTGTTTTTGGCTTCGGGTACGATTGATCTCTCTTTGTTGATTTAGTGTATCACGCGATTCTTCTAGATGATTCAAGCTACGTCAATGGCCAAAACTTCGCTGTCGATGGAGGCCTATCTTCCTCTCACCCAGTTGTTCCGGGACGATGGGCATGAAGGCCACTTCACTCGCGCCTGACCGGACGTGGTGTATTGCCCGTTATAACAATACATTGATTATGGCACTGCCAGTCTCGAAAATCATCCATGTCTGGGGCCTGCTTCACTCAAAGTGTCTGTGGAAGATTGGGGCAGCCTCCTGAGTCCAAGTAAGCCATGCGTGAATGAGAAACTTGGAAACGAGTAGGGAGACTTCCACCAAAGTCTACCCCGTCTCAGCCGTTAGTACACAACCCTTGCGTCCTTCATGCTTGAACTGAATTTGGTTTAGCGATAGGCGTAGTGGCAGGTAATGGCCCGGTTGTGCCGAAAGCGATTTGTTATTAAGCCAATAATCCAAAGCACGGTCCAGTGGAATATCGTTTATCGTGTGTTCGCTTCTGTCCTCTCTCCCCGAGTGGCCCAGCGTAAAACTTTCGGGTCGTGGACGTAAACCATTGCTCAATGGTCAGATGGTTGTCCAGCTCACTGTGGCGCAACCGCCCTCAGTATATCTGTGGTCAGAGGCAATTAGACATCGGCGGCATCTAGAACACCCAGGGCTAAAAAGCGATGATTCACGGGTTTTGACCTTGGACCAATCCTACGTTTCCATCACCCATCAACGCCAGCCATACCAATAACAGACAATCATGTGGTGGGTGGCGAAAGACAACGGCTGATATTTAATTTGGCTGTATAATGACTTCGACTGTCTAAAGGCTGGATGGTTCAGAAGAGAACCGACAAGCGAATCGACCGTTAGCTGAAATAAGCGAGTACAGACACGACTGAATGACTTGTCTGCAATGTTCAGACAAGAGCACCGAGGATACCAAGAGTAATCAAGAGTACATAGGGCATGGCTGAGCCTGAATCAATAAGAGCACTCATCTGCACAGTAAACTGGAGGTTTGACGGCTGTGTTCGTGCAATTCCAGTACGTTCTAAGCTAGTCCGCTCGACGCAAGACATACGGTACCTTTCGAACCGCGATTGTGTTCAGTTCAAAGTTACTATGTAAAGCAACAACGAGAATTCCCTGCCGCTACACTCAAATTTACACATCTGCGGAGGTGCTGGGTTGTCAGGTGTACCTTTTAACATCAGGAGGTTCAACATATCGACACCCACACGAGATGATCAATTGTATATTACATCCAACTATTATATTTAGTTAGACCGCCTCTGAAAAACCAAAGGCAAGCGCTTTGGGCTAGAAGCAGGGCATGAAAAAGTGTCTGTGACTATGGGTAAAGCCTACTCACGACAGTGTCAGCACCACCTGGGTAGTCAAAATACGAGCGCGGCGTTCCTCCAATGACTCGTGCTTGAATTGAGGCTCATCTTGAATCTCAATTTTGTATTGACTGATGATAGAAGTGAGAGCTGCTACGCCTTCGGTCTCGTTGAACCTAACAAAGCATGTCACTTAGGATACTGGAGGCCAAAAACGACGACGTACTTCCTTCCAAGGCAAGCCCGTGGACCTGCGAAGGGGTGGATGATCAACAGTGTTCCTTTGATATCGGAAAATTAGGCGTACCAACAGAGAATGCAACCAAAGCGTCTTTGTTCCAATCACCCAAGAACCGCTCCGGAAGAAACTCGTCGGGGTTTTCCCAATATCTCGCTATTATGGAAATCAGAGGATTATAGGTGCATCCGGAAAAAGGCTCACGATTTCTTTGAACACCTGGAACATGAATCGTAAGCTGCGTTCCTTTGGGTATGGGAATTCTTTTTTGTTCGTCATTGTAGCAGTTGCCAACTATAATAGATGTATCCTCGGGCGCCTTTTTGGTGACCTGGGAGACCTAAAAAACCGTCGGCGTTGCTAGTTTCACCTCACAATTGCGGTACGCACGGGCGAGAATAGCCGGAGGGACTCATTGTAAACACTGATAAAAGAGGGGTTCAGAAGGATTGGGTGACCACCCGTAACCTATTTGAAAACATACGCCATGACATAAGGCAGGTTGGGAATATCTTCGTAAGTCTGTGGAGAGGAAATTAAGGAACTTCATGAAATCTAGATCTCCGAAGCGAACTTACAGGTCTTCGACCGTCAGGTACGACACTTCTGATGTGTTTCAACATTTTCTCTTGAACCTCTGGGTATAAAGCCAATAGAGCAAACGTAAAAGAGAGGGTATGTGCGGTCGTCTTTGCGTCAGGCAATCAGGGTCGGTTGGTATGGTGGCCAAAAAATGGCTAAGATACCTCATGTCCAGCCACCAAGAATACGAAAATATTTCCTGTATACTTTCTTAGTGATAACGTAGATGAACGCGTGGAGAGAGAACGCACCCATCAACTCGTCCTCAGTGAGATTAACTCCTTCAAGTTCCTCCTTGTTGGCATGAATGAGGCTACTAAATAGATCATGCTTATCTTGAACCTCGGAAGCTTGACGGTCTCTGATCATCTCGTGCATATAAGCCTGTAAACGCCCAGCACCGGTTGGTTCCTTAATTTATAACCTTGCAAATCGAGGGAAAATCATCACTCACTCTTAGCTCGTCGGTCGCCAGCTGGATTTTCCTCAACCGAGGATGTGGTAACGACTTGACCCAATTTGGGAGAGCGAAACTGGAGACAAGATTCGAGGCAGTTGTGTGCAAGGCATCTCGAAATGTGAGCTGATGGTTCCCTGGCTTTGCGCTCTCGTTGTCCTCCCAGGCCACTCTTTGTCCGAAGCCTACGCAGTACTGCGTTCAGCACTACTGCATGATCGAAGGGACCGTAAGATACTCACCCGCAGCGCCAATCACGAGTAAAGCTAACTAAAAACGTCGTATTCCAGCCTGTAATGTTGGTATCCGGGAACTTGGACTAAATTGGACTGACCGGTAGTGTTATGTCTACCCCGTGATCCACGACTGCATCCCCATTATTCCAAACGTTTTCTATCAAGTCATCGACAATTCGGAGAGTCTCCTCCCAAACCAATCTGTTATTTTTCTGATCACGCAGCTGAGTCGATGCCGTCATGAGACTAAAGGGCTCACCTCCGAAAATGATGGGCCAGAAATCTTCCTATACTTTTTCCACAGTTCTCCGTCACTCGAAATGATGTTATGACCATACAGATTGATAACCTCGTAAATCTGGACGGGTTTTGGAAAACGGCGGGTCACCGCTATGTCCTGATTCGTTGTCATGGGACAAAGCACGGGTGGGATGTAAAGTAAACTTACTTTGATGGCTGCAGCGTCGGCTATGTAGATATTATGTTGTAACTTGGGCCAAAAGGTCATCTACAAGGTTAGCTATTCGATTGGATACCGTGCGGATATAACGGAAGCACAAACGGCTGAGTATGCGTCCCATCCAAATTGTTCAAAGGCTTGGAAATGTGAATCGCACGGCCAGGTGCTAAAAAAAGAAGCGCACTTTTGTGGCCCTCGTTAAATAACGAATTTCTGCTGAATTTGATGCCATTAATCTGCGGCAAGATGTAATACAGTATGCTTCGAACACCAAGGAGGGATTGACGGCCCGGGAGATACCTTGCAGTGGTTCAAGAGGGTGTCGGTCGAAGGAAGGTTCGAGACACATACCCAACCGAGCGATGTATCCTGAGCGCTTCAATGGCTCTATGTAGAATGAACAACAACCCGAGAGTTGCGGCCACATGTAAAGGAGACACCATGTTGCTGACCTGGTTGCCCAAATTCCAGTGGACGCTATATATGCGAATGCGCCTGGCACAGATGACTTCTGATGCCCATACTTAGTATTGTTGCCAAATGTACCGCGGTGAGAACGTTTGGGAATTAGTAACATCTGAACAGTCAAAGGTCAATCTTCTCCCTCGCGACTCAGCGTTGGCTGTCGTTCATCGTAATATTGCTCACGCGATCGGGCCGGCAGCTTCTTTAACCTCAGTGAAGATGAGGGGTTTGATTAACCCTACAATACCAATAGCGATTGTCGGGCGACCTTCTTGTGGATTCCATGGGCATGGCATGGCAGGGGTAGGCCTGGGCCAGATCCGAAATGTTGAAAATTGACAGTCAGATTTAATTCCTGAGGATTCCCGATGTTGTTCCCCAAGGTTGTACCTTTTTTTAAGCCGGAAAGTTTACCAGCTTGGGTCAGCTCCAGGAGCGTGTGTCTGCTGGACTCTGTAAACCCACTGATCATCTTCGGGGACGAATAAAATGAGGCAAGTACCTCCAGGTACTGATTCGTTTATGACCTGTATTGCGCTGAGGAGGAATTTCTTCATACGTTCATTATGTGAAAGCGGGAGGCATGGGTGTAGGGCCTAGCTGTAACCCTCCACTCCGAAGGTCTGTCAAACTCTAGTATGCCGTATATAGTAACCAGATTATCCGTATATGTCCGTTTCCTTGAATAGAAGGGGTCGATGCACCCGGGTATATGTACAGGTGTTACGATATTTCAACTTCAGCTCCCGCGCGTTGTTGATGGCCGGGTGCCGAGCGCACCTGTCGCCAGCGGGTGGGAGGACATTTCCTGAAGCTCTCGTTGCACAGTCCTTCTCCTCACAGTACTTAGGGAGCGGATCATAATCACGTCCTCCTTTAACCTCAAAGTCATTACCTGTCGTTGCTGGCAAGGAGCGGCCGAAAAGATTGCGTTGATGCTGGATCTCAGATTACAGGTCCTCTGCAATCGTGCCCGGGGTCGGAGGGCAGAATGATGGGTCACCGATCCAATGTCGTCCGGCGTGTAGAAAAGATAGATATTATGTCTTGAAAGTTAAGGTGATGTTCATCCAGTGTATCCGAGAGTGATTCCCGAGTCCTCGTTATCGGGCGGTGAGCAATGAATACGGGAAGTAAATAGATGGACGACACTATTGTCCCATCGGGCATGTGAATTAATGCTGCTGTCAGAAGGTATTTTGGTCCGTCTGTACAGAGCCAAAAATTCTCTTGAACAATGTAGTAGATAAGTTCATCCCAAACCGACTGGGGCGTTAACCTATGTGAGCGTGAACTGATACAAAGCTGATACAAAGCTATAAACATCTTTTATGATGACATGCCCTGCTAAAAGAATGGGTCGTAACGTTTAGTTATCTCTGGAGGATGTAACGGCCAAACCACGCTAGCTAAGGTGAGCATAAAGTCGTTGAAACGGGACGGTGACAATCCGTCATCTTGAAAACCTATCGTAGGGCGTCAATGCGGTTCAGGATCAGGCAGCACGCGATGGAAGCGTGTGGAGAGAATGTAACAAGGGTTATTTATCCTGCGTGGGGCGCTGCACAAGGTAAACCCATATGGACTCAAGGATAAAGTTACTCAGATAACAACAGATCCTATCCAACGTATTCAGGTTAGGTTAGTGAACAGGATTAGAACAGGACATTAACTTCGTAAAGATCTACTTTTGGGCGAACGCAGAACTGGGGACGGACCCGAAAATATTTAATTGATTCCCAGGAGTTTTACCTCTGCGAAAAAGGGTGAGTAGAGCGGATAAGCGATGAAAGCTTATTACTATACCGAAAGTCAAAGTTGCATTCGCTGGAATATCAGGCGCTGAACCGCGTTTACCATAGCCAAGTTTGGGTGGTATGGTCAAAGTACGTTCACCACCAGTCTGCATACCAACAAGCCCTTCGTCCCAACCTATCAGACACATAAGCAAAGTACAACTCTATCTCAGCAGTGCAACATACCTTTGATGACTTCACCCGCTCCTAGCCTAAAGCTGAACTATAAGGGGGTTAGCTTAAACTAAACAAGAGAAATGAATGACTCACAGGTTTTCCCTTGGTGTTCTTATCAAAAACATTTCCATTTTGGAGTTTGCCTACATATCGCATCTGGAGCTTGTCACCCTTCTTGGCTTGGGGACCAGTGCCAAGGGTAGCGTCTTGGACCTTTAAACCACCAGCTAGTTCTATGGTTTCCTTCCTTCCTTCGAGGCCCTTCTCCTTTTTTTTCACTTTCTTGTCCTTCTTGTCCTTCTCGGAGGACTTGGCCTTAGGTTCTTCCTTGCCGACAGGAACAGCTTCCCCATTATCCCTTTTCAGCTTCTTGCTCTTGTCGGACTTGGAGGGCTTGTCTTCGGTTTCAACGGCATCGGACTCGCGGGCGCGTTTCCCTGTCCTGGGTGGCTCCTGTTCACCAACCTCTTCAAAGCGGCTAAGTTTGCGTAATAAGCGAAGGGGTTACTTAGAAACTGTATGATGTTCACCTGGCATCACTGTCCATGCCATCAAGCTCCTCGGGGTCAATCTCGACATCCGAGCTCACGTCACGAAGGTCAAAAGCTTCCTCCTCATCAGAATCGATTTCATCTTCGTCACCAAAGGGAGGCTGATCAGGGCCGACCTGGTCTACCTCAAATGAGATAGAGGCTACGCGCTCCAGAAGCAGAGCGTACCAATGTAGTTTCCCGACAAAGAGACAGGGCTGTTTATAACCATGAGCCAACGTGTACACGTTAGTCGAACCAAGAGAACAGACTTTTTGCCAATGAGCTCAACCTTGTACGCGGTGCCTTCCTCGAGCACAATCTTTACTTGGGCATTTTCCGACTGTAGGAGAGGTTAGGGTGATTGTTAGACGAAAATAGAACACGAGGAGGACGCGCCTTTCCAGCAGTGAGTGCACAGAGAATGAAACTGGTTAGAGACTCTCCTTGATCTTCGTCTTCTTCTTCACTATCAGCATCCGCGATCTTGCTGTAGGTGATTTTGACGACTGTCCTGCCGTTCGGGTCTGAAAGCTTCTCTCCCAGTGAAGCATTGGAAATGCGGACGTCGGCCTGAGGAATGGTGACTTCCTCTTTTCCTGGGATGAGATCAAGACTCCTACGTGGGGCGTCAGAGAGGAAGGACACTTTGACGCGTCTCGACATACCAAAGTGCAATTGCGACGGCCATTAAGGAGTGGGTGAAGGACAAAACAGAGGCTGAAAAGATTTCCTGGGACGTGTGCCTGTACTGCCGGCGAAATGCCGAAACTCCGCCCACCGCTCTGATCGATGATGGCATTCTCAGCACTAACAAAGCCATGGTGAGTCCAGCGACAATCTGCCCATCCATTGGCTGATTAACCTGCAGTCAAACGTTCTACGCCCGTATCTCGCAGCAGTCCGGTCGACGCTGACCGCGGCATTGACGCTAGAAGACTTCTCGTCCCAGGTGCGCTGCGAACCGTTGAGGGACGAATCTCGGCCTTATCATTCATCAGGTGGTCGAGCGTCACAACAAGCCAGAGGTTGAAACAAGGTGCAAGATGTGCTGCGCTGGCTCTTTTCTGTCTGACTTCAGTCTAGGGCCTCGAAGGAAGTGTTGCTGAACCCCTTGGTCATCTCTCGTAATGAGAACGAGCGCGTCTTGATTGAGCCCTCTGTGAATTCCATCCGACTGAGCATCATGATAAAACAGGCCGATGAAATTGAACGCATTCTCTGTCATAAATTCACAAGATTCATGATGCAACGAGCGGAGAATTTCATTGTTCTACGACGAAAGCCGGTCCCTGTATGCTCTACTCGTTCTCATTTGGGATGTTAATCTAATGCCAAGTCTAGGGCTACGATATATCCTTCTTGATCACCAACACTCACACAGAAACCATGCTCAAGCACAAGATCGTAGATTTCATTATCCAGTATGCACTACGCCTTCTAACTAGCACTGGCTGCGCAATGACATCATGACTTAGGTTCATGGAAGAGGTGGACAAAGAGATCAGCGAGATGAAGCTTAGTCTAAACGCACGGGCCCGTATAGTTGCGGAGTCTTATCTGACTGGGGTGCGCATTCACTTTCTCCCCGCACATGGTTCCGCACTCATCTCGAGTAGATCAATGCATAGAGGCTGTTTTCGGGACATCCCATTCTATGAAACCTGTGTGCCAACTCCTGTGATTGACAGATATCAATATATCAATCGATAGAAAGCATTCATGGAAGTGAGGGATTTTGGATTTTAGCAGTAAGCAATCATGAGCTCCAGAGAGCCCGAATCCTGGCTTCCAGGCTCGCTTTCACTTTATCCTGCCACTCCCACTCCAGCACCGCATATCCTTTCACATCTTCATATTCCCCACTTCTCCCCCGCCATGCCTCCTTCCTCTCGGCCTCCAGTCGTATCCCAGTCTTCTCCAACCATTTCTGCATCGGAATATTATCTACAGCGGTTTCGAATGTTGCTCTATGCATTCTCCTCTCCTCAAACAACCATTGCATTACACAGTACAGGATCTCCGTTCCATATCCTGCCTTGTGCTTTCCAGGTGCAACCAAAATCCCAACTTCACAGGAATTTTGGTCTATGTCAATCCTGAATATCCCAGTTATGCCAATGAATTCGCCTCGGCTACCATCCTCATTTACGGTGAACGCGTAGAAATCCACCAATGTACGGTCTTCGGCACGTTTCTCTCGACGAACGCAGATTTCCTCTCTCGTCGCCCTGTCCGGAAGGATGCGCAAATGTTTTATCGTCTCGGGATGTGTTCTATGGACCGCAACCACCTCGTCAAGCGCAGGATCTGGAGGTACGAGTCGTATATGCCCAGAAAATGATTCGATCGTGGTTTCGTGCTCGGTCATGAGACTGAGATAACGGGGGTACCCAAGATGTTATGTGCATCAAATTGAAGGGACTACGTTATAAGAGATAACATAATTGAGTCATAGCACGGAACCGGAACAGGGATGTATGATCACTCTCCGCCTTGATCGTTGCTTTGATTGGCGTTTTGCCTGCGAATGCCGAAAAGTTCGATGAGATCTGAAAACACGTCAAAACTAGGTTTCATGGAGGGGCTTGGGTGAATGCGCATACCCTGAAGCCTTGCCTCGCGTTGCTCGCGCGGTGTCTCGCGTTTCTTGATCCCAGAGAAGGCCTAATATTGTTCGTGAGCGGATTGCTCATATATGACGAGTACACACTAACTTGTTGCACCAACTTTTTCTTGCGCTCCTGTATATCCAGGACTTTGGACTCGACAGTGTCTTCGGCGATCAGCTGATACACATGAACAGACTTTTTCTGTCCAATTCTGTTCACTCTGTCAATGGCCTGGGATTCGATACCCTCCTGCCACCAACTATTTTATCGATGAGAATCTGCGGCTCTTCCTCTCTGACTTACATCACTTACGGGTCCATCCTAAAGAATATGGATCAGAGAGAACCGGATAAAAAATATTCTATACTCACAAATAAACATTGTTCGCCGCTGATTGCGAGTTTAGTGTATGCTCAAACAATAGACGTTGGGATGACCTACCAGTGAGATTAAGGCCAAGCGCACCCTGCAGACTCATCAAAAACAAAATCGGCTGCGTGCTGGTGTTCGCTTACGGCTTTAAGAGAGATCAACATCACACGGGGATTCCCTTCTTCCATACAATCATCACTCTCCATCCGACAGGTTTGCACGACAAAGTCAAGATCTCCCTCATCATCATCAACAACGAAATCGTGATCGGATTTCTTGGACTTCCCCTTTCTACCGGATCGAGCAGCTTGAAGCATCTGTGAATTTCTTTGGGATGAAGCCCCGTCCTTTACCGGAACAGAGAAACGAGTGATCGCCTCTTGACGTCTTCTGGCAGACATTTGACCATCCAATCGAACGTAGAGAATGCTACCAAAATGAATAAACACAAGGACTCAGACAACAAAATGTACGTACCCTGCTTCATCCAAGGCCTCCCCAATCTATCCAATATTATGTAGCATCAGTAATGAAGGGTATCGGGTATCGGGGTCATCCACCAACTTTGTTCAGGAAAGATGTAAACTGGGAAAACACAAGTGATTTCTCCGACGAGGGAGTCAATTGCAAGAGGTGTACGAGTTGATCAATTTTGGCCGATGTAGCGGAACGAACGCCCGTTACATCGTCAGATATATCATCGCGGACTGGTATTTGTGAGAGTTCAATGGGCGGTGGAGGTTCTAACATGTCGTTCGTCGAAATAGGTCTCCGATCCTTTTAGGTGTGTTAGTAGGAAGACGAAGACGAAGATGTGAAGAAAATTAGCATACCATTGGGCACTTGGGATCCCTAGAAATGACTTCTGTAATGCTGGAGAAATATCAGGCAGGTTTCAGTCTGACATACAAAAGCCTTACCAGGGGAGACAGAACTTGTGGCTACAAAATGTAATCCTGGGATTATTCAGGATGTCAAAGCAGATAGGACACTCTTCGCAGTCCTCGATTGCTTGAGCTAAAGTACCTTGGAGACGCGATTTCTCTGCTGGCGTCAACGAAACAATTGGATTGGCTAAATCACCATTGTCCGTTTTGCGCAGTTCTTCAATGTAGTTTGATGGCAGTAGACCTGGGTGTAAGGCCAGTTGACGCAGACGGGTGAGCATGCCTAGAACATTGGAATGCGCCTGGGCAAATGATTAACGGTCAAGTGGTTGTAAGGATCACTCTGCTACTCACTAAGGTCGTGTTTGTTTGACTGTTCATGTAACTCTCGAAACGCCGCCTTGATAATCGTTCCACTTGATTGTAGAATTGCTGACATCGAGTGTAAGCTCCGATAAATATCAGTTTTCAAGCAAATGTTCTCACTCTAGCGTCGTCATGCAGGCTCACAGGAACTCTGATCATTTCTACCTGGAAGCATGAAGTCATTTTCATGGCCTGGAACGATGCAATTCAATATACCGGTGGAAGGGGCACCAATGGATTACCCTGATTATCTTGCATTTCCTTGGTTCGCCGAATACAAACCTGATTCATTAGAGCCTGTATATCGTAGCTCAGAACCGCAATTGTGGCGAGATAACATCCGCCTACGCTTAGTAGTTCGGCGCCCGACGGTAAAGCATCCTTCAACGGTCTAAGGAGAAGCCTCTTGAAGAAGTCTGCATTGTCAAGGGGACGGCATATTTGTAGGAATGTCAGAAGCGAACCCAGATCCTAGAGAAGACAATGAGAGTGAAACCGGGAGACGGAAATATCCACCTACTCTAGGAGAATTGATCTTGGTAGAGAATATCTATCAAGTAACTGCTGGTGGATAAAGTATGAGGGCCTACGATCGGCGTTCCACTCAAAATCCACCGTCTCTCAGCTTCGAGAGCACATACGGACTGAGCCATTTTGGTTTTGGGATTACGGATGTTATGCCCCTCATCCAAAATAACGCGCTGTAGTTTGTATGAGCTTCAGTAGATTTCCCGGTTGAAGACAAGCACCTTCCAATTAACGCCAAACAATGCTTGTTCTGTTTTGCGCTTCTTCCTCCCCCGTCCCTCAACGCCCAGGTTCCCATACTCGCTCGCTATAGTTTGATATGTCGTAATGACAATATCGTACTTCTGCAGATCCTGAGGAGTCATTCTCCTGTTGCTACCATAGTATACACAAGTGGACAGAGCTCCTGGCACACAGTGATCCTCAATTTGCTTTTCCCAATTCGAGAGAATCGAAAGAGGAGAGACTGGATACACAAGTGAGCAGCAAAACGGGTGAAGCGGCGCAATGTCTCACCAACTAGAGTCGTTTTAGAAGTATCAGAAGACTTGTCACCCTTAGTGGCGAGGACAAGGGAAATCATAGTCAACGTTTTTCCCTAGTAAGACTCCTGAGTACGGATTAGAGTGAGTCCATAGCACCGAGACCTTACCAGACCCTGAAATAGATACCAATAAATAAACGCTGCTAAATCTAATAAATTACACTCACCATAGCATCAGCGCAAAGGGCACCACGGCCCAACACCGGTGGTAAGCTTTGCGGGGTTTTAGTGGCCACTTCAATGTCATGAGAGATGGAAATACGTAAACGGCTTTAGTAAGCTCACGATTGAAATAATAGGGCTGAAAGATAAAAGAAGTCAATAACATGTAGCAAGTCGAAATGGACACACCTTTCCGTTGACAGTCTTGAACTGCCAGAATTGAACGGGTTTGTCACATTCTTTCGTTGGTAAGACCGGATGTTCCCTTTCTATACACCACTGCAAAGCTTGGGACTTCCCCGATTAGTCCAGTGCATGAACTAATATTGGAGACCTCCACATACTTGGTGCTTAAGCAGATCAACCTTCAAGTTCCCTTTCTTGATACCAGGAGGATCAGCATGCAATGGCAGACTTAGGATATCTTCTGTAGGACAAAGGCTATCCAGTAATGAGCTGCGCCGACCGTCGTCGTCCACTTTCTCTAATCCTTCAATGATTTGTTTGAGTTCAGCAGCTTTACGCAATGCCTCTTGCTGTTTGGCAATGACCTGAGTATTGGAAATAGTGGGTACTTGTGCCACAACCAAAGATCCAACTCGGGTAACATTGCTGGAGAAACCACCAACTAGTGCGGAGGTGTAAGAACTCCCTGTAGAACGAGAGCCGATGGTCCGATCGTTTTTGGAGGGGAAGCCACGTTGTCCAGGAGTGGCCCAGACCAACTGAGGTTCGAGAATGTCGCGCTTATCAACAGCGCCATATATCTTCAAAGTCCTGCGCGAAGAATATAAGCCAAGATAATGAAGACCAGGAGCACGAAGCAACATGCATTGATAAAGTATATAATTTGGATTTCCCAACTGAAATCAGGTTTAGTATCAGCTTCAAATTGTTCCGGGAAGGAACATATAGAACGTACGATTACCATCGTTAATCACCCCTTCGACAGTGACATTCTTTCGATCGAGCAGTGGTGCAAGCTTGGACGCAAGATTGCGGGGTATATGTCCTACTTGGACTTGACCAATGTTCTTGACCTGGATAGCGTTTCTGTAATGTGTAGGTAACCTAACAGAATGACGGCTAAGAAACGCGTACGAATCATAGGGATTGTGGGGCTCCCTGATCAACAAGACTTCTTCTCCTGGCCCGACCAAGCCTTTCTTTGAATTCAATCACAGACAAGAACGCATTGATAACAGGACTCTTACCTTTGTAGTATTGTATACCGACAACACTGGTATGCATCGTACAATACAATTCATCTAAAATCTCATTGTCCTGGGGGTCATTTTCAATGACTTCAATCTGGGGGGCGACTGGCTGTTGAGTAGAAGTAACCCGAGACGTAGAGGCTTGAGAAGCTTCTCCTATGGCCTTACGCTTATTTTGAGGGGCATTGGATAGAGGAGGGCTTGGAGTGTGTTTTAGCTTAGCAGATTCTGGGACGTCGGTTAGATCAATACGCCGCAATTGAACTGCCAGACAGATCTTGGCCTGGTCCGTGGGGCTAAGGAAAAATGAGGATACCTAGACACGTCCCTGGAAAAAGGAACGAACTTCAGCTCCGCGTAGCCAGCAACTTGGTCAAGGTGGACAGCTGCTAGCTTTTGAAGAATGTCAGGCGTTACGCAGCCCCTGGTTGGCCATCCATGCATCAGCTGCAGGTCTGGTCGGGCATTAGAGTATCTTACCAATGGCGCCATTCAACAGTTTCGCCATATTGGCCTGTGAGCACTTGACCATATCGCAAAGTGTCGACTGGAAGAGCTGACCCCTGCTTTCTGATGAGACAAAAATATAAACCCCCGAAAAGGACACACCCTGCAAGGTGAAGGCCCGTGGCATTTGGCTCGTACGCTCCTGCTGTACTAAATCAACGGTGAGACGGGTATTCTCGAAGCGTATTTGAAGGAGGGCTTACTCCAAAAGTATGCTGGGCAGTCATTTTGACAGTGGCACTGAACGTAAATAAGAGAATACCTAAACGAGTTTACCAAAAACGCGACAACAAACAAACACAACGCGTCGTGTCCCGGCATCCATTCAGTCATCGCCCCTCACCACCCATACCTGGCATAGAAATGGACAGTACGTTGTGCACTCGCCGAGTGTAGAAAATAGCGCTTTAACGTATGATAGGTCTCGCTTTTGATCCCGACCAAGATCTGGAGCAGAAGCGCTCGCTCCGTCAGGACTATCGGAAGCTCGCTAGCAAGATAGAAGGTATTCGGCAATATAACACACATCTGAGACTTAGGCATTAAGAGGGTTCTAGAATATCAAGGAAACCCTACCAGCTTAGGCGTGGTGGAACTCCATGAACAATTGGAAAGAGCTGATGAGTTGTTCCAGAAAGGTGAGTGGTTTCGCCGGTTGCGTTTTGCATCACTGGACGTGTTTCTAGTAAAGGGACCGTCCGAAGCCACTCTGGACTCGCACTTCCTGCTCATAGCTTCAAACATGGGAGCACAGAAAGCTCGAGCGATGAAGTCAGGAACAGGGTCATTTGATGTAGACGAGTTCATCACAAAGCTCCGAAACTTCATGAGTGGAGGGCTTAAGCCGGAGAATATTGCTGCAGAAGACGACGATAATGGTTCAGAATACAACGCAGAGATCTCCAAGTTGGATTGGGACCGAATAGGGAGACTTGCACTAGCGAAAAGCAGACGTGCGCCTGCGCTAACATTCATGTCAGTTTCAGACACTTCAGTGCATCCGGATTCATGACAGACCCGTATTTTAGGCTTGGGCCCCTTTCAACTGAGCAGAAAGTTCGAAATTTTGCAAAGCGCGCAAGGCAGGAAAAGGAAAATGGCCCTGCAGCCAGACCAGACGAAGTCAAGCAAACAGACCTAGAGGAGTCGACCAACGAAACTACTAAAAACGTCTCTGTGGTATGACAATCTTTGACCTTCTCGTGACTGCGCCTATTCACCCCATAAATCAGTTGAGGACACTTCTCGACCACCTGAGCCCGGTCAATCTGTTCCGCTTTGTTATCAATCCCAACGACTTCGCGCAGTCCGTGGAGAATATATTCCATCTCTCCTTTCTCATTCGAGACGGCCAGGTCGCCTGGGAATTCCAAGACTCTGAACCAATCATATGTGAGTTATCCTCCTCCTCCGGTGGTTTGATTCGAAAAGACTCGATTACCAGTCTCTTGTGATCCCCCCAACGACGACGATTATTCGAAAGGTTTGAGAAAACAGCAATTGGTTATCGAGTTCGATGAGGAAATATGGCGTGTACGCTCCACTCATTTTCGATATAGTACCTTCGTATATCTGATCTGCATGCTTCTCTTCACAGGAAGCCATTGAAGTGTTCAGTATCACGACTTCCGCCATTCCTCAAAGACCAAAAGAATCAGTGCCACAAGGCAGCAAGAAGTGGTATGGCTGAAGACCGAGCCCAGTTTTCTCCAGCGCCCGGTCTCACATCACCGTCAAGCGTTTGACCCCTTGCCCCGAGCAAACTTCATCACTCCCATCAACCAGACTCTTGGTAAAAGCGACGCCGTCGTCGAACGAGCCAATGGCAATGCCTTGCGGGGTTGGATATGCAATCTCCGTCCTCACTTTGAGTTACGAGTGGGATAATCCTAGGGTAACTCCACTCCGAGCAGCTAGGATGATGATCGTACTACCTGACTCGCACAATATACACCATTTTCGACCTTTCACTCAATGAAGTCGGCGATTATAAGGAGAAAATGTCCAGATGGATACCGGCGGACCTACTGGCCCCGTGAGCTGTTAAAAGCCTGGAAACACCAGGTGGACGATGACCTCGCTCCTCGACGGACACACCTCGGGTTGATCAGAGTATCACCACTTTCCAACTGCCCTCTACAAAACGCAGACTGCATTGTCGTAGACACCCGTACTCACTGAGGTCCGACAGGGTATGTCGATCATCAGGTTCATTAACCCGATCTGCTATCGCGTCAGCCCCGTCACAAGCGATCCCGGAATAAGAATCCAGGAGCCACTACGACCATCCGACACCACGTTTGCGCCACTATGAACATTGCCGAGCGAGATCCTGAAGCAAAGCTAACAATAACCTCCAACCCACCTACCCCCCCGGCGTCATCCTCCGTCGAGATCTTTATTATCTGCGCACTACGGAGCTTAGGGTCAAGTCCGGTACGATTCGATTGCAGACCGCCTACATGACCCCACTCCTATACAGAGTATACAAATGGAAGCTTTTTTTTTCGCGAAGCTGCCAGGCTTTCATACTGTCACCCACACCTTCGCAAAGGTAGCAATATCGACCCCTCCCACATCAGTGGACCAGAATAACGCTCTCATATCGAGTGAACCAACGATACGTGGGGCTTCCCAAACCCTGTCCAACTCCTCCTATTAGCTCAAACTCACGAATAACTCAAACAGGGACGCCACCATGGCACGGTTTGACCCCGTCGTCCACTCGGCAGATATGACTTATGATCGAAGTCCTGGGGCCTTGTAACTCTTCCTACGTAACTAAATCTCTCCGCCAAATGAGATTTTCGGTCGGGTTATACCTGTTCCCAGGCGCTGTGGCGTGGGCACGATCCTCAACTGATATCCCTCCGGATTGCCCAGACTAAACATGGTTTATGGTAATCAACCGATGGTTTTCACTGTGGTTGTACCACACCAGCATAGAGAACTCCAAAAGCCTATGTGGACTCGGAGGAAAATAAACACCTGTAGTTAACCCTCGAGGTAACTTGGGCATCACCACCATGATCGAGGTTCAAAACTTCTCCGCAGTAGACGCAGCTATAATCACATAGCGATATCAGCGTGGCTCCACGGCTGACAACAAAACCTCAAGTATTAGGAACGCCGAATAATATCTTGTTGCTTTCTTGAAATCTCGATTTTCCTTGAACTTTCTTCTCTCACACTGCTAATGAACCTGAATAGTTCAGATTTTCCTGAGCTGAGGCAAACAATGTCCTCGGGCGCCTGCCTTCGGCAGCAGCCGCCGGAACAGAACCAGCACTACTCCGCCTAATCAGGTCAATATAGACTAACGACAAGATGCGTGACAATAGGGAAAGCCAATATTCAGAAACTGGGTCCCAATACCCAGTTGTCGTCGGAGACTCGGAGTCAGACGGTATCCATCTGGAGGCCCCTACCCAAATGGCACATCCATTCAACCGTGGTATGACCTTTCCGAAGCGATTGGAATGGAAAGAAGTAGTTAAAAGCCTATCGGTGTGATGCAAGGGCCTGCAAACCATGCTTGGCCCGATCTATTTGGGGGGGAGGACGTTTAGGTCAAGTCTAATGTGGTGGAAAGCTTGACAGATTCATACGTATCCACTACTGCCAGTTAATTGAATAAGGTGCATATGGGACACTCGTTCAACTGGTTGGACTTGTCGTTGAATATATCTACAGTTGGCCATTCAGAGAGCCGCCCCCGCGTTCGCGTATGGAGATTCCTCGTCGCGGTCTGGGCTTCCCCTACCCACTTTGCCCTAATTCGACAAATCTATTTTCGAAGTCAATGTCTTCTCTTCCGCCTGTGCCTGAACGTCAGGCTTCAATAATTAAGCGAGATACATTACAATTGATCACATTGAGGACCGGAACCCCAAAGTCAAGAAGAAGTGTCGGAGCGCTATGTCCCGAGAGCTGGCATTATAGGGCCGGTCATCTCACATGTAGAGAAGGTGACGTAAATTCCGATAGAAATACTGTCGGTCAAACGATCTAGCAAAACCGGGTTCGTTGGCACTACTCGCTTGTCGGAACATCCAGACCCACCCAGACTGATCCAGCCCACACCGCAGCATGATGGGCTGTGCATTGACCATGAAAAAGCTATCCTGATGGTGGTAATTCTGTGGGTGAACCAGGTATTACTGACAGAGATGGAAGGCAAGAGCGTGAGGGGTTGCGTAGTAGATATGAAGAATAAGCTATATACAGAGGCTAAGCTATAAAGCATATTTTTAATGGACAACAGGGGGGCCGATTAACAAGTATCCCAGAATGTTTATATATCAAACGCGGAAGGATGATATAACCGTTCCAAATGAGACCACCGTAAGATATCAAGTAATTCGAAAACGAAGGGAAAACAGATGGAGATGGGGGGTTATGGAAGGGGATTATAATAAAAATGCTAGTATGGTAAGACACATCCAGAAACGAAGGCAATGACAAGACAAACTGTGATTGGAGGAAGGAGTCTGATGGGTTGGATGTGGATGTAGGAAACAACGAGCGAATGTGTCGATTCCGGAAGGAAAAAGAGGGGGATGTGTTGATTCAAAGGCCGGAGAGAGGCCAATGTAAGATGACCCGTGACTGGGACCGACGACGGGAAGTGAAGTTTTTGGGCGCGTGCCTGGAGGTGTAAGAGGAGCTAGAGAAAGTCTCCGGTAATGAAGGTAGAACATATCCGCAAGATATAGGTGACATATAACACACACAAAACTAGCCCGGATCGAGCATTGCTGGTAGCTATTATACAAAAGTCATTGGCGGGAAGAACCGAAGTCAGAAGGAACGTGTGGGCAGAGCAGAGGAAACGTAAATGAGTGCCGAGTCCGCACGCAACTGGCAAAACAAAGAAAAAGACACGCAGCACAAAACTGGCACCCGGGGAAGATGTATTTCGGCGGCGATAGAGAAAGAACACTTCACGACCCGAAGGCAACATCAAACGTTGGCTGGTTTGTCGTAATTCCCGAAGTAACGGGACCGGGACTGAAAGATGGAACGGCACCGTTGGTGATAAAATCCCCTACGCTTATATCGAGTCCAAGTCGCGCGAGAGTGTCATTTGATCCACATCCACCCTGCCCAGTCATAGATGTTGTCGACTCGTCATCAAGCATCACAGTGCCGAAACCGAAGCCATCCATTAGGTCAAGGTATTGGGTGGTATAGTCTCCTTGGCCGTTTGCCTGGTCTCTTGTCGTGGTAAGAGACTGCCCATCACTAAAGGTAACGACTTTCTGTTGCTCGTTCATTGGCTGTGCTCCGACGGAGCTTTGACACGAGAGTAAAGTGGGGACGATTGGTTGATTACTTTTAATGGCCGTAGTGGTCATGTCGATCCGAGATTCGGGACCGTCGTCAAAAATGAATGACGGGTCATTTTTGACACCCCGCGTCTGATGCCCGTAAGCCATTTGCTGTTGGCTGGGCGGCCGCATCTGTGTTTTCGATATCCGCCCAGAAAGTTGCTGTTCTTGCTGTTCTGAGGGTGTCAGAGTATCTAGAGGTAATGGAGCACAACTTGAAAGTCCAAGCTTTCTTGATATGGTGCTTAATCCCGAGATTGGCCTAGTCGTGTTGGAAACCGAGATGTTCACGGGTGATGTAGAGGGTTGAGTGGTTGGTGTTGTATCTGGTGATGCAGTGGATGCTGGAGAAGAGAACGATGAGGCGGGGGACACATCATCTGGTTGAGTTTGAGGGCCGAGATTGATGCCGGGAGCTAAAACCCTGCACGTCGAGTTTTCATCAAAGTAACCGTCAGCTGTGACAGGGGTAGGGCTTTGTAGGGTCGGGACAGCTAGGTCCAGCCCTGGCGCCACCCTGGGCAGTTGGGCATGGTGCGTCGACTCGCTGTCATGGGGAAGAATAAATGTTAGTTAAGCACAAAGTGCCAAGCTAGAAGAGTGGACGTTCGACATACCAAGAACCTCTCCTTTCCTGATCTGGAGCGAGGTCTCCAATATCGTAGAAACCGGGGTTGCTGAATACGCTAGATTCACTGGTAGCAATCGAGACAGCAGACCCAAATCTTGACAAGTTTCCAAAAGAGAAAGACGAGGTGACATCATCGTCCTCTGCTGCATCATCCTTGGGTGGGAACGAGTACGAACTCAGGTCGGGAGAAGGTGGATCATCGTCCGTGGGAGAGCTCGCAGAGGCAGCGCCAAAGGTGAAACCAGGGGCGGGAAGGGGGCCATATGCAGGTATCTCGCGGGTGTATCTCCGTGAGGTAGCATACAACGACGTATCGGGTAATGATGCACGGACAGGATAGAGGGGGAGGGGTGAGGGGGACGGTGAAAAACCATCTGCCCGGCCCGACATAAGAGAGCGTGGGTCCATAGAAGCACGACGCATGTCGAGGTACGCTCTCGAGGGGGGCTGGTGGGGCAAAAATGGTCTCCGTAGTAGTGAAGATTTCTTGCGCGGTATTGAATGTTGACGGCTAGAGTGTGGTTGCGGGAGAAGAGCCACGTTCCGCGCACGTGCAAGATCAGCGTAGGGATTCGAAAGCAGACGCTGAAGGCCAATGTCCACTGAACGTCTGCGGTCCTGGAAATTCCAATCATCGATGGAATATGGAGCCTGAGTGGATGTCGTCGAGTAAGGATGGATGAAGACATTGGCAGGGAGAGAGCCCCGTCGCTGGAGCACGTCAAGGGAGGGTCGCGAAGGAAACCCAGCGCTGTCTGGGGGCGTCTCTACAGGTGGGGTTGGTTTCCACAAAGTAGCGGAAGCAGGTCTGAGTGCAGGGTCTGTCACAACATGGAGTTTCGGAGGCGAGGCAACCGCGGGCGAGGGCGGGTCTAGTTGGGGTTCAGGATGTTGGGTAGGGGGTGGTGAGTCCGACTTGAGAAGTTCTTCCAGAAGCTCTTCTCCAGGCGTGGCAGGGGGAGAGACAGGGTCTGCATCGTCCTCGTCGTTTGGACTACAGTCGGGGTTGGGTGTTGTTGAGTCTGCACTCGAGCCGGTCGCTGAGCTTGGGGCGTTAGTGGATGAAGCCGTATGGGACTTTTTATTCGCCCTGTTCTTCTCTTTCGCTCGGCTGTGTGGTAGGGGGTGAGTATGCATGGCTGCATGGGGCGGAAGAAGGATTACCGATTCTGGAACCAGACCTGGCAACGCGCGGGTGAGGAGAGGAAACGAACGGCGTGCGGGCAGAGCTTACCTGGACGCCGCGTGCGGTCATGCCTAGCTGGGCGGCGAGGTCATTGCGCAGGGTCGCGTTTGGCTTTGTGTCTACGCGGAAGACGGCCTCGAGGATCTTGAGCTGGGCCGAGGTGGTGCGCCGACGATGCTTAACCTCGTTGGGGGTGTAGGGATAGAAGGCCCTGAAGTCCACGGCGGCGGGGTCGTGGGTGGGGAGGTGGTGGTGGAGAGGATAGTGGGGGCGGGGATCATAGCTCATGGGAGGGATGTGGGAGAGGGGGGGGAGACGGGATTAAGTATGTGGACGGCTGGGTCGGAAATCCAGGCCAACGCAAATCGAGCCACCGCTCCGGATTTCCCGCACCTGTCACACCCTAACATAATGCCTAGTATATACGCTGCCTAGCCAATATCCACTCCCTACACCTATCTATCAGATCGTTGCCATCAACAACCCTCAACACAAAATGCGACATAGGCCTCCAGTTATAAAAAGATCATCCACGAACCAGCTCAAGAAACACCTATCCATACACTCACAAGTACAGCGTCCCAAGTTAAATAGAGTTAGCAGACCCGATCCAGAGGCTATTCCGCCGCCGCTCATCACCACCCCCGCCAACCCCGCCCTCACACACTCATGTCCATTTCCCACCCTCCCTCTCCTGTCCCTGTCCATGGACATCCAAGAACTTCTTCGAGGAATCCCTTAGGGACACTGGCTAGTGGCGATCCAGCAAACTCCGACTTGCCGTCTCGTCGGGCATCATCCATCATTCTCTCCATTGCTGCCCGCGCTCGTGCAACCGCTGGATGCTCATAGATTCCCCGGGCAGTGATGCGTGATGTGGGATCTGTCTTCATCATCCGTTTGATCAACCAAATTAGCTCCTCACTCTCCTCCTCAAGATCAACTTGCGAAAAGTCTTCTCTCCTTAACCGATGCCAGGCTTCGCCCCTAGAACCGACAAACACTATCAGCAAATCCGGTCGCAAGGGACGGTATGGTATCATTGTCCGCAGGTTCATCCCCTTTCGGACTGACTCGTTCAACAAATAAACACTTACTGATCAGGAACTACAATATTCGCCGCCGTTTCCAAGATCGTCATCCCGAGGCTATACAGGGTTGGCATGAGAAAAACAACCCTCACATTACTCCAATCACTGCCACTCACCTGAACACATCGGCTTCTCTGCCATACCGTCCTTGCAACACCTCGGGTGCCAAGTAAAGCTTATCGCCCTCCCGCTCGAATGCTCCGCGCTCGTCAGTACCCACAACCAGACTCGAGCTGTCCGTGGTGCGTGGTCGTGGCCACACCGACGCCATGCCAAAATCTCCAATCTTGAATCGGCCGCCCTTCGTTAAGAACACGTTTGAGGGCTTCAAGTCCAAGTGAATTACACCTGCGTCATGGATGAATCGCAAGCCCTATACGAATCCATACGGTTGCTCAGCTTCTCACTTTTGATTAATTGCATAGACTTACGTTACTCAGGTCGGCTATTATTTTCCACACTCGCGCTTCATCCAATCGTGGAAAAACTCGACCGTACTCCCACAGGAAGCGTGCAAGGTTACCGGATTCACACAGTTCTGTCTGGATGAACAAAACTTCACCTTCCTCCCAGCTATCAATATATGCCAAGACATTGGGATGACGACTGTTGAGACCACGGCCGAATGCAGCCTGTGAAAGATGCTTGAGAATATCGACTTCCTCATGCAACCGAAGCCTGTCAAGGTAGATAGCAGAATGAACATGATCAGTAATTAACGTCAAGATTCACTGTGACAATGAAAACCAGAAAAAGAAAGAAAAAAAGGCTGACCTATGCTTCGTTCCTTCAATGCGTTTAGACTTCTTGATCGCAAAAGTCTCCCCATCATCCCCGGTCTTGCGCCGAACCTTGATCACTTTCCCAAACTCGCCACATCCAACTTCAGCTAGCTCTACAAACTCCCGTTCAAATCGCCCACACTGCTCTTCTGCCGTAAAATCAGAGGAGCGCCTGGTCGTTGAATGGGCTCTCGGCACCGTACGCCGCGAAGCAGAAATAGATAGAAATCGTGATCTGTCCGTGGGACTGACCGTGACTGAAGAGCCGTTTGACGAACCAGATGCAGACCGGGCGGAGGCCAGGCCTCCCAACGACAATTCTGGGTTTTGTGGGAATATCGCGGGTATTCGGGGTTTCGGTAGTTGCCAATCTATCATATCAACCAGTCGAACGTCAGTGAGCCAATTCCTTGATTAACCTGACTGAGGACGGCATACCTGTTGCTTTGTTGCGCGTAGGTGTGGTCGAGATGGAAGCTGACTCGCCGCTACTCGAGAACGCACCGCTGCTACTGCGCCTCATTAGCCATCGTGTCCGAGTGAGTGCAAACGGCACGTCTGCTACGGATGGTCGACCCAATCCCAAACTACCGTATCTAGGGTCCTTCCTACTGCTTGGACTGTCTTGTTCACCTTCCGAATCCGAACTATCAACTGACTTATCATCTCGCCGAGGAAGCGCAGAAAGGACAGCAGGTAGACTCTTCCGTGGCGCTTTCTTGTCAAAGTCCAGGCGTGGACCAACCTTGGCCGCGACAGCACTTTGCCATGGTCTATCCCCGGCTAGATATGTTGTGCGAACCTTCTTGACAGGCGTGCCTGGGACCTTCTTCGTGACTTCGTGCGAGCCAGTCGCCGCAGATGCTAGGGTATTCATTATGAATGCATCAACGTCCACTCCACCTTCCAGACTTCCATGAACGGTTCGGCCGTTATCGTCTGTTCCCCTAATGAATACGCTTGCATTTGGCCAACCATAGTCGGGGGCGACCCCAGGAGTCATGAGACCGTCATCGTTGTCCGAGAAGACAGAGCCAACACTAGTAGAAGAGCGCGCGACAGGGAGGAGGGTGTCATCTCTCTCCAGCAACTTGGTGTTGCTTCTGCTATCATCACTGACAGCTCCGATGCCACGGGGCTTGTACTTGGTCTGTAGGACCATTTTGGATGGGGGAGAGGGTGTGTCGGCAGTTATGTTCAAGACAAAAGAGGAATTCGGAGGGCCATCTTCAAAATCCATGTCATCATCAATACCAGTCCCACCGAAACCGCCGGTGTTGTCCGGAGAAGAAGCTGGGGATGGCAGTCGTGCTTGGATGGTGTTCCATACTCGAAGATCATCTGGACCAGCATAACTGTGGCGATTGGCTTTACGTTTCATTGACGCGCGTGAGGCTGTAACTGGTGATGCCAGCGATACTAAGGTATTTGTGCGTGGCCGAATTGTAGTTCCGGCAGAACTCTGAGGAATAGGAGGGCCGAAGAAGAGCGTAGCTGAGCTTACACTTTCGAGGCGACTGAGTGGTGGCCTAGGTGGAAGTGGGGGTTCAGGCAGCTTGGAAGGTGGCGGCATGCGGGTGGCAACTGCGCTGATTCTGCGACGTCGCACCGGAGAACCAACATCAGAAGTGGATGAGCTTGAGGATGAATGAGAATGGGATGAAGGAAACGTGACTGTGCTTCGGGCCTTCGAACGTGTGGCATTGGTACTAGAAGTTAAGACCTGGACACGTCTATGAGTATGTACGACATCCAGAGGGGTACTATTTGAACTTACTCGGCCAGGAGACTTTGGAGATCGAACCGACTGCTTGAGTTCAGCGGACACCGGTCTTGAACGGGCTCGTCGTTTGGTGACATGGCCCCCAGGAGAGATAGCCTCTACAACCTCCTCCTTCAACTTTCCCTTGCTAGCAAACGTCCGACCAGCGGATTTACCAAAACTCGGTACTTTGTTCTTCATCCTTGCGTTACTGAGGAAAAGAGTGTTGGCTTCGTCGTCGTCCACTTCACATCCGGAGTCATTCGCGCTGCCGTTGAACTCGTCACTTGAATCATCACGGTCACTGATGCGGAGACGTGTCAAAGTTGCTGTTTGTCGCCTGAGGTGGAGTTCAGTTTCCGCCTTGGTTTGCGGTGTACGTGCGTTTGACTTGGGTGTCGGAAGGGGCGCCAGCCGATCAAAAGAGAAAGGGGACTTGTCTCGTTCGTCCGGGGCAAACGATGCAAGTTTGAGGGGCGTGAGATTATGTTGACGCAGGTGAGCGGTGTGTGGGGTGGATTTACGCTTGGTTCCGATTCCGACTCGCGTACCAGAGTCACAGCTTGGAGAAGGAAATGGCGAAAGACCCGCGTTCAGGTGTTTTACGGCCAACGCAGTACGACTGAACGGGCGGAGGCTTTGCCTGACCGGGGTTAGAAGGGGTTGTGATGTAGATGGCAGGGGAGTGAAAGGGCCAGACGACAGAAAAATAGAACCTTCCTCGTCATCAGCAGAAATAGGCTGGGGTTTCGGGCCGAGGGGGGTTGGGGAAATGGATTTGTACGGCGATTGAGAGAAGAAATCGTCGATGTCCTGCATGGGACTGGCAGTAGCGGGAAATAGCGGTCTTTGTCGGAGTGGCGAGGGCGTAAGCACTGGAGAATCAAATGGATTGGGCTCCGAGGCAAAGCGAGGATAGTATGGAGACATTGGAGAGTCACAGGTTGGGCTACGCGGTTGAATACAGTGTTTTGTAGGCGTAGACACGAGCATCATTTTAATGAGAGTTGATAGCAGTGTCAGCAGTCGCGTGTCGGAGCTGGTTCTGGCGGCTAATAGCACAACCTAGGAATGTGCGGGCGAGTGGCGCAACCTGAGTGTTCGTCGTCGATGTCTTTGGTCAGGAAGCAGTCGTCAACGTCGTGCTGGACAGCGAGGAGGAAAACGTCTGCGAGAAGGAATAAATAATTTCGGTGGCGGGGCAATGTGCTAACGCCATTTCTGGGCTCGCCTCGTTTTTCTATCTCACGCAGCGCCATTCAACGGGGTCACGTGACCGCGTCGAATATTGATCGCCGCTCCGTCCCATAGCAGCAGACCTGGTCTAAACCAACCAAAGCTGCAATCCACCATAAATCAGAGTCAGGACGCAATACAAACGGGAAGGATATTCCATGGTTACTTGCTGGTGCATGAATCGGGCTTCGGTACCGATGCCTGATGCAAGCGCTGGGAATAAAATGCATCATGTCCTTCTAGTTGCTACGGTAATATACTTCCTAATTCTCTGGACAATAGCAGGCCAGGACAATGAATTTCAAGGCGACCCAGGTGTGTGGACAGTTTGTGCAACAATGCTGGACAGATGGAAAGTCCATTCCGCTTCGGGTGTGTTTGGTTCCCTCGCAGCGGAATTGAAGGCCACTCCGGATCAGCCCATGACAGACGGGAACCGAGTATCGAGGGGACACCCATGAAACTGAACGTCGCCCTCCGACCCCCATTTCCTGAGTGCCTGCGACAGCGATGGAACCAAACGCCGCCGACTAAAAACACGACCGCAGCGGTTCAGTAAATCCCGCAGTAGCGACGTTATTTCCGGATTGCTTGTCCTGGCGGTGACCGGCAACGGGAAAGATATCCCCGAAGGATACCGCTCTCTTCCTTTCTCATCGACCACCATCTTCCTCTATCGACCACGCTCCAAAACTCAGTGCTATGGATATCTCGTGTGTACAGCTCCATAGCTCTAACGATCTCCTTAAAATGACACTGCTTGACACTCATCAGATCTGTCTTGCAAGGAGGTTATCAGCACCCTCTCTCGCGCTCATGGCAAGGTCGAAGGGCATTGACCAAGACAATGCTCATGTATCCTATCTTTATTACCGACGATCCTGACGCCAGCGTCGCAATTCCATCCCTCCCTAATCAGCGGCGCTGGGGCGTCAACAAACTCGAAGCTTTCCTCGGCCCGCTTGTCCAAAAAGGATTAAAAAGCGTCCTTCTCTTTGGTGTCCCTCTTAACTGTCAAAAGGTGCGATATCTGCCCGAACGACGGTCCATTTCTGAGCATCCACTCACGCCCCCCCTTGTGGCAGGATGACCGAGGCACTCCGGCGGATGACCCCACAGGCCCTGTCATCCTCGCCGTCAAAAAGATCAGAGAAATATTTCCATCCCTCTACATCGCCTGCGACGTTTGCCTGTGCGAATACACTGATCACGGTCACTGTGGTCTCTTACATAACGACGGTACCATCAATACTGCCCCCTCGGTCGAACGCATCGCAGAAGTTGCCGTTAATTATGCGAAAGTCGGTGCCCACTGCGTAGCACCTAGTGATATGATGGATGGACGGATTAGGGCTATCAAGCGTGGGCTCATTGATGCAGGCCTCGGCAACAGGTGCACCTTGATGAGCTATTCTGCAAAATTTGCCAGTGCATTGTATGGCCCGTTCAGGTGAGTTATTTTTACAGCCAACTTGATCCAATCCATAACTGAAACTTGTATCAAATTGATAGAGATGCAGCGGGAAGTGCGCCGTCCTTCGGCAATAGGAAATGCTACCAACTGCCTCCTACAGCCAAGGGTCTTGCTCGTCGAGCAATTGTACGCGTCTACAGATCTATCCGCTTGGACTCTCTTACTCAAATCTATGTATCTAGCAACGCGACACTGTCGAAGGCGCTGATATCATTATGGTCAAACCTGCATTGCCTTACCTTGATGTCATCGCTGATGCTGCAGAACTTGCACGTAACCACCCGATCGCTTGCTACCAAGTTAGTGGAGAGTTTGCAATGATTCATGCTGGCGCTGCGGCTGGTGTTTATGATCTACGCACAATGGCTTTCGAGACTGTGGAGGGTATGGTTCGTGCCGGTACGCAACTCCATCAACTCCAAGGTGTTTATAATACTGACGCCCGTCCTGTAGGCGCAACCATCATCCTCAGCTATTTCACCCCCGAATTCCTCGACTGGCTCGACTCATAGACCTACGTGTAAATATACTGCTTAACCAAGAAGAGTGACAAGACGTGATTAATACAAGTCCATGTTTTTATCGGCAAAAAATCTTGACGGTTAAGGGCAGGCTGATGGTTAAAGATGTCTTCGATGTGAGCGCAAGTGTTCGTTCCACCGTCTGTCCATATGTCCATCACCAATCATCACGATGCATTCCGGGGAGACTTTGTCCATGCTCCAGCTCTAGGCAAATTAAACATATTTGAGGACTACCGTTTGGGTTCGTCGATGGGAGATCTGCTTTGGCTCAGATCCTATGCTAATCTTAGCAGTTGTGAACCAACGCGGCTTTATCGTGTCCTTCGACCAAGCCACAAAGCCTATGGAGAATGCAACTTGGAACTCAGAATTAGTCATACCCAAAGGCGGCTTCATCTTACCCACGTTCTGTGACCTCCACCTTCATGCACCTCAGTACTTGTACCAAGGGAATGGACTTGACTTGCCGCTGATGGAGTGGCTAGATACCTACGCGCTCAAGGCGGAGGAACAACTGGATTCTGATCATGACTTGGCCGGACGTGTTTACAAGAAACTGGCACGGAGACTGGTAACGAATGGAACAGGCGCTGTATTACTTTTCGGCACGATTAAAGAGGACACAAAGTGCGCTTTCACCTGCTGCGTGTGAGGGTTATAATAAACCCGTACCAGCATGATTCTAGCGGAAGAGATGCAAAGCGCGGGTGTTCGAGCGTTTGTAGGTAAACTGTCAATGGATATATCGTCTCGGCCGACATATGTCGAACCATCGGCGCAAACTTCCTTGGAATCGGCACGGTCGTTCGTTTCGCGGTGTCGTACTCTTACTGAGAAGTTTCAACCCCACAGAGGACTGGTCATACCTGTTCTTACGCCGAGATTCGTACCCACGTGCTCGGACGAACTTTTACATGGCTTGGGCAAGCTCTCAGAAAAAGAAAACCTGATGGTTCAAAGTCATCTTGCCGAGGCCCACGACGAGATCGACTGGGTAAGGAAAGAACGCGGAATGGATGATATAGATATCTTTGACAAGGCAAGAGAGCTTGGCAGTCCGAGTGTACTTTTGTTAAGTCAAATCACTGCAGCACAAGCTATTGACTCCGCGAACGATACAAGCCCATTGTACATTTCTCTCGTTACCCGAGCTCTTGCGTATTCACGAACGGGAAACTTCCATCGCGCACTGTCCTTTGTCCAATGTCTACTTTTCTGCAGAGCCATTCCGCCTGAGAGAGGCCCTAGATAGGGGGGTTAAAGTCGGGCTTGGTACAGACATCGCAGGAGGGTATAGCGCGGATATCATGAATGCGATGAGACAAGCTGTTGCCGTGTCCCGGATGCGGCAAGGAAGAGAAACCATGCAGCAGGTGAACTCGAGCCAGAGCGAAACAAGTCGGCCCGAGAGGAGGTTGGCGATTGATTGGAAAGAGTCTTTGTACCTTGCTACAAGAGGTGGTTCAATTGCGCTAGGGCTGAAGAGCGGAGTGTTTGAAGTCGGTGCTGCATTTGATGCGCAGCTGAGTACGATCTGATGTTACTCGGAGAGAAGGCAGGACTGATGCGCTGTTAGTTGCGATATGTGAGCCCGAGAGTGGCGAAGGCATTGGCGCGCTGGATTTATTTGGGGCTGGGGTGTACTCGACGCTGACAGAGGCGATTGTGGAGAAGTGGTGGTGCATTGGGGACGACCGGAACAGAAAGACTGTGTGGGTTCAAGGCGCTAGCATTTGGTAGACAGTGACCGTGGGAACAGAGTGATGGCATATCTGAAATGCAGCAGCGCACTGGCCGAGCGCCATGGCGGATCCACGACACGCCGCATTCGCAGTGCTCACTGCAGCAGTCGTCCTCGGCACTGCATATTCAGTCGTCTACACCACCTACCTCGACACCTCCAATCCAATCCTTACCCATCTCCCGCACCCCCTCAGCCACACACACTACTTCGCCAACAAGGCAAACATCCTCAATGTCTACTTCATCAAGAAAGCATGGGGATGGACCACTGGCCTTTTTCTCCTGTCCTGGCTCACTAGTCCTCCACACACCCGCACAACCCACAGACTAGTTAAATGGGCATTGGCCACGTTTGTCTGGGCTGTCTTCACCATGTGGTTCTTTGGTCCGCCCCTCCTCGACCGCGTCATCGTTGCCTCTGGCGGTGTCTGTATGGTTCGCCTACCCTCAGGGGAAGCCATCACTCTTCCCGTCGACACTTGTTATGCAGGAACTCCAGTTGGACCTTCATCCCATCCCACCTTCTTTACCGAAATCGCAACCCCGTCCGACTGGAAAGTTCTTCCACGACTGCGCAGAGGCCACGACGTTTCTGGACACATTTTCCTCCTCACATTGTCTATCCTGTTCCTCGCCGATCAACTTCGGCCGTCCTTGTGCCTCCCCAACTGGAAGTTGACGCATAAGCTTGCTATCCTTGCAAACGCGTTACTTATCGGGATTTGGCTGTTGGCGAGCTCTACCACAGCGTTGTATTTCCACTCTCCCCTGGAAAAGGTTTCTGGATACCGTGAGTAATCCCCATGCCTCAGTATTTTCTGCAGTATATCAATGGGGAAATTTACCAGTTTTGGGTGTCGGTGGATTTTTGCTCACTCAGCTCGCACCATGGGGCCAACTCACACCCATAAGCACGGTTGAACAACATGCGCACTCGGAATGAACCATCCATGCGTTACCGATGTTGTCATTTCAGATCATTAATTTACCTTCACCACGCCGTTTGGCAATCACCGACCCACACTCGAATCTAATATCCCAACTTGTAATACATGTCAATCTATGCGACGAAGTCCAATGCAAGTCAATAACGTGAAAAAGTAAATAAATAAAAAACAACTAGAACATCCAGAAATTGATGATTAACCACACGATACCTGCTGGCCAGAAAACCGAAAAACTTTCAATGAGGGAAAACATAAGGATGCTCCTGCGTCTCCTCAGTAACGTCCTCTGGTCAGCATCTCGCAAAATTTTCACCATATTCTTGCATCCGTCCCACCATGTGGATAGCCTCGGTGCACGGAATACGATGCGTCGCCGTCTACCTCTCCATACGAAGGTCTCCGACCAGATAGACAGCCAGCTGCTCTGCCTTCTATGGTGCGTCGGCAAGTTTCCAGGAGCTGAGATGAACTCCGAAGGCGATGAGTGGGCGCGAGGTTCATTGGTAGCAGTAGTCTGCGAACTCGACTCAAAGAGATCTTCTTGTCCTATAGGAGTCCATTCTTCATCATCCGGACGACGTACATCCCGTTTGATAGTATATTGATCTGGAAACATAGCGTCTTCCTCATCATGAGAAGGAGGTATAAGCTGTGGACTGAGCATAGGCGTCTCATGGCCCTGGGGAGTCATCGGTCTCGACGAGGCTCGGAACGTCGACGTGGCTGGAGCCATGGGTGTACGGAAGGATGATGGCATCTGAGGTCGTGGACTATTGGGGGGTATGAAAGGCGTATGTGGCGACCATATTGGCGACAATGCACCTGTAGAATCCTGAAGTAGAGGTAAGGGATCATTACGAGTCGGCGAAGGCGCCGAGGGAAAGCCGGTAGGTTTGGTCAGGCGAAAATGTCTGATCCTTTGGACGTTGAGGATAAGGAGGATGCAAAGAGTCGTAACAGTCCACCAGATATATACAGTGGAAACAGCTGATTGATCTGGGAGGAAGCAGGGTCGGTGGAGAAGGGATTGTTGAGAGGGTGCTATTTTTGTTGGATCAATAATTGAGAGAAGCTGGAACCCTGGGCTATGAATCTGGGGCGCAGGGGAGAAAGACTTGACTGTAATTTCTGGAATGGACCCTTCAACTCCGAATGATACTCCTTTGTGTACGTATTCGCAGTAGTCACGATTATCGCCACTGTATCGGCTAATAAATAACTGGACAACCACCTGGTGATCTTAACACACCTGAATATCATGGTAGGCTCGAGAGCCTTTATCAAGAAGCCCGTTGTCTGCTTGTCGAACGTGTTCTGGTACCCATGTCCAACCCCCCGATTGATGGTACCTTTCTCCCGAAGGGATCCACAAGAAGCGGCGTCAGGTCGATACAACGGAATATGGGACAGTAACATAAGCGGATGGTAATGCTCTAAGGAAGAAGGAAGAAGGCACAATTATCAAGCTTCTCATCTTCGACAGCGAACAGATGCATGAAACACTTACGATCCGCTACTCGCCTGACAGCTTCTACTGCACCTCCGGAACTCGGTTCCCAGTCGTCAAAGGATACTCCACGAGCGTTTCTTTGATAGTCTTCTTCAACCAGATCCGGAGCATCCAGCGCCAAGAACGTGTGATTTTTGAGGGTGACTACTTGGTTGACGGAACCAAATGAGTTTCGATAATAGTCCCGGATATTCTTGGATGAGAGGAGGCCCATCCTAGTAGATGTCATTTCGAGCTAGACGCCACGACTTGGGGGTCGAGACTCACCCTACGTCATTGTTACCGGGCAGGTGATAAACCACGGTAGATACATCCAGAGTGAAGATTGATTTGAACTTTTGAACAAGCTCAGCATATCTAAGAAAAGGCTATAAACAACGATAGCGATTGTAGCGTGACCTGGGTACTCACTGAACCCCGTTCTTGACAGACTTGCCATCTCTGAGCATATCACCCAAAAAGAATACCACATGAGGCCTCAACCGACTCGTGACACGCCAACTTTTCTTGAGATATCGATCCGCAGCATGTCCTCGCGCTCTCTGAAAAATGGAGGAGGACTGAGGAGAAACCGACGGGGTACGGATCTGTGTGTCAGCTATCAAGAGCACATGCGAGGTTTCTACTCCAGATATCTGCATTATTATAAATCAACGTCCCATTGGGCCAGGAATGCAAGATTAACATACCTTATGCATGGGCCACCTACATGACGAAAGACTCCAGAAATATACCGCCAGCTCACCCCAGAGGATGACAAGGATCCACAGTAACCGAAGTGCGTTGGTGGTGATCGCTCGCGAGTAGAGACGACGACTCAAGCGATAACTGGATCTCATGGAGGCCTGGACAGCTCTGACGACCCGCGTACTAGAGGTTGGGGAGTGGAATGAAAACCTGAGGATCGGTGTGCGGGATGGACGTGATAGACAAAAGTGATGTCTCCTCATTTCGTCACACGTCATCATGGACGAACAGCGGCTATCAAATAAAGTACCCAAGTTACACTCACTTCCTATCGAGCTCATTCACAGGTATGGAGTGACGCGGACGCACCTCAACTCAGCTACACATATTACGATAAAGTTGATAAAGTCGTCCAGTCCCTGGAGCCTGGACTAAAGTTTTCCGGGCCATGACGACTCTTTCCTAAACATTGTCGGACGTGGGGAATCTTCCATGCTCCTCGACACTGCGACATACAGAGGAGCCCCGGCAAGCGTCCGAATCCATCTCTATCTGCTGGTTAAAGACATCGGTCGTTGTCAGTACTGTGACCCATTGTCCAGAGATCATGATGCTAACTAGTGAGCCCTCAGAGTACAAACCCGAGCACCAAGAGATGTCAGGACTCAGAAGCAAAAGTGCACGGGCGCAACCTACATTATCTGACAAAGTCTGAAGTAACAAATATCCCATACCAACCTTACCGCCGGATATTATAAGCCACTGAGGATTCCCCGAGAGGGTCCTTGTTGGGTTGGTAATGTGGGTACACATGCCATAGGATTTCAGAAGTCTGCAACGGATCCTTACCGTGCACTCGAACAGATGTAGGTCCGTATAACCCTCGAAGTGGATGAATTCACGAGCACCGCGTTAGTGCAGAACGTGCGCATTCATCACGGAAACCTATGGACGATCATCTCAAACGCACGCCTGAAACGGGTAATCTCATTTTGCGCTCATGGCCGCCATTGGCTTCAGTTTGCTAACGATGCGCCTCTACCTAGTTAGAGCAGCGCGAGGTGAGCAATACTTCTTGATCATATCAATTCTACAGATCTCAGATCGTCCAAAAGTGGCAGAGGTGGCCAACGTTCCGTAAACATATCTTAAGTCGCACACCGCAGCCTCACCTTGAAATAGGTCTCACAATCGCAGCCCTTGTGTTATATGTGGTTGATTCCATTATCTTCGTTTCCGTCAATCGGTTGTGGACCCTGCGCCTGGCCTCCGCTATGTTTTCAGAGCTCCGAGTCAATATTCATGCTACACAAGATCCCAGCGTTCATTTTACCAGAGGCTCTACTATTGCACCCGTACCGGACCCCCTGCCGTATATTTACGCCAAGTGATCTTGTGATCACAAGCAGACGACCCCACAACTCCTCTTTATTCACAACTTGTCACAGCTCTGCTTCGATGTTACGAAGAGAGACTTTCGCGTTCGACTTGTCAGGTCTGCGTGATCTTGGCGGGTCCACTGCCATTCGCTCCTCTTTACCCTCTGAGAAAACCTTAAAAGGCATGTCATCATGGAACAGGAATATACAAATTTCGCGCAACCCGTCCCTCGACCATGTCCTCAGACCCCAAACGTAGTTCACCCGACCTTAGAGTCGAGGACGTCGAGAAGGTGAAAGCTCCAGCGTTGCCCAGCTATCGTCCCGGTCTCGAAAGGAGGACCATGTAGGTATCCCCCATCCTAAAATCCTGCCTATCATTAATGGTGTTTCGATAGTCTCAAGGTCGATCTACGGATGCTTCCCTTTCTCGGCTTGCTCTACGCGGTTGCTCTTATTGATCGCACGAACTTGGGGATTGCTCGTACGGCTGGGATGGAAGCCGACCTCGTACGCATGACTAAATTCGATGTTTTCTGTCCTCTTCTAAAGCCGAGTGTTTGTTAGCAACTAAGCGTTGGAGACCGTTACTCCATTACTTCCATGATCTATTTTGTCCCTTACATTCTTCTGTATGTCGTCATCCGTCGTCGTCTCCGCTCCCAGTGGCTGAAATGAATCCAGACAACTGCCCGGCAACCTGGTCCTTAAGGTGTTGGGTGCACGGATATGGCTCACTATATGTGTTGTTGGTTGGGGCGTCGCCCAACTTGGTATGGGTTTTGTGAAGACATGGGGTCAACTTAGCGTTGTCCGAGTGCTCCTTGGTGCTTTCGAAGCTGGCTTCTTTCCTGCTCTGGTCTTCATCATCACCACCTGGTACAAGCGCCATGAAGTTCAGAAGCGGTGGGTCTCTTAATGGGCTGTACATGTTTTTGACGAGTGACATTCTTTCTGTAGTCTGGCTGTTTTCTATCTCACTTCAATCGTTCTTGGTGGTTTCTCCTCTGTGTTTGCGTACGGTCTCACCTTCCTCAATGGAAAGGGTGGTCTCGCTGGGTGGCGATGGATATTCGTTATCGAAGGCCTCATCACTATCGTCCTTGGTATCTTCACATACCTCTTTGTTCCAGACTTCCCTGATAAGAATGACTTCCTCACCGAGGAGCAAACCAAGGTGCGTTCTTTACCTGCATCATGGCTTCCGCCTCTCACAATACTTTCAGATGATCCTCGACCGTGTTGAACGGGATCGTGGCGATTCTATCCCCGATGAAATTACATTTCAAAAGATCCTCACTCACCTATCCGACTGGACACTCTGGGCATATGCTCTCATGTTCATGTGTTCAACCATGCCCGCCTACGCGATTGGTTTCTTCATCACCATTATCCTTCATTCAATGGGCTACTCTACAGCCATGGCTCTGATCCTCACAGCCTTTCCTTTTGTCTTCGCTGCCATTTCCTGTTTCCTGTTTGCTTCCCTTGGCGACAGGGCAAGGCAACGCGCCGTGTGGCTCGTGGTACAAGCTTGTATTACAATGGTAGGACTTCTCGTCACGGCTTACGCAAAACCCAATGGTGCCCGCTATTTTGGTCTTTTCCTTGCCGACGCAGGAGCCTCTGGATGTGTCCCTGGTGTCCTGGCCTACGTAAGTCTTTGTCCTCGTACCTCCATCTGGAGCACAACGGGTTTGCTAACTGTTTGCCAATTCCCTCATGCAGCAAGCCAATAACATCGTCTCGCATTCGAAACGCGCTGTTTCGACGGCTATAACTATCGCATTTGGTGGCATCGGCGGTATCTTCGCAACTACCGTGTATCGTCAGGAAGACTTCCCCCGGTACCTCAACGGTATCTGGGCTACTATGGGTTGCCAGTTCCTCATTATCATTCTGTGCATCTTCCTCACGTTCAATTATATGGCCAAGAACAAGCAGGCTCGCGAGGGCAAAGGCATCAATGAAGGTACCCCTGGCTTTTATTACACACTCTGATTCCGGGTTGTGTGGTCCACCTTTACGGGGACATTGTTTCTTGTGCTTCCCTTGTGGGTTTGACGTCCTACATATGCTTTCAGCGATGATCAGACAGTTCATTTATGCACAGTTTCATGTAATAACGGTTAAAATAGATGAAACGAGGATGTAGCATGCTTGGTACGTCTTGCTGCGTAATCTTCGATGGTTTTTTGCGAATGAACGGCTTGTCCATCTTCGCTCAAAGCATAATCAAACATTCGATGAGAAGGTCTGGCGTGATCGGACGCGAAACAGTAGCTCAGGATGAAGGCAGTTTGGTATAGGTATTCTCTCAGCGGAGCACGGATCCAGGAACGTCAGACCTGTGCCTCAACCTCTTTGAGCAGGCATAAAGGTCCATCTGGTTCTGGTGGGTAAATCCTGAGTGAATGCCAAGGATGACAGGGCAGCTTGGCATTGGCGCGGGTCTGGGTTAGGTATCGGTTAACTTAGAACGGGAGATGGTGTCATGGTGTCTGGGATCCGAGAAGTCGTGCGAGGCATGGGTCTGACTCAAATTGCGGTGGAAAATTTTGCAAGATTGTCTGTTCAGGGGAATGGGTATGTGATCATCGTTGTACATGCACTCCATACCCCACCCACGCTGTGGGCCAATGCCACTAGATTTACAAGTCAGTAATCGAGGTGCAGTCATACGCAGAACCCGAGAAACCAGAGAGTGTGATATTAGAATACAAAACCTGCAACCATAACAATTACAATGGACCCATCGGGTCGACACCAAAAACCAGTCATCATACTTAAATACAAGCCGAGAGCGGACACCTACTCCCAGTCGCTGTCATCGTCGTCATCCTCCTCGCTGTCTTCTTTTTCAGAAGTCCTGGCAGGTTGTGTCCGTGCTTCTCCGGAAACGCTAGCATTGGTCGAAAAGACGACATCGAAGCTGTCAAGACTGCTTTCTCGCGTTGTTGCTGCCGATGAAGGAGGTACAAGGCCGGGGCTTCCGGCCGTCGCGGTTGCCTTTGAAGATGAACGTCAGAAACTGCGGAAGTCTGGGAAGGAAAGAGCTGGATTATGCCACATACCGAAGCCCGGGTAGGTGTTCCCTCCTTCGCCGCCTTTTGCTTGGCCTCAGCTTGGCCTTCCTCCTCGGAACCTTCATCATCCCAGTCAAAGTCATCTTCACTTTCGGTGTTAACTGGTCATGTGCGTTGTCAGAGTTTAAAAAAAAGTGTAGCAAGGCGGAAAATCACCTTGCAGTAGAGCCTTCCGCTTTTCTTCCTCCTCTTTGATCTGATGCGTACGGAAGAAGAATCGCTGCCAGAACTCCTGCTCAGTCACTTCGGAAGGAACTAGGAAGGAACAGTATGAGTGTCCTGAAAGAAAAGTGCCCACGGGACATGGTTTAAAGTATCACTTACCAAGTGTATCCTTCAAATTCGCAAGAGCTTGATCGTCAGCGGTATCATTCAAGCTCTGGGAAATCGTCGTCCGCCATTCCTCACCCTCGATCCCTCTTTCCTTTGAATCAACTTCCTTCTCGAGCCATGTCCTATACTTCTCCTTCGTAGCCTCATCTGCCGTAGGATCCATCCGCACAATGGCAGGATCATGCCTCAGTCTTCGCAGTAGAGCTTCCGCCCTCGTAGCTACAGCTGCTGCACCGGCATCAATACTCTTCCCTTTGCCTTTCCCGGCGCTAGCATCGGCATCACCTGGCGAGCCAGATCCTGCCTCAGTATCCCCGGGCAGCATCCACACGTCTGTCCCATCCCAAATGAGGCCAGATGTTTCGGACGTTGAAGTGGAACTAGTTCCTTCAGGAGGGATAACTTTCACAGCATCCTTGAGCACCTCCTGTGCTTCTTTAATAGCTTCTCGAAGTAACGCTTCACTCTTATGCACATACTCCTCCGCTTGTGCCCTCGTGACACCTTGGATTCTTTGGACCTCGGAAAGCAGATTTATGCGTATCTGTGCGAGATCGATGTTTTCAGAGGCATGTCTGAGTGATTCTGGGATGTGGTTTTGTACAGTTGATACGACATTGGGTGGAAGCGCGGACTGTAGCCGGGAGAAAAGGGCTTGAGTATTCCAGCCTGACTGGGATTGAGCACTAGAAGAGGTTGAGGGTACGGCAGAGGGGCTGGCTGTGTCTGTATCTGCTTCGTTGAGGGTAGCCACTGAAGCAGACGTTGGCGTAACATCTTCTTTGTCTTCAGAAAACGATCTCGCTGTTCCTTCTTCAGGGTTTGGGTCTTCTGCCGGTGGGGCACCGGTTGTTGTGAGCTTGTTTAGCTCTTTCTGCGCTTGAGTAACAACGTCCCCAAAGTCTTTCCGGGCTGTCTCGAAGACAGTCTGACTCTGTTTGGCTGATGAATACGAATTGTGGGAGAGAAGAGGAGGTGAAGCTCGCCTGTTTTCTGAAACCTCCCCAGAAACGGCCTAGTTGGCCGATGACCTGATTGACTTCTTCATTGAGGCTCTGTTGTGATTGATCAGGCGGGGGTGTCGAAGCACCTGTTGAGCCTGCAGCCATGTCATATGTGTCAAGAAAGTTCATAGCTCGAGTTGGGTTTGGCCAAGTCGCCAGGGCACACCTGATTGAGTAATCTCATCTCCACTTGACATCAACCGAGACGCACATCCTATTTATATTCGTGTATAACTAGAGTACAAGACAAGCAAACGTAGGACAGAAAAAAAGACAGGATAAGAAATCTTTCTTTTTGATCAAGTGTTTTTTCTAAGCAGAAACAGTAACTTCAGGAGCAGACTTCAAATGCACTTTCGAGGGGTAATCAGTTGTGGTCTGAATATTGGCTCGTGAGCCAAGGCCAAGAGCAAGTCGGGTGGCCTTGCAATCGCTAACGAAGTCGGTGAACATCTGGGATAACATTAACAACGATGTCAATCAGGGAACGACAAGGTGGCTTACTTCGAGGGTGTCAAGGGGACCGCCAGCACTCTCTGGATGGAACTGAACGCCAATGACGTTTTTGCCAGAGGCGGTAGTCGATTTGATGCCCTCAACCGAAGAGTCGTTACAATTGATGAAGAAGGGTTCCCACCCCCCGGGGAAGGGATCTTGCAGTTTGAGAGCATACTGGTGATTTTGACTAGTGAAATGAATTAGCCCCGCCAAGGTACACGCCACATAAGGTAACGTACCTCGTGACATAGACACGGCCAGCTTTGATTGAGCCCGAGGAAGCAAGAGCCAAGACTGGTTGGTTGTGACCACGGTTCCCGAATGTCATCCTGTACGCTTCGAGACCGGCGGCCATACCTATGACTTGGTGTCCCATGCAAAGACCAAAGATGGGCTTGTTCCATTCTTGAATCGTCTTGCGGAGGTTGAGTGCCGCCTCCATGCAGTGGGAAGGAGAACCAGGACCATTAGTCAAGAAGAGGCCATCAAATTGATCCCGGACGGCGTTGAAATCATAATTCCAAGGTAGCACGGTGACTGCAGCACCCCGGCGAACTAAAGAACGGAGGATGTTTGCTTTCGCTCCAAAGTCGAGAACCGCAATACGAATGTCTCCGGTAGGGTTGAGCTCGTAAGGAACCTTGGTAGAAACTTGATCAACGAGGTTTTCGGAGGTGGGATCCCAGTACTCAGAAGTATTGGGGGCGGCGAGCGAGGCATCAGGACCGACAGCCACACGACCCAACGTGGTACCCTGATCACGCAACAGCGTGGTGATCGCACGTGTATCCACCCCAGTGATACCTGGTACATTGTGACGTTTGCACCAAGATGCGAGCGATTCGACGGCAGTATAGTGGGAGAAGCGCTCGGCAACATCTCCCACGACGACGGCAGCACACTGGATGCCCTTGGATTCAAGGACAACGCCGACATCTTGAGAGTCGTACGGGGCTCGATTATGGGGCACACCGTAGTTTCCAATCATGGGGGTAGTGAATACGAGGATCTGTCCTCGGTAAGAAGGATCAGTCATTGATTCAGTATCTAGTGATCAAAAAAATTCGTCAGATCATGATCGGTAAACTTGTTGACGGATAGGACATACAGGATGTGATAGAGGTTGAGAAGACGGTTTCGCCAAAAAGGCTGCGTGGGGCGCCAAAGGACTTGCCCTTGAAAGACTGGCCAGTCTTGAGGTGGAGAGCGGCGGGGAGGCCGGTGTAGGACTCTGCATGGGTGGCGAGACCCCTGGAGAGCTTTTGGAGGCGGAGGATGTGTCGGGCGAACATGGTATGTTAATCTTGTGTTTAGAGGCCCAAGAGGGAGAATACGAGGTCACCAAGGTAGCTAGAGGACAGGGTCAGCGGTGTGTACGCGGGGTTATAAGGAAAACCGACTCGTCTCTGGTGTTCTTGGTAAAGTACATGAACAAGGAGGTTGGCCTCCAAGAAATGCCAAGAAATGGAAGTGGGACTGAAAGATGGAGAAAAAAGAAGAAAGTCGTTTTTATCGATTCCCTTTTTTTCTCCTTTTTATTTCCCACGCCAATGGCATCGTCCCTGCGTTTGCTCGTAGCTTTGCCAATTTCCCTGATATCGCTGTGCATTTCTCAGTAGTTGTCTTCAGTTTAATACCATATACCTGGGTCATACATGCCGCACCTCTAGATCCAGCCCGTAACGCAGTGTCGCCACAGTCAACGATCTCGGGTCAAGCTAAATCCGTGTATGCCGGCTCGTCCGCAGCCCCTATCAGACTACTCTTCGATATGCACCTGAACAATCATCACCCTGTCCTCATGATGCCCGACCCACCCCTTAGGCTTTTGACACCGTCTTCCTGGCATTTCTCCTACTGATGCAAATATCCGCGCCTGCCATGAGGAGTGCAGGCCAAGCCCTTGAATCCTGTTCGACGTATCCAAGTCCCGAATTGCGCATCGGAAACCAGCGTGGTTGTCCTCCAAATCAAACTCTGATTATTCTCCAATAATCTCCGCTCAGACTTGACCACCTTCTGGAATCCGAGGACCTGGTGATCCACCGGGTTCGTTCAGGTTGCTGCGCTCACATGTTACGCAACTGTCACCCTGCATCACACAAGAAGACATACGCAGCCACTTGTATGCCTGACCGAATGGACGCGAAGTTGCCAATTAATACAAAGGTGTATGTATGTACCTTCTCCCGCTTCGGGAAGTTGCATCTATGCAAGGTTCAAGCTCACTGGCGTTCACATGTGATCAAGCCAAGCCGGAAGTCCAAGTCTAGTTGGGCTAGCACGCGATTCAGCCGCTGGTTACGCTCAAGGTCCATGGGATCTCGTGGTTTTCTCGACGCGATCCAGGACGTCTCAATCCCTGAAATCAAAGTCAACTTGTTTACCGAGTGAGGGGACCTGCGTTGACTTACGTCTCCATATCCTCTTGATCCGCAAAATCAATTACGTTCCTTGATTCAACCATTTCTATACAGTGATTTGCGCAAGACGTACGATGCAAGAGAGAGACTATGCTACAAAATAAATAATAGCAGATGAAACGTGTGGTGGCCTGAGCGATTAGATGATTCTGTCTGGATGCAGGAGCCGCTCAACAAAATATGTGTAGTAGGACCGTAAACAAGCGAAGGGATGAGAGAAGGGCGGATTAGGATTTATGCCAATGTCTTTTTTCGCTTTGGTCCTACACCAGCCTTTCTCGACTTGGGAATATGCGAGGCCTCGCCCGCTTCGCTATCACTCCCTTGTCCACTGTCTTCTTCACTGTCATCGTCACCCCCACTCTTCCTTCCCATCCTCCCGTAGAGTTGATCCAACCTATCCTTTCTTGTGCTTGGGGCTCTCGGAGTACCCTGGGCACCCTGTAACGATCCAGTTGAAGTTGACTGCCTCAGAGCTCTCGGGATGAACAGCCTTGTCGCTTGGCTCGCAATATCTGTCAATCTGCGGTACCTGGATGGTTGAGACTCGTTGCGCGTAACCTTCTTAACAACGGCCATCCGTACTTCTTCTTCCGAGTTGGACGATTCTGCGTCTGCATTCTCTGGTGCGTCTGTCTGGAACTGAGAGTGTGGGAACGCTGTTTGGCTCTCGCTGGGTATGAACAAAGGACTTTTTCCGTCCTTTTTCTCCTTGTCCCTTGTATCTTGTACCATCTGCTCCAGTCGAGAAATTGATTCTTTGCGACCAAAGGAGGGCGTTTTACGCCGATGCTGAGGTTTAAGTGGGAATGGAATGGGATCCACATCAGACTGCAACTCGTCTATCATTGGATAAGACTGAGTGGCGCCAAGAGGTGTCTCGGTTTGTGTTGTTGCCCAAGTATCCAGAGAGACTGGAGGACTAAGTAGAGGTACCACCTCTTGTTTTGTGGCCTGGCTGCCGGGTAGGTCAGTGTCCTCGTCTGTTGGTGGAGTAGGCGACTTTACCGCCACATTCGCCTCGTCCTTCTTTGACTTTTTAGTCACATTGGCTACCTTTCTCGCGGCACGTTGCGGAGGTTCCACAACCTCTTCAGGGGCAGATGAAGTTTTACTTTGGCGTGTTCTCTTAGGCCGTGGTTGGGAACTTGCGGGGGGGCCATCAGAAGTGGCTGAAGTGGCGGGCACTGACTTGGACGACATTCTCGCAGAACGCCGGGGTGGAGGATCGGGCTCCTCCTTATCCTCTTCGACTCTTTCCACATTCTTCTCCGCAGCAGATTTTTCTCGCGTTGACGTTGATTTGTTCGTTAGCGCCGTGCCTTTCTTGAGTGCCGATTTTGGATTTCCGGCAGTAGGAATCACGACCTCAGCATCAGCATCATTCCCATCTTCTTGATCCGTCCTGGGCTTTATTTGGCTCCGGAATGCTCTCGTCGAAGGCTTGGCGGCAGGTGTCGATTTCGAACTCGAGGCTGAAGGTTGCTTCTTGACCGGAGACGCCAAGCCGATTCGACTTCTCATTCGTTGTACCATGTCCGGCTTCGGTGTTGATGCACGAGCGGGTTCCTCACGTGTTTGTCTTGGAAGAGATGGAGGTGGGGGTGGGGTGGAAGGAGGTTCATCATCCTCGGTACCTTCGATGGGACTTTTTGGGCTAGTATCAAGGACGTCGAAAGCTTCAGCGGCTTCTATGGGATCCGGGACGAGGGAGTGCACAGGTTCGGTATCTTCCTCAACATGCTCAGGAACAGTTCCCTTCTGGATGCCTAAGGTTTGAGATTTCTCTTCCATGGAATCTTGTTCCTTCTCCCCATTTGTGAATTGATCAGGTGGTGATGGTGGATGATGAGGAGAGGCTGTTGCAGGGTCTGGGATCGCTTGTTTCGGAGGTGTTGGCGTCGAACTCCTCGCAAGATCAAGGACTGCATTTTCTTGTACTAGCACTTCTTCGAACGCCTCATTTCCTGCTTGATCCATCTCCACGGAACCCGGTCTTCCACCCATCTGCTGAAACGACCTATTTTCCGATGGCTCTGGAATCGGATGTGATTCCATGCCATTTTCCATTCTCCTAGACAGCGTAATAGGAGGAGGCACGGAAGCACGAGGTGGAGGTGTATGGAACGATTCATCTTCATTCTCGTCGTTCGCATCGACATCCTCATCTGAAGAATCGCTATTCATAGCGAAGGGTGGTCTGGCCTTTCTCGAACGACTACTTGGTTCATCCTGTTCCGACTCGTTATCCAATTGAACATCACCGGATTTTTCATCCTCGCTTGAATCTGACGACGGGAGATCCGCAGGTGTGAGTGGAACGCCGGGCCCGTGGATGAGGGCCTCTAGGTCCTTATCACTGTAACCAGAAGCGTCGATTAGAGAAGGTAGAGTAGACCGCGATTCTGGTTGTATTAGATGCTGGTCCTGAGAAGGGGTAGCCGACCCATTCTCCGATGGGCTATCACTCTCGTTGCCATCGTCCTGGGATAACAGAGAGATGGCTTTCAGCGCGACATCGGTTCTGCATGGAAGTGCCTCATCACCCGAGGGGCTCTCAGTATCACTGTCGTCGCGAGGCAGCGGTGGTGCGAACTTCATATTGGTTGAAATGGATTTGAGGGTAGGTCCGGATTCATCTGAAGCCTCACTCGAGGTTGGCGATGGTGACGGACGAGCAGGAAGAGCAGGTTCCGTGGTAGACACATTACTGGGGTCAGTTTTATGGGTAGGCTTGGGGGGAGGTATTGCAGAGCAGGAAACCTAAGAAAGCTGTGTCAACAAAATTCAGGACTGATGAATGTCAAAAAATTATGGTGATTATTCACGTTTATGTTCTTTTCCTTGAGATCTGTTCCGCGTTTCCTTCGTAATGCAGCCTCCAGCGCCTGAATAGCATTTAACCTAACACCTTCTGGATCTTCGCTTTCATCCTGCCTGAGATCATCTACCCGTTTTTCAATCATGTGAAGGAACTTTGTTCTGATCAGGGGACAACGAGAGCGATCGTGGGTGAGGTCTCTGCCACAGTATGGACAAGTTGGCTTTGTAGGTGCATCTTCCGCAACAGATACAGACCGAGCAATGACAGTGTCTGTGGTAGTATCCACCTCTGCAGCAGATGATGCTGGTGTTAGATATTTCTCGAATATCAGTTGCGTAATAGCAGCAAGAGGACCATTAGACTGGATATCTGAAACAAGTGTGTCGTTCGTTTCGGAATCTACTACATGACAAACGTTACCAAGGTGTTCAAGTGGTGCAAGTAACAAGCTAACCTGAACCAGTTATTGTCTCTCGCACCTTGGACTTGGATTTCGCAACCTTTCCTAAACACTGATTAGTACATCACCCCAGGAACGAAAGATGTTGCCTAACCTGAAGCTAGGGTATCTGCTTGGGGTGTGTCTTTCGGGGTCGATGAAGATTTTGCCTTTTTACTCCTGGATTTCGTATCTAACCATACCCTTGGTACAACGGTGCCTTCCGACGGAACTGGAGTCTCTTTTGCCTTGTCCTTCTTCTTGGCTTTCTTCTTGGCCTCCGCCTGCTCCTCGAGAATCTCTTCCCTTCTTTTGAGGATTAGTTGCGTTCGGGCAGTATCAGGGGGGTCAGCGCTTTTTCGGGACTTGGTTTTTGTGGACTTTCTCCCGTCGACCCCGACCTTTCCTGTCTGAGTGGAAGAGTCTGGTGGAGGCAAGGGCTTCAAGGTTGCAGGAAGGTTCGTACTTTTCTTCGGGGCAATTATTCCCTTGGCCGACGATCCGCTCTTCCTCCTGGATTCAGTCTGAGTTACCGGTACTTTTAGGGATTGTGTGGGCTGCTCTGTTGAGGTGGTTTTGGGGCGTTTTGGTGGTGGTTCATCGGTTTGAGCTCCGTCTGAAGGTTTGGTGGCATCGAGTTGGGTGGGTGAGACTGCTCGTTTCCTCGACGTAACAGATTCAGAAGTCGATGGCGCTCTGGTAGACTTATTGGGTGGCTGAGCGGACGATAATTGTAGTGCATCATCCAGCTTCCGCTTCTTCTTCCCAGGTTGCGGTCCAAGCTAAAGGAGATTCAGTCAGTGTGTACTCATGAATGAGGAAGAAGGGTACCTCATCCTTCTTGTTGTCACTGACAACGCTGCCTTCCTGTATAATAACGCGTATACTTGCAGTAGAAGCAGAGTGAGCAGTGTTGTAAAAGGCGTCAAAATCGTCCTCTGGTGAAGAGGTAAGTCTAGTCTGATTGTGCTTCTGGGCGTTGACCTTACCATCTTCTAAATCTATGTCCACAGCGCCACGGACTTGCGAAAGTTTAACCACAGCACTGGGATCTAGCTCCAGCTTTTTCCTCACAAGATCTTGGAGTTGTGCGAGCGAGTCTTCTGGTAAAATAAGTAGTTCATCGGTCAGCACAAACCAAATAGCGTCTAGGGTTACAAACCTCTCAAAAGACGGTCAAAGGTCCTGCCAGGCGCGTGATAAGTGATCCTAGGGGATGCCAAATCGCGTTTTCGCTTGTTTCCGGCCTCCATGGCGCGGTGGAAGGGCAGACGTTTGGGAATAACCTGGAGAAGCGAGAAATCCCACGCGACTAAGTCGCGTTGTGGTGGGATAAATAGTAACAAACAGACTCTCTCAACCGTCATCATCCGCAATGGCAGGCGGAGGTCACTGTGAGTCTGTCGAATGGCCATTACTTTTCTCCTTCTAAGTGCTCTTCAGCACCAGGATTCCAGCCCCACCTTCCGGGTTTCAGATATCAATTTCTCTCCAAGGGACTTGGTGCAATGATGTGGTTCTTCATCTTTTACCGGGCAAGGTGCGGAGCAATGCAGAGACACAAGAAACGATACTGAGCATAATTTCCCACACAGAAAGGACGGTGCTAAGCTTCTGGTCAGAATTATCCGATATTCAATGGGAAATATACTCACTTACTTCCAGGGTCAACATCCCGTCGCCGATGATAATCATGGTCGCGGCGGACATCATTAGTAGAATTATAGAAACAAACAGCCCATCCCCCACATTCCCCAACGGAGCGCACATATTCACCTCGTAATACACTGATTTTATACTATCTTATTCCGAGTTCTCTCTGGGACGGCCACAAAGCTGCTGCGGGATTATACCGAAGGAGCCCTACACCTCGGCGAAGTAGGTTGAGGAGTATGAATAAACTCAAAGTTGGACGCTGTTGCCATTTCTCTGACGATAGACATCAGAATCCAAGTCCTGTCACAGACAACATTCACACACACCATGACTTGCCCTCTCACATTACTTCCGTTCGTCCATCCAACAGCCGCCAAGGCAGAACCCATGTCCAAATGAGCTTCTTGCCACGCAATCGTCGAGTTGTTGGTATCCTCCGTCTCGTATGGGTGGTTCTTACTCTTTGGTACGAACACTTTGTGTTCCGGGTCTCGGCGAGGTCATGCAAGTGGCCAGAAGCAGCCAGATTGGTGAGTGAACAAAGTTGATGACCTGGGACTTCTGCTGGACGCTATTGCTAGAAAAATGCCAACAGTACCATGCCTGGGCACATCCTCATTATTGCAGACCCTCAAGTATTATATCATCGTTCCTACCCTGATCGCCCCGCTTTCCTGACATATCTCTCGCGGCTGATTGTCGACCTCAACCTCAAGAAGAACTGGCGGGCAGCTGTTGCAAAGAACCCCGATGCGATCGTATTCCTGGGCGATATGATGGATGGAGGAAGGATGGACATGCCTGACACTGAGTACATACCATCTCTTGTGGCATGAACCTTCGCTGACCTGACGCTCGCACTACCAGGTATGAGGAGTACTTCTCTCACTTCCAGAACATTTTTCGCACAAGGGAGCGCATACCTCTGTATTTCATACCCGGCAATCATGACATCGGGTACGCATCCTCCATGTCGTCACACCCGCAACGTCCTGAATCAATCCTCCAGCTTGCAATCCCAGTCTGCATTCTCGCCTCATGCCCGTGCACGTTATAGCTCCCACTTTGGACCTCTGAATAATCAAGCCTCTGTGTCGAACCACACCCTCGTGTTCTTTGACGCTCTTGGGTTCGTCCAAGAGGATTATGAACGTGCAGGTCGACAAAAAGCATTCTCCGATTGGAAGCCTAAAGCTGGCGGCTCTTTTGAATTCGTGAAAAAACTCCGTGAAGGTAACACCGGCGATGCATTTTATCTCGTAGAATTCGTTCCTAATTCATAACGTAGCAAATAACTCAGACCCAGTCGTCCTCTTCACTCATATCCCACTGTATCGACCCGACGGTAAACCTTGTGGCTCGTTACGAGAGAAAGGCACAGTCCGACCTGGTGTTGGCTTTGGCTATCAGAACACATTGGGAAAGCACTCAACCTCCTTTCTGTTACACCAAGTTAGACCGATAGTAGTCTTTAGGTAAGGCTTCGCGCTCACTCCTCATCGCCGTATTGAAAACTCTACAGCGGTGATGACCACGACTATTGCGAGCACATCCACCAATCCATTATCTCTAATCCTGTCCGAGAAATTACAGTCAAATCGCTTTCTATGGCCATGAACATCAGAAAACCCGCCTTTCAGCTTCTGTCCCTGTTTCCTGCAACTGCCTGGGATAACGTTCATCCTACCTATGCCGATGTTCCTTGTTTACTCCCTGACCAGCTGGGAATATACCTGGGTGTATATATCCCCTGCCTTCTGGTGTCTCTTTGTATTATTGTTTTCGCTGCTGCCATCCGGACCCGAAGAGCCAATCACAGATCCCTCACCATGTCACCCCGACCAAAACACCTACCGGCCCCCGTCGTCAGTCCTGATAGGAACCAAACTTCTGTAGTCTGTTTTGGCCATCGTCGACGCCTTCCCCTGGGTCTAGGGTACCTCTTCGGTGGCAGGTGGTCGGGCAAAACCCCAAAATACGGACTGCTGGGTAACATTCTGCACGACATATGTGACATTGCTGTGTTTCCTATAGGTATATTCGTCGTCGTCACTGTCATCACCTCGTTATGATTGCGACTTCCGCGTTGTTCACTTACTAATTACTAGTTGTCTATGCTCTAATGTACCTGTCTAGTTACCCGGTGCAGAAGACCACTGTTAATCTGAAGTGGGGCCCAGAGGCACTACTGATTGTTTGTTCTGGGAAACGGCAGCCAAAATGCTAGCGTCACACTGTCGATGCTAAGTCCAATGTCCTCTCAGGGACCGTACACAACACTGACAGCTCTCGAGTCTTATCATGGGCCTGCAAGTCGTATCTCCTTATGAACATCATACTCTGACTAGGAAAACGTTGAATTCTATATCCGCGAAATGCTCGAGCAACTTAGTTGAGACTGCGGCTGAAAAAAATTCGGACCCCTCTCATGGTGATGGTAACCCTCTGTGTGTGCCCTTGGGAGGGGTGCATAGATCCTCCTCTTCCCGGAGTGATATCTTTTCTCGTATATACCGATGACCGGACCCCTGTCCTGCTGGACACGGCGCCTGGATTGGCACGCCTTACAGCCTCCTCTGCCAGGTTTTGGGTATATGAAGTCACCCGTACATCAACCGGTGCCTCGTCCCATACACGAGAGTACCACAGCAGACGCCTGCAGGAAGAATCGGTGTTTGAGAATCCTGGGCATTAATACTCCGTTGTTTGGACTGCAAATTCCCAGCGACACTTCTCGCAGCTGATACGAGTCAAGCCTCCCCGAACAAAGAGAATAAACAATAGTAGATAAGGATCTGAAAACAAATGACGACAAGGTACCGCGGCAGCACAGCTACCGCTTTTGGTGCCAGACCCCAATATGAAAATGGCTGCGCGAGAATGAATAAGTAGGGATGACCTGTCGCTCCCTGTTGGTGGCGTCCCTCTCTCATCCTGGGATACAAGAGAGTTTGCGATTGACTGTCTTGCTTTGGCTCTCTTGTCGCTCCGCTTTCTAATGCCAGCAATGCTTTCTGTGGCTGAACCAGTCGGTTTTGACACACCTTCGCCAACGTACTACCCCAATACAGTATCCAACGCACCATCATATAGTTCGCTTCCGCTTGCCGATGAAGAGACTGTGCAGTATACCCCCCGTCGTGGAACCGCGGCCGCCCCCGATGGAACGTACACAAAGAGCTGGGGCTCGATGACTCTGACGTTACACGGCCAACCACCCGATGTGCGAAGACCAGTTTACGATCGCCATGGAGCCGTTGCTGGGGAATTGGAGATGAAGCACCCCGGGTCTGTATTGGCAGTTTCCGTCAAGGTACGTATAAGCTGGTCCAATTCTGTCCTGGTTGCAATACACTAGCTGGAATGGTGCCATTTTTACATACGAATTGATTAATGACGGTGTGGCCTATAATCGCAGCTGGAAGGGAGGGTGACGATGGCAGCTTCGGGCGTTGGAGCACGAGTGACGCGAACGGTGCTAGAAGACATGGTCTTATGGGAAGAGACTGAAGGACGGTCAAGTCGGTGTCCGGGGATCTTGCCGTTTTCTTTTCGATTACCTTTGTCGTTCTCCGAGGATGGGGAATCGTGGAAACTACCGCCATCGTTTGAACCAGACTTTATGACCGTCGTGTTCGTGAAGTCAACGTATAATTTGTCGATAACACTTACAAGGGCAGTCAAGTATTTTGTATCGCGGGTCAAGGTTAAAACGTAAGGTCTATTCCAATTGTTCCGGAAAGAGATCTGAAAGAACGTCTAGGTACAGGGTGTCGGTTGAATACAGACCCCGAAACCGACCCAGCAATCCAATTCCGCAGTTCGACACGATTTTCTCGTCAATCAAATCCCTACCTGATGAATGGACGCAGCTTGTTTCGACGATGGAAGCAAGGCCTGGGTCTGGCCGCAAGCCCATTGATTGTCATGTAAGTGAATGGAAAAAAGATAGGGCAGAAAGACTGACGTGTGTCTCCGTTGATAGTTCCTTGTGCCAGCCAATTCGACACACGCGGTGTCAGATGCAATCCCCTTCCATATCCAGCTTTCGAGTTCGCTCGGCACGCTGACGGAGTTGCTTCCGCCGTCGAGCCGGCTGTTGCAGCCCGTGCAGGTCGTGAAGACGAAGGGGTCGCGAGGTGTTTTCGCCATCCGCGTTTATATAGCGCGGCAAATTATAGTCGAGATTCACGGAAAAATATCATCTCGGACGGTGACTATCGGATCGGGGACGATTTGGCCCGTTCCGCCAGCGGATCTCGGAGGTGGGACGGCAGCACCGGAAGACATCTGTCTGGACTGGGAAGGAGAGGTGAAATGTTTTGAGGATGTCAAGTCAGGGGGATTCAGCATTGGCAGTTTGCACGTCAGGGTGAGAGTGGCGTTTTATTGATACTGATTTCCGTGCGTCGAAAAACTGAGCGCTTCGTGATGCAGGACTACGTTGTGCTTGCACTAAGTCCACCTCCGGCCAGGACCTGCCCGCTTCTGCCAATGCAAATCACACACCCTGTCAGATTTGTGACCGACGCGTGGTCTGAAAGTGATATGCTGCACCCACGAGACTACTAAGACAAGCACGATGGAACGTGGTACCTGGGGGGAAAGTAGGTCGGTGCGGACTGTATTTCTAGGACCATGTTGTAATTTACAAGTTATCATCACGTCAGAAGGTTGGGCTTCGATCAGAGAATCTTAGCGCTGAGGGTTGCGCATGGTGGAGCTGGGTACACGAGGAGGTGGGCTGCAAGGGCCGTGGGGATGTTGCTAAGGGGAGATGGGTGAAGGGACGCTGAGATTGGCACACGTTGATGGCCAAAAATGAGGAGGGGGCCGAAGAAATGGGTATAAAAGCCACAAGCGGCAGGTGGACGGCATCGATCCTCGTCCACGCCGCAAGGTGTATGCGCGAACGTTGCTTGCCTCAGCTAACTCGGCCCCCAGACAGCCGCACCACCCGCCGCACGTCTTGGATCTGCGAGCCAATCAGCGAAGAGCCCCTTGCCCTCGACCCTGCCCCAACCTTCTCCCCCGACCTCCTCCACCGCCATCACAGGCCCCGCGCCCCTCTCACCCGTGCCTTCTCTGCCCCCCAGCTCATCTCCACCTCCACCACCTCCCCAGTCTATATCAAGTCCGTATTCGCTCGCTCCCTCTCTCCTTCCCCTCTCACCACCCTCAGCATGTCCGCCTCCCTGATGCCCCGCAGCGACTCGTACACTGCCCGTGTCCGTGGTGCCAGCCATATCGACTTCAAGACCGCCACCACCGGTGTCGCCGCCAAGGCCATGCGCAACGAGCTCAGCGCCCTCGTCTCCACCGTCAGCGACCCCCCCACCCGCAAGGTTGGTCCTTTCTCGCGTCCCGCCGTGTCTCTGATCACCCACGATCTCCCCTATCCAGGCCTTTGACACTGAGATGCAGTCCTTTTTCTACCTCTTCACCCGTTATCTCGCCGAGCGTGCCAAGAGCGTCGATCTGTACGTGTACCATCATTTCTTCTATCCCTCGACTAATTCCTCCCTCCGTAGCGACTGGGATCGCATCAGATCTCCCGCCGACGATCGGGTCGTCCCTTACTCTCAGCTTCCCAAACCCAAAGACGTCAGCAACCTCAACAAGCTTGCCGTCCTCAAAGTCAACGGCGGTCTCGGTACCTCCATGGGTCTGTATGCGCCAGACTTCCACCTCTGCGTTGCTAATTTACTTGTTTAGGCATGACTGGTGCGAAGAGTGCACTTGAAGTCAAGGATGACATGACTTTCCTTGATCTCACCGTGAGGCAGATCGAACATCTCAACACCACCAACCGCGTCGATGTTCCCCTCATTCTCATGACGTCCTTCAACACTCACGAAGACACCCTTCGCATCATCAAGAAATATGCTAACCAACAACTCCGCATCACTACCTTTAATCAATCTCGTTACCCCCGTATCTACAAAGAGTCCCTCCTTCCCTGCCCCCAGCGTGCAGACGATGACAAGAAGCACTGGTACCCTCCCGGCCACGGAGATCTCTACAACGCTCTCTTGCACTCTGGTGTCCTCGACCAGCTCCTCGCCGAAGGCAAGGAGTATCTCTTCGTCTCCAACTCTGATAACCTTGGCGCTGTGTAAGCATTTCTGCCTCGTGTCCCTCTACGGTTACTTACGAATTGCAGTGTTGACGAGAGTATCCTGCAACACATGATCGATTCTCAGGCTGAATTCATCATGGAGGTCACTGATAAGACAAAGGCCGATATCAAGGTGCGCACTCACACATTCCGAATGAGCCTTGTACTGATATGCCCGTAGGGTGGAACTTTGATTGGTACGAGGACTATCTATGTTTAGTCGATCTTATATTGAATTCGAGAAATAGATTACGAGGGTTCCATACGCCTTCTTGAAATTGCCCAGGTTCCTTCTGAGCATGTCGAGGACTTCAAGTCCGGTACGTATCTGCCATTTATTGCATAGCTGCCATAACTGACTTGCGCCCTAGTTCGCAAATTCAAGATCTTCAACACCAACAACTTATGGATCAATCTGAAGGGTATGTATTGTTGTTTCGAGTCCACCCACATATTTTACTCAGACTGCCTTCAGCGCTCAAGCGCATCATGGAGAATGAGGGAATGGAGCTTGACATCATCATCAACCCCAAAACCACCGATGATGGTCATGCCGTCATTCAGCTTGAGACTGCCGCTGGTGCTGCGATCAAACACTTTAGGAACGCCCACGGCATCAACGTACCTCGCAAGCGTTTCTTGCCCGTCAAGAGCTGTTCAGACCTTCTCTTGATCAAGAGTGACATCTACTCGCTCAGCCATGGTCAGCTTGTCATTAACGAGAACAGGATGTTCGAGACGACACCAGTCATCAAGCTGGGCGACCACTTCAAGAAGGTATACACGCCATGATTTCATTTCACCAATTTCAGAGACTAATATCATGAACCACAGATTCAGCAGTTCCAAAAACGTTTCAAGAAGATACCTCACATTATCGAACTTGATCATCTCACTGTGACTGGAGATGTGTACTTTGGCCGAAATGTCACCCTTCGTGGAACTGTCATTGTTGTGGCGAACGAAGGACAGAGGATTGATATTCCGGATGGTTGCATCTTGGAGAACAGGCTGCTTTCCGGAAACTTGAGCATGATCGTAAGTCTTCCTCATCTTGGATTTTGTTGCACTCTTTGTTCACCTCCTCCTAGGAGCTTTGATTTCGAGGGCACTCACTTTAGACTGAAACTCTGAACGAGGGGGACTTTGCTTGAATTCGCGTCGGACTTACTCACTATATCCCTACGATTTATCTTTCTTCTAGTGGTCTCCCATTTTTTTTTCTAGTTGTGGCGTTCATTCATACCCAATTTCTTCTACCTGTCGGCATTGCTATGGACTATCTTTCATTGGAGCGAGCGGTGATGGTGAATACATCTTGTAGCCAAGGGACGCTACAGTACATGAAATTTACAGGTGCAAATTGACGAGTCGATATTCTCCAGGAGGTGCATCACTGATAGCCTTGTGGTTCGAGAGAATTAATCGACATCCCTGTATGCTCCATTCCAGCGTACCGTTGCAAGCATTCAAGACTTCAACGCACCAGAGCAGACATCACACCGAGGTAAAGACTATTCCTCATCTGTGAGCAGCGGAACGAATGTCGGTGGGATCCACTCACGAAAAAATGGTTAGGGATACGGGCGGACCCATGAACTGCATAACGACAACAACCCCCAGTGCTAAAAGTTGGTTGGTTCGAAACAACAAATGTGTGCCCGGAGGTACCAGTCAGTATTGATTTTGCGGCCGCAGTAGAGCCCGGAACCGCTATGTTTTGGCACTCACCAACTAAGAGAAATATTGGAACCCCTACTCCTTCCCTCCGTCTCAACCGATAAGTGACTGGATTTCTACCGCGACCTACGGAAACGAAGTGTGCAACAACCATAAAGCCGAGCATCAATGACTCCAATATTACTTCTCCTCCCCTAATAAGAATCGTGAGCATGGGCTGTGGCGCTAATGATTAAAAGTTCTGACGCATAGAAGGCCATGATCTCATTGGGACCGATATACTTTGTGTTGCGCAACACTATCGTGTGATATGCGACAGATACCAAACCGAATAACATCGATAGGCGAGCGAACAAAAATCCAGGGAGGATAAAAACTCGGACCCAGATTCCGGGATAGAATAGGGTCACTGAGGAGGGGGGAAGAGGCCCGGTGAATGGTGAAGGATGTTGGGGAAATTCGGATAGACATACAACGTTTTGCCAGGATGAAGTGGATGACAAGGAATATTGACTGGGCTGTTATCAGCCTGAACGCGAGTACACAGAAACTATCGAAATCTGGGTCTGCAGAATCGAACGATACTTCCATGTAATGGGTGTTTAACCTGTGGTGAGCTCATTTTCGTTGAAAGTATCAACCTTATGTCATGACGCACGTATGGGAAATGTATGGACTATATCTGGTGAAAATGAACAGCCAACTTGAAAGACGAGAACGCCATGGACGCCTAAGTGCTGGGTTGGTACGGTATGGGCATTTGGAGGAGCATAGGCACTCACTGCCAGATGTATTCCACCTCTTCCGGGAGGAAACTTAGGTGCTCGCACACGTTGATTGCTATGGCCACGACTACCAGAAATGCTGAGTAAAATGATACGAGTGGTCGAAGCGTGTATACACACTCGATGCTCCCTGTCTAGCGTCCATGCTGACTTCTCCAGCACCTGGCCAGATCTAGTGGTGTAGACGCGAGGGGAGAGGGGTGGTTGGTGGGCGACCAGAGGACAGGCCCATGAATTACTCAAGCGGTTTGTTGACACATTTATGAGGGCGAATGCAGGTATCCTGGGATTTTAACCAATGTGTCCCTGAGGTCCTGCAATTGATTCTAGACGTCAGGCGGGAGGCATTGCAGGGTCGAAAAAGAGCCAGTGATAACTAATCAACGGTCACCCCCTGTCCAACGCTGCGGCGGGTCTTTTGTACGGGTCCGAGATAAATTAAACGGGTGCCGATTTGTTGACCATGCAGCCGGAATGGACTGTCTTTCGAGGGCTTGGGTAGAAGAAGGAACGTAATGGTCGTTAGTATGTGTACCTTCAGATCCCGAGAACCCAGACAACGAATTCTACCCTATGCCAACAGATTTAATCAACACGCGGCATCCCGTAAAGTGGAGTGCTACTATAGGTAACTCTTCGCCAAAGTTGTAAGGAGAGAATGACCTTGATGATGCCACCCTCCAGGCTGTTGATTAATTATACCTTGCATTGAGATAGTCCAGAGTCCGATTGGAAGTTACAATATAACGATTACTACTCACTAAAATGTGTCTGAGGAGATTTTAGAGTCCTGGTATGAAATTTGTAAAGTTCCGCGACCCATGAAGAGCCGCTGTCTAGGCGATGGGTAAAAAAGATGAGTATCAGAGAATAGAAAAAAATTGATTCCACGTTTCCGTGGCCTAAATGAAGTTGGTTGGCTGGAGCGCTAGCACGCGACAGGATGTACATAGACGCCACAGCTACAGTCTACAGGTAACCGACTCAATCTCAGGCGAGGGGGTTGTGAAATATATATGTGGAGGTTTTGGTGACCGATGACCACACCACACAAGGATTGATATTGTCAGATGCCAGTGGGAGACAATCCCTGGCGTAGTGCTACTTTGGGTCGATGTGTGTGCAGCAGCAAGATCCTAAAGAGTTTCAAGGACAGAAGTAAGCGCGACCAGATGACGTTACAAGACCATCTCATTACGGGTTGGGTTCATACTGGCGAGTCCAAGATATGCATATGGATTGAAACAGTTGTGAATAAATGTGGTTGCCTTATGCTATGTTGGGATCAAATTCCCGGTACGCCGGAGTTGTGATGATAGCTTCTGGTGAAGCTGGTATACTCCAGTCTAGGTATCGAAACAAACGGCGAGGTCTGGGTAGCTGGAGTCAAGGAACTAGTTCGCATGAATCCACGACGGCTCGAATGTCGGAGCGTCGTGACGGTATATTCCGGTCGGAGATCCAATGCCAATCAAACCTTATTGACTACTATCATCCACATAACCTTGCCCACTGCATACGACCCCCATCCTCAAGACCTTCCGACATGGGTGAGTGCTGCTGGTCGCATATACGGCTGCACGGAATATGTTCAGTAACATCTCTTAGGTATCTCCCGTTCGTCCCGGCACAAACGCTCCGCAACTGGTGCCCAACGTGCCCACTACCGCAAGAAGAGAAAGTTCGAGTTGGGCCGTCAGCCTGCTAACACCAAACTTGGACCCAAGCGTATCCATGAAGTTCGTGTCCGTGGCGGGAATACAAAGTACCGTGCTCTCCGTCTTGATGGCGGGAATTTTGCCTGGGGTTCCGAGCATGTTACCAGGAAGACGAGGATCATTGGTGTGGTATGTGGTTCATGCGGTATTCCAAATGAACAGAATGGCTAGACACATGGATCAGGTGTACAACGCATCCAACAACGAACTTGTCCGAACCAATACCCTCGTCAAGAGTGCCATCATTCAAGTTGATGCCACCCCTTTCCGCCAGTGGTATGAGGCCCATGTACGTCCTTGTGCTACATCCACTAGGTGCAGACGTTGAATCCTCGCATACAGTACGCGCAACCGATCACAAAGAGGGGCAAGGCACAGGCTGTTGAAAGTAGCACCGAACCAAAAAAACTTTCCAACCATGTTCAACGCAATCTAGATGAGAGGAAGAAGGGTGCGTTGTACTGATTCCGCCCGGATTGCGCGGGTTAGACTGACTATGCTGCCAGACGCCAAGATCGACCCCCTCCTCGAAACACAATTCGCTGCTGGTCGTCTCTACGCTACGATTACCAGTCGCCCAGGTCAATCAGGTCGCGCTGATGGGTACATTCTTGAAGGAAAAGAACTTGAGGTGAGACCCTCCGTCACCAGTGCAGTAACAATATCTCAGTCAATTATTTTTCGCCTTTTACAGTTCTACTTGAGGAAAATCAGAACCGGCAAACAGAAACATGCTCACGCTTGAGCAATTTACATCTTCCTCGTGTTTTATAATAGCTGGCTCAGTCTCCCTTATTGGATCGTGGCCAAAAGTTTGCTCTGATCGAGTAACTCGTGCACCATGTCATGCCCCGCCGTTGTGTCACCTGCTTGCTGCAATATATGCTCCCAAAAACACAGTTTCCTTCCTCGATTAACCATGTCTGCCATGAGAAGCCTGTCCAACATACCAAGTCTTTTTCAGGGAATATTCAGGTTATCCATACTGGCTCGCACACGTCGTGCCAGAGACCCCAAACATTGAACTTTGTACTCGATCCATCGCAGGTATTTAGGCTTTACGCCACATGATTCCTTGAAATTGTTAGACCGGCATCAGGAGAGCGGTTGTATGAAGAGTCGTTCTCGGCCATTCGAATTGGAGTTCGACATTTGATCTCTCGCAAGACGAAGATGAGTTTACAGTGGTTGTGATATGTTCATTCTCATCCCGGTTCATGTACGTGCGTGGATTGGCCCTGAAATGCGAAGGTTTGTCACGATCATAGTTCTCGGCGTATGGGAGTCCAGTATAACGCTGTCCGATGAAATAGCCTTGGTCGTTAGTCAAGCAATTGGACTTAGTGGACTGCACCTAATTCTTATCTTGGAGTCAACCATGTTGACTGACTCAAGAGCCTTTTCGTGTTTTCCCGGTATGTTGGGCTAGCGGTACAGTCATAAGGACTGCGGTCCTAGGAGTACATCGGGTTGTTGAAGAGGCTATTCAGGTTGAACGCCATCCTTGAATGCAGACTTACATCACTTTACCCCGTCCCAGGTCCCATTCGCAAACGATGGATGATGTATCAAATACATACTTGTCACATTCACCTTGCTGAACGCGATAGATTTGATCTTCGAAGTAGGTGTCCTATTTCGACAAGAGTGCTTCTGTGTCTCATTCCAACTCCTAGTCTATCGTAAAGCTTGCCTTGGCAATGTTTTTCCACATACCCGCCTCACTTGGAGTTTAACGAACTTTGTGAACCTGTGGGTAGAACCGGCCTTTCACTTCTTACCATCGGTTCATCAGCACCATCGTAGAGTGCCAGAGATGATCACACAAAGTCCCATGCTTGGCCTGACCTTCGTTAAGCAAATAGCGTCCCCGAAAGTGGTTACTACCCGGCACCAAATTAAGTTCTTGCTTTATCGAGATGGTGTGATACGTGGCTGTTTTTGGTGCGGTCCTTTTTAAATTTTGCTTGTGACGATGTATGTAGTTCGTTCCTACAAAGCTGACTTTGACACGAGCTGGCCTTGTTGCAATACTGGTCTATGCTAGGATCGGCTCCCGGAAAGATAGCGCACACCTTGTTTTTCCGTATGTGCTACCTCCCCCAATCTCTCGCGTTACTCCTTACCACTATCAGAATATTTGTGTCAACAATCTTGTCCACATCTGTAAGCCGCATCCAACCAGTGTCCCTTCACTTACGTTAGTCCCAATAGATTTACAGCACAATCATCAATATGCAGAAATGGCGAACAATGTTCAGTCAAGCGGGCCGTTTGAGTTGAAATCCGTCATCGAGGTCCCGGAATCAGTCCAAGAACACGTGGAATGTGGTTAGTCGCTGGAATTCGCGCTCTAAAGGTTAGTTCCATACCCGTTTTTAGCATCATCAATCCTCGCTCTATGTTTATCGCACCTCGCTTGGCAGGCTGATAGAGCAAAGGAATTGTGCAGCTGCTCAGGTGTGATAATTCCTCTTCAAGTAAACAGCCCCTTACAAAGCGCCGCAGTAGCTCGTGCGAATGCGGCTTCAAGTTGCGACGATCATTTTGGTACCAGTTTGTGGGAAATCATGCGGTTACTGACATGCATCTCATACCAATTCAGGATGTAGAATAGTGGAAAGCGGGGGCAATGAATCCCGTACCTTTGGGATCTCACATGATTTAAACCCAAACGTCGAGGCTTGGTATGCGTTTGAAACTTGGTTTTTCGCTTTTTTACACTTACATCCTCCTCCTGGGTAGTCGACAAAAATGTATACTTTGGAGCTAGCTTCTTGTGAGCGCAGCACTCCAACTAAATCCTGAAGAGCTACAGACAACCCCTGACCAGGTTATGCACAGACGCCGCCCTTACGTTCACCTTGTGGGATATCATCCTGACTTTGCCAGATGAGGTGGCTTTGATTTGGTCCCAGTAAGTTTTTTTGTTTTGCGGTCCCCTCTGTTGTTAAGAAAATTCTAGTCGGCCTTGTCGACTAACTCTTACCAAATCCCTGTTCTTATTTTGTCGTTATCTGGGATTGGTCATCCAATTGTGAGTAGTTCATGTCGACTCCAAAAACCGGGATATTTAAGCTTAGCGGCAGGTGCAACTCAGTAACCGCTAGAAATCTACGTTCCCAGATACCGGTGATACAGCCCATTTGTAAACTCTGGCTGATGTGGCAGACCGTGACTATTTATACTTTGGTGAATGCTCTGGACGTAGTCTTGATACTCCGAGGTGCGTAACCCTTTCTTGGTAGGCCAGATTCTTTTACCGAGGCCGCTAGGGCTCAGTATATGCGTTTTATAATCGCAATCCGCGAATTGGTTTATTCTTGGTCGGCGCATCTGTTGTGAAAGTCGGCACATCAACACTGACAGCAGCCATTACCATACCTTACGAAACATTTGATGGGGAGTGTAGAATGACGATGCCCACAGCGAGCACATTGGGCTTTGTGTGCGTAACCTGTTTGTCCTGATCAATGGGTGTGATCCTGAGTTGATCGTTACGTAGGGCTGTGGAGATTATATTGCAGACCATAATACTCGCTCTTACATTTGGCAAGCAACTCTTGGCTATTCGAGACACATGGACGCGAACGCCAATCGTCTCGCTCATATATCGTGATGGGATGATTAGCTACCTTGTTATCATGTGTCAGTAGCCGCGATAATCTCCCAGTACCCCAGCTCACTCGCACGTTTATCGACAGCTGTGCTCATCGGCGTCATGTTTTCCGCTAAGCCTGAGCACTTGAAAGCCGGTACCCACATGGTTTTTCCGTATGCCTCACTCTAATCTTAGACGATAACCTTTGGCTCACTCTGCCAGTAGGGCTTTCATCGCACTTCTTTCGTCCGTGGTATGCGTTTCTTTGCCCCTTTGTCTTGTATGGAGTTTTGATTGAACTTTTCAGCCATGTCGATTGATACTCAACATGTTACGACTGGCGAAGTCAAGGTCTTCCCAGTGTGAAATGTCGGTCTCTAGTGCTCCCGCAGAGCTTACCACGATTCTGGATCCATTTTTCACTATGGAGTACGATCCGTCAAATTCGCAGGATGAGTAAAGCATTGGCTACGGAACTGTACGTTCGAAACTGTGACGCATTGATTCGTATATTCTTTATTTGAGTGTTCCAGATCCAAGCAAGAGGTTCTGGCGTGTATCGGCCGTATTATAGGATGCTCGCCCTTGAAGCTTGAAATTGGATGAGCACACCGTGCTTGACGGCTGTTCGATATTTAAGGTTGACAATCAAGATTTAGATATCTCTGCTCCAGAGGCCTGACTTCTAGGAAGCGCAGATTGCGTTTCGCCCAAGGCTCATGCCAGGATTTTGTTCTGGACTTCATGTTGGAGTGGCACTCTGGTGGACTTGCGTCATAGTCTATTTACAAGTTCTATTTCCGAGGAGTTGGGGAAATGGATTGTATCGGGAGAACCGTAGAGCGCAGAATCGCTGGCCACAAACACGATATTTGCCTGGGAGCGTAGGGCAAGGCGCTGTAAAAGGAAGGGTGACCAAACATGCACAAATGTACTGCTGGGCTGATCTTCGACATCACCCAGCGAGGACGCCATGGTAAGCGATACCCTGTATACGAGTATCAGCGGTTTATTGATAGTAGGTGTGGCTGTAGCTTATTTTCTCAGTATTCAAAACCCTCACAGACCAGACCGTCACTGTCGAGCTCAAAAACGATCTATCTATCACGGGCGTGTTGAAATCGGTCGACCAGTATGTGAGCAATACCACAGGTGCCGCTTGCTAGTGATGATGGACCATCCCCTTGTGCAGATTTCTCAACATTCGTCTGGACAACATCAAGGTCTCCGATGAAACCCGACATCCACACATGGTAGTCTCACCCTAATTCCTACCAGATACAACTTGAGTTTATATTAATCGCCAACTGTACAGATGGCAGTCAAGAACTGTTTCATCCGGGGATCGGTTGTGCGATATGTACAGCTACCGGCAGAACATGTTGACACGCAGCTTTTAGAGGATGCCACAAGACGAGGTGCGCTGTATTCGAGGGATATTCATATTGATCAGTACCTAACACAAATGCAGAATCCCAGATGCAGGCAAAGCGGTGATGGAGTTTCCTCCTCCGAGTTCTGTAAACCACCTTTCCTGTTTCTGTAACCATACAGTCGGATTGAATACATGCCGCATGGTTAGACCTTGACCACGCGAATCGGTGACCCCCATTCGGCCAAGGGTGCGCTCTGAGGGTCCGAAGAGGTCCATGATTGGAAGATATCTTGGATGTGAATGGCAGAATCTATTTAGCGTCTCTAGAGATCGCGTTTACTCTTCCTGATCAGGGTTTCGCCAGACCTTAACAGTTCCGTCAGCGCCAGAAGTCACCAATTCATTTGGGTCCGAAGGATGGTGTTCCGTCCAGGTGATCAGTTTTGAATGGGCTTTTGGTGGAGGATTGGGGTCAAGGAGTTTGGCCTACTCGATGTAGTCAGAACTGTGCCAGGGAAGAGAGGTAAATGCGAACACACATCAAGGAGATCCCATGCCCAGATCATTCCTTTCTCGTCTCCACAAACAACGCTAGCTTCGGCATGCCCAAAACATGCGCGGCAGCGGTATGAATCGTTCATGTGTCCGGCGAAATCGTTCAGCATTTTCCCAGTTGACGTGTCCATCAAACGGATATGACTATCGAGCGAGGTGACAAGAAGGGTTTGACCATCCTGGGTGGGTACAACGGACGTTACAGGGTCTGCAATGCGATGTGATGAAACGGGAAGAAAAGCAGAAGCTGGATCAACCTACGGCCAATGAAGTCGGACCGTAATTCCCCTTTACGAAGATCATAGGTACGGACGTAGCCGTCGACCGAACCAGTAATGATACAAGTTGGACCGACGTGCAGAGTTTGGACGGCATCTCTAGCCTCCTCCAACACCTGTATCGGCGAGCGGTTTTGTGCTCTGACACAATTTATTCAGCCGGTTCAATACCGCAATGGGAACAAACACTTACCGGAGATCCCACAGTCTGACGGTAGCATCGTACGAGCCTACGAGTGAATGAGTCCTACAAGTAGTCACAAAGATGAAGTGATATACCACTTGCGACTACACTTGCATCAGCATTGAATTCCACGACGTGGATTTTGCCCATGTGGCCTGAGAGGCGTCGTGTGGTTGTCGCAGTGGCAACGTCCCAAAGAAAGACGGATCTGTCGCCTCCTGATGATGCAAACTTGGCGTTGTCATCAGACCTAGAGTGCGATTGTGAGATATGAAACTCTGTGAGTGCGCATTAAGTGGACATACACTGTAATAGAAAGTACTTCGTAGCCATGCGCGGCAAAGACTCTGATTTCGGTGCCAAGGCTGGCGTTCCAGAGTCGGATGGTTCTGTCCTGGCCCCCAGTAAGGATGTACTTGGCCGAGCCCTTGGAGTATCGGGCGACATTGACTGGGCCTTTGTGAGTGTTGAGGGTGGCATGCACGGTGCGTGCTAGTGTGTGGGGCCCGCGTGAAGGTGCCATGAGAGTAGAGCACAAGGGTGAGAACGGACATACGGCTGATCTCACCTTGTCATCTTCCTCCATGTCCAAGCGCAGTCTCGCTACACACGACCTCCCAGCGCCAAAACGCCTTCACACAAATCACACAAATCCTCCGCAGACGCACTTTTCGCTAGTCAGCTCTCTCTATGACGAACTCATCCTCGCCATCTTTTCGTATCTGTCGTGGGTTGACCTCTGTGCCGTACAACGAATCAACAGGAATTGGGCCCGGCTAGCCCTTGACAATGAGCTTTGGAGAAAGCAGTATTTCCTGGCTTTTGGTAGGGCGCGCCTGCGCGGCTCGAGGGGACCTCTGGGACGTTTGGACAACAGAGAGGTCAAACCGCTCCCAGCCAGAGCCCGAGTGGAGGATCCATCTTACAAAGACTGGAAATGGATGTTTCGAATAAGTTCCAACTGGAAGAAGGGCACGTCCTCTCGTTGACATCACATCTCACGTCTGACACGGGTCATTTTCCAGGGCGATGCTCTGTGGAGGAAATACCTTTCTGCTCTAGACCGGGCTCGGCCAAGTCTCATCTGGACAATCACAGTTCCCATTTATTACTTACTGGCACTCTGACAATAACGGCATCCTCGCGACCTTCATACGAGCCCACTATCTACGTCACCGGACTCGCGCAATCGTGTCGCATTGTTTGCAAACCAAAAGAAAACGTACGCTGTAGCATAACGACACTGGCCATGGACCAATCTCCTACGACAACTGGGCGTTTCAGATTAATTTCGTTTCTTTCCACCGGGGAATTCGTTTATCATCAATTTCAACGCAATTCTACCCTGAACCCCCTACAATCATTCCGTCATACGCCTATCCGAAGAAGCTCCTTCCACCTGGTAGTGCAAGCTGCTTACCACCACCCTTTACTCGTGACACTTTCTCAAGACTTTACTATCTCTTTATTTAATATTGGGTTTGAAACCGCCAAGCTCACACAAACTTTGTCGTCCTTTACATCCTTTCCTCCTGTCTCCTTGGTGCTGTCCACACCTTCCCCGAGTATCTATAAACTGGTCCTTGCCTATACCATCCCCGTATATCCGCAACACTGGACCGCGGGTGCAACGGAGTTAATAATAACTGGTCCGAAGATGATGGCCTCGACTACCAATCCACCGCAACCAGACTCATTTGACAACTCATCGGCGTCTGAAGACCTGATTGTACTCAACACTCGTACTGCGCGTGCAGTTGATGTCCCTTTTGGTTGGATTGATGAACGGAAGCTCCGTGCCATGCGAGAACAATGGAGTCGCAAGGTCAATCGCGTCGTGGATATTCGAACAGATGGAAAATGGGTAATTCTCGCACCTGGGGACCAACTCTCGGGTCTTGAAAGCCACTTAGCTTCTCTTGGATCACATCACAATCCGTCATACCCTTCACCCAGGTCTGAAACAGTCAGCCCTGATAACATCGACAAGAATATATTCGCTGCTCCATCTCTGCACTCCCCGACAAATCTACAGCTTTATCGATTGATCCTTCCTCCTCAAAATTCAATCTCCTCCTCACCACCTCGGCTCAGTTTTGTGCGTACTCTGCATGGCCAAACTGGCCCCGTCGACGCGCTTGCACTTTCCGATGGACGCTGCGTCAGCGTCGGCTTCAACGGAAGTGTTTGGGTATGGGATTTAGAAGCGGGAACAAGCGCCGAAGTTGCTGCCGCGAATCTCAGCTCCGCAGGTGACCTAACCCTTGGCCCGGATGCCGGGCCTATCAGGGGATCTGTTTCGTTTGATGAAAGGAGGCTCATTATTACACAAGGCGATAACGTGGTTGTTCGCAGGTTTGATGTCTGACGACACTGGGGTGCTTTACGCGCCTAGATGCTCCTTCCTATCTGACTACAATCCAGTTATTTTATCCAATTGGCACACTTCGTACCGAACTATTCAGTCCGGCTTCGCTGAAGATACGTTTTAATACCACTAACTTTGGGAATGAGCATCTAGATAATGAACCGACCTTACCCCTTTATATCAACAGATCGATCCCTCTCCACCTTGAGCCACGACAATCAGCCTTCCTTCCATCTCTAGATTTCATTATGCGTTGCACACGGCAAGACCACGTAGTCCATCAGAGGTTCATTGTGCCATCCTAATCGGAGAACCATGTCGCTCCTCGGCTCATTTGCCTTCAAGAAATGAGAATCTCATGGAACTTCAAGATCCAGTGCCTTTTTTGCTGTACAATCGGTCCTGGGTATTGTCAATGGCTGGCACCGGGAGGATCGATGCTGCTCATGGTTTACGCGTGGTATTTAAACGGATCATCGGTGGCGTCTGCCTGGATCTGTACCATAAAATCATACGGTTGCGGTAATAAGAACCCGCAGCACTATGCATGGTTATGTGCAATGTACCATGCCCATGACCTCATTCGGCCCAGTGCCAACGAAGAACCAAAGAAATCTATTAAGGGGCCCTGAATCTGTGCGTCAGTTCCTTGTTTATCCAGAGCTTGTGGACTGCCCCTTAGCCCATACGGCCCCAAAGCTTGAAGTTCGTACCTCTGACTCCAGGGCGTGGGTAGGTCATCTAACACACGCTTGTTCTATTTCTGACCCTGACAAAGTTTCCAAGTCCGCGAATATCGTTTGTCCCTTTCACTGGGCATGGATATCCGAGCCTATCTAAAAATTCGCGGATCGACCCGTCCCTCAGGCGTTGCAGCCACGGGAATGGACAAAGAGAACAACAACAGAGGTATATAGAATGTGCGTGTGGGGTACCTTCAGCTCAAGCTCGATTTTTTTTATTTTCTTCGTAGGTGGGCTAACCACTGCCATCGTCCATTCCGACGCAACTACTGGCCATTGGGGCGAGCTTCGATTCTTCTACACACCTTCCCTGCTTCTTGTGGTGTGTAGCGGCCTTGACGACCGCTTGTCCCCCGATACCCATCACATATATGTCTTTTCAACCCCAATATCAAGATCAGCACCATATGCTCGGGACAAACGAGGGTGGATTCGTGACCCAACCAGGTCAACCCATTACCTTTGCCACTGGCCAATTTGCGGGTGAGACCATTCGTGTCGAACTCAAGGAATTACAGAAGGCAGACTCTGGTCGAAAGTTTGTTTTTCTGGTGGTCCCTCCCTCGTTGGAATGGGCTGACATGTGTCAACGCTCGCTGTTAGGTATGCCAAAGTAGATCGCCGACCCCTCGATCCCCCTCCAGCCATCATGCTTCGTCTCTACTACATTGACAACCCAGACACCGACAAACGGTGGGAGAGGGAGGTCCATAATTACGAGTAAGGAGCTTCTGTCCTTCTCTTCCTCGTTGGGTATGCGGCATTAACGTTCTTTTCACCCCAAACAGAGAAATCAAGAACATTGGGATTTTATGTGGCGTCGACCTCTTCCCTGTTCCCGACAAGATTCTGGACGAGAAGATCGTGGTACCAACGTCGACGGTAACTTCCAATATTCCTGAATTTGCAGCCTACACCCCATCGCAAACTTCCTCGTCGTCAGCTTCCTCGCCTGGCTTCCGGAATGTATCCCCACGCGCCACCCGCGTGTCCCCAGTCCAGGCGTCGGCACCTTTTGAGTTGACGACTTCTGGAACATTGAGACTAAATTATGCCGCCCCGATTAAACCAATGGAGAATGCATTTACTTATTTCCCTCTCCACCCTTTTACCACGCCTGGTACTGAGGGTGATGGCGGTGCACCGCGTGTAGTGCCGTTCCAAATCCCGCGCCGACAGCCTATGCTCGGCCAACTCAACGAGGCTGAACCACCTAATGATATCGTTTTGCGCATAGGAAATCACTTTGTTACAGAGTCTTCGAAGCTGACGCCGGCGCTCGTGGGGGAGAAGTTTGTAGAGCCAGCGTTAATTGATTATAAAGGCAAGAAATGTCTGGTCTTCGTTTTTGGGGTACGGTGTCTCTGTTTTCTCGCTACCAGCGCATTTGGCTCAGGGACTTACGTCCTTTTTTTTTTTTTTTCTCTTTCGAACCTTCCTGATCATATATCGTTCTCCATCCCTCCTGTGATCACGAATTGACCGGCATCATTGTTTACTTTCATCTGGACACCTTCTCTCGCCTCCCCCCACCAACGTCAAACGCCGCGTTGTTGACGTACGATGTATATGCCCTCTACAGGACCTTGCAGTCCAGAGAGAGGGAACCTTCATATTCCGGTACCGGGCCTTTGATATCTTTTCGAACACTCCTGGTAGTCAAAGCCACCCGGTTCTGGCGGAACTATACGGGGGACCCTTCAGAGTCTACTCAACGAGGGAGTTCCCCGGATTGGAGCCGTCTACAGAATTGACTCGGGTATGTGATTTCTAGTCATTTTGGTTGTTCCTTCGAAGAACATCATCACTGACTTGTACCCTTCCTGCTACGTTACTGGGTGTGCGACTTGTGCAATTTCGGTGGATTGTTACTGAATCGACACCAATCCTGCAAAACCACTCAATGGACTTCCCTGGGTTGTGCCGGTAGAACCTTTCCCAGTACGGGGTCCGGGTCACACTGCGCGACGCTGAACGTCGAAGGAGAGGAACGACACGGAGCGACGTATCCGATCCACTGTGACTGAGACGGGAAAATTTACCGTTTTATCCATGTCTTTGGGCTAGTCCCATGCCTGTTCTCTAGTCTGTACTTTCTTGTTTTGGTTTTGCTTTGTATTGCTTTCGTCATACAACCCTAATGATAGATTACAGCGGAACACGCAATCGTAGTGATCTGATTGGATGCCTAATGTTGGGTGCAAATTGAGTCGTATTTGGAGTGATCTATGTTGGCAAATAAGGGCACGTGTTGTTAATCAGATCGATGGACCCTGGACCGACATCGCATATTGCGAGTCGTCCAGGCAGTGCTTAGGTCCGTTTTTGGGCGAAGAAGGGGAGAGATTTAGGGTGTGTGCTGACGACGGAGCCGAATCAGTATCAATGCCTCAACCTGAACATGGGAGTCCGGTGGTGTTGGGCAAGATTGGTGAGAGTATGGTGGGAAGGAAGTTACGGCTGGTGGGGAGGTAGGTAGTTCTTTGGTTCTGCGGGCAAAGTCGCGTAAGAAGCCCATCACCTCATGGCGAGCATAGGATGTTGTGGTACGAGCCCGCGTCGGGACTCGTGGCTCTCATGGACGGCGACCGGGCCGTCTTGGTAGATGTGTCGCTGTGCGTTACATGCAAGTCCAGTACATGGGTACAGGAATACCTATGCCAGCTGGTTGTTATTGGCTATCTAGAATTGTGTGAGGTAAGTAGACTGACGTACTGACCTTGTAAATCTGCGTTAACGAGAATTTCGCCTTCTATTTGGACTTCATTTGGGTAGGACGCGCTCCCGATGCCACGCATCCCTGAACAGCGTCCGGCGCCCGTGATAAATCCTCACATTGTACTCCGCGCTATCCTGGTCGTAGCCGATAACACACTGGACATCGCGGCGTATAATGCATTCCTAGAAGAGGATATATAGAGGTGAAGACAATGGCCCGTGCTTTGGGCAAGTGGTGTCGGGAAAGGATTCACACGGGTAAGGGAAATGGGTATCCCTACATCAACACGAGGATTGTGCTAGTGTATAATGTAAATACAAAAACCAAGTGACACGGTGGTGTCGAAGACCAAGGGGATGGAATTTCCTGCAACGTTTTATGGATGCTATCGACTCGGCGGAAGAAGCGGAACGGAGCAAGCGCGTGATCATGCGACGTTTTACCGGTGCAGTCCTGATGCTCGGGGTGGTGATATCTAGAGCGCACGGGTGAGGAGCAGTGAACGTGCCAGCGTCATAAGCAATCAGTTGAGAGGTTGGGAGGAGAAGTGCGAGGGAGTCGCAGTGAGGACGAATGATGACATGGACTATATATCGGGAAATTGACCGGATCGGCGTGCTACCTGTTGTAGATCTCGGACGAGATTAGGTGATCCAGGGGATCTGTGGGCTGGGCTGGTGGGCAACAATGTGGCCGTGATGAGAGCTGGGCACGGTACATGGCGTAGGATGTGGGCAGACAGGGCTCGTGGCAGAGCTGGGGGAGGACGAGGGGAGCAGGCGGCAGAGAGCTCCCACGAGAATCAAGCCGAGGATGGACACCCGAAAAGGAAGTTGCGCCTCAGAGAGCGTCCACTGTGACCCGAGTCCACTGTGTTTTGCCACACCTCTGCTCTTCCCACCTCCTCCCTCCTCCTCTTCCCAGCCCCCCCACCGTCTCCCGCACCCCCCTCCCCGCTCTCCTCGGGAACTCTCCCGCACTCGTCGCCCGACTCCACCGCGCCGTATATCCGTGCACACATCCCACTCCCTCCCATCCTGCTCCCAGTACAACACCCCAGAAACCCTTCCTTCCATCTCCACTCCTCCCTGATCCATACCCTACCATCGTGCTCCCGCCATGCAGGCTGCCCCCCGCAGAGTCACACCGTACTCACCTTTCGCTCCGTGCAGGGGCGAACGGAGAAACTACCTTGCCAGCACTCAATATCCAACCTCTGTTCCCACTAGGACACAGATATCCCCCGGGGTCTGGTCGGATGGGAAGGATCAAGTCTTCTCAGCCGCATACCCAGCCGTCCAGCAGCTTCTCAAAGAGGCCCGTGTAAGCCTTAAACAGCCTCCCCCACCCAACGAGATCGTATTTGCACTCGCAGCTCTCGACGTCTTTTACAAGCCCGGAGATCCCGCTCATTGGGTATTCTGGAGTGATGAGAAAAAGCTCCAGACAGCAGACGTCGTAACACGCATTGCCCGTAAGCACCCCCTTCTACCCTCGCAGCATCCCCTTTCACCCTCATATTCTTTCATACCTCAGTGCATCAACCGCCCCTTATCCGCACTCCGGTAGCGTGGAATGGCACAAGCGAATACCTCTACATCTTGGCGAACCACCATGGCTCCGGCCACCGTCAGGCCTACGAGTCCCAGCCCTGGTTTCGTAAATTAGTCCCCCAAAAGGCGTCAGCCGCACCCAAGGTTCTCAATCTAAGAAAGCGCAAGCCAAATCCTGGCGCTTTCCGAGAGCCTTCAAAGAGCCCCGGGCCTGATGACGAAGAGACCGTCGAAGAGCCGCCGCGCAAGAAGCTGAAATCTAAACCCGTTTCAAGCCCTGAACAACCTATCAATATAGGGAAAACGTCTTCAGACGATGCTGAAAGCTCCTCTGCCAACAAGACCCAAAAGTCCAGCTCCGCCTCATCGCCTGCGGGTAATTCCCACGACAATCCTTCCCAGCGGTCTGAGCCGCTGGAGCAGGACAGCACGCCCGCAGACGAAGCCACTCAGACAAGGATGTCAACGAGAAACCGTAAGGGAGCTCCTTCTCAAACTCCTTCTACCTCCTCGCGTGCATCGTCCGTATCTCCGGTGGACAACCCTGCCACGACCTCCAGCTCCCATTCACGCGATAGATCGATATCTCATGCATCTTCGCAAACTGCCGTGGCATCCAGCAGTAGTCGACGTTCGGCGTCAGTTCTCTCTGCTTCCACAGTAGTGGACGGACAGGGCTCTGCCAAGGGCAAGCAGCGTGCTGTCGACAACGGTGATCAAAATCAGGATGCAAAAGATGTGAGTGACGCTCAGTCGGATGAGGAGGGTATGGTCACTCGAGGACGAGCTTCTCGAGCTCGCGTTGATTCTTCGAAAACGGCTTCAGAGGTTGAAACCGATCGGGCAAAGAGCGGTAAACAAGCGCTGAACGCTATGCGTAACGGAATGCAGAAAGCGAAGAGAAAACCGTGACGGATCTGATTACGGACACCTGGCATTGGATGGTTTCCTTGCTTTCTTTCTTGCTTAAGTCTATTCAGGGGACGGATGGAATGGAATTCGAAGAAAGGACGACGTCATGTCGTATATGTACTATATAGTTTCGCACCCTCTTTCCTTTTTTCCTTTTTTTTTCTGTCACTCTCACTGTCTATTTGTCTATCTGTTCGCCTCATACATCGGCTCTGCTTTCTCGCCTCGCTCTAGTATCTCATGGTTATCGTACGCTTACACGCCGTCCCTAGTATTACCTTCACATTGGTCTCGCTGGCCTTGAGTACTGACCTTTGATGACCCGCTGTTGTAAATCGAGCTGTACTATTCACGAAAGTGTAGATAAGGTGAAGGGTCCATTTCCGGAAATCTGCCATACATCGGAAAGAGCGGTGGCTGTGTTGCGATCGCAGTCGCGTCACCGATCGTATTCATGGACGCGTCAAGGAACGTGACCTAACCCCACGTGCATCCAATCACTGAGAAATGTCACGCCTCTGCTTAGGTCATCATGCTGTGAGTGGGAGGCAGTTTGCATGAGGCTATCATCCAAGAAAAAATTTAGCTGGGTAGGCAATCTTGGGCTCGGTGAAGAATGCTGGGTTGGCTTGAAAGTCCTACATAGTGCAACAGTAAGTTGAGCAAGCGGACATGTATAGAAAAGCGGACCAGAGAATATATTGGACCAGGATGAAACACAACACCTTCTTTTCCGGAAATGATGTAAGCGATCATATCACGACGATTTGTAACTATTATTTTATTGTCAGGGCAAGGCGAACAATGTGCAAGTGCGGAATGATGTGTCAGTTGATGGGATGAACTGGGATCTGAAATTTCGTGGGCTCAGTCGAGGATTTGCGAAGGAGAAGTAGTCATGGGGCAGTTGTATACATGGCTGCGCGATGTCTATGTACGAGCCGAGGAAACTTCGGGTGGGACATTGGTCTCTTAAATCTCGGCACTCGCTTAACGGAGTGCAGGTGACCCGGTATGGAGGCAGCCGGGGTGGATGGGGGAGTGGACTGGAAAAAGGGCGGGGGTGATTAGATAAGGGGATGGCCCCGGGTGGAGGATGTGACCGCCGACGACGAGGACGGCGGCACGGCCGGGGAGTGACGGAGGATCTGGATCTGGTGTGACGGGTGACGAGCAGTGAGTGGGATTTCTGAGTTGCATTGTTGCGCTGGCTGGAGCGCCATCGCCTTTCCTCTTCCCACCACCACCACCCCCTCCGCCCCCATGCCTCCCCAGAGCACACCGTCCCTCTCAGCGTCCTCCTCAGCATCCTCTAGAATAAAGAAACGGTGCGCCCACACCTCCCACTCCCACCCCGGCTCCACTCACAGATCCCTCAGGAGATGGACCCGTGAACAGCTCCTCCAGTCCCTTCAGGTATCTCATCCTCCCTCCCCCCGTCCTCCAGCCGTGCTCACATCTCTCTCTCTCCCGATAGCTTCTCTCGGACCTACCGCCACCCCTCTCCCACACCCTCCCACTATCCCCCCCTTGTTCGCGCCCCAGCAGCCCCGCTCCCGGCAACAAGCGGAAATCGGACTCGTCGCTGGATTCAGACAGCTCGAAGCGCTCACGCACATCCTCCATCTCAGAACGACATCATCAGTACCAGCCGCCGCCGACCTCCCACCTCCCTCCCGCCCACCACCTTCATGTATCAGCACAACCCTCTTCCACCCCATCACAGCCACCCACTCACTTCCGTCCATCAAATCCAACCCCAATCACCACTTCCCGATCTGAACCATGCGAGGATGGTGAGGTCAGAGAGGATCTGCCTCCTCCCCCACGCGGGTCCGCAGCAGACTGCGCCCTACCACCTCCAAACGCTGTTCCGGTCCGCAGACCCAAGCGAAGTCGTCCGCCTTTGCAGTATTTCGATCGTTTGCATGACAAGTATTATCATGCAGGCCGTCTCCTTAAGTACTCGGGAGATGCCCGGTTTTGGTCAACATACCCACCAACCCACAAAGAGTACAGGCCACTTGCCGACCCGCCCCCGGTTAATTCCTTATATCATAAACATGGTGGCATTATTGCACGCCTCGAACTGGTTGATGCCCTCGTCTGTTTCACCTACTCGATATGGACCAGGGACTATAGTCGCAAGACGTGCACCAAAGAGACCTGGACCACTATCGCAGCTTTCTTGACTTGGTGCAAAAGCAAGTGGCTAGCACAAGATGCCATCAACGAGGCCGAAAAGGCCTTTATCGGTTTGATGTAAGCGTCTTGTTCGATATACCTTTTCCTACTTTTCCTTCATGTCGTTTGCAGCTACATGATCGAGGCGTTTATTGACGGGCGGAAGATGTTCTATACTGTACGCCAAGAGCTGGACCATGAAATGGATAAGATCACGGAACAGGCTAGAGCTAAAATCGAAACTGCCATCCAAGAGGTCGATCAAAGCACCTCCAACAGCAGTCTACAAGCGGGAAAGTCACAGGGAACTCCCCCCATGCTTCCGTCTCCGGCAAGCATCGCTCCGACTAACAGCGCAAATTCCACTCCTACAAATCGCGAAGGAAGCACTCCAAACACTGCCATTCGTCCACCATCCGCTACCCAGAACCCACTTCCACAACAGTCTCGCTCCCAAGTTCCATCAAAGCCGAACCCCGCGTTCTTCCCTCTTATGCCTCGGAGAGTTCGAGAAAGTCCCGCTGCTCCACCCCCGTCCTATCTCGAGGCTGCTTCAAAGGTCACAGAACCCATCGACGTCAACATGATCTGGAGTCTCAAAGATCTCACGACTACCTTCCGATCTAGCGCCTCTTCCATGTCTGGAGCCCAACAGACCCTGAACCTCGCTGCATTGGCACGGCATTTTCCCACAACATTTTCGAGAATGGTCAATAGCACTCTGTCTCCTACGGAAGAACACGAGCCAGACTTCGAGGATGAGGAAGGAGAACTGTTTTGGCCTGGTCAGCTGGTTACGGGAGAGGGTTTGGGTTGGGTGTGTCTGATGGGCAAGGCTATGATCAAGGAATTCGGCAAGGCATACGGCTACAAGGGATTGGATGGAGTTGTTCCCAAGCCGAGCGATGCCCCTAAGCCCTCCCACCACTCGCATCATCCACAACGACCTTATCCGCATCCTCAAGCAGTCTCACACTCGTCTTCCACTGGCTCACGGTAGATTTTTCTGATCCCTGTATTTCTGGCTCGTCCTCGCATCATTTTCCTGGTTTGGATTACTCCTTAAATGCAAAATTGACCTCCCGATGTTGACGCACAAAACCGCTGGTCCCCCGCACATACAACTCGATGCAACCACTCTATATCCGACACTCTTCCAGCAGGAGTTATGCCACGCGTCTTCTGGACTGGCTTAACTTTGGGTCGTAAACACCATCTCCAATTAGGTTTGGACCCTCCCCATTTCCGCTTCGCCGGTCCTAGCGCCCTGCCGCCGGACTTCTCATCCCGGGCATGAGCCTAGATGAAATGCTTTACCTCTCTTACCCCGAGGCCTTGATGCTCTGCCCCTCCTTGCAGTTCGACATTCGTCGTCATCGCTGTTCTCCGCTTGGACCACCGGAAGTCACAAACTTGTATCTCTAGACACGAAACAAAATGACATTTTCCATCCTGTTCATCTTTTTTTCCCGCTTTGTACACCACTATAACGAAGCATTCTTGTGATCTCATATCCCCATCTTCACTCACGGAGCTGTACTGGTTTTACTCCCGCTACCACTTTCTGCTTCATCCTATTCCTCCCCTCCCCTTCCCCCTCACATTTCCCACAAATTTTTTATTTTGTTATACATCATCGCATCTCCCATCCCCAATCATCATCACCACAACAATTCCTTGCGCATTCTTGTTACTTGCTTTCCACTTGTTTCTACACTTGTTCCTTGTTTAAGCCCCAATTAACCTGGTTACCCTGTGCTCCCATTTTCTTTATTTAAGTAATTGACCTTTTTTCCTAGTCATGGTTGTCCTCTCCTCTTCGTTGTACTGCAGATCGCCATATCCCATCCCATCCCTCCCCCTGGTTACGGACGATATTTTGGATTCGAGAGATTGAAAATGTAATTGTGTGCCTTGGTCGTCTCGGAATTTGAAATTCATGATCTCGTTTGAGACAGCCTCTAACACTTGTGGACCACAAACTCTTGAGTATACGAGGGGATGATCTATCTGCCTGCCACCTCTATGCACATGCTTCGAACCCCAAGTGGGTTGATGCGCAATCAACACGACGCTCAGGGGTTACACTTCGAGAACCCACCTACGTCTGATCATCATCACAAGGCTGGTACTAGATTACCCTCGAGTCGACTGCGACTTCTCGTGAGGGCAAATGGGGTGGCGCACGAACTGTCGTTGCTCACTTTCGAGACGTAGGATCGCCTATGGAGACTGGGCTGTCACTACAGAGTGGATCTACTGCATAACGGGCGCTCCGGTGGCGGCCCCGGACAAAAAGACACGAGCACAGAGGTTGCCCGTTTTGTCACACTATTGTTTCGCGTTCCAAGATGGGAGGGACACTAAAACTTGGTGGTGGGCATGGTGACTCACTGCCTGTAGTTGAGTAGATGCTAACACTGTATTTTCTGGCCCCACTAGCGGTTACATGCCCTATGAGCTCTTTGGGAGCATCCCGAGTGTGGCTCGGACGTTGGTGTGTTTGCTGTTATGACCATTCGTGACTGTTTGTGGTTTGTTGTAAGGTGATCTGCGTATTCCGAGGCCCAATGTCAGACTCCACAACGACGTTAGGAAAGCTGCTATATTGCAGCCTGCGGCGGTATGGACACTGTATCCGTTACCCATCGGCTAAATGCTTTCAACTCTTAGCAGATAGTCTGATGGTTGGGCTCAATCTATCGCTGGCACTCAAGCCTTGGTACCTCGGCCGACATAAGGCACTAGGCACCCTATAGAGCAGTGACGGTCACGATACAACTGTCGATCGAATGGCGATCACACACTGTTGATCGCACATGACAGCACCGTCAAATAGTTACGGTGGTGGTTTGGTTCAAGTAAATTTGGCAAGTTGAGCCCGTGATTGGAATGTCAGAGGGAGTGATGTTATGTTGAGTTGCAGTCATTGGTCGGAAAAGTATTCCGCCCGACTGTGGTTTGAAACTTTGGCTGTGTTGTAACGTTATTGAAACTTCTCAGGCATGGGAGGTACGTTCTGGCGAAGTGCTGATGGGACCGTAATGAACGTGTTCATCAACTCGGCGGCTGTAGGGCATGGGGGTTATAATAGTTTATGGTCTCAACTCCTCTGTCGGCCGGCCAGAATGGCAGTGTCCTACTTGTCACAACCAGTCGATGGAATCGGTGGACAGGATGCATTCTCCATTCTTTCTGATACATTCGCCGCGTCCATGCAATGCGAAACGCATTACAGTCATGCACAGCAGAGAGACGAATAACGCCGACGGCAGACTCGACTCCAAGCGTAACGCTGTGACTGCTGGCAAAGAACCTGAGTACTTCGGGCTGTTGTTGCTCATCATCATTGGAGATGGTAAGGCGAGATATACTTGCCTAGCCAGAGAACTGTCACGCCTGCTCTTGTCCGCATTAACGTCTCACCTCCGCCACTGTCCCTGTCTCCCGAGCCGTCTTCCCTGCAACTCCTTCCCTTTGTCCCCAGGATTTCGCGCTAGTGCAAGGGGTATGATTAAACAAAAGTCTTGGTATCTACTACGAGGCTTGATTACTATCCGGTAACTCTCCATTGTCATGGCGCGCTTAAATATGTATCAGCTGCTGCTATGAATATATATCTGATTGTCTACCAACATGCCCCGTACGTATAACAGCTATTATTCCTTCAGTTTCATCCCTCTGTGGTGCGGATCCTACCCTATATCTGCTCTATCATGAGGCGAAGACATTCAGAAATATTGTGGTCCCCCTGAGGCGACTGATAAAGTGCTCCAATCGGTGTCCCTGTCTACCCTGTCACCCAACGCAGGCGAACAAGCATCTACATGGGTTTAACCGCATGGGCCAAGGGATGACCATCCTCTGCTATCGGAAACGCCTTCTTTTGTCAGTTGGAGACGGACACACAAACGGTGTGAAGTGGGTGTCCTCCACGGTTCATCCTCCCCTCTGTCAAGACGGGAGAGCTCCCATAGCCCCCCCTCATGCTCCGAGGCACTTGCTATTTGTCATTCTTCTTGCGCATACTAATAGCGCTTCCTTCCGAGCTTTGCGCTCTCTTCCAAGAAGCTGTCCGGCAATTCAGGACGAGGGCCTCTAAGCTGCTAGCACTTATAAATAAAGTACACTTGGCGCCTGATGGCTCGGGGTCGGGTTGGGATCAGCCCGTAGTCATCCAGCATCGAAGCCACTACTGGCCTTACTAGCCATTCAAGCACTCACTCAAGTCTACGGGCGAATTGTACCCGAATAGAGATATCAATTGGACAGAATAACGTCTTCCTTGGAAGGTTCTACTGTTCTTGCGGCATCATGTACAACTGCATCACCTGCATCAACGTCCATGCAACATCAAAGCCAAAATGTACTTCGTCCGAGACACATGGTCCGCAGAGTCCCGTCCCTCCATATGTCCTCCTTTGTATACCCCGTCGGAGTGTGCAGCACACAAAGGAGAAAATGCTATAGGCCCTGTTCTGTCTATTTGTAGTATGATATGTAGTGCGGCGCAAGCATCCCTTGGCAGCCTAGTGTGTATCTCATCGCACGTAATGGCTTCTGTACCTGGCCTCGAAGATCCTGGGTGAATGGATATTGATTCTGGAGCTCATCAAAGTTTATCCTTGACTCAAAATGAGAAGCACTTTAGTCCCCTCATTCTAGCGAAGGCCTTTCGGCAAATTCTGGCTGTTCTATCGCCTCGGATGGAGGCCAAGAACGGGACCAGTGGCGATTTATGTTATTAATGTTATACAAATGTCACGAACCTCATTATACCAGGAACGGACATTTCGGAAATCCAGATTAGGTGTCACACACGGCGTGACGCCGGCGGCATGTCCGGGAATCCGGGGATTCCGTCCTCCGGCTGTCCAAAACGGTCAACGGACGGTAAGGAACGCAATTAGGTGAACATCCAGCTACCGTGTGCATATCACCGGAAGCGCTAATCGTATTTCAAGACACGAGCGCATGACTATTCAATATCTTGAGTCACCAGTTCACTAAAGCAACTTCCATACGCAGTGTCGGCAGCGAGCCTCATGTCATACTCTTTCCATGATTAGGACGCGGCGATCAACACACCTTCATAGGAAATGAAATTCACACCTAGTCAATGAAAGTTCCCTTCCCTTTGATGTTCCGCCTGCTTGGGCGCGTTCACAAGGACGATCCCAAGACCGTCGACCACGAGCAGACCCTAATTTGCCTCACAGATTCGCGGCCAATGGCAACTCGGAAACAGGTATTCACTGTGTCAAAACGTGGCTAGGGAACAGCGGTTCATGATTCCCCAGATGTGACAACACACATCAGGATTCTGCGGGGAAACTGGGATAGTGATGCAGCCCCCGATTTTCACGAGTTCATGCGAGGAAGAACCAAAGTTTCTGCGCACAAGCGTTGACATAACTTCATATGCATGGTTGTAGGATGTCATAGGAGAGGTAATGACTGGCGAGCAACACGGCGAAAGTGAAGACCAAACCATGACATAGCACAGAGACAGGCACGAATAGAGTAAAAAAAAGTGAGCCGTCGCCGAACCAACAGTCCATCCGTTCTCCCTCTCCACCACCGCCTTGCCGGTTGGACGATAGCCAATGATCCCGTAGAATTGGTTTTTTCACCGATTGGACTTGGCGACACGTTCGAGCTCATCCTTTTTCTGTGTTGAAAGGGCTCTTGTCAAAAATCGTAAGGGGGTATGAGGATCAGTGGACTAACCTTGATTGCATAAGAGTTTGATGAACCCTTGGCGGCATTGATGAGTTCATCAGCGAGGCACTCAGCAATCGATTTCACATTGCGGAAGGCGGATTCACGAGTCTAATTAGAAGTGTTATTTCCAAACTCTCCAATTGAGTGGTCGAACATACTCCAACAGTGAGCAGAGCAATAGCCTGGTTGACTCGGCGGAGGGGTGATACATCGACTGCCTGGCGACGCACGGTACCCTGCGAACCAATACGAGTCGAATCCTCACGGGGACCAGTGTTGACGATGGCATCGACGAGAACCTGTGTGGGTGCCGATATTCATTGAGTACTTGTCAAGATGCAAACAACATGCGCAATCCTAACCTGAATAGGGTTCTGGTCGGTGAGGAGGTGGATGATTTCAAAGGCATGGGCGACAATGCGGACGGCCATGAGCTTCTTGCCGTTGTTGCGACCCTTCATCATCAGGCTAAACACAGGTCCCCATTCAGTTCCAAAGACATGTAGCATTTCCATGCAACAAATCGCACCTGTCCACCAACCGTTCGACAATAGGCATCTGGGCTTTCTTGAACTGTTTCTTGGCATAACGGCCAGCAGTGTGCGGGAGGTAGACGGCGTGACGGACTTGGATATAGTCAGCCAAAGAGATGTCCTTCACATCAACACTATTCCATATGTCAGCCTTGCAATTTGTTGTGCATACGCGCTCTGCTCACTCTTGGGTGTCCCACTTTGCGAAGAGTTTGACTTCCTGGCCGAGCTTGGAAATATCCTTGGGAAGTGTTGTTGCGGTAGCCATTGTGTTTTTGAGGAGTATCCGCGAGGCTGTTGGCGGTAGAGATGAGCGACGACGAGCGCGATTCGAGCTCTCCCACTCACCAACGTGCGAGTATTTGTCACTCATCAAGGTTGGGAGGCGCCGGCAGTTTCCGGGAGCTATACAGTTTACGGCATCGAGCGATCAAAAATATATGCGATAGTGAATGTGTAGTATACAGTGCCGATGTACGACAATTGAAGTGCGATGCTCTACTTGAACTTCCAGCTTTTCTTGTTACCAGAATAATGCTTGGTTTTTTTTGTCGTTCTCGGAATCCCAGAATGGCGCCTGCGAATATTACGTTCTCCTGATGAACTCCCTTCCATCTTTCGTTTACGGCCAGCCATACTTTCTGCGGTGGTTTGGTGGGGCGAAAAATGGTCTATCTCCATGGGGTGTGAGGGTCGGGGTGGTTCCGGTTGAATCTGATTGCTTTGCACGACGGACGAGACAAGTGAAGCAGGTGGCTGAGTTGATGTTGCAGGTATCCTAGTTCCGTAGACTTTTTGGAGCCACATTCGCACGTTAGCGTAATGCTGTTCGGATGCCGCAAGATCACCGGCATTCCGTGCGCATATAGCCATGTCGAGCTCACAGCCGGAGAGCAGGAGGAACACGGGTTTTAGCTTGACCTCTGTAAACCCATGGTTCACCAGCGCTATGGTGAACCGATCAGAGCTCTGTGAATTCATTAGCGGAAGGTGAAAGGACGGCATACCTTCCAGCATCGCATACATGACATCGATAGCAGCTCGGGGTTTTCCCATGCGACGGAAATGAGCTCCTGCGATCATCCAGCTGCCTCTTTCGCTCGAGGATAGTTTCAGAAGCTCGATCACTATCTTCGGATCCTGTTCTGGGTCCTTGGTCAGATCATAAACGATATGCTGCCCTTGAATATCCATGACGAAGCGCGAGTCCAGAGAGAACGAGACAGGTGATGTATCCAGAGGTACTTGCGTGCTGGAGCCAGAAACAGTGTCATTGACAGTGGTGTGGACATGCGCCGGAGCAGGCATGCTAGGGAGAGAATTTGCAATGTGACGTTGCGCCGAGTCCCTTGGGTCATACCGATTATGGGACACTCCATATTCAGAAAAATACCCTTCCGGAGGGCACCTCTCCGTATTCCTATCTTCATGAGGAGGAACAGATGGATACTCTGTTCCCTGCATAGGCCTAATTGCAGTATCGTCTGGTCTGGTCGGCTGGCGAGAAGACCCATAGGCCTCGCAAGAACGAAATTGATCCACGAGCTGATGGTCCGAGTAGATGGGGTGAACGACAAGTCCTGCGGAAGACCCAAGTCGCAGCTGTAATGCATGGCCCACGCTTGCTCGGTGTTGATACTCAATGAAGTAATGAAACTGCCCAGGCACGCCTGTATCATAGGGATATAACCGTGGGCTAGAGGAACCAGATTCAGCACCAGTACGTACAAGATATTCGGGGGGACATTAGTTGGAGGTATTGGGCAGAACAAGACCCGCGAAGTGCAGTTCTTGTTCAGTGGTCATCGGAAGTATTGCACGTACATCTCGCCCGCGTTTGAGAATATCCCGCGAATGTTGAGTGGTTTATTGCTGTTGTTCTCTACTTTGAGAACACAATGGAGATCGGATAGGTAGTCCATTACTCTCTTCGTGAATTAATTTAGTCGTTGTACGAATGTAGGAAGTCGTGGTCTGATGTCAAGGGGCGTGGTGTTAGCACATGTATAAGTTGTATTGATGAATATCATGAATTTGCTTCTACCACTGCTTTGATCTGCTGTTTGAACCACACGGTCGAATGAAGCATCGGGAATTATTCTGGCTCTTCATGTCTACTACGCTGGGTCTCATGCGGTGTTCAGCTGGTGCATATTCAACCACTTTCAAACTCCGTGACGTTGGGCGATGACTCTCACTCTTCACTCGATGGTTCCTACCATCAACGATACCAGGCAGGGCGCTTGCGGGTTTTACGGAGGCCTAACACAGGTTCGAGAGGTCTCCAAGCAACTATCGGCCTGAGAAACCAGCCCATCAATGTGCCGACTATTCTGGGTACCTACGTTCGCTGTAGTATACTATCACAATCTGCCATTCGTGATGAAGAATGGTGACGGTTGCTATCTGGATAACTCCCCTGTGTTTTGTATTCAGGTTACAAAATGTAGACTCAACCACAGAACTCTCCAAGCTTCTTCCCCTCTTGTCTCCTATTTTTTCGCTTTCTGTCCCCTCTTATTTTTCTAATCTTTATTATTATGCTGGGACATATGTTCGCTGCCGCTATTGTCTTTTTGGGAGCTAGTCTCGCCGCTGCACAATCGTGAGTCGGTATCCACGTTAAGGCGGACTGAACCATATAATGGTGTTGACAGCTTGCCTGTGTCACTCACGTCGTCTTGTTCAACCGCTCTACAAGACGTTTTTACATCCCCTGATGCGCAATGCCTCAACTTGCCATCGCTTCTCACATACGTGATCAATCCCAACAAATCAATCCCACAAGCCGCCGACACGTGGTTGACTGGTCTCTGTAGTAATGGCGCTTGCTCAGATGAGAGCATTGCCAATGTTGTCGCCATTGTTACTCAGGGCTGCTCAGAGGACTTCTCGAATATCGGTGTTGATATTACTAGCCTTCAAGGGAAAATTACGGATATCGCACAACAGGTATACCCGACCATTAGGAAGGTGGCATGCCTGAAAGAGTGAGTTTTAGGCTGCAGTTGTGACGACATCCATCACTAAACACCGACTCTATGTTTACCTTAGTACGACGACGAATGAACTTTGCGTTACGCAGACTCTCGACAACTTGGAGAAGACAATCGGAAAAGTGGACCTGACCAGCTTGAACATCGACACCTTGAACCAAGACGCTCAAACCCTTCTCAGCTCCAACATCACCCAGCTTGCTTGTACCAGCTGTATGAAGGCAGCATATGACATTGGAATGGATGAATTCCCAGATCAGGTTTCGCAAGCCAATACTCCTTTTCAACATTTTTGCGGCGCTTCTTTCTTGGGTGGGTTTGAATTTTCTTGGTGCTGTATGATATCTTATATCCGGTCACAGATCGTGCCTTTCCTACCGACATAGTGACAACGGCTCAAGCAGGGAACTTTTCTGAAAATCTTGCCAACTCAAACTTTGGTGTGCGTTCAAAGGGTTTCACCCGAGAAGCCCTTTGGAGCTTCTTAACGGCTTTGACTGTTTTTGCTTTTATGGCTTGAATCTCTGAGTTAGCTGTATCATTACACATGTATGAGTGACACACGGTGTGGATTGTCGCACTTAGAGCACAACAGAGCATTTCGATGGAGAGACGTAAATCAGGCGAGCTTAGTCCCTGTTGCCCAATGTCACGTGTACAGCATGGGTTCTGAACACGAGGCGTCAGATACTCGCCGTCTCCGCTCGCTTTGATCTTCCAGCAGTCCATCAAACGTTCGCGTCTGCCTAGACTGTCGACTTTGTTTTATTTTTTCTCAGACACATCGGCGACGCCGAGCAGAGCCGGGTTTACATGGAGCCAGTAACCCCTTCGCGGCGAGGGACGTTTGATCTTCCCAAGCCAGAAACTGGTCTTGCGGAGTGGACGAGCAAGATCAAAGCTCTCCAGCGACAGGTTGACGCGGATGAGGAGGCGGAGCAGAAAAGGTTAGAAGAGGAGATTGCAGCGGCCCGACGAGCAAGGCTCCACAGGAGTCGAGGACCTGGCTATGGTGGTGATAGTATTGATCTAAGTAAGCTAATTGGCATTGTATGGAATTCATCAAGTTGAATGTATTATGTATATCTAACAGCGGCATCTCCCAGTGCTCTGGGAATACCTTCATCAAGGCTTAACAAAACGCCCTCGCCGGACAAACAGAATGGGCAAGACGACGCAGTGCGGAAGTTGGTCGGGACATCGTTTGCACCGAATGTCGATACATCATCTATCACACAGGGGGTTCTCCCTCGGCCGAGTCAATTCCCTACGATCCAACCCCCTCCATCCCTACGACAAGAACCCGTGTCCCTAGCTTCCTTCATTGGAGGCCGCGCGACAGGACCCCGTCTCAATCGTCATGCACCCCAACAGAATGCCCACGACCCTACGCAGTTCGAACAACGGATTTTTGACGCACCTCATCCAATTTTTGGCAAAGGTGGCGTCGCAATGCCAGGAATGGTCATCAAGCCAGGTAGTTCTGTTCGGGATGCAGTCAAAGCATCTGAAGCTGTCGAGCGGTATCAACCTCGCCTGCCGAAGCGCACTTCGACCCCTTCGCTGGCAAGGCGGGCGGAAGAGACGTCCACACCCCGTCCCATCTCTCCTCAGAAGTCTGGATCGCGTGAAAGGACTATCAGCACCCCTTCGGTCGCAAAGAAATATATGGAACAAATAGAACAACGTCCGGTGTCTCCTCAGAAGTCAGGCGGGCGAGAGCGGACTCTCAGTACACCGGGTCCCTCACCGCCTATTCTTAATTCAACAGACATCTTTCCTTCACGGCAGGCGATCGTTCGTTCAACTACCACTGAGAGTTCCGTAGAGAGCCGACCCAGAAGTCCTCAAAAAGGTCGCCCATCTTCAACACCCTCACGGTCTTTGCCTCAATCCAGAACACCGGTTGAGAGGCCGACCACACCTCATCGGGTACCGACAATTTGGAACACGCCCGCTTCACCAGCAAAGTCTTCGGTCTCAACCCCATCCCTCACACGGTCCGTCATTCCCGAACCGCGTTTACCATCCCAGACACCTGTAAACTCCGTTCCATCTTCTGCATTCCATAAACCTCCTCCCCCGAAGGACCCAACGCCCTCGATCAGCCGCCTTCAAGGTCGAGGCTTCGTCCAGAACATGGTCAAAGCTAGCTCTCAGCTTGAAAATTCAGCGAAGCCAGCACCCAGCACCCCAACCCCGAAGCCTATGAGCGGACGCAAGAGCACCGTTTTGGATCGTTGGCAGGCGATTATTGCTTCGCCTACTCCTTCGCCCGCCTCTATACCTCGACAAGCACCACCTGTTCGAAAGGCCTTTTCCGACATTTCTACGAGGTCGGATCCTCCTGCTACACAATCGCCTACATCTTCATCCGCAACCCCGTCGCCAGGACCAAATAAGGTTCTCAAGACAAAGACGTCCCGTGGATTACTTCATCCAGATCCGTTGTCACCCCCGGAACCACTCAGTCCTCGTCGCGCGAAACTGGCTGAGAAGATGTTTCCCCCCGACGGTAGTGCTGGGTTCGGTTCGGCCACGACTATGGTCGTCTATAAGCCGAAGACTCCAGAGCCCTCACCTGAAAAGTCATTACCGACTGCTTCTGTAGACGAGTTAGGTGTCAGACGTGACACCAGCTCGGGCGACAAGGGCAAACCAAGGTTTTCCGTTCCATCGGAACTTCCTGGTCCAACCGGAAAACCCTTGAATCATGTGCGTTCATTCTGGTAATGCTATAGAGGTGTCTACTTACAACGTCTTTGTGTTTCATCTATGTTGCTTGTAATCGTCCATGGCATTGGACATACAATTATACATTATTGCATTAAAAATCCTAGCCAACGAAAGAGCGGGTGCGGAAACCTAAGAAGAGCAAGAATGCGAATGGAGGGATACCATCCCAGATCAAGTCAGCTGAGCCTATCGAGGAAATCAACCCATTTCGAGAGGCCTCTCTTCCATTATTACGATCTCCGCGGCTCTCACATACACCATCCCCTGGATCCTCCAATGATCCTCCCCCCTCGTCACTCCTCAGCAGGACCGATGTTGCGAACACGGTGAAACCACCTACAGACAAGGAGACTACTTCCAAGGTTGCCCAGATCACCCAAAAATGGGGCCAGAGTGCGCCTATCGGAGTTAAGGCTTTAATTTCACCTTCATTTGAAGCTCAAGCTCAAACGTTCCAAACCGAGATGAAATACAAAATGGACACAACTCTCATTCGAAAGGTCCTTCCCGGGATGGTAGCCGCGGAGAGCCTGCGTACTCCACCTGTTGTCACGAAATCCAAGTCCCCGTCGCCCGAATCGACCCTCCAAGTTTCAAGCAGTATCGGAACCACAGGATCCAGTCAGGATGCCAGCCCTTCCGGCACATCTGGATACACCAGCTCACCAAGTAGTACCGAGGGTCAATCGAGACCGCCCGGTCCTGTCAAGGGCGACAAAACTCCACGATCACCCCCGTCGTCACCTAAGCATACACGGATCCCCAGCACAGGTAACAGGGCTCTTGTAATGGATGTTGCCCAAGCCCTCAGTGATTACAATGGCAACTTCAATGGAGAGGGCGTCAAACCCCAAGAAGAGATTAAATCTCCTGTCCTAGAAGCAGTACCCGAACCAATAGCCAAACCCAGGGCTCCCCCTACTTTGGAAAGACGGAGATCGAGTTATGATCGGTTTTCCGTGGTATCGGTGATGCCCCCTTTGAAGGAGGAAGCCACTCCAAATGGAACCCCATTCGGAACACTAACTCGAACGCCCGATACCCTCTCGCGCAACGCGACACCGAATAAACAGGCTGTTGATGCAGAAGGGTTAGGCAGGAGCGGACAGAAGGACGTTGTCCATTTCGGTTGGTTTTGTGTATCCGTTCGTGGTACACCCTTACTGATACACTTTTGTAGATGTTGACGACACTCCTTTACCCGTCGTCGACGTCCTAGCACTTATTCGATCTCGTAAGGCTCCACCCTTGACTTTGCCAGATGTAAAGACGATATCTGTGGATGTGTTCGCTATTAATGGTGTTTCTTCTACCGCCATATCCCCTGGGGCCGATATCTTCTATGATTCGGAAACCCTAGCCATCGTCCATCGATACAAATCTCAAACCAGTGGCCTAGTGTCAACCCAGCTCTGGGTATGGTATGGAATGAAGAGTAACGTCGGAGAAAAAGGCGAACGAAAATTGCAGGAACTCGCGAAGCGCTATAACACGTCACCTGTGAGTCGCTGTTTCTTTGACGATGATGAATAATCATTCAGGAATTACTTGCAGACCCTTATACACCAAAATTCCGAACCGCCGCAGTTAGTACAGCTTCTAGGAGGGCAATTAGTTATCAGACAAGTCTGTGAGCTGTATTTGATCTGTCTTCCAAAGCTTAATTTCATGAACAGGGCAATCGTTCGCATTGGTCCGCGGACAACACTACAATGTACTCGGTTCGGAGATTGGGCGGTGTTATCCATATCGACGAACATGAGCTCGTAAGTCGACTTCCTCAGTGATGATCTCCATGTCTTACACAGAACAGAGCATTAAGAATCTATGCTCGGCATTCAGCTACTGTTTAACAATATTGGATACAGTCTATGTTTGGCATGGATGCGGGTCTACAGAGTCGGAGAGACAAGCAGCGATTCAATATGCATCTCGAATTGGGAAGGAGGGTCCGCCTGCGATTCAACTTCATGAAGGCGAAGACGACAATGATGAACTCTTCTGGATGGCTCTTGGGGATGACGGATATGCGAAAGCAGACTACTGGCGATGGAGGAGGCACACTTCCGAGGCGGATCCCCAAATTTGGAGTGTTGATGCGAAGACCAATCCTCCTGTAAGCATTCGCGGCCCTTGACAACAATCATAGCATCATTTTCACTGCAGGTCACCGCTACTCCATCATTACGGGGGGAGGACGCACGAGGGCGATCGGTATATATACTCGATTGCGTCTGGGAACTATTCGTTATGGTGGGGTACGAAGCCAGAGCTGATCGTCGTAGCATCAAGCTGGCTCTGAGAATAGCTCAAGTACGCTTTTTTCAACCTGGACATCCAAAATTTTAACGAGATTACAGCGATTCGCCCAAATATCAGCTTCATCTAGGCCATTTACTCCCACAGTCCATGTCCTTGTGCTACCTTCGCGACTGCCTCTGGATCTTCGTCTAAACTTGCGCGAATTGGATGACGCCGAAGTGGTAAGTACCCACGTGTTTTCTCGTCCACTCGCCTTCTTATGCCTTTCATCAGAACAATAATGAGATGCCAGATCATATGAATCTTTTGTCCTCTGGGCAAGCGGAAAGCCATGTGCGTATTATCTTAAAACGGTATATGTCCAGATATTCACTAGTTAAACATAGTTGCAACAACAGTCGTGGGAGCGCATCGCTTTACAGGACCAGACCATGCTACCTTTGGGAGTGTCAGCGTCGGACACATAGTGAGCCCGCCGTAGTTCCTTATCTTGTCCAGTTCCCGGCGTCTTGTATTTATAGCCAATTATTTCCCATTGAGAATCCTTTCGAATCGCTAGTTTTGACTAAAGTTTGCTGATTTTGCTCTAGTTGCTTCTGATCTCGCTGTCATGGTCAAGGAAGTAATCCCGTGAGAAGAACGTGTATGTGAGCCACTGGATCATTTTCAGACAATTGCGCGCTATTTTCTGCTCCGAACCAACCACATAGGTCATGTTACAGCTCGTGCAATGACCATCCTCAGTATATCATGAGACCTATATGAAGGAATGGTGGTTCTAAATGTTTTTGACAGACTTCTTAGCCGACTTCCAGCGTCGTTGAAAGAAATCCTATAAAACCCCCCAGTGCAGGATAATTAAAACCGACATCGAAAGCTCCGTTCTATGCATCATCTTACTATCATCATCTCATTATGCATGCTGTTGTTAGACATTGTCACTGCCGGCCGAGTGCCAGTCTCCAAGGAGGATAAAGACTCTCAAACGAAGAAGACGCACAGTTGCTTTCCCGCGCTTGGTTTCAAGATGCCGTCTCATGTCCCCCCGGATCGGCAATTGTCTTCCTGGTGGTGCGATCCAACCACTGAATATGCTTTCTTAGGCTTCAGCTACGAAGTAACAGACTGTGAGCGTTAGTCGATAATAGGATTGGTAATTCTTTGTCTGATGTGTTCTTTGTCTCGAGGTCAAAGCAGATCACAACTCATCTCTGAGTTCAAGGATATCCGCAATCATTTCAAATCGCGCTATGTTCGGCTTTATGGCGCATGTGACCGAAAAGATTTCTAGTAAGTCTTTTTGGCGGCCTCGTGAGCTCCTTCCGTGATGCTGAGAACATCCTACTAG